>OZ024900.1:20481156-21081156 GCA_964017195.1 Siderastrea radians
AAACACAACATTAACCCTTTCACTGCTGATTTTTTACCGTTAAGCGGTTTTTTGAGTGCTATGTTGCCAAACGCCATTAAACTTTGCTACAAAAACGTTTCTTTACAATTAAGCTAGATTTTAAAGCAGACTCTGTTATAAATTGTAAAATATTTTGTTTTATTGGTGCGCATAGGCCAAATTCACAGAACGCGTGAAGGCTGCGTAAAGGGCAATAAAGATACGTAAAGCACAAAAATGAAGATTTTTTTTTATTTTTTTTATTTTTTTTTTTATCTTGTTCACTTTATTGAAGAAAATAAGACTTTACAATATTGAATGTTGGAAAAAAAAAGAGACGTACAAAAAACAGATACAATATTGATAATACAGAGAAAAAAATTACACCGTTTCACTACATATAAGTACAAGTACAGAGTTAGTTTACAACAGATTAATTTAATTACAATTTTAACGAAAACAAGAAAAAAAAGAAATAGGAGAAAAAAAAAAAAAAAGCAGGTGGCACATTCTATGTGGAAACATTTTGAGGGGCTAAAGCGCATAATGTTGTCCATTTTGATCTAAATTTCGACAAGGTGTTGTTTTTAAAAGCGATTCTGCTTTCACAAAGGATCTTGTCTTTGAGAACGAGATGAAACATTTCAAAGCTTGGGGGGCTGTTATCCAACCAAGCCTGGAAAATGTGATATTTTGCGATGATTAGAACATGGTTTAAGGCGTAAAACTTAGTACAGTCTGGTTTATAGCCGTACAGAATATCCGTCGCGCTTAAGGAACGATTCTCCGATCGTTTCTCATTCCACCAATTAACAATTTCACGCCAAAAACTTTGCGTAATGGGGCATTCATACAAAAGATGAACCAAAGTTTCGTTGGGAAAGTTGCAGCGCTCACAGCGAGGTGACGTTTTCAGTCCCATTTTAAAAAGGCGTTTGTTTGTGGGAAGAATACCATGAATGATTTTGTATTGGAAACATCTTAGTTTGTTTTCTACTGTGACTTTAAAAGGCAATTGGTAGATGGCTTTCGGGGATAAGTTTTTTCCGACTAGTTCTAGTTCTATTTTTGGGGATTTAAGAACTTTCAAAACAAAAAGCTCGCGAGCAATTTTGGCAGTGACATTAGAGGGGGTTAGGTTATCTCTGACAGCCATATTGGAGGGTATTTGCTTAGGATTTAAAAGGGAGTTTTTCCACCCACTAGGGATTGCAGAGAGGAGGCCGTAATATTTTAAGAAATTTACTTTTAGACCATATTTATCTTGAAATTCGGTTATGGACAAGAACCTACCATCTTCCAGAAGGTCGCGTATTTTAATCACACCTTTTTGATACCATGACAGAAAAAAGATCGGTTTTCCATCTATTCTAATAAAACGGTTGTTCCAAAGGATTTCATTTCCGTATTCGTCAGCAGATGAGGGGTCTGTGGAGTGTATCTCCTGCCAGGCCGAAAGTATTTCTTTGTAAAAGGAGGGTAATTCTGAAGACAGATTTAAGCCACGTATATCAAAGTTACATTCGAAAAGGAAAGTGCCACCGAGGTGGGTTGTGGCCAAGGAGAAGGCAGCGCACCATTTACTATCTCCAGCTTCACATAATCGCTTTGCCCACGCAGCCTTAAGAGATTTATCCATCATAACAAAGTCAACCATGTTAAGACCGCCTTTATCAAGAGGACCAATAAGAGTGTGCCGTTTAATTTTATCCAGCTTCATTTCCCATACGAACCTGAAGCAAATATCGTTGACTTGTTTACATATGTTGGATGAAACTGAGAGAACAGATGTGTTATAGACTAGTTTGGAGATGGCGAGAGTCTTGACAATGCATATCCTTCCTATTAAAGTTAGATTTCTCGCTGACCACCGGTTTAAAGTCTTTTTCAGTGATACAATTTTTTCTTCGAAATTGATTCTGCAGCTAACCGCCGGGTCGTAAGCGAAAGCAACACCGAGAGCAATTACGTATTTCTCTGGCCACGAGATACTAAAGGGGGATCGCTTGCCCTTGTTTTGTTTAAGGCTGCCAAGCCATATTCCTTCTGTTTTAGAAATGTTTATTTTAAGACCTGAACACTCTCCAAATTCACTTAGGAGGTTAAATAGGTGGTCCGCAGAAGAGTCGTTAAGTATGAAGGCTGTGATGTCATCAGCATACAGACTTAGTTTTATTTCAGTGTCATTAAGTTTCAGGCCACATATGTTATTATTCTGCCTGATGGATTGGGCCAGCGTTTCGACAGCCAAGATAAATAGCAGCCCTGATAAGGGACACCCTTGCCTGACTCCTCTATGAAGGGAAAAGAAATTCGAAGCAAAACCATTATTAAGTACGCAGCTGGAGATGTTAGAATAAAAGACGTGAATCCAGTTCTGGAACATTGGCCCAAAGTTCATAGCGTCAATAGCCTCGAATAAGAACTTCCATTCGAGGGAATCAAAAGCTTTTTCGAAATCTATAAATAGAAGCATGCCAGGCAGATTTTGTTTCTCGTACACATCGATAACATCGGAGATTAAGCGGATATTTTCTCCAATAAAGCGATTTTTTACGTATCCAGTTTGATCACTATTTATTAAAGTCGGAAGAACTTTCTCTAGTCGATTTGCAATGCATTTGATTGCAATTTTGTAATCTGTATTTAACAAGGAAATTGGTCGCCAGTTTTTCAGAAGAAGATTATCTTTGTTTTTCTTTGGTATAAGCGAGATCACGCCTCTTCTTTGTGAGATTGACATTTCGCCTTTTTGGTAGGCATCATTATAGCAGTCAATTAAAGGGCCCACAACATCGTTCCAGAAACATAAATAAAATTCTGCTGTGAGGCCGTCGGAACCGGGGGTTTTGTTTTTTGCAAAAGTTTTGAGAATAGACAGACATTCATCGGCAGTAATAAGACCTTCGCAGATGTTTTGCTGTTCGGCATTTAGTTTGGGTACCATTTCAGGGTTTAGGAAACGTTTGCAGGGTTCATTAAATGTGCTAACTTCAGGCAATTGTGAAGTGTACAGCGTTTTGTAAAAATGTTCCATCTCCAATAGAATTTTGTTTGGTTCCTCTAGGTACTCATTTTCATCTGTTTTTAATTTAACAATGTGTTTCCTGTTGTGCGAGCGCTTTTCCAAATTGACGAAGTACTTGTTATTCCTTTCACCGTGCTCGTACCACCTTACTCTGCTCCTAATTATAGCACCTTTTGTTTTGCGCTCAGATAAGTTTTTCAGTTCCAATTTAACGCTTCTCGCTTCAGTTGTTAAATTCACATCGTTGGGGTTTTTACCGAGAAGAACATTGAGTTCGTTTAATTTTCGAAGTAGGTCCATTTCTTTGTTCTTTCTGTTTTTGCTAAGGCGTTTTGCAAATCGTATACAGAAATCCCTGATTTCCATTTTAATCATTTCCCAATAAAGTCTTTTGTCATCAGTTTTACTGTGCTTTTCTTTTGCGTGAATTAGAAAGAATTTCAGGTTTAAGACAAATTCTTCATTTTCAAGGAGGGAATTGTTGAATTTCCAAAATCCTGGACCAGGTTTTTTCTGTGAATTTTCGAACTGAATTTCAACATAGATTGGGGAATGATCGGAATCATGATATGCTTTAACCTCCGTTTTACATGTGCGCGGCACTAGGTGTTTAGACACAAGCCAGTAATCTAGGCGACATTGTATTTTGCCAGAACTGTTGCTCCACGTGAAACGTTGGGAGGAGGGGTGATGAAATCGCCAAATGTCAACGAGACCCAAAGTGTTGCGAAGGTCGTTTATGCTATCAATAACGCTTCTTCGGTTGTTTGTATCTTTTCCTCCCGTCTTATCAACACTTTCAAGCGGGCAGTTGAAATCGCCACCAAGGATGATATTGTCGTTAGAGTAGGGTCGCAATTTGTTAGACAATTCATTGAAAAACGTTTTTTGGAGACTTGGATCATTTGGAGCGTAAATGTTGACAAAACAAAATTCTTCATCTTGTAGCGAAGCCCGAACGAGAAGAAACCTCCCTTTTTTGTCTCGGATAATGTCAGGGTTTTCAATTTTGAAAGTCGGTTTGATTAACAACATCACGCCTCTGCTGTGTTTTGAACCATGGGAGTAGAAAACGTCACCACCCCATTCCGCGCGCCATATGTTTTCAATTTTGTCGTCGCTATAGGTTTCTTGTAAGAAAATTACGTCATATTTACCGTTATGGAGCCAACGAAATAAGTTCCTTCGTTTGATCGACTTATTTATGCCTCTGATGTTCAGAGAAATACATTTAAGATTCATGTTTGCTTAAAAACATAAATTACTGGGCAACAAATGCGCACCGCTCAAAAGGGATATTTCCCAAGAGATGTGCCTGACTGCAACTATTTAAAAACGAAAATAAATTAACATTAAACACACAATAGAAGCTAAAAGAGCCGACAAGCGGCTTATTGTATAGAAGGGATACTAGAGAATGGCTAAAACTCATGAAGATAATTAAAGGTGTCCCCTCTACGCCTCCCCGCGACCTAATTATTAATTCTGGTTTCGTTCAACGTGATTGAAAAAAGAAATTATATGCAAGGGCGAAGCCTTATTAAATAAAAATATCTGGAAAATACATGGTTTTAGGCAATACATTTCAACTAGCTGTAACCTCAGATAATAAGGAAGTGATTAACCTAGAAATTATCTAAGTCTTCTAAGCTATAGATTCTTTCTGGGGCATCATCAACAGAAATTTTGAAAAAGACTTTACCATCAACTGTCCACACACTGTGCCAATGGTTCAACTTTTTGGTTTTCCAGACTTTGTTGAAAAGTTCGCGGCGTCTTCTTGTGAGGTTCTCATTGATGTATACGATGTCTGCTCCAGGGAAAACATGGTTTAAGCTTTGATTCTTCAACTGCTTGCGGGCGCTGTATAGTGCTTTCTTAACTTCGTACGATTTAAATCTGGCAATGACTGGCCTGGGTTTGTTTGATTTCTTGTTTGCGGATAACCGGTGGCAGATGTCAATGTCATTGTTTCGAATAGGGACGTTGAGCACATTTCCGAGCTTAATAATTTGTTCGGCCAGGTTTTCTTGGGAGCTCTCTGGAATGCCGTGGAACTCTAGATTATGTTTTCTCGAGTACTGTTCTAAGTCGTCAATCTTGTTGATAGCGGTGGCAAGGTCTTCGGCCATTATATCATTGTCTTCTTTGACTTCTTTGAGACTAGCTTTTAGAGACTTGACTTCTTTCTTTAAGGTTTGGTTTTCCTTCACAAGCTTTTCCACTTCAGCTATATGAAAGCTTAGCGATTCGTGTAAATCGGCGTATTGCTTTCGTAAAGCTTGATTGTCCTCTAACAATTTGTTAGTGTTGTCTTGTATTTGTGTCAAAATCTCGCGCATATCCGCCATTTCGATGTTATCGGATGTTGAAGGCATAATTCTTAACGATTTGGCAGGCGGAGTTTTGGAATCAGGGGAGCTGCTGCTGCTGCATCTTTCCTGCCGTTTGCCACGTAAATAAAAAGTGATAAGGCCTTCCTTGTTTTTATCTTCTTCGGTCATCGGGAAGATAAAGAAACGGACTACGGAAAAGTCCGTCCGGCCGCCATGCTGCCGTATGCAATACTTCATCAAAAATGAAGATGGGTGTAACTAGCGGTTATTACTTGTGAAAATAGAGAGCGAAATGAAATTTTTACGTCTCATCATTCATTCAAGATTTCCGCGCTGTATTTTGTCTGGCATTGCTGTCAATACATCACGGCTCTTTAACGACGTTCAGCGAATCTTGACGCACTGTTACTTATGCTTTTTACGATTCTGTATCCTTCTTAACGCGCGATACATTTTCTCATTGACAGGTTATTGTTTGCAGAAATATAAGGTGATTTTCCCTTTGTGTTTTGAACGGCTTTGCTGAATAAGATTTACGCCTCTTTTCAGCCCATTACGCATCTTTAAGCACCGTTCTTTTCGCTCTTTATGATTTTTTACCCTTGATTACGCGCAAATTTTGCATCAATTTACAGATTATTAATATACAGAGAGAAATGAAATATCTGTGTCCATGACAACTGTCACAACATTTAATAAAATCATGACGGGAAGTTATTTGTCAGAGAGAAGTTAGCAAAAACTCATGCATTGGGCTGTTGATTTGTCAACCTTTCATTTAATCATGTCATTTTATAAGCAATGACTGAAGGAATGTTAATCTCATCATAAGGCAGTTGATGATGGATCTGATAACAGAAAGCGTCTTAGTGTAAACTTCAATTCATCTTTTCACGTAACTTTTCACCCTCCGGCGAAATTAAAACACTGGTTTCTTGCTTAACCTCGTCAAAAAGGAAAAAAAATTGGATGAAAAAGAAAAAAAATTGGGTGGCAACTGTTGTAGAAAAAATTTTCTGGAAATAGTTGTCTCCTCAAAGCGCAGCCCTAAGGGAACTGGAAACGAGATGAGGCGGCGGATTTGATCAGCGGTTTCTGTGCTGGCGTCACTTTCTGGCGTCCATTTTGAAATGACACGAAAGTGTGATATTTCTTCGACGTCTTTGAAAGGTAAAAACGAGAATTTGCTCCATTTGTTATCTGGAATAGTGCTATTTTGTAAAATACTAGTGATATGTGAATCGCTGGTGATCCCATAAAGCTTCGTAGAGAGTTTTAAAACCACCTCTATCGCGCACAAATGCAAAATCGTCGTGAATCATGGATTTAAACTGGAGGGATATTTGAACTTGAACTTGAAGCACGCTTCGATGAGGCTTGTGAAGCTAAGTTTTCTTCTCCTATTCTGGATTGGATCTCTCCATTCACGGAAATACAGAAAACAGAGGTAAGCCGTCTTTCTTTTAGTGTCCATGCAGATGATGTGTAGTATATAGCAACTTATAATGTAGGTTTTCAGTATTGTTTGCGAGCACGTGTACTCAAAGAGGACCGACATTGTAAGTTTTTAGCTAAGAAAAATATTGGAAATTACATTTTGTAGTTTAGTTTTTGACATCGGATTGCCTTCATCAAATTTACTTTGTTGAAGATTTGACTATGAGAAAGGTTTGCAAATAAATATAGGGGCTGATAACATGAGCAAGGAATTATATTTTGAAACTACTAAAAGTGAGGTAGTTTATGTGGGCCCCCTGTGAATAGACTTGCCAGGATCTTGGCAGATCAAGCCATCCCTGTTAACGAGGCCTGGCCTGGTTAGCAGGGCTAAACAGGGTATATGGCAATACCGAAACATCCCTATTAACATGGAATATTGTGAAAGGTATTTACGCCTGAGTTCAATATTAAAATAGAATCAGTTCAATGGTTTTCTGTTTGGTCCTTGTGGCTCTAAATGGTGCATTTTGTACAGTTTGAAGGGTTTTGCAAATTATTCTACTGTAAATAATAAGAGAAAAACAAGGAACACTGCATTTCAAACTGGCCCAGAAATTCTCATCACTCAGCTTCTAAACCACAAAGGCAAGCTCAATGGTTAAAGATTCTTCTCGTGCCATTCAATTGTACATTTGTTAAAAACTTGTGACATGAGCTGCTGAGTATGTTTATTTTAAACTTAAAGGTAAGCATTCTTTGCAATATTTCATGTTGATAGGGACATTTCAATAATATCCAGGGCTATACATTACATTTTGAAACTGCATACTACTGGCCACATAGTTTGTGTGGGAAGCATGTGGACTGTTAAACATACCAAAAGTAAAATTGGGCCAAGCAATTATATGGGAAAATCTCAGCCCAGGATCCTAGCAATGTGATGCCAGAATCCCAGCTAGCCAGGCTGAAAGTTTTCCATGTAAACTGTGTTTACTAGGCCAGGGTGACTTGCATCATGTACATGGAATGTACCAGGCTGAACAGTCATCTTGGCCTGAACCAGCCTGGCTAATCATGGGCCAGCCCAGCGCATGTAATTGGCCCTAAATATTGAGTTTTCAAAGAAAAGAAATGATATTATTGAAAGTATAGGTGTACCAGATGAGCAAACATCCCTAATTTGCCAAAAAGGTTACAGTTTGCATGTACTTTTGTGTTTCACCCTTTGCTTGTTTGACTTCCTGTTGTTGCAATCTTATCAGCCCTTACTCAAACATTAAACCAGTAACTTAAATACAACTTAATAAATCACCTGGAAACAGCATGCCCTGAGGGTTACTCTTTCAAGAGGAAAAAATGATTGTACATGTTGGACTGCAGAGTCACTCCCTCACAACATTTAACATCAATAAACTGCATGAACATAGATTATGTGCAACTGCTGTTGTGTTTTATTATATGGGCAAGAGTGTTTTAGTGGAAAATAGACCACTCATAAAGTTCATGCGAAACTACATCCGGGACTTGAGTGGGGTATTTTCCATATCCTTACTAGTGAGGATATTGATGACGTCATTTCCCGCTCTTGCACTGTTGTTTGTGCAAAAACACGTCCATGTAATAAAAAGAAAATTACACGGTGGCTTGAAGGTATAAATTTTATTTTTTCGTGGTAAAAACAATATTCTACTCACTCGCTGCGCTCGCTTGTAAAATATTGTTTTTACCACTCGAAAATAAAATTCATATCTTCGCGCCGCCATGTAATATCTCAATTTATTATATAGACAAGAGTGTTTTAGTGGAAAATAGACCACTCATAAAGTTCATACGAAACTACATCTGAGACTTGAGTGGCATATTTTCCATATCCTCACTAGTGAGGATATCGATGATGTCATTTCCCGTTTTAACATCGTTGTTTGTGCAAAAATCCTCTTGTCTATATAATAAAAAGAAAGTTACACTGTGGCTTGTATTTTCTCGCGGTAAAAAACAATATATTACTCACTCGATGCACTCGCTCATAAAATATTGTTTTTACCACTCGAAAATAAAATTCATATCTTTGTGCCACCGTGTAATATCCTCTATATATCATCAAAACCTTGGGGAGGGGGGGGGGTACTTGGGTCAATTTTTGCTGGGTATGTGCGCTGACCTCTCCGAACCCCTACCCCATTATAGTGTATTCTCTAGCCAATGTATTATAGACCCCATGTTAGTCACTTTTGTGGAAATATACCCCAAATCCCTACTTGCCAGAATTTACTTACCCCTGAAATCCCGCAAATGTGCGACCCATTCTAGTAACTCTACTAGCTCCTATTGAAAATGCAACCCCATTATAGTCAATCCAGTCGTGAAAATGCGACCCCATCCAGCGGCACATCCCCATTAGCCTATTACTAGGAAGTAGCCCCCCTCCCACCGGGTATCAAGGTTTACGGTACATGGAATTGTACTTTTAAAGTAGACCACATGATGACTTAAATAAATTAACAGTGCATTCCACATCTGGTATTTGACTCTTTTGTTAATTTTTCAAACTAAAAACATAACACTATAAATGAAGTGTAAAGGCCAGAAACAATTTCAATTGATGATTTTAACTCAATTGGCTTCACAAAATATCCAAACAAATCCTATGGATACTTGCAATTATTGATAATTATTAATAATCATCAAAAACTGCCAAACATTCTGCTATGTTTTGAATTGACCAATAATTTGGGAGCTTTCTTGATTGTTGTTTTATTACTGCATTAAATTCCTAGATGTCGGCAAGCTCACATTAAGCTAACCTTGATTGCTGAACAGTTGAAACATGACCATATATTCACTGATTTCTAGTTACTTGTACGTGTTAGTACAGTCATAGTGCTTGGGGCAGAGAAACTTTGAAGGAACAAAGTCTTGGCATTTAAATTAATTTTTGTGTAGCCAGTACACTTATTTATTAAATTATGAACCTGGCCCGTCACTTAATTTATAACATTTAACTTCCGTTATTTTTGAAAACTTTGTGAAGAGTGGTCGTATGGAAAATAACCTTGGGCATGTTGCAATGCCATGGTAGTGAAACTTGCATGTCTCAGTGACCCCAAGAGCTGGCTTGCTGGGGCCTTGGCCCCTGCTATATTCAGTCATGTCCGAGTGGTCGAAATTAGAGAGGCTGAACAAAGTACTGCCTCAGGCCCTCCAGGATGGGTTTAAGTAACAGGCTATCATGACGTCAGGGGCTTTTATTACTTGGATTGCCTAGCCTCCCACGCAGTCGTTTTTCGGGGAGTCGTATTACCCTCTTCCCCACAAACGTTTGATTGACAATAAAGCCAAAGTAATTAATAAAATGAGTATTGGGATTTATAGGGTAAATAGACACCGTAAAGAAATCCAAAAACATGAACTCTTTATCAGAGCGTATCAAGGGATTGTGGGTTGTGTGGTTTATACGGTAAACCTACGTTATTGGTGGAAATATGACAGTGAAAATAAATAAATGAATGAAGCGTTCGTTGATTCCGTGGGGCTTAATTTAGAGTACCCATTTGAAAGATTAATTTTTGTTGTAAGTTTTTCAGCTTTCCGTATTGCCCTCAGGCCCCAGTTGTACAAAGAGTGGATAACTTAACCCAGCAGATAAGTCGCTATCTAACGGAATAATTTTACTTCAACTTACACTTTTGGCCAGATTTTTGCAAAGCCACACACTTGATAATAGATACAGTTTTTTTTCTTTTCATAAATTACAGGGCTTTGTAGAGATTTCCTCTCATGTTTTATCTGCTGTATTACGGCTTATCCAGTGGATAAAGTTATCCGCTCTTTGAACAACTGAGGACTGATGTAGAGAAACGCAGCGAGATCGTTATGTGTTGCCTAGAACGATCAGTAAGTTTGAAGTGTCGAGCGACTGGCTTGGATGCGTCTTTGTAATTTCTTTCGACATCTCTTAGATGTTCGCAGATGCGGTCACATAAGAGAGGCGGAAAGCCTGATGGCAACGACGCATCCAGACCAATCGTACGACACTTTGCGCTCGACACCTCAATCATCCTGATCGTTGTAAGCAACAAATGACGGTCTGCGGCCTCTCGTGACATCAGGTCAATGCAAAAGCCGTAACAACTTTCAAGAAAACTTCATTTTTCAAATTCATGGGACTCTTATTCTCCTCGGAATAGTGCAACGAACTCTTTTCATTCAACTAGTTTATTATCGTTTTATCGTTTTGTTAATTTTGTTTTGTTTTGTTTTTGTATTTTGACTGCATGCCATGTTTTCATCAACAGCGTAGCTCGCCGTTTACTTTCAGATAAACCACATACAACCCACAATTCCTTGATTCGTTCTGACGAAGGGCTAGCTGTGAAACGTCAGCTTTCGACTACGGTGGCTTATTTACCTTTAATTGTCATCTCAGTTGATAATCCAAATGTTGGTGTTTCACTGTCCCCCGACGCAGCACCAGAGTTTCTTCAGAAAGTTACTTGTCTACAATGGTCAAATATAGACAACAATAGAAACAACAACAAATTTAGTTTCGTGAATTTATGTGAATTAAATGCTTGTCAGAACTGACATATCTGTCATGGAAACGTCAAGTTCCCATTGAGTTTTAGCTTGGTATTGAAATTTGTTATTTTTCCTTCTTAGGGTCACCAGGAAGCGAAAAAGATGAACACGCCTTGAAATGAATGTGTAAATTGAATTTAAAAAAATCGTTAAAGAATTAGGAAATGACGGGATTTCGAGCAAGCTGGGCACGACGGGTGGGCCTGAAAATGTAGATGTAAGCAATCTAGCAAGTATTTCTTGTTTACCTCATTTTGGTTGTTGTTCTTGCTTATACTTATATTTTAAGTTAGCAAGATGTTTTTCGAACTAGTTATCGCGTTATATTTCTTCAGAAGAAATGTCCACGTAATATGAGTAGAATTTGTATTTGAATTGGAGGTTTGAAGGAGGACTATTTCTATCAGACATCTGAAAAAAAGAAAAAAAATGAGACCGATTGAAAAGATATGAATAAAAAGCTGTATTAACCCTTGGACATACAAGGCCACTTTTAGGTTTTTTTTGGAATTCTTCCAAGACTTCCAAGAATTTTGCGCATGCGTCTTTTTCTAGTTTATCAGGTGAAAAAGCACAAATTGTTGACAAAAACAGCACTACCCTAGGGGGTACATAAACACCTTACCCCCTTGTACCACGGTGGGGGTGTGACTTTGCTTAAACTTCCGAGGGTTAAAAGATTGCATCTCCAAAGCACTGGATTTGTTAAGTACACAGCGAACATAGAGAGTCTCATCTTTTAAAATGCAAGACTGTCTGATCTTTTAAAATGTAAGACTGTCTCGAAAGTTGTAAAATCAACCAATAACTGTGTTTATTATTTAACAAATTGTCACTATGCCCATATATGGTCAGGAAGCCCTCTTATCCGTACATGACAGATATTCAGCGATATACGTAAATGACCACATTTGGAGTTCTTCAAGTAATTGTGGACGAAGTTTGGGGTGGACTATGACTCTAATTCCCCAAGTTAAACAGCCTGAATGTACTGTTATCTCGTTCCTGCGAAGGTAGAAGGGGTGGAGTACAGGAACATGGTTGTTAAGCCATCCTTTAGTGACCATCTCATGTACTTGACTCAGTACGGGGTCTCTTTGGGTTTCTGTTCTGGTGTCGTCAACTGTGATTGGTAATGGGTCAAACTGGATCATATTGAAAACATTCACTGGATCTACAACTTCTTCTGCTGCTCTCTCTTCAGTCTTAAGTGGCAACCGGAAAAGTCCATCTGCATTGCTATGCACTTTAGTGTTCTTGCACTCAATTTTGTAGTCATATCCAGACAGGAATAATGCATAGCGCTGAAGTCTGGCTGCTGTAACCACTGGAATGCTCTTATGTAGATGAAAAATGGATGTTAATGGCTGATGACCTGTGTACAGTGTGAAAGATCGGCCAAACAAGTACACATTGAACTTCTTGACTCCCCAGATTATTGCCAAAGCTTCTTTACCAATTTGTGCGTACCTTTGCTCAGTTTTTGTGAACGTCCTGGAAGCAAAAGCAATGGGTCGCTTCAGTTCCATCATTCATCACGTGGGATAACACGACACCAACTCCCACAGGGGATACATCACAAGCAAGCCTTAGGGGCAGACTGGGATCATAATGTGTTAACACTTGCTCTGAGGTGATCATTTCTTTCACGTTGTGGGATGCTGTTTCGCGTTGTTCCGTCCATTTCCATTGATGGTTGTTCTCTAACAATTGATTCAAGGGGTGTACCACTGTTGACAGATTGGGCAAGAATCTGTTGAAGTAGTTGACTAGCCCGAAGAATGATTTAACTTCAGCTACATTGCGTGGGCGGGGCGCTTTCAAAACCGCTTCCACTTTCTCTGGGGACTTGTGGAGACCATGACTGTCAATATCATGTCCACAGAAGGTTATCTTCTCCTTGAAAAACTCACACTTTACCTTTTTTGCTCTTAAGCCATGGAATTGCAAACGACGTAAAACTTCTTCTAGATTAGCCAGATGCTCTTCATCATTCTTTCCAGCGATGATCATGTCATCAAGGATACAGCTTGTGCCAGACGTTCCCTTTAACACTTGAACAATGGTACGCTGCCAGATAGCAGGTGCAGAGGTGATGCCAAACACTAGTTAGTCGTAATAAATGTAAAGAAGATCCTTGCAGTTATTAACGCAACTTATGCAGTTGCGAAAAGAAAGCCTGGGAAAAAAAATCAGGTTTGCTGGGATTCGAACCCTGACCTCTGCGATACCGGTGCAGCGCTCTAACCAATTGAGCTATCAAGCCAACTGGGAGCTGGTCATTAAATTGGTTCGTAATATACCCGGAGAAGATGAAGATGAAATTATGAATATATGAAATTCATATATTTGAACTGCGGAATGAAGAAATAAATGTAAAGAATATCCTCGCAGTTATTAACGCAACTTATGCAGTTGCGAAAAGAAAGCCTGGGAAAAAAAATCAGGCTTGCCGGGATTCGAACCCTGACCTCTGCGATACCGGTGCAGCGCTCTAGCCAATTGAGCTATCAAGCCAACTGGGAGCTGGTCATTAGTCGGTTGTACTGAAACAGTCCCATAGGGGCGTTGACCCATAGGGGCGTTGACAGTGAGGTATTTCTTTGAATCTTGTTCCATCTCTAATTGGTGATAAGCTTGACGGAGGTCGATCTTTGAGAATTTCTGCCCACCAGCAAGGTTTGCAAAGATGTCTTCAATGCGAGGCAGAGGGTACTGCTCTGCTTGTAGTTCTGGATTCACTGTGACCTTGTAATCGTCACAAAGTCTAACGGAACCATCTTTCTTAGGGACAGGCACAATGGGGGTGGCCCATTAACTCCACTCCACTTTAGTGAGGATACCTTCATTCTGAAGTCTTCGCAATTCCTCCTCCACCTTCGGCTTTAACGCATACGGCATTTGTCTAGCCTTGAGAAAGCGTGGTTGGCTGTCCTCTTTAAGAGTTAACTTCGCTTTAGCTGATGTAAATGTGCCCAGTTTATCTTCAAAGACATCCGAGTACTTGTCTAGCATAGTGTCCAAACCCTCTTTAGGACTTAAGGTAGCTGTTGGAGCTTGCAGTGACTTGATAGAACACCAGTCTACGCGTATCTTTCGTAACCAATCTCTTCCCATCAAAACAGGACCCTTACTCTTGACGACATACAGATCCAGCAATTCTCGTTGGTTTTGATTGTCCACGTTTACTTTGAGCACTCCCACTGGGGTAATGTTTTTCCCAGTGTAGGTTTTCAAGAACAGACCAGTTTCATGTAAGGATTATCGTTAAATTTCTGCTGAGAAATCAAACGATATGATCGACACGGCCGAACCTGTGTCCAGTTCCATCTTAAGTGGTTTGCCATCAACATTCAAATCCACCCAAATAATATCATTGCCCTGTTTACTCTCATTGTGTACTTCTAAAGTGGCTAAGACATCATCATAAGCAGCAACATTAACATCAACATCAACATCAACCTCAACAACATGAACTTCTGGGGTTTTCGCTGCTTTTTTAGGCTTGCCTTGCTGTTTGGAACGACAAACTCGCTAGAGATGTCCTTGTTTTCCACAATGGTGGCAGATTTGATCTTTGTAGAAACAATTGTGCGTCATGTGCGTGTTCCCGCCACAGCGATAGCAATAGCGAGTGGTCACCGGTTTCGCTGCTGTTGCTTTGTTGCTGTCAGTCAACTTGTCAACGTGAGGGACTGAGTTGAGCTCACTTTCTAATTCTGAAGCAGCATGGATGGCAGTTTCCATTGCTACAGCAATCTCCACAGCTTTGGAATACTTCAGTTTGGCTTCTGAGAGCAATCGCTTTTGAATCTGCATATTTCGAAGTCCACAGACCAGTCTATCTCGTAGCACTTCGTTTAGATTTCCACCAAAATTGCAGTGTTTCGCAAGCTTCCTTAGCTCGGCAACGTAAGACAAAATACTTTCTCCTTCATGCTGGTTTCTCTTGTAGAAACGAAATCTTTCCGCAATTTCCAAGGGCTTCGGGCCCAAATGCTCCAGTAGAGTGGTAAATATCTGTTGAAAAGACTTGGTAGCTGGCTTCTCCGGTGCAAGAAAATCCCTCAGGAGAGAGTAGGTCTTCCCGCCGATCAAGCTCAACAAGGTCGGTACTTTATGTTCATCATCGATGTTGTTTGCCAAGAAAAACTGTTCTACTCGTTGCACATAGGTTTTCCAGTTCTCGTTTGTGTCATCAAAACTCTCTATCTTGCCAATAGCGGTCATTATTTCTCGAATTTTATCTGGTCGCCACTGTCATGTCTCTGATCCGAACGAACACGTTTTCGGAATAAAGCACAGGTGCGCATGCCCAATGCCTATCGGCTGCTAGCCAAATACACCACAGAATTTATTGACACTTGCATTTAAAATCTTCATTCCATGGTGAGTAGCTTACTTGGTGTCGTTATGAATAGCACTTTGCAAAATGTTGTTAATGTCATCTCAGTAACTTCACGAAAACGCAAGTTGAAGCCATTTTCAATAACTTAACAATATCCCAGGGCCATCTACGGATCGTTAGAGTGCCCCTGCGCACGTAGCCAATCTGATTGTGCGTTTGCCTAATAGTCCGTCACTGGGTCATGTCAATTGCTGTTAGTGACGGCGTTCCAGCTTTGTCGTTGAAGAGCGCAATTTTTGTAAATGATATGGCCTTAAGATATATCTTTGCTTTCAGATTGCGATTATTTTGTTGTCTACTAAGTTAATTAGACTCCTCGTCTCCTCAGTTTCGCCTCGCTGACTAGTCGCTCATACAAACTTATTCTCTTAGTGTCATTATCAAACCAGAAAAACCGAGAAAAGAGAGTGAAAATTATAAATATAATTTGGCCATTTTCACGGGAACGATGCTCGAACCAAGGTTTTATGACTTATAACAACCTCAACATCACACGAAAGAGACTCTTCAAACTCATAACTTTTATTTAATATTATTGTCGACTTTGGGAGCATCGTTTTCAAAAATGTAGGTAGTTATTATTTCAAATAGTTCCTTATTAACATCTTTTGGGAATTTGCATAAATTGTGCTAAAGGTGAATAAAAAGAGATTATACCAAAGGAAACATGAATATAAAATAATTGTCTCACCCTGAACATTCCTTGTGTATTACCAAAAAATGTTTAACAGTCCCGAAGTTTTCTTTTTCTTTTTAGTTTTTCTTTTTTTTTAATTCCTTTCGTTGGCTGAGAAGCAGAGAAGGTGACTCGATGTTCTCTTTTGTTGAATTCTTCTCACAATAACAATTTTCAACAAACCCTTTTTAATATGTTTAACGGAAATAGATAAATATCTCGACGTCACTGCTTTACTTTTTAATTTTAACTTTGCTCGCGCAAAGCGTAAGATTCAACGCCTCCAAACTAAATTCATTTGATTGTCAGGAAATTACGTAGAGCTTAAAACAAAAGAAAAACTAAATGCAAAAGTGGGATGTTAGATGGCTGATAGACAGATTTTCATAAAGAGATTTTATAGTACTTTCAGCCCGGTGCCTGTTGCAATGATTAGAGAGCCCTGCTTGTGAATTGCTTGTGGGGTATCGATTACCCTGTCACATTTTGTCTGGTTTGTACGTATTGAAGGACCCATGTATGCGCAGTACATCGACTTGAGACGCTGTGTTTGGAGCTGTATTTGCGAGACTCGAATTCAAGTTTGTATTGTTTTTGGTAGGTAACTATTGTGACTATTTGATAATGGTCAGTGAAAAATGGCGGCGTAGCTCCCTATTAAAGGGAGTTAACAGTAAATGTATTTTTTGATGTTTTCACCTTTCAAGTTCAGGTAGTTATATATAAAATGGGCCGAGACGATTTCTACTGTCAGAAAAGCATTTTAAAGCGATTTTTTCTTATACATCAGCTTTCTCAATTTGCACGTTTACTGGGAAAATGAATCGGAGCAATGATGAGAAGCAATTTTTTTAATTTGAACCTCTTTATATGTACTGATATAGAAAGTCGTTGCGAATTAAACAAACTGTTCTAGTTTAGTTTTTTTTTCCCGATAAAACATCGAATGGATACTTTCTCAACAATATTTTTTGATAAATAGCAAAATATAAGAATTCTTGCCTGTCATTTTTTTTCTGCGGGGGGGGGGGGGGGAGAAATTATTGCATTTCTAAAAGAAAACGAACGTCTAAAGGTCTTGTTAGTGGCGTTTTCGTAAAAAATAATAGGGCTTCCACAATCTCAGTACTTCGTGTTTTTTCTATTGATTTACATACGAACTGCGCCGACTGGTGGCGCCTCTGTTTTGTCTCGGCTGTCTTCCCTTGAAAATAGATCCCAAATGTATAGATTAGTTTCACCTGCAGATCCGCTCACATTAGCAATGAATGTGTGATATCAATCACTTACTGACGTCACATACTTTCATTTCCCGCTCAAAGTCTTTGGCTTTTGCGAAAATAGAAAGAAATGGCGATTAAAAAAATTTATTTCCAGATATAAACATTATGACATTATGCTTGAGAGCAGCAATGCTTTTGGTTTTACACTTTTTAAACAACATGGTAGAACCGGAAATCATTTGGAAAAGCTCGCAATTTTCGTCTAAAATTTTCGTTCCAGTGACAGATTAGACAATACAGTTTGTTTGGTCTGACGGTTTGGCATGAAAACCTCAAAACAATGTTTTTACCTTGAATAAAAATGTCATTCTTGGTTTTTTCCTCTACATTTACTTCCGGCGATTAGAAAAAAGCGCTAGACTAGTAAAATAAGTTTTAATTTATTGTGATGTTATACTCGATCATTAGTTCAAGCTGAATGATTGTCATAATTATAGAGTGAAAATTTTATTGGCTGGTGGAAGATAAAATTTACTTCGTTGCCATCGACCGATAGTAACTTCTTGACATAGAACATGTAAAGAAGTAATTTGGTAGGCAATGAATTTTTCCCTAAAAGGTCGTTTTGTTCTGATTTCTTTGAAGATGGCCGAAACGAAACGGGCTTCTCAACAAAAAAAGAGATCCTGAAGATCTTTTTGAGCAGGAGATGTTTGCGTTATTTATTTATTAATTTTTTGGCGGAGGGGCCAGTGGGCATTTGAAGCGGATCTTGGAGACTGACTTTGACTTGACAAACGATTTCATTGCGATCGCCTTTCTTCTGCTACGTCATAACATTTAATGGTTTTTAAATCGCAAACTGCAAAATTGGTTTCGCATTTCAGACCGAAGTTGTAAATATATTGTCTAAAACTGATCTGAAAGTCTCGGTTCGAATTTTTATGTCGTAAAAAGTTTAAGGCTCGCATTTTGAGAACTCCAAAAGCTTGGTCCCCCATTTAAAAATTGGAAGGGTCTCAGGCTCGCACAAAAAAGCCGTCGTCATGCCGTCTCGCAAAGTCTTGCATTTACCATTTGCCACCCCTCATATAAAAAAAAAGTGTTCCTATCATAAGTTTTCCTAATATGGATATACTGGGCCGGTATAAAACACATTATAACTAAGGCGCGTTTCTTTGTTCTTGCTTTAAATTTTGTCAAGTTTGAGCCTGATTTCTTTTCAAAGCATTTGCAAAGTTGTTTATGTAGCAATCCTGTAAATTGTCAATTAGAGGATTTCCTTTGAAATGCTAAAATTTCCTGAAGGGTAATTTCCTGCGATTTTCGAGAAACATTCATTACTGCCGGTGAGTTTGTAAACAAAAATGAAACTGAAAAGAAAACAATTTGCATGTTAGATATCTTTTTGTTTGTCACCATGCTCAAAGAGAGACGTTTTTAAATACACTTGAGCCTTTTTTTTCACAAATGTTGAAAACAGTCAAAGAAAATGAACAGTTAATCGCCAGTATCTAGGAGCTCTGGTAGGTTGATTTTTAATTTGCGGTTTCTCGCTTTTAACTCGAGTTATTTTGCTCAGTTTGCCGTCATTTTGTTCCACCTTCGGTAACAATCGGTGAAGTTTTTTTATTTTAATTCAATGATTTGGTCGCTTAATTTAAGCATGCAAATTTCTGTAATTTTTGCTACAAAACACAGGAAAGAAGACCGGCGGTTTACACAGAAAAACCAGGAGCTTTTCACATCAATACTGACGTAAGGGTGAGAATTTGTTTTCATATATGAATTTGACTAATCTGAGAAAGTTTTCGACAAAAAAAGAAGGGATAAACTTAAAACTGATAATTTAAAGATTCGGATATTTTTTCAATTTCTTTCCAATGTATTGTATAATTTCACGTTGCACCTTTTCGATTCCCATTAACTCTTACTTACTCTATTCCTTATCCTAAAAGCGTCGCAGTCAACGACTTAGCTGAGGTATATGTTTGCAATACTTAGATAGATCTTAAAACTGGTGGTGATGTGAAATTAAGGGAAAATTTATTAATCGATTGATCTTTTTTTTCTCCTGTTTAAATTTACTTTTTAATCAGCTCTGTTCGAACTACTCGATTCATAGCTTTCATTTTTTCTGAATTTCGTGGTATCCCTTTATTAAACCTTTTCTTTTTTTTACTTTTATGTATGCAGCTAGCCAAATTCAGGCCAAAATTAAACGTTTGAAAAGGACTTATGATCATGATATGATGATGTTCAGTGTCGTTGACTGCATGAAGAGCTCCGTATAACGCTAGTGTCTGTTCCCTTAATATTGACAGGCCATCATTTTGCCAAAGTAACGCAATGTCTGACCGCGACTGTGTCACGCTTTCAGTACCAACAAGCAATGTACAAACACGTGCTTTTCGAAGCCATTCATACAATCCCCCTCCACCGCTTGGATGTCATCGCTCGAGGAGAACGCTTAGTCTTCCTGCACGAGAGAAGCCGATCATTCCGCCGGCTATTACGGAAACATCCGAATGCCTCCGATTGGCTGCCGAACAATGTTCTTCCGAGCCGTGTTCACAAAGAAACTGTGATGATATTGGTAAGTAAAGCCACATGATACCCAATTGCTCAATGTTCAACACGTTAAATGCCCAGAAAATATAATTGTTATGTTATCAACAATTCGTTACAAGAAATTAAAACTGAGTCTAATTAATAGCCTATTTCAGACGCCTCACCTCGGTGGAAGAGTGGCGCAACGTATAAGGGAACACTAATGGTGTAAGAGTTAGGAGAAGGCGAGATGAGGGACAAATCAACGCCCCTTCCCCTTTCCCTGTCCCTAGTCTCCTCTCTTTTGCCTCCTCTGTCTTTACGTAGTTCTCAACAAACTGAACGCTTGGAACAGGTCCGAAAGTCCTGGCCAACACAAACTCAAACATTAACGAGAACAACCTGCGTGGCCAAACCGTTAAATACTTTTACCGATTTTTTGAAGAAAATGGAATCAGGTACATGCTTGGAAGTTGCGGAAAAACAGAGGGCCAAATTGACAAAACTCTCCATCCGTTTAGTAGGGCTTCCCGTGTTACGCGTCGTACCCAGCCGTTTCCACTTATACAACTCACTCATCCAGCCTCGTAGCTCAGGTGAGGCAGTAAGGCCTCAACTAACTTCCTTCAATAACCCAGCCTTTTGCCATTGTTTTAGTATCGCTCCATGCGAGACCCTTACCCTTACCCTATACAAAGGGCACGTTTTTGGGAACCATTTTGGAATGAGAATACTTGGAATGGCTTATTTTTGGCGCGTTTTTTTTTTTTTTTTGTTATCATTTTTTTTTTATATATTTTCATTCCGGAATCGTCAGAATGGTAGTTTATGCCATTCCACATATTCTGTCATTTGGGACAGAAGGAACAGATGAGCGTAATGAAAAAGTTGTCAATCACTTGGCAATAACAAAATGGCTGACCAAAACAAAACTGCTCGTCAGGGGCAAATTTAAATTCTTTCGCCGAGCTTGGGAAAAAAAACCGCAGTCAGTTTTCAGGTTATTTTTTGGAACAATCGTTTTTTCCTTATTTTCTATTGATTCTGATCATTCGCATTCTGGCTATTCTCATCCCATTCTATTCGCATTCTCATTCCAGAAGAGACCAAGAAAACGGGGCCAAAGTATATCCGATCAGTTTTGACATCTTTTTGACAACTTTGTGAAGGCTTACGTCTCAATTGATCAATCAAATCTATGAGAAGAGTCGCAAGAGCGGTGGTGAAACTTGAATTGACAGCCCTCCTCTCGCAATTCTTTCATTTTAACTGTCTATTTGACACCGAAGTAATGAAGAATTGTCAAGTGGATTTCGAAACGTTAAAAAATAAAAATGTATGCAGTGTTTCGCTCGCTGTTAATGGACATTTTTGATCAACTTTGTAGGTTTCTGTTTTTGACGATCTGTAAGTTAATGATGTATTTAAGACGATGGCAGTAAAAAGCCAATCGCAATATAATTTAATTTGGAAGATCAGTGTTGGGATGTCCTTCAAAGCCTCCGTAAGACACAAACATTTGACTGTTGCTTTTGACTGCTTCTCTTTTCAGGTTGGTTTGCTCCTATCCTTGGATTATTTCTTAGTCTCCTGCTGTTTGCTTGGGCGTGTCTACTTTCACTATCCGACGAGCAACAAAAAGCACTACTATCGTGAAAAAGACGGTGCAATACATACCTCAAAAACTAATAGCCTTGCAATCTAAGGGCATGGCTAAATTAGGAAACATTGTTGTGGAAACATTGTTTCCAGACGTGCTTCCTTGGGTGGCTTCACTGGGAAACAAAATTTGCGTCTGTGAAGCACAAATGTTTTGACTTGATTCAGAAACATTTCCTTGCTTCCACAACATATCCTTCTCGCGCGGCTAAACTGCAGTGGGAAACACTTGCGTATCCAGCAAGGTTTCGGCAACAATGTTTCCTAGCTTAGCCAGGTCCTAACAACTACATAACGTATCTTGTAAGTACTACAACCAATACTGCAATGATATCACTTCCAGTGCGTCTTTACTCTAAATTTTCGGCGGTGTCTGTTTAGCCTCATCAGTGTTACAAGTATTCGTTGGATTATTTAAGGCCTATTTTAAAAGTCGCATTTCACTGTAGCGTCGAAAGATATTTTCATTACATGCCACTCATTGGAAGCTTCAGCAGCCTTTTTTCCTTTGGCAATTATTTGTCTGCCAAGTTTATAGCTTATGAGAATGCGCGCCCATCATTTTCAATTTCAATCTTTTAAAATTGTTACTGTGAAGTGTTATTGTATAGTTTGTGATGTGTCACCTTGAATTGTTGAACACTGCACTAAAATACGCTGTATACAACAAATTCTCTTTCTGCACACCTTTTGCGATTACTTTAATAGCTTAAGAGGCAATGTGGGTCCACTAAGACCGAGCGAAATCGAAAATATGTAGCACATGATAAAAAATCAAAATTCTCCGTTTTTCGCCCAGAGATACCTTATAGTAGCTCTAGAAACGTGGTGGCATTTTTCGTCGAGGAACTATTTTTAAACCTCCAAAAAATTAAAAAACCGTTACCGCACTACGTGTCTCTACAAACACCCCGAATAAACGCGAATCATACTTCTCGTAAACTTCGCTCTGTTTAATTCGTGTCATGAAAAAATCCTGTTTTGAGCTTAGAAATTTGCTGTTGAAGAGCTTACAAGTAATTTGAGTCAAATTAAACTTTTGAGGATCTATTTTCAAGGTCATGGCAGGCTGCTGAAAACCACTAAAATTCGCTTGCTTTGAATTCTCAATTTGGTGCATTTTTTCAAGAGAATAGTTCTCTCCCCGGTAAAACACCGAATCACTTGAAATTCAGAATTCTTGAAAGAGGAAATGCCATTCTTAAATCAGGTTTAATAATTAGTTTCGGGCTTTTTATCAGCGCCGAGTACAAAGGCTATCTCTAAAATAGGAAACGGGGAATAGAGGAACGGGGAACGGGGAACGGGGAACGGGGAACGGGGAACGGGGAACGGGGAACGGGGAACGGGGAACGGGGAACGGGGAACGGGGAATGGGGAACGGGGAATCTCTAAAATAGGGAATATCTAAAACAGGGAATCTCTAAAATAGGGAATCTCTAAAATGGGGAATCTCTAAAATAGGGAATCTCTAAAATAGGGAATCTCTAAAACGGGGAATCTCTAAAATAGGGAATCTCTAAAACGGGGAATCTCTAAAATAGGGAATCTCTAAAACGGGGAATCTCTAAAATAGGGAATCTCTAAAACGGGGAATCTCTAAAACAGGGAATCTCTAAAATAGGGAATCTCTAAAATAGGGAATCTCTAAAACGGGGAATCTCTAAAACGGGGAATCTCTAAAATAGGGAATCTCTAAAACGGGGAATCTCTAAAATAGGGAATCTCTAAAATAGGGAATCTCTAAAAGAGGGAATCTCTAAAATAGGGAATCTCTAAAACGGGGAATCTCTAAAACGGGGAATCTCTAAACTAAGGAATCTCTAAAATAGGGAATCTCTAAAACGGGGAATCTCTAAAATAGGGAATCTCTAAAACGGGGAATCTCTAAAATGGGGAATCTCTAAAATAGGGAATCTCTAAAACGGGGAATCTCTAAAATAGGGAATCTCTAAAACGGGGAATCTCTAAAATAGGGAATCTCTAAAATGGGGAATCTCTAAAACGGGGAATCTCTAAAACAGGGAATCTCTAAAATAGGGAATCTCTAAAATAGGGAATCTCTAAAACGGGGAATCTCTAAAACGGGGAATCTCTAAAATAGGGAATCTCTAAAATAGGGAATCTCTAAAACGGGGAATCTCTAAAATAGGGAATCTCTAAAACGGGGAATCTCTAAAATAGGGAATCTCTAAAATAGGGAATCTCTAAAATAGGGAATGTCTAAAACGGGGAATCTCTAAAACGGGGAATCTCTAAAATAGGGAATCTCTAAAATAGGGAATCTCTAAAACGGGGAATCTCTAAAATAGGGAATCTCTAAAACAGGGAATCTCTAAAATGGGGAATCTCTAAAATGGGGAATCTCTAAAATGGGGAATCTCTAAAACGGGGAATCTCTAAAATAGGGAATCTCTAAATCTACAAGCCCGAACTAAAATCTCATGTCTGTTTTTCTCTCTACCATAATTTGGAAAGGATAGATAACCCAAGGGACCCTATAAACGCGTTGCGTGACCAACTCGTCACACATCCCTATAATAAGGCACCGTAATTGCAGATTGAAGAGAGGTATCTTTTTCGGTGTAATAAAATTGAGTGAACTGAAATAAATCACATCCTGCTGATTGTGATACAATTTATTTTTGTGTGTTGACTGCCGATACTACTTGCAACGCTTCTTTAAGTCTTACTCCACGCTCCAGTTTCTCATTACTGTCACCTGTATTTTGATTGAACTGGTTAGCATTTGTATTACAATAAGAAGATACTGCACAGCTAAGTCGCGGAAACGCACACCGGAACGTTGTTGGCCAGATTCCATCCCCACTTTCCTGTTTACCTTTCAAATAAAGAGTTTATGTTTGCTACACGTAGAAGAGAGTCAGAACACCTCGACTTCTCATTCTGAACAGTGCGTAAGGTATTTGATGCAAACTGACGGACCCGTGAGGAAACCGAAACTAAATAGGATCCAAACCCACCAATGGCAGTTCACGTTTGTAATGGGAATTCTTTGGATAATTTTTTCATGGCCAATCAAAGAAAACGTAATGATAACTTTGTACAAGTGGCATCGGAACGGCGCGCAGCACTGTAACAGAAAAGCGCTGCTTCGATTGCGAATTGCCGAGTCGACCAAGCCGTGTTCCACCGTGGAAAGGTAAGCAAACATCACCACCCGTGATACCCTGCTGCTGACTCTCTTCTACGTGTAGCAAACATAAACTCTTTATTTGAAAGGTAAACAGGAAAGTGGGGATGGAATCTGGCCAACAACGTTCCTGTGTGCGTTTCCGCGACTTAGCTGTGCAGTATCTTCTTATTGTAATACAAATGCTAACCAGTTCAATCACAATACAGGTGACAGTAATGAGAAACTGGAGCGTGGAATAAGACTTAAAGAAGCGTTGCAAGTAGTATCGGCAGTCAACACACAAAAATAAATTGTATCACAATCAGCAGGATGTGATTTATTTCAGTTCACTCAATTTTATTACACCGAAAAAGATACCTCTCTTCAATCTGCAATTACGGTGCCTTATTAAAGGGATGTGTGACGGGTTGGTCACGCAACGCGTTTATAGGGTCCCTTGAGTTATCTATCCTTTCCAAATTATGATAGAGAGAAAAACAGACATGAGATTTTAGTTCGGGCTTGTGGATTTAGAGATTCCCTATTTTAGAGATTCCCTGTTTTAGAGATTCCCCATTTTAGAGATTCCCTATTTTAGAGATTCCCTGTTTTAGAGATTCCCTGTTTTAGAGATTCCCTTTTTTAGAGATTCCCTGTTTTAGAGATTCCCTATTTTAGAGATTCCCTATTTTAGAGATTCCCTGTTTTAGAGATTCCTCGTTTTAGAGATTCCCTATTTTAGAGATTCCCCATTTTAGAGATTCCCTATTTTAGAGATTCCCTATTTTAGAGATTCCCCGTTTTAGAGATTCCCCGTTTTAGAGATTCCCTATTTTAGAGATTCCCTGTTTTAGAGATTCCCTATTTTAGAGATTCCCTATTTTAGAGATTCCCTATTTTAGAGATTCCCCGTTTTAGAGATTCCCCATTTTAGAGATTCCCTATTTTAGAGATTCCCTGTTTTAGAGATTCCCTATTTTAGAGATTCCCTATTTTAGAGATTCCCCGTTTTAGAGATTCCCTATTTTAGAGATTCCCTATTTTAGAGATTCCCCGTTTTAGAGATTCCCCGTTTTAGAGATTCCCTATTTTAGAGATTCCCTATTTTAGAGATTCCCCGTTTAAGAGATTCCCTATTTTAGAGATTCCCCGTTTTAGAGATTCCCCGTTTTAGAGATTCCCTGTTTTAGAGATTCCCTATTTTAGAGATTCCCCGTTTTAGAGATTCCCCATTTTAGAGATTCCCTATTTTAGAGATTCCCCGTTTTAGAGATTCCCCGTTTTAGAGATTCCCTATTTTAGAGATTCCCTGTTTTAGAGATTCCCTATTTTAGAGATTCCCTATTTTAGAGATTCCCCGTTTTAGAGATTCCCCGTTTTAGAGATTCCCCGTTTTAGAGATTCCCTATTTTAGAGATTCCCTATTTTAGAGATTCCCTATTTTAGAGATTCCCCATTTTAGAGATTCCCTATTTTAGAGATTCCCTATTTTAGAGATTCCCTATTTTAGAGATTCCCCGTTCCCCGTTCCCCATTCCCCGTTCCCCGTTCCTCGATTCCCCGTTCCCTATTTTAGAGATAGCCCGAGTACAAACGCTCTCAACATCCCGATAATGACAACATTAGCACGTCAACAATAGTCACATACCTCCGACCAAATAACCGAAAAGGTGGACATTTCTTCCATTTTGTTTGGTATTCGGTTGTAATCCACAGCGGAAAGGTAATGTCTAGCTCACCTGAATATGGTATTGTCTAAATATCAGGCTCTGTGCGTATTCTTTCATAATAACCATCTTGACGTCGGGGGTCAACAACATCACTGAAGCATCGCGTATTGGCAATCAACCCAAATGACTTATTTCCATCGCGCCTCCTTTTGTTAAAATCAAAAACCTTCAGAAATCAAATGAATTTACCTTAGTTGAACTTCAAAACAGTTTTCTCCTATAAGACGTCTTTTCTGTATTCGTTGCAAAATTTCAAAACGGTAATTTCTTGCCGAAAGCTCACGAGCCTGTTTAGTTTGTGTCACGCAACAAAATGTCACGCACTTGATTTGACCTGACGGCAGGTTTGACCTTGGGAAAAGTGATTTGGAGGGGGGAAATGCACAGGAAACAACAACAACAAAAACAAGCAAGCAAAACAGAAACAAACAAACAAGAAACAAAAACATAGCATGCAATGAGAACTTTGAAAACCTGTGGACCCAAGGACCGCTTACCGTAAACTGCCGCTTATAAGCCCTGGGCTTATACAACTTCGTAGGGGGTTTGGGTGGGTTTATAATCGGAGGGCTTATTTCCGGGGGTGTTTATAAGCGGAATAATAAAAACGTTTCTAAATGAGCCACAGCAGTGTTGATCGAAATACGTATTGAATTTACCAGTTTTTAATTAACCTTTCAAACGTCATAATAAGTCGAATTCATTTCAATTTTAACAAGTGCAGGTGACGAAGGTGGAGAACCATCCTTGTGACGAATGGCTAATGCTCGAAACGTCAGCTTTCAATCTCTTCACGGTGGCTCAATTTACCTTATCAACTCAGCTGATAAAGTTTTGTGTTTCGCTTCCCCACTGACGCAGCACCACAGTTTCTCTAGAAACTAACCCACTTCTTTGTCAGGTGACAGTTGGTTGTGCGATATTTCTCCGCCTTCTCACGGTTGAGGAGAACGACCTCGGTTTCGCTTAGGGGAGTGCTATGGACGGTACACTATCTGATGACAGGGCCTTGGATTTCAGCCCAGATATTGGTCTTATAGGTCCCGCGCCATATGCTCTTCATACACGGACGGATTCCTTCTTTGGAAAACTGTATGTTCGAGAGTGTGCTCACACCATTGATCTTCCAAGTGGCCACTAAAGGGCTTGTAATGGACGCGCATAGGGTGAAACTTAACATGCTTAAGGATGGTTCTCCACCGGGATCTTGATATCGTGTCCGGAGTTTAGGAGGATAAATGTATCCGATTTAGTCTCCGCCGGCCTTGCGGTCGCAGGCTCCCTTCCCTCCATGGGGAGGGAAGTGAGCCAGGAGTTTGAACACCACGCCCAGCTCTGCTCCTAGTACTACTGCACAAACTGTGGTGGCCCTGCAGGCCCTCCAGTGACAGCAGTCAGCGTTGTCTTGCCGGAAGCTGACTGTCTTCAGGGCTGGTATGGTGGTCAGTGTTAATCTGCTTAATGACGTCTGCCATCACAGGGAGGAATGCACGAAAGTGGGTATGAGAAAAAAGTGTACTTACCAGAGCCCACTGGAAGGAAGACACCGATGTGTTGCAAAATAGCTTTGGACTCCGACTTGCCAATTCCACGGTTTGCTTTTCTCACTTTCCCGCTCGAGGCATACTAGACAGCCCTGGTAGAACTCAACACGACCAACGTCGATGAGTTCCCTCTGCGCTATTCCCAGACAAGAGCGATGGGCTGGGCAAATGGCCCATGTTTAGAATACTAATTAGAAAACTATTGCGCGTGCTAAAAGAAAATCAACGAAGCTCAACTTCTGAATGGATATCGCTGATTCCAAAGCTGCAAGTGTGACCCAAAAAGTGTTTTTTTGCCACGGGAACAGCAACTTCTCGTTCATATCGCTTGTAAGAGCTGCAACTAGTTTCTGAAAAGAATACGTGACCTCTATTCGCAGCCAAGGGAGGCTATGGTTTGATTGGCTACTGTACTCGGTGACAGGGCTCCTGACTGCGAGAACTCCAAAGAACCTATCCTTTTACAATGGCGAGATATAGAGGAAGCGCTCTACAACTACAGGGTGTTAAATCTGGAGTTTTCTTTTTTTTTCCGTTTTTTTTTTTTTAACGAAACTTATCAGTTTTTGAACGTGTACTGAAAGCTGATCCGCATTTAAGACATTTTGTCTAGTTTCCAATAATGTCGCACCTGAAATTCTCACACACCTGATTTCCAACAATTGTTTAATTTCCGCAAATGGCAGCTTCTCGAGGGCGCCTTCTTCGACGCAACACCGGTGGCTTGCAAATAACATTGAAATGCCTCACCGTGGAATTAATTAGGCTGTGGGGAAAATATCCTAAAATGCATTCACGCTAGGGAATATTCGCGTCTTGAAAAGTCGAACTCTGCAGTAAGATATCAAAAAAATATATCAGTGTTTGCTATTTTAGACTATCGGAGGCTAACACTTTCTGTTTCCTGTGAACACGTGACAATTCTTTCCTCTCGCCAGAGCATCACAAAATGTGCATCTATGTAATCTTTAACTTGTTTTGCACAGGTCAGAATTGTGTGGTGAATAGACCCGCCATATGTAGTAGTATCACTCTATTTTACTAGTCGAAAGATATTTCAGGAATAACTTCGGCGGTGTAACATGCCCCAAACAGAAGGACGGACTGTCAGTAACTGAAACACAGTTGTAGCCAAGTGCTACGTATTGAAAACTCACGATTACAGAGAAAAGTGAACTTTAAAATTGCAGGGAACTTGTAAAAAACAAATGGACACCTTCTTTGTTAACCTTCGATATGCTTTAGTTTAAATCATGGGGGGGGGAGGGGGAATTCAGCTACCTCTGCGGTTTGCTTTTACGTTGAGGTAGTCCGGCATCTGGGATGAAAACGGTCATTCCGGTCGAGTTGCTGAAACCTGAACGCCATCACTATTTATATCGCCTTCTATCTTGTACAATTTCATTCATAGCTTAAGTTATTTCAGACGTCCTAATCTTTCGATTTTTTTCCCATTTTTGCAATCCCACCACCAAAACCTATCCTGTGACTTGACCAGAACCCGTTGCGTGACAGACAAATTTAGTTAACTCAGACCATAATAACAGTGCGGTTTCAAAGAAGGATGTGGAGATCACTGCAAAGTTATTTAGTTTCTTCAGGGAATCAACACTAAGAGATTTGGAAAATTCATTTGCCATTCGTTGAGGGATGTGAATGTGATGGCGGAGTCGTTATTTTTTAGTTGAAAGTCAATCTGGAGACACCTGGCCCCAGTTGTTCAAAAGTTGGATAGCGCTATCCACCGGATAAGTCTCTATCCAGTGGAAAACGCAATCGGTTTCCCTAACACTTATCCACTGGATAGTAATTTATCCGGTGGATAGCGCTATCCAACTTTTGAACAACTGGGACCAGGAGATAACGGTCGATTCCACGCGTCAAGATGGCCCTTGGACAATTCACCTAAAACTTGACAAAACCTGGCATTTAAACAAAATCTTATTCAAGGTGAGCTAGACATGACGTTTATCATGTGCTTTTCATCCAAATACCAAAGGAAACAAGAAAAAAATTCCAAGTTTTCGGCTATTCGGTCGGACGCGCGAGCCTATTATTTGTACTGGTTGACAAGTTAATGTTGTGATTATCGGGATTTTGAGAGCGTTTGTACTCGGCGCTGATAAAAAGCCCGAAACTAATTTTAAAACCTGATTTTAGAATGGTATTTCGTCTTTCAATAATTCTGAATTTCAAGTGAATTGGTGTTTTACCGGGGAGGGAAACTTTCTCTTGAAAAACTGTGCCAAATTGAGAATTCAAAGCAAGCGAATTTTAGTGATTTTCAGAAGCTCGCCATGACCTTGAAAATTAATTCACAGATCTAAAACAGGACTCAATTACTTCATACACACTTCAAAAGCAAACTTCCACGCTTAAAATGGGGGTTTTCTATGATGCGAATCAAACAGAGCGAAGTTTACGCGAAGGTATGATACACGTTTATTTCGCGTGTTTACAGGATACGTGTGGCCTAAACGTGTTTTTTTTTTCAGGCTTAAAAAAAATTTCAAGAAATTCCACCACGTTTCTTAGATTGCCATAGGGTATTCTTGGAAAACTTATGAAGGAATTTTATTTTTCATTATGTGCCACCACTCGCTCGATGCTCGATCCCTTCTTAATTTCTTATCCAATAGCCTAATTTCTTATTTTGGGGGTTAAAAAAGTCGCTCTTTGCTTCCTTTTTCATGCGTTTTCCGCCGTCAATTTTTTGAATAGCGCACAAGGTAAGCTGCTACTGCGTCCGCGTAGTGTACAATCAGGCAATAAATCTAAAGATAGCTGCATTTAATTCGACATTAATTCAATTAAAATGCAACATCTGAATCCTTGGCGCAACCCAGTCGTTTTTGCGACAAATCTGTCTCATAAAACGACTGAGATACGTCATGGATATCGATTTAGAGGTCACATTTTAGTTACGAAAATTAAGCCTAAAATTTCTTAGCAGAGACGAGCGATTGCAATACTCTGGTGAAGGCGAATTTATGCCACTGTAAAGTTAGTCTAATATGTAAAGTAGATCGGATAAACCTCGAGTTCTAACAACCAAGAAACAACCATAAACTACACTCAGAAAATGAATTTAAAACTCTGCATTATTTATTTAGTTAATTAAGTCATTATTTAGGTCAGATTTTTCGTACGAAAGAAAAACGTACATCAATTGACGCATGGTGATGCACGCCCAAAGGTTGTTGTTTTATGATAATGTGTGCATAAAATAACTGTGGGAGAAAGAATTAAAGAGAAATTAAAGAGACCATTGCATTTTTGTATTCAGCAACTTATTGAAAGTAATTATGTCCTGCCTTTCATTGCTGTTTTCCTTTGTTGTTGTCGTTGTTTTGTTTTTATTTGTTTGCTTGTTTGTTTGTTTGTTTTACTGGTGTTATATAACTCTCCTGTACTTTTCCTTAACTCTAAAGCCTCATCTCCCACGAGTGGTTCAGTTTTAATTGAAAGACCTTGCCTGTTAGGTAACTGGACTCTGTTAGGAAATGCTTCTTCGAACTAGGCGACAAATGAGACCGTTTTAGCATAACGTGTGTTATCCTCGTATAGAGAAACGAACGAACCGCACGATTTGTGCTTGAGGCAGAATAGGATCTACCAAAGGTCAAGTAACAAGTAATCAACTGGAATTACTTGTGTTTCCCTAAGTTTCCTTTTATGCCCTGTCCACACTAATACGTTTTCTTGTTTTTTTTTTGTTTTTTTTTTGGAGAACGCATTCTATTTTGTACGCCTTTGCCGACCGGAGATGGAGATGGAGATGTTTATTGACAAAAACGGAGGTTTTCGAGAATTTTCAGAACGGAAGGTCTATCGTTTTGGTATATCGCTTTTGAAAGTTTTGTTTGCTCGCAATGTTCTTTGCTATTATCAAAACTTAGAGGACAGATAGTACTCTTAACGTCATATGACGTCAGAATAACATTATGTTATCAAACGGTGGCCATATTGGATCCTCTATCTTGGATTTCCGTTTTGATTTTTCTAAAATCTTCAAAAAGCGTTAACATTGACCTGAGGAAGTGATCAAAGTCAACAAATTACCACAAAAAAGTTTCCTTAAAAGAGGCTTCAAAATTCTGGGAAAAAAACACTTCTCAAAAAGTGGTTGCCATGGTAACTTTAAACGTGATGGACAAGGACTTTATAAACCAAATTGTTTCCAGATAAATTTTAGAAAAAGTTACCAAGTTTGGTGGCTTTAGCTTGGCATGCTTATTAAAAAGTTATAAACGTCCAAAGTCCGTGCGGCAGAATTCCCCCCACCCCCTTTCAGTCTGAATAGGGAAAAGTCATGGTTTGAGAATATTCATGGAGAGACAAACCTACCGTGAGAGATAAATGTACGTTTTGGGATACAAATTCGCAACCTATCGATGAATTCCTTTCGGCTACTTCCGGCTTTAGTTTAGTTTACTTTAGTTAGTAGACGTGACAACCCTAAAACATTGTCATAATTAGACACTTAGCTTTCTCTCTCTTTATTGCTTCCTTTTCATATTTTTCTTTTTCGATTTTCTATATGTATTCTATGTTGATACTGTGTACCTCATTTTTAATTAAGTTATGTATATCCTATTTTCTACTTGACCTCCTGTCCCGCCTACATTAGCTTTTGATACCAGCGCCGGCTCGTCGAAATTTATCAACTGCGATCAGAATTTTAAATATTAAAGTTGCTTTTGTTACTGCATTATAATTACAAAGTTGTGAAGTTTTATATTGATTTGAATGCTTCAAACTCGAAAAAGTATATCAAAACAAATTTAACTCTTAACTTCGTTTCTTTTGTTTTTCAGCTGCTTTTTTGAGAGGCGAGTATCATGAATTTCCTTTTTTTTTTATTTCTTTATCCTTATAGCAAATCTATTTACGGACTCTGTGTTTTCATTTGAAAATCGTTAGGCTGCTTGTGTCGGACGAAAATGGAGGTATCAGGCCCGGCTTTTGTTTTTTGCACTTAATTAAGGCAGAGAACACATTTGTTATTATTTGCTATAAGAAACAGTTCATAAAGCTCTTCTGTATATTTTAAAGGGTCATTAAAAGTTCATCTTTGGCCATTCACAGCATTTAAAACCAAACTACAATTTTCCATTAAATGAATCCTTTAAACGCGCCTGGCGAAATTTGTAGTAGAGTGGCTTAAAAGCGACCAAGTGTTGTCTTTTTTGTTTTTGTTTGTTTCTTTTTTGTACTTAATTATTTTATTTGCTCGGTCGTTGCTGCTAACGGGTAAGACATGGTATAGATGATGAATTACTAGCGAAAGGGATTTCTACTTCATCGCTAAGAATGTTATTAATTTGTTTATTTATTTATTTATTTATTTATTTATTTATCTATTTATTTCTTACCCTCGATGGTTAAACTAGAAGCAATAACACTGTAAAATTGATACAGTCTTCTTTATTAACACAGGGTGTAAAAAAGCAAAACAAACAAACGAAAACGCTCTCGTTGAGCAATTTGAAGACATTTTCAATCTTCCAGTGGACGAAAGCAAGAGTACCCACGCTTTGGTCGGTTGGCACCTGTCTTCAAGGATTGCAAGAAAAATTACGGCCTTTTTGAGTCCGCTGCTTTTATCGTTTTGCTGTTTAATAGCTGAACGGATTAACAGAAATCCAGACCATATTACGTGTATGACCCAAAATTTAGAAACAGAGTGTGGTTCTTTTAGCCATATAGCTGTATTCAGCAAAAGAAGCTGACTAAAAATTCTAAAGGCAAAATGAACTGAAAGGATTAACAACGTATATCAAGCACCGTTGTCAGTGTGTTGACGTGTTCATTCCGCGCTCGTTTATTATCTTTGGTTTCGTGGCAAAAATTATTCAAATTTATTGAAGGTTACCATTGTATTATTGGTTTTCTTTTCTGTACACTACTTAACGAACTGTCAGCAGAGCTCCTTTTAAGTTGACAGAGGTTTTGTCCTATTTTTACCTCGCCATTGTTTTGTGTGCGTTTACATACCGACTGGTCAAACAAAATCCATTTTTGAACTTTAATGACAAGCATTTCTTATTGACATTTCCTCAATTCGATCAAAAATATTACTTTGGTTTTAGCTATGATGCTACCCTTATTGCTCTAGAATTGTTTATTGGTTTATAGTACAAAAACATCTTTTGCAGTTTCGATTTGATCGACTTTAAAGCGCAGCTGGCGATCGAAGTTGATCGCCACTAATGGTGAAGAAAGAGTGCATCCGATATTTATCACCCGAAGTCTAAGCGCACCAATAATCACGAGCAAACAATTTGAAATTCTGTATCGTGCGACAAAGGCTGCGGGGAAGAAGTTAATGGGCGACTCCCGGATTTGATTTAGGTAAGAAAAACTACATTATAACGAAATTTAAGTCTCTATTTACAAGATGTGACACCCCTTTTTATCTTTAGTTCTATAAGTAGTATATTCTAGACATTTCAACCCGCCATATTTATCACCCTTAACGTTAAACGATACCTTTGTTTATTATTGAGTGAAAATATTATGTTTTAGCAGAATATTTAGGTTATAACCCGTGCCGCAAGAAAGAGAAGAAATAAAACACATACTCAAAAAATGATTTTGTGATTTTGATAACATGAAGATTGTAAATTGAGGATAATCGATGGCAAAAGATATTTTTCGGTCAGTAAATAAGAAAAATTAAATATTTATGTCTCCAAAAAATATAATCAGTCCGCGAATTTACAGTTGGTTGATAGACTGGTTGTGTCATTTTGCATGCAAATTTCAAACAGAACCGTTGCAGCAGTTTATGTTCAACTTAAAAGCTAACATTACAGCCGTGTACAATCCTTTTGTTTAACGTTCACAACATTATTACTACTCTACATAAAGGGGACAGTGTCCCGTCAGTAGGTTATAATTCAACTTACTTCCCTATCATATCGCCAAATGCGCCAATCATACAACTAATTGGATAAAAAGATTCTCAAAAGACAAAGACAGAACGAGCAGTTTGGGCAGTGAAGTGCAGAATTATGGACAAAAAAGTGTATTACAGTTCGTTGATGTTTAATTTGTTGAGAGGTGGCCCAAATATCAAAATCATGATTGCCATTCTGAAGGAACTTTGAGTTTTGTTAGTCTTTATTATGAAGTTAATATTCCTTTGCTTTTGTCCATTTTAGCGATTTTTTTCTTCCATTTTAGTTTAATATAATAAGCAGGCTTTCAGCAAGTCCTGACTATAACCCTTTAAGCCCCAAAAGAGATCAGTATCAAATTTCTCCCCATCGTAGCCTACATAGGTCATGAGAATCAAGGAAATAATTAACAAAATGAAATGTCTGGATGTTTAAATAAGTTATCCCAACTAGTACTCAACAAAATGTATGGATACCAGTAAGGAGAATTTATTATGTAAACAAATTGTATCAGCCTTACGTTCTTTCTCTTTAAAACGTTGACGTTTTTAAAGGATAGTTGCTCCATCGGTGCCAAAACCTGTTCTGTAGAAAAATTTTGTACAATCAAGGTCAAACGCTTCCAAAAACATAGAGGTTTATCGTACGCGTATTACAAAACCATTTATTTTCGTCTACTTCGGCAGATGTGAACCTAGCATTGAAAATAAATCTAACTTTTTCGGTGATAGATTCATTTAAAAAATCAAGAAGTATACATTTACCGCTGTAGTAACCGCCCACCTGAAAAACGTTCATTTTGGGACTCACCCCATACCTTCTTCCCCAATTTGCCCCGAATGTACAACCCATTATAGGTTGAGTAACGGACCCCTTCGAAAATAGATGTACATGGAGTGAGATAAAGAACAATTTTATTTTATTTATTTCTCGTTCTTTACTGTAGCTTGATCCTACAGTTCCTCTGAAATGTCTTTCGATGGGGACATATCCCGTCTGTCTCCTCGGTCTCGCAACATTCGTTCCCATTCTCTAAAACCACAAAGTCAGCCCATTGTGTTTAGGCAACGTTCAAAGCGAACCATGAGCCTGCCATCTAAACCTGTCCTGTTGCCACTCATAAATGTTCAACGTTGCTATGACAACTGGGACGAGGACAGCGAGGATGACGAGAATGTTGGGAATGAGGAAGAAATGGGTAAGTTTCGTTTAATTTGTTCTATTTTTCCCTTAGCGTGAGCAATTTATATTTGTTGCTTTAAAAAAAAAAGAGAGAAACACATAAAACGAAAACACACACACGCACACACAAACGTGTCCTCTCGCTTGTTAAAGGGGCATTTAATCGTAGTCTACCCACAAACATTACCTTCCACCTCCTGCGGATATCTCTTTAAGCATGAATTGGGAAAAAAGCCCGGTGATTCAAGCTTAATTCTTAGATAAAAATGTTTGCTGCACATTTTTTCTCTCTACCCGGAAGTATATTTGAGTACTGAAGAGGCACAAAGTTAAGTCGCACACGAGCCCCTGGAGGCCCACGCGGGCGGAACTTGACCCGATTTTTGTAGCATAAAGCAGCTGAGAGTTGCTACTCCCCCTGGTTGGACTCCTAGTTCATCGCAGGGTTACCCCCCAGCAGCATGTCGCTGGTACCCATTTATACATCTGGGTGAAGAGACAAAGTGGAGGGAAAAACAAGGTGGAGGGATTGGGGCTCGAACCACCAATCTTCAGATCTGAAGTCCGACGTGCTAACCACTACACCACCGCGCCCCCCACATTGCAGTACCCATGAATTAACTGGCGAACCGCCCGTGAAAAATAAAACTGTGAAATTGACTATAATTCCTTATAAAATAACTTGGAGGGATTAAAGTTCTCCTTGTGATTCCGGCCATGTATGGGCCGCCAAAGGTGAATATTGAAGTGGTGTTGCTGTTTTGTTTTCAGCATGGTACACCCCAGTTGTTGGATTATCCTGCAGTCTTGTGATCTATTTCTGGTCCTGCGCACTGGCCTACTATTCTACTTCCGTTAAGACTGCCTGATGACCTAGCAGTAGGGAAGCAATCAGAGCACATGAAATATCATGTACAGCCAGATGCACAACGTACAACCACAGATTTTAGCTAACAGTTTGGTTTTTCAGTGAAACGAACAAAATTTGAAATTATTTACTTTATATTGACCAATAAATCAGTCAGTCAATCAATCAATCAATCAATCAAATCATTCAATCAATCTCATTCATTCAACAAATGGGAAAAACTGAGATATTTATTAAGGCTAGGTCAATAGAATAATTTGTTGGAGAAGTTAGTTTTTTTTTCGGATTTGTCTTTTTGCTCCAAATGAAGTTCAAAACAAGTTTGCAAGTGGAGAATTCACAACAAAAACATTTACCTCATACTTGCTCTATTTGCGCTCATATTTCCCCGGTATTTTATCTGTGAAGCTTACAGTTTTCTTCGTATGAATAATCATGGCGTCGTTTCTTCAAGGTCCATTATTGGTGAATATTTTCCCGTCAGAAATGAGGTTACTGTTTGAACAGCTCATTCATCCATGTACATGACATGCAGGTCCCATTTAAGGCGGGACTAAAATTTGCACCTTTTTTCAACGATTTGTAACATCTAAGGTTTTAATTCAAACCATACAAAACCATATATCAATGGAAAGCTTATGAACCTCAGATTTTAGAAATAAACAACAATTTTGTATTGCGGTTATGTGTAACCTGATACGGGTCAAAAATTGTGACCCCATACTGTGCATGACCTGAGTGTACTTGAGAAAAGATATCTTGCCACAGATTTTATGAAATTTTGAGTTTTTTACATCAATAGAGAGTATACAAGCTATTTCCGGGGATGAGCATAGAACTTTTCGATCAAATAAATACTTTGGCTACAGCGCCCACTTAAAATGAAGCCACTTTTTCAGGGTGAATTTTACTGACATTTTTCCTTGTCACTTTTGCCACAGTACACATACAGAAAAACCCTATGCCCATCCCTGAAACAACTTTAAAAGTAATTAACACTGAAAATGTCAAGTTAATTGGTCAAATCCTTCAAGAGATATCCTTTCTCAAAGTCAGAAAAAGCATATTCGGAGAAAAAGTGATTTAAAGTTACGACACTAAATTAAAGGTTGTTCATAGCAGTTCTGTTGTACTAAAGTCACACATTTCCATTCAATTGTCCATTTCACTCAGTTAGAAGCCCATGCTTCATATGTGATGCCCTCAGCCTCCCTGAGGGCCTCTCCTCTGCGAGTTCGCAGTAGCTGCATCCCTGAGCGGCACTTCTTCTCTTTCGCAGTAACCTGCAGGTTAGATTTCTTCAACCGCCTCTTGTCCTTTTTCTGTGATGCCCTTTTTGTACATACTCCAGCCAGAATGGAGAGTCTCTTCCTCAGTCTGCTTGCAGCTCCACTGTGAAAGTAGCAAATGGCACAGGCCACTGCAATCTCTTGCCCTCTCTTGGTAACAGTGGACGACATAAGTGGTTTACGTCAAGGCATACCTTACACTCCACCAAGAGGTCTGCCATTAATCCATTTCTCCCAGCAGGGTTCTCCTTTACAGTTAAAGAGCCTACAAGATGACAAGTGCAATGACTACACTTAAAACAAAATCACTTGTTCAGGAACATTTGAATTTCTTTACTAAGTATAAGAAGATGATTTGACATTTAATTTAAGAGTGATCTTAATTATTAATGAAATATAAAAATTATCAAAGGCAGTTCTCTCCAAGAGGATCAACCCCATCTAAAATAAATGGACATAGTTTAGCCTGCAATATATTCTAGTCTAATAAACAACAACGAATGAGGAAACATTTGACAGAGATAGTACACTGGCTCATGTGCCATGTCATTATTTCTCACCTTTCTCGCATAGTGTTGAAGACAAATTCTTGAGGTCTGAGAGGCTATATCCCTCTCCAAGGCATGCCGTTTCATTATCAGAACATTCTGAACAACCATCCGAATAATTTTCTGGCTTCATTTTCAGTAGAGATGCACTCAGCGATTGAGAGTTTTCGGAATCTGATGAAAGCTGTTCACACTAAACACCAGAAGTTGCCACGGGAATTTCACCATCAATCAGCGGGCGTTTTCTTCGCTTTCTTCGCGTGTACTTGAACTCAAGTGAAGGTTTTCCTTTCCTTTTTCTTCTGTACACAGTATTCCTCTTCTTTCCGGTCATTTCAGAAAAAATATCGCCGTTCGAAAGCCATCTCTCGTTCTCCCAGTCCTCACTGTTGTGACAACAAATTTGTTTGCTGAACTTCGATCCCATGAGGTCTCAGATAGGCCTAGAAGTCATGTAACAGGTCATATAGTTTCCTTACAGGAGTGGAAAAGGATTTTCGGGAATTGGATGGACTGCAGGGACAGAAATCGATGTAGAAACAAAAAAATGCTGCATTGCGTTGCCATGGTAACCAAAAATGTTTTTCGACTGCATTAAATAAAATGCTTCGTCAGCACCGAAACAGCACAAAATTAACTCTAAAACACTTGCCATAGCATTCTTTTGGGCCTGAAGCGTACAATTTTGAAAAAAAAACAAAAATATCGACCCGCCTTAAGTACGTATCCTTTGCAAATAAAGAGCAGAATTCTAAAATTTAGAACGCCCTAAATTTCAATTTAAAAAAATCCCGTTAATACTTTCTCCTTCGCTGCAATAAATAATTCCTCGCGAAGCGAGGAGGGCCGAAGGCCCTCCGAGCGTAGCGAGGTTTATAAATTTGTCGCGTGGGGATCGCGCGAGGATCGCTCAGGGCGGTCGCGGTAGAATCTCGATCTGCCTATATAGACAGAGCTGAATAACGCACTGCGCATGTTCGTTACGTCACTATTCTCCTCCATTCTCGTCCCCGAGCTGCGATCCTTTCGGCCAGCGCCACGGATCACAGCTCTTGGATTGTGGAAAATTTGTGTTCGAAACGGACAATAAAGTGTTGAATATTTTGTTCTTAATGCCGATTTAGAGCTGGGAGATGTTAAAAGAAGAATTCGGTGTCCTTGGCGATATCATTAAGGTAAGTAAAGTTTTCGTTCAATAGAAATTGTGGTTGAAAAGCTTTTTATTTAAAGCTGTATTGCAGCAACGAAGTGTCGTAAAGCGGCTGTGTCACGGTTCATAAAGATACCTTATTCTCTTACAATGAACTTTTGAAATTTTATAATTGGAAATTTTTAAACTTGTAATGAAGCAAGTTGAAAGTTACACTACTACAAACATGTGCTTAATTTTGATTCAACTAACACCGACCATAATTTTTGTTCAATGGCGGTGTTGCTCCATAAAAACCAAAATCTTAATTTAAGATGTTTCTATTGAACGAAAGCTTTACTTACCTCAGTGATAATAATGTTATTGGAATTTTTGACAGTTTACTCTTGCCTGAAGCGGTGCCATGCATATGACACGAACACCTGTTGTTGTCTTTCTCGAGTTGTTTTCTGTGGCGCTGAGAAGCGAGCGATTCAGCATTTACTTGACCAACCCGACAAAGTCTAGCCTGAGTAGCAGGCTTTCTGGGAGAAAGTCGTTATAAATCGCCTTGGAATTCACTTGCCCGTGGACTTCCACATTTGAAACAATTTTCTTGGGCCGACGCGAAAACAGAGGAAAAAATAAAAGTCCCACAACCAATGAAACACCACTTGCAACTTTCGCGATAAAATAAAGCGACTGGGGCATGTAAGCACAATTCGTAAAATCTCGTTTAAGCCAAAATTTCACAATTTTACCGATGAAAACAAACTTTTTTCAAACTAAAATAAGATACAGTATGGTATTGGCTGTCCAAAAACACACAGTCTTTTCTTAACCACGCAATACTGTGCTTAACCAACGGGTTTGTTTACCGTACGGAAAAATCCCACAAATACCGGCCATTTTAAATAGCCCGCCAGGCCTGCCAAGTCGCCAAGTCGGGTTCGCGCGCGGTCGCCCGCGTTTCGCACCGCTGACCGTTCATCGTTATTCAGCTCTGTCGCCTATATATATATCGCGATGGTGTCCGCACAGTTGCCTAGCAACAAAACCAAATCGCGACCGCTGACAGTTGCGCACTCTCATGTTTCTTCGCTATGTACATTTGAGTGCTGTGTTTTGTTTTGTTTTGTGAACAACTTTATAATATCTGGACCAATTTCTGTTGCAAATGAGGGCACGAGCAAAGACAGCAACGCCTGATTTAGCAAGTGGCTGGAAATCCATTGCGGGGGAGATTTACCACTGAAACTCAGCATGAACGCCGACTTGACATTCAGCGCAAACGACGAAGGCGAAAGATGTCAACGACAAGAAAGCACGGGTAGAGAACATCGTTTACCGGTACTAGCCTAGGATATCACAGGCGAGAAATCTTAGGCAACGTAGTTTAAATTTAGCTTAATAGCACAGCGCTACTACAAAACGAGATTCCCCAACAACAGGAGAATCGATACAAGGTCTTCGAATCACACCGACTGAATAGTACGTAAGAATTATGAACTCAGCGGCTACAAACTCTTTGAGAAAATGTGTGCTGAAACCGATCAGGACCGGCGACACCGACAAGAAGTGCTTCGACAAACTGATTTGTTAGAAGCAACGAGAGACGACAAGAAATACACGATCATCAAAATGCTTTTGTTAGAATGAGTAGAATACCTTTCCAACGGATGGTGACTGAACAGATTGGCTCAAAATTATTTCCTCTCTCTACCATAAATATCTTTACTCTTGATGTACCAGTAATTATCAACACATATGTATTTTTCCAAGTATGATTAAAACCACAGATAACACAAGAGAAATTAAATTATTTCATAAAATAGGTTTCAGTTCCCCAAACAGTGCATATTTGTGTATGAGCAGTAAAATAATAATAAGAATTTAAATTTCGAGTTTAGGACGTTCCCAAAAAATATTGGAAAGAAATAATTCATATCGGATCAGTAAGAATTTATAAGAGTTTATGTTTCCCGTTTCAGTTCTTGACCCTGTTAATAGTTTTAAAAAATATTCAGATGGATAAGAAAGGACAATTTCTGTTCACAATTTGGATAGAAATGCACTTACAAGTATTGCTCTGCTCCTAGCAATTACCACTTAATGTGTAGCGGGGATAGGTACATTCATGTACGTATTTGGTGTGAAACAAAAATTATTGCTTAACATTAATTATTGATAATAATTTTATGCTACATATAGTGACCAGCATCACAGCTCTCCTTGCAATGCACAATCAAGCACCAAGATCATGGGAATTGAGATCCTGATCACCTTCAACATGAGTTGTCTATGTGAAAGTTTACTTACTTCTGAAGGTTTCATGTGCTATAATCTACATTCACCCTTTCCCTTTGTTAGCTACTCTTGCTTTCCATACCAATTGACCCTTTAAGCCCCAGTGTAAACCTACAAATTCTCCTTACTGGTCTTCATACAGTTCTTGTAGTACTTGTGCAGAGAACTTCTTTCTACTGACATCTACACTATTCATGTTTGGTGATCAATTCCTTAATTCTGATAACCTGATTAAAGCATTGCTATTGTAGGGAGATGCTGGTCACTGGGGCTTCAAGGGTTAATGTACATGTATCATTTTGTGACAATTATCTAATCCAATTTTTAGCCAATGACGTCACGTTAGTGACGTCATATGGCTACTGTCAGAGCCTAAAAATCAACGATATACGTGAGACGTCTGTCTTACGATTTGTGAGGCTGGGGGGATATTCTGTGAGACGATGGGTGGGGGTGTGCACCAGGAGACTGAAACTCTTACCTTATCAGCGGCACAAACCCATACAGCTTATATGAGTACGTCCCCCGGGCTTTGAAGTGTTTTGCATTCGCAAGTGTGGATCTACTTCGAATGCCTGTTTTGTGTACGTGAGGTCTGGCAGGATTTTATTCGCGTTGTAGTCCTGTGTTTACTTAACTGAAGTACAAATTTCCACAGCAGCAAATACAAGACGGACTTGCCAATTTGAGATGTTGTATGAACAGAACGTGGAAATAAACGTTACTTCGATCCCTAATTATAAACAGTGAAAGAGACAGTATTTAAAGCCCAAGTTAATAACGATAGTGGAAAGACTAGAGTAAAACAGCATAAACTTTTTCGGGATTATCTCTCGGTAACAGCGAATCTAAAATTTGCAGTGTCATTTTTGAGTGCGTGTTATAAAACATGAACCCATTTAAAACTAAATCGGAAATTGCGTGGCTTGTTGCTAGCTATTCTTAAAACTGAAAAACTTGAATGAAACTAGTATTAAAATCCAAGTCACAGTGGTGATCAAGGAATTAGAGGATGGATGTAGTAAAATCTTTACAAGATACTAAACGTTATTACGGGGTTATTCACAGCTCAAAGTGTAAAGCGTATGTTGAGCAAATTTGCATAGTTGACAGCTGTAATTTCAGTCGTAGGAATGTAACGCAACACTTAAAACATCTCGAACCGACCGAAACAGTACCGAAAGATTAACAACAACAGATATGTGACAAAGCATTCTAATAGAGACCTGTTGGATCTACTGGAAAGCGAGCTGAATTTGAACATTTTCGTACTGTTCGAAGGCAAAGCAAACGAAATTTATTCGGCTGTAGGTTGAGACTCTAAATAAACACGTGCGCTAAAAATAACTTTGTACCGTGGGAAAGTTACAAATGTAAACATACTCTGGTCGATTTGTGAAGCAAAAAGACGAAAATTATTATAGCCGACTTGATTACAAAGCAAGCAACTTCAATCAACAGGGGAAATAAATATAGTTGCAAAACTATTTCAGTCGTGTTTATAAACGCTAGTACAAACCGATTTCGAACGAAAATATTGTGGACACAAGAAACGCCGTTTGATGGCAGACTCCTGTTTTGACAATACAATGTACTAAGAACGTAAGTGGTTGACTGAAACGTCTGAAACCTTACAAATTAAACAAAGTAAAGCGAGTCGCGTGTCACGCAAATCGCGCAGAGCGTCAAAACGGCACCCTTTAGAAAGATGACCGTTTATGAGCACTGAAAAGTATTGGATATTCGCCGGTAGAAGTAAGAAATTAAAAGGTTCAACTGCAACTTGCATTTATTTCTGAAGTAAAATTGTTAACTTTCCACTGATCTTTGCTTAAATTATGTATGCAATATTTTTCGACGGTGAGTTTAAGTTTAAGTTTACTTGTTTTTGTCTCTGTTCTTTGAAGAACCGTGAAATAAAGAGCTTTCTTCGGTTTCTTTACTCCGCGTAGTCACGCTGCTGAATCATTACCAGGTTTTATAGTGGATAACCACAAGATCTTTTTGGTGGTGGGAGGGGGGGGTTGGGGCTGAGGGGTTAGGGAGGACTTACCGGAGATGTAAAGTCCCATAGGTTGTCAGGATAAATTTCACCATATTGTGAAAAAAAACACGTCATTGGCTCTGCGCGCATTGCGTGCGTATGTTTTTGTGTGTTGGGGGGGAATGAATCCCGAGGGGGGGGGTACTCAACAAAGTTTTATGCTTGGAGACTCCACCCCGATGTCCAACCCCTTACCCTTTTATATACCATTTTTGACCGAAAAGGTACCCCTTTCATATACCCTTCATTGAAAAATGGTACCCCTTTCACATACCTAATCAAAAACACTGCATCCCTTTCCTAAACCCTTGGAATGCAGTTAATGAACGACATTGCGAGAGAACAGATGCTAACCAGAAATTATTATCTACTCAAAATATTTTAATTAAAGGTCCTTTTAAATACCTAAATGACAGATTTCCCTACCCTTTCATATACTTTAGCTCATGAAATCCCAACCCTTTTATATACCTGAAGCCTGAAAAAGGTACCCCTTTCGGACGGAGCCTCCACGTATAGGCATTATAGGGAGTGCCCCCTCCCCCGGAATAATAAACATGTTACCACATCAAATGTGATTTGCTTGCCATTATTCTTTATTAGTCTCATTTCAATTTTTGGGTAAAAACGAATAATTTTCTTGATCCAGCTGTACCAACATTGTGTTTTCTGGGCTGCATCACTCTTCAGCAGTAATAGACTCCTGCTATCTCAACCATTCAAGGGAAATAAATAATTGTTTTAGCTACATGTATCGACACTTACCCAGTAAATAAAACAAAAACTGTACAACAGCATTTAAATGAAACGGCCGGGTTAATGTTGGAGATAACATGCGTTAAGTTCCAAGTTGGAATTTGAACTGCATTTCTGATTAAACTATTCTCACCCACCCAAAATAAACAGAAACACCACTGTCTTGGACAACAGGTCCACAACAATACTATGCATCCTCCCTAGAGAGCAATGTCCCAATGTCACCTATTGTCGCTTTTGTAAGCGACAATAGGTATGTGCCGCCTTAAAGGGTATGGTTTTCGAGGCCTTTTGGTCTAAAAATGTGTGGATTTTAACCACTGTTGTCTAAGAGTCTCTGAATGCCTGAAAATCAGGATGGGTTTTACAAACGAGGTCTGGAAACGTGAATTGGAGAGATATATATCTTGCTTTAAAATAGGGTCACCCCCACCAAAAATTACAAAGAGCAAGCCCATCCCGAAAAAAAATGACCTAATTGGTTGCAAGTATAGCATGTTTTGTTACCGAACATTTGGGGCGGGGGGTTTGGGCAGTTTCACTTAATCTTCGTGACAAAAAAAGAAAAAAAAAAGGAAACTAACCAATGCAACGTTTTAAACCCAAAAAGATCTTTTTTATTTTAATTTCAGCAAAATGCCCATGCTTAACTAACCGTGAAATTGGCAAAAATAAAGGGGAAAACACCCATAGTGGGTTGTGTTTTGACATCTTAATATTGACAACAAAGCAACTGTGAATAATCACAGTCTAAGGAAATTGTGCTAACTGCAAGACTGGCATTGAAGATTGGTGGTTTATTAGTTTGCGCCACGGACTTTCGATCTGAAGGTCAGTGGTGTTTCCTTTGGTTTAAAATTTGTTCCACATTGAAACATAGTTTTTCTTTACTGTCGTTTTACTGTCGTTTGTATACAAGGTTACCAAGTGAATGATCCGTCACGGTGGGCCGGGTTGTTTGAAAGTCGGTTAACGTTAATCCGGATTAAAATTTAACTCATGTTCAGCTGTTTCTCTTGCTTGAATGAGTTTTCACTGCTGATTTTTGGTAACATACAGTAATTTAAAATAAGTATAAGATGTTGCGACTGTAAATATATAAAGAGAATTATTGTACAGTTGACTCCCGGTAATTCCGGCAAACCATTTTCTTTATAATTTTATCTTCGATAACTCAAACTCCCGATAGCTTGAACCTTTTGCGATTTCCCTTGGAGGTTCGAGTTATCGAGAGTCAACTGTATAACGTATGTGTTACAAATTGAACTCAAAATACTTGAAATTACAAGCCCAAGCCTAAGTACAATAATAAGAACTAGACATACAATTTGACATTGCTATCACCCTAAAGTAATATTTGGAAATGTAAGTATCGGTTATATTAAATGTGAAAAAATACAGTTACCTAACAAATGACAAACTGAATTTGAAATTTAGTAATATACAGTAATATAAAACGAAGTAAGTTTTACAAATTGAACTCACAAAATTCGAAATTGTAAGCTTAAATATATTGTTTTTAAAAAATGAACAACTACTTTCAGTTTGACACAAGACATGTTTCGATCGTTCAACGATCATCATCAGTTGTGAGTTCGCTTACAATTGCGGTTTGAATTTGTACAAGCAATGGCGTAACATTTCAAACGTGATACGTTTCAAAGTTAACGTACAACATTTAGATGCTGCGAGACATAGAACAACTTGTGCGCGCGAGTCTAAATACATGGCAAAGAAAACGGCATAAATTACAAAGTAAATTACAATATTACACAAAATTGTATAAATAAATAAAATTAAATAACACGACACTAATGTATAAGAAAAATAACATAATATTAGAACGAAAGAGTTAAGACAGCATGTTTGAACTGCTTATTAATTTTAACGTGGGGTTTTCCCAGCGGATGTGGACAACCTCTTTAAAATTAGCTGCAGTCTATTGGGTGCGGAATCTACAATAGAAAAGCAGTTCCTAGAACAAAGCCTACGGCATGCCTCAGATTGTTGCAGATGTTGGAAAATATGTGAGTTCTTGTCCCTACTCAGATGCTCACGAATGCGCGATGAAAGATGACGGCTAGTTTCACCGATGTAACAGGCATTACAACCTGCACAAGAGAATTTGTAGACAACGCACGAACGGAGAAATTAAGTGGCATTCTCGCTAAAAGCGGTCCACTCGATTTCGCGACCAAAAACAGTTTTCCTTTATTTTTTGTTTGTGAAAAGGGTTTGGCGCACATGTATCAAAACCACTTTATTTATTTTCCAATTCTTTATTTTCGCTTTGCTACAAGCCAAAAACCAATTTTGCCCGCAACGGGGTTTCGGCGGTGATCAAAAGGCTGAAATTTATGGATTTTGAGATGCGCGCTACGGCCAACTAAATGCAGGTTACGAAATTTTGCTTTGACCTAGTATCTAAGATACACCGACCAAGTTCACAGACAAAATGTGGAAAAAGTTGATAACGTTTTGAGCACGTCAGGTGAAGTTAAAGACAACCTGCTCTGAAGCCTATAATAAGATCCCAAAAATGGACCAAATACAACAAACAATTTCGTATCGTTTGCGGCCTAAATTGGGTTAAAAAACAACATCATAGCAAAGTTCTTACCTTATTTAATCAATTTGTAAGCTCAAACGTGCGGGTATCTCTCTGGATCACAAGCGAAAACAGGTTAGAACTCCGCCATTGACAGCGTGTTAACGTTAATATCGCTCGTGTCAAAGGTCACTTACATCACCCTAGAACTTGGCAAAAATACTTTATTCGGGGATCCTAACCCGTTGCTGTCCCCCCAAACTAAATGTCTATAGCTTCCTTTAATGCTCGTACATCCAATTTTGATCCAGCACAGGATGAAAGTTGCGTTAAGTTGATAAATATTCATCGCGGGTGACGCTTAACAAAGTAAACAACGTCGGGTATTGTAGCTGATCCAGATTTCTGCCGGTAAGGAATACAAAACATTTTCAAGATCCCTAGAAGAAGAAAAGAAGTTATGTAGTTAAACTCTAACAATGAATTTAGGCTGTTCAACACCTCCTGCAACTTGGACGCGGTCGAGGCAAAAAAATATAATTTGAAAAGTTGCAACGAAAATCGTGCTAGTTGTCCAGACTCACCTGGGAACTGGCCCGCCAGAAGGTGAAATGAGATTATTTTCGCCTAAGTCGCCTGAGTTTCCGTTTTAGCCTTGGGTCTAGTCGTTCGGTAATGGACTGTAGGAATATTCTTTTCAGTATAAAGAGAAACTGTGAAGTTCGCAGTAGTTGGAATTACTCATCTCAGAAGACTTGGGACGACCCCGACGTTTGCTTACGTCACAATTTGTCACACAATCTCATCGATGTCGCGCGACTAACTTAGTAGCAAGCGAAAAGAGAAATAAAAAAAAATCCTTTGCGAGTTAGGCCCTGTGCACTTAATGATAATTTATGGAAAGTGGTGAACAGGTTTCATCTAGCAAGTGAGAGAAAAAAAGTGCGAGCGTGACGGGGTGTATTGGCGTTCACTGAAAACATATAGAGGATATTACACGGCGGCGCGAAGATAGGAATTTTATTTTCGAGTGGTAAAATATTTTATTTTTTTCTCAGCGCGTGAGCGGGCAAGATGAACCAAATCCTGCAATCTGATTGGTTCCGGGAGCGGGCGGAATTTTCCGATCTTGACCGCGGTCAACGGAACGGGCCGCGGGGAGTTAGCTACATGTATCGAAATTTGGGAAAATAAAGGGGTTTCTTTTAGTTATATTGCTTCCTGTGATTTCTGAGTTTTAACAGAGTAAAAAAGCGTATTTTGCTGCTCTGGTGTCACAAACGGCTTCGTTTCATGGTTCATTTTACGCGCGCTTGCAAAACGTTGCTTTCCGAAAACAACAAGACACGTTTAACTTTTGAAAAACAACAAGAAAAAAATAAAAATATTATTTGCCGGCCTTGGTCGGTCCGTATTGACAAAAACTGTGCCCTCGGTCTTGAGCATGTACTCAAGACCTCTGGCACAGTTTTTCTCAATACGGACCTCCCGGCCGGCAAATAATATATATGTCTTTTACCACGAGAAAATAAAATTCATATATTCAAGCCACCATGTAATATTCTTTCTATTATATAGAGAAGAGTATCTTTGCACAAGAGTAAGAGAATAAGAGAGTGTAAGAGCGGGAAATGACGTCATCTATATCCTCACTAGTGAGGATATGGAGATACGCCACTCGAGTCCCAGATGTAGTTTCGTGCGAACTTTACGAGTGGACTACTTTCCATTCAAAAACTCATGAATAATTAATGATCATTTCCACCAATTACATCACGCAAATGAGTCACGTGGATGCTTGTTTAAAACCGGTAATACATCAACAATCTAAAAAGCCTGGTGGCGGCATTTGATTTCAGTCCCAGGGGAAAGCGGGGCTGATTGTAATATACCTCATTACTATTCTTTATATAAAATGTTACCCTCATTAGTATTCTTTATATAAAGAATACTAATGAGGGTAACATTTTATATAAAGAATAGTAATGAGGTAAATTATCATCAATCCAACTCTCTTCTGGAACAAATCAAAGGCCTGAAAAAAGAAATGAAATAAAATAAACAAGAAAAAAAAAAGGAGTAACATTTAAAGCAACACATCTACACATGCAACAGGAAGCCAATGGCAATGACTTTGGTACGGCATTTTCCAGCAGTTGTTTCTCTTCTTCAGCATTTTTGGGTTTGCGAAACGTCCGCTTGTGCTTCGAAGCCATAATGTTCTCATCGAGCTCACTATTGAATGAAGTTTCCACTATACAAATCATCTAATCTTATAATTCTTTTCAGATCTAGCAGCATGAACTAGCAGCACGGGAAAATGGTCCGAAGCTCATTAAACAAAACTTTTTATTCTTTTCAAAGACTATAGGAACTACAAAACATGAAAGAATGTCTTTATATTCTGTGAGATCGATTTTGACATTCTCTTGATGAGACTATGGAATAAAGTTATAGCACGGGAAAATGGCACCATTAGTTCATTATTCTATGAGATCGTTTTTTGAAGCCGTTCAATAAACTCGCAGATCGTGTTTTATCGGGTCTAAAACCACTCGGCTACGCCTCGTGGTTTTAAACCCGATAAAACACTCCTGCTCGTTTATTAAACAGTACCTAAAACACTCTTGTTAACCGGCCGTCGCTATGGCGACCGTCGGTTTTTAAAATGTGCACGGTTTTGTCGTGATAGTCAGTTGGCTTAACATACGAACAAAGTGCTGTAAAGCTTGTGGTACGGGTACTCAAGAGCGGTACTGTCTTATATAAGACGCATGCGCATACAGTACAGCCCAAAAATAATGCACGCACAAGAACTTCTTTTTGCGTCCGCAAGCCGGGAACTTCTTGCGGGACGCTTGCGCTTGAATACTGCAAGCCGCAAGAACTTCTTTGCGTTTAGAAGTTAAAACCGCAAGAACTTCTTTATGGTAAGATGTCCGGACCGCAAGTAAGCACAAGAACGTCTTTGCGCTAACATCTTAAAAACCCGGAACCCGGAGAAGGTAAAAAAGAGACCACTTTGTAGTGCAACGCACGTTCGAAATCGGCTGCCTTTGTAGCTTGCAATCAGTTGTTTATTTGGTCGCTTGTAAGTTTTTTTCTTCGGTTTAGAATTTTTTATCTGACAAAGAGTTCACTAGGTTCTGAATTTGACGCTGGTCGCCTTCAATGTTATTTTTTAACGGCTAGGGAGAAACGAGACTCAAACGAAGCACGCGTATGTTATAGTTTATTATGTGTCCCGGAGTCCCAGACATGCGGTACGCTTAGCGGCGCGAAAGATTTCGCTCGATTTATTTCACTTAAATAAGGAACAACGGCAAAGCACAGTCCATCAGTCACATTATTAATGAACCGACATTCACCTGTTCAAAAGTCTTAATTGGAAAAACACATTATGTTTGTAAAAACAGTTCCATTTTGCGCTGAAGTCGATATCACATTTTAAACTTCGAAGTAAACCAAAGAAGTCTGAAGGAAACTAAAACTCCGCGATCTGAAAGAAATTTGACACGTCAATTCTAACCTGAGTAAACACAAATCTGCCGTATGCAAATTTGCATGAATGACATTTTGTAACGCAATGCATGAGCAGTTCTCTAAGCCGTCAAAAAAGCAAGCCCCGGGCAGCAAGCTGCGTCGAAAGGCGAATGTGTAGTTGAAATCATATGTCTATGCTATTTCGTCGAGTATTCCTTTTTTGCTGGGAAATTAAAGTGGTAAAGATGCAGGGATTCTTGACGAGTTCACCCACGAGATGGCATGACTTCCTGCACGTGTAAGTCTTGTCTTGTCTTGCCTGTCAAAGAAGAGTTCGCGCAGTTTGCCACAGTTATAGCTTTTGGACTTTTTCGTTTCTATTTCTTTGATGGAATAAAAAACGGAATTGAGTCAGTTCTGAGTTGAAGCCGTATTACCGTATCAGACACGCTTAGAAAAAATTGTTCATGTTTTGTCATGTGCCGGAGATCATGTTTACCGGTTGTTTTATCTTGCAGTCGGAAAGCTGGCGGATATTCCATTTCGTGACGTGAATTTTCTTCGATACTTCGGTTGTTCGAACATTTGCTTCCTTGAGTTTTTGATTAGCCTTGCGAACTTTCGCTTGACTTGGCGAATTGTCGCGCCAACGCGGCGAAAAATCGCTCGAAAGCTCGGCGATATTTCAAAGAGAATAGAGTGCGACATTCGCTCTCATTACTTTTGCAAATTACCTCACACTAACACGAGCACTACAAGTTTCTTCGGCTGGACCCGCAGTACTTCTTGCGCCTCATTGCGGCTTGCGGTAACATTAGTAACTTCTGGCGGCTTCTTGCGGCTAGATTTTCAACTTTTTGCGCTTCGAATGTTCTTGCGGGTAAACCGCAAAAACATAGCACTTTCACTTCTTCCGCAGGCTTGCGTGTTCTTGCGGCGCAAGAACTTCTTGCGCCACTTCTTGCGCGTGCATTATTTTTGGGTTGTACTGTATTAGTCTGCTGAATGTTACCTTCGTGTGTTCTTTTCTTTTAATTTATAGTATTTACGATATCAACGACGAAGGGTTGTTAAGTTTGGGGTTTTTTGTATTTGTCTTGTAAAACGCATGCGCAATTGAGTAAAGCAGCTAATAGGATGGAATGCGGAATTGGCTGCGTTGTCTGATCTAGTTAGTGGTTATGGTGAAAATTCTTTTAGCGCAGGGGTTTTTTAGTGGGATTGACATTTTGAGGGTGTACAAATGTGGGAGTCAGAAGGATTTGTGAATGTCTGGAGCATATCACGCTTCTGTGAATGTGATTTGCTTTGAAAGTTGCGTTTTGTATAGGAGCGGTGTAACATTGTGCTGCGATTTATGGGGGGGGGGGTGGTTTGCGAAGTGGATTGTAAGGTTTCTGATTGGCTATCTTGTAATTCGCAGCGGACAAAAAGGACAGTTGCGTTTTGCCGGCGTGGACTAGGAAGAGAAGGAATTGGTACTAGTATGATGATGCAATATTAGTGGATTGCACCATCAGTACATGATAGTTCTGACTTGTGAACGGAGAGAGATGAGTGTTTATTTGAGGCGAGAAGTTGATACGAAGGAATCGTCATTAATAAGGAGATCAATTAATAGGGTAGGTGTTACGAGTCTTTTTGCATTGAAAGAGCGAAAATATCTGAATATTATCGACGGATTTGTGTGGTTTGCGTGTGGTGTACGCTAAAGGCTACGAGCAGTCTCTCTTTCCGTTCAGAGATAGTGAAGGAAAAGAAAAACAAGCGAGTGAGCGCGAAATCGGTTGCGGCTCGACAGGCGCGTTAGCTTTCAAAGACGTGGGCGACTTTCGTCCCCGCTCGCTTGTTACTTTTGCAAGGGGATTCCCGGGTTAGCAAACCGGATTTAAACATCACGTCATGAGATATGCCTTGACGTGTCCCATACTCTGACGATCTGCTCGGGCTCGTGTTTATCAAGCGTTATATTTTGATTCTACTGCTATGTTCACTGTTTGTATTTAAGGTCTAGGCACAACAGTAAATATTTCGTCGTCCCGGTGTGAGCATTCTCAGTTGTGGACGAATTTATATCGACATTCAACGTTTGAGTGAATTTGCGTTTTTCAGCACAAATAAAAGCGATAAGAAAGATAAGCTGAGTCATCAGAGTTTAAACATTACGTCATCCAGTAACGTTATAGTCAAAATATTGTGACACACAATCACACTTTTCGTCACGCCGGTTCGTATAAATAGAGAATCGCGCTAACATTTGTGAAACCTAGGGGTGGGGAGGGTCAGAATGGCCGGTTAAAATGCCAATGGGCTTTCTTGTTTATATCATAAAGAGAAATACGTCACAACGCACGGTACAGTCGTAAGTTGGAAATATGAATAGGAAATGTCAAATATGGCCTTTCTCATGTCCCCTGACACCTGTACTGAATCAGGAGCCCATAACCCTGACTCCTGACTGAATCAGCTATTCGTAGTCTTTCCTCGCCAATATCAAATTGCGTTGTAAGGTACTCTTTTACCCTCTCCGAAATCCTCGATCCTTTCCTCTTGGTCTCTGAAATGCCAGCCCATGCCGCACAATTCGATTGTTACTTCACAAACACTTTCCAATTGGGGGGGGGGGCACTTCCTATAGTGGAGTATACGGGGAGGCTCCGCCCAAAAAGGGTGACTTTTTGAGCCTGCAGCGTAGTGAAAGATTGGAAAAGTCGTTATCTTAGTATCAGTTAAGTATATTAAAGGTCAGCAAAGTGCGCTGCTAAGTAAAAGAGAAAGCAGCTATTAAGTATATAAAAAGGTGCCAAATTCTGGCAAAAATGACGCGGAACACACGAAAGTTGAGGGCCTTTAGTAACCGACTCAGGGCGACTGAAAGCCCAGATACAAACGTTGTGACAATGAGATATTCTACTTTTTTGGCTTATCCTTGGGATATAAACATGTGTATAAGAAAGGGCTACATTCTTACTCAAGGTGATGAAAAGGGTGCAATTTGGGTAAAAAACTGGTATATCAGTAAAGGGTAAGGGTTTGAGCCTAAGGGCGGAGCCCCCCCCCCCCCCCTGCTGATAGCTTGGATTCTAGTGCCAGTGATGAAAACGTGGATGCCCAGTCACGTCTTTCATACAAACCTTCTGACGGTTGCTGCCTTGTCGTGCTGCCCAAAGTGGATGTGGTCTTGAAGTCCCTCTGATGTGGAGAACTCATAAACTCAGAACCCCTAGCTTTCAAACAGAGCGTCTTGATTGGAACCTTCAGGATCTTTGTGACTCGGTTTTATTGCCCTGGCCAATGTGGTGAAGAACTAATGCTCATCAACTTTCTGTGACAGTTAGAAAACGCAGTCTGGTCAAGCGAGTCACGGAGTGATAAAGATATCAAGAAAGCGTCTATCTTTTCATATATTGTCATTATTTTCTGGATTGAATAAACGTGCAGCCACACCTATACCATTGTTGGCTCGCAGTCGTTGATTTTTGTTATATGCTCTCTTTCAACACCCCCACCTCGTCCAATATTTGAAGTGGCACTGAGGATATCTTAGTTTGGTAGTGCTCCCCAGTCCAGTGATTCCTCGGCGTTGGAATGAATATTTATTTAATGATTGATTTATTTTAGGTAACTAGTCGTAAGTATAGAAATGTTTTCTCTCTCAACTGCTCAGTTTGAGAACAACTCACGTTTCCTACTATATTTGATATTTCCTATTCTTTATTCCGACTTTTTACCGTGCCGGCTGTGACGTATTTCTCTATATGATATAAACAAGAGTGTTTTAGTGGAAAGTAGTCCACTCGTAAAGTTCGCACGAAACTACATCTGGGACTCGAGTGGCGTATTTTCCATATCCTCACAAGTGAGGATATCGATGACGTCATTTTCCGCTCTTACACTCTCTCATTCTCTTACTCTTGTGCAAAGATACTCTTCTCTATATAATAGAAAGAATATTACATGGTGGCTTGAATATATGAATTTTATTTTCTCGTGGTAAAAGACAATATTTTACCACTCGAAAATAAAATTCCTATCTTCGCGCCGCCGTGTAATATCCTCTATATGTTTTCAGTGAATGCCAATGCACCCCGTCACGCTCGCACTTTTTTTCTCTCACTTGCTAGATGAAACCTGTTCACCACTTTCCATAAATTATCATTAAGTGCACAGGGCCTAACTCGCCACATTTTGTCTGTGAACTTGGTCGGTGTATCTTAGATACTAGGTCAAAGCAAAATTTGTAAGCTACGTTTAGTTGGCCGTAGCGCGCAACTCAAAATCCATAAATTTCAGTCTTTTGATCACCGCCGAAACCCGTTGCGGGCAAAATTGGTTTTTGGCTTGTAGCAAAGCGAAAATAAAGAATTGGAAAATATATAAAGTGGTTCTGATACATGTGTACCAAACCCTTTTCACAAACAAAAAATAAAGGAAAACTATTTTTGATCGCGAAGTCGAGTGGACCGCTTTTAGCGAGAATGCCACTTAAGTTAGTTTTTTCGTCTTTTAAAGTCAGTAGCATGTTCAGTGTGAAGGATCCTCTGCGTCTCGATCTCGTTTGTGGTTCTATGTCCGCATTGCGGAAAGATCCCATGAGATACCTTTGGCAATTTTATTTCGCATTTTTCACTCAAAGGTCAACTTTATGACATGGTAATCAATATGTTGTCCTGTAAAATAGTGTTCAAAGATTTTAGCTTACAAAGTCTACATCCGAGTCATCCTTGCAGAGAGATAAATTGGCACGTTTTCGGTTTGTGTACAATAAATTGTGTTAGGATAAATTAAAAAACAATCCTTTCCTTGGCTGGACATGATAGAAATACATGATAGAAATACATGATAGAAATACATGATACATGATAGAAATCATACATGATAGAAATACTAGGAAAAAAGATGAATTGAATTTACCAAAATGTAGATTAAAAATAGGTCAGCGGACGTTTGCTTTTCGAGGCGCCAAGTCATATAATGACCTCCCAGACGATATTAAGAAAACTAGGGACACAAAGCATTTCAAGAAGAATTTATATAACTATTTATTAAAACTTTAGAGATTTCCCCGTTATTAGCTTTTATTATTTCGAAATTTTTAATTCTTACAATAGTATTTTATATTTTTTTTAGAGAAGATTAGTATTTTCTATAATATATTTTTTGTTATTAGTTTATTATTATTTGTGTATTTATAGCGGAAGAGCCCCTTTGGGAGCTATAATAAAGTATGTATGTATGTATGTATGTATGTGTAGCCTTCAACTCTAAAGGATTCAAGAACACAAAGGGAAATTAAGCATAGATTATGTCAGGTGAGAAATAAAAAAAAATCGCTGAACATCAAATCAACAGGTAGATCAAGCTCGATACAAGCTTACCGCTAACAAGGACGAAATTAAGTGAGACAACTGCAGCATAGACAAAATCACAAACAGAACAGTCATGTTTTCATTTTTCCTTCGGCGACTATCCTAAAACGCCTCGATTCCATGTTCCGCTGATTACTCGCCCCAGGTCAGCCGCCATTTGTGAATTCGGTGTATATGCTGAAAAATTTTGTGATTTTGTTAACATGAAGATTGTAAATTGAGAATAATCGATGGCAAAAAAAAATTTCTGTCTGTAAATAAGGAGCATTATATATTTATATATCCAAAAAATATAAAATATATAATCTGCGAATTTACAGTTAGTTTATAGACTGGTTGTGTCATTTTGCATACAAATTTCAAACAAAACCATTGCAGCAGTTTATGTTCGACAGGGGAGGCTAAAATTACAGCTGTGTACAATCCTTTTGTTTAATGTTCACATCATTATTGCTAATCTACATAAGGGGATCCGGACATTGTCCCGTCAGAAGGTTATAATTCAACTTACTTCCCTATCATATCACCAAATGCGCCAATCATACAACTAATTGGATGAAAAGATTCTAAAGATTAAAAGACAGAACGAGCAGTTTCGTAGTAGAATTATGAGCATTTAGAATAATTGCTCAGGTGATTATAGAGAAGCGTGCACACTGATTGGTCGAGGATTACGTCATATCTTGCCACAATCACCCGCGTGAGGTGATTATAATACTGCAAGAACTAATTTTCAAAATGGCCACCGCGCGTTTTTGACGCTTCTGAAGAAAAGAAAAAGCAAAAAATGCATTTGCTTTGATAATCACCTGAGCAATTATACTAAGACAATTATTCTCCTGAGGCTCAGGGAATATTGTGGAATGATCCCCTCGATGATTATTCCACATTATTATTCAACAAATTGTCACTATGACCATATATGGTAAGGAAGCCCTCAATATCTGTCATCCGTACATGACAGATATCCTGCGATATACGTAAAAGACCATATTTGGAAGTGCGCTGCAGATTTTCTTTCATTGCTTGTTTGGCGGCCATTTTGAAAAGCGAGGCAGTTTTAGCAGTGTTTCCCGGAGTTTTTAACTCCCTGGAAGAAACTTTCCACGATTAAATGCTCTCAAAAAGTCAACAAGTATTTGTTTCAGCTCACAAAGATATCCAGAGGTTGACTTGGAATTTTCATAGTGAGAACTCAACCAAGAAAATGCTATTGCGAACGAAGCAGAACACTTGCTCACGGAAATTTGTAAAGTTGAAAAGATTTTAATTCACAGGAAGAGGACTTATTCTCGGTAATACTTTGTCACATCATTTCCAAACATGAGTTTGTAAATAAGTCTTTTTAAGTGAACGGTAGTAAACTTCGACTTCTTGAGGTTCTGTTTTGATTTTTATTATGTGTTGCTAGCTTTTAGCGTTTTCATCATAGAACCATAGTTTTTCTCATTCTGAAAATTGTATTTGATGAGAATTTGTTGAATAATAAAACAATTATCCTGCTCACTCTTGCGGAATATCCCCTGATTTAGCCAACTCGGCCTACGGCCTCGTCGGCTAAGTGTCAGGTGATATTCCGGGCGATTTCGCAGGATAATTGTTAAATATTCACTTCGCCTTCGGCGAATAATTATTAAAGAAGTGGATTACAGTTTGTGGAAGTTTGATTTCTTGAGAGGTTACCCAGAAATCAAAGCTGTCATTTTGAAGGAACTTTGAGTTTTCTTAGTCTTTATTATCAAGTTAATCACAGCTATAACAAAATTCTCGAATCTGATTGGCTATCACCAGCCATGATTTGAGCATTAATAGGACAGTTGGACAGTGTAATTGGACAGTGTACGCGTCATGCCTAAGTAATTGGACAGTACGCGTCAGAGCACGCGCGCTAATAGATCAGTTACTCTTGAATAAGTTTTTTTTTTAAACGTATTTCGCAAATAAAACTGTTGTCTATTCCTTCTCCGGTACGTTTTCTTCTTTTCCTTTCTCGAATTTTGTTATAGGTATGATTAATTGGTAACAGGACTTCGTGTCATCCAATTCGGTCTGTAATCATACTCGTGATTAAACAAATCGGACTCCCGCTACGCGGTCGTCCGCTTTTGTTAATCACTCATATGATTACAGACCGAATTAGACTCCACTCAGTCCTATTACCATTATTAATATTCCTTTGCTTTTATCAATTTTAGCGATTTTTTCTTCCTGTTTATTTGTATATAATAAGCAGGCTGTCAGCAAGGTCCTGACTATAAACCCTTTAGGCTCCAAAGGTGATCAGCATCAAAATTATCCTCTTCATTTCAGTGCATTTTAACCCACACATGTCATGAGAATTAAGGAAAAAAATTAATAAAATAAAATGTCTGGATGTTTGTTTAAATAAGTTCTCCCAACTAACACTCTACAAAATGTATGGATATCAGTAGGGAGAATTTGTATAATGATGTTGGGGTTTAAGTGTTACGTAAGCAAGTTGTATCAGCCTTAGGTTCTTTCCCTTTAAAACGTTGATGTTTTTATAGGATAGTTAATTTCTCGTTCTTTACCGTAGCTTGATCCTACAGTTCCTCTGTCCCTGTCTTTCGACGGGGACATATCCCGTCTGTCTCCTCGGTCTTGCAACACTCGTTCCCATTTGCTCAAAGCACAAAGTCAACCCATTGTGTTTAAGCAGCGTTCAAAGTGAACCGTGAGCCTGCCATCCAAACCTGTCCTGCTGCCACTCATAGATGTTCAACGTTGCTATGACAACTGGGACAAGGACAGCGAGGATGACGAGAATGTTCAGAATGAGGAAGAAATGGGTACGTTTCGTTTAATTTGTTGTATTTTCCCTCCCCGTGAGCAATTTATATTTGTTGCTTTAAAAAAAATGGGAAACACATAAAACGAAACACACACACACAACAACGCACCCTCTTGCTTGTTTAAGGCGTATTCAGTCGTAGTCCACCCACAAACATTACGTTCCCACCTCCTGTGGACATTTCTTTAAGTATGAATCTGGCAAAAATTCCTGGTGATTTAAGCCTGACTCTTAGATAAAAATGTTTGCTCCGCAATTTTTTTTTTTTTTGCTTTCTACCCGGAAGTATATTTGAGTACTGAAGAGGCACAAGGTTCAATCGCACACAAGCCACAGGCACCCACACTAGCAGAACTTGATCCCGTTTCTGTGGCATAAGGCAGCTGAGAGTTTTGCTACTCCCCACAGATGGATTCTTAGTTCATCGCAGGGTTATCCCCAGCAATGTATTGCTGACACCCATTTATACAGCTGGGTAGAGAGAGACAATGTGGAGTCGACTTGCTTGTCTAAGGGAAAAACACGGTGGAAGGATTAGGGCTCGAACCACCTAAATTCATGTGACGTTTTAGTATTTTATTGCAGGTACTGCTGACTGATAAATACCTTCATTTAAGCGTACCAACATCGCAAAAAAGCCTACGCTATGAAATCCTCCGCATACTTTATAAGCGACAATAGGTATGTACCGCGTTAAGGGGTATGGTTTTTTAGTGCTTTTGGTCTGAAAATGAGTGTGGATTTTAACCACTGTGGTCTGAAAGTCTCTGAATGCCTGAAAATCAGTATGGATTTTACAAATGAGGTCTGTAAACGAGAATTGGAGAGGTATATGTCTTGCTTTAAAATAGGGTCACCCCCACCAAAAATTCCAAAACGCAGCCCCATCCAGAAAAAATATTACCTAATTGGTTGCAGGAATAGCATGTTTTGTTACCGAACATTTTGTTTTTACTTTCGCTCCCGTAATTACTGAGCACTAAATATATTTAACTTAGCAACGACTTTGGGCAGTTTCACTTAATCTTCGTGACAAAAAAAAGAAAGAAAAAAGAAACTAACCAATGCGACGTTTTAAACCCAAAAGATCTTTTTTTTATTTTAATTGCCGCAAAATGCCCATCTTTAACTAACCGTGAAATCGGCTGAAGCAAAGCAGAAAACACCCATGGTGAGTTAAGTGTTTTGACATCTTAATATTGACATCAAAGGAACTGCGAATAATCATAGTCTAAGAAAATTGTCGGAAATGCAAGTCTCAGTGACATTAAAGATTGGTGGTTTATTAGTTTGCGCGACGGACTTTCAATCTGAAGGTCTGCGGTGTTTCCTTTGGTTTAAAATTTGTTCCACATTGGAACAAAGTCTTTCTTTACTGTCGTTTTACTGTCGTTTGTATACAAGATTACCAAGTGAACGATCCGTCACGGTGGGCCGGGTTGTTTGAAAGTCGGTTAACGTTAACCCGGATTAAAATTTAACTCATGTTCCTGATTCTCTTGCTTGAATGAGTTTTCACTGCTGATTTCAACTGGCTGTTTGAAGACAACCACAGTCAAAACATAGGGCAAAAAGGATTTACAAGAATCTTCATCGATTGGCAATGAGACTGAATTAAAAACTGACGCTAAACCTGGGTAAGCTTAATCCTGCTTTGAGCAACCGGGCCCTGTAGCCTAACATTCCTTCCAGGGAAGAGTAGCAGTACTTCAAGTACTTCAGTCTAAATAAACAAGGTAACGCTCCGGTGTCTGGTGGTGATAGTTCTGATGCATAATCCACTGGATTGAACCGAATCATGAGGGTCATCAAGGCCAGGGCCTAGCTCCTGGTTTCTGTAGCATGAAGCAACAAGAAGCATCACCACTCCCCCCCCCCCTCCCCCGATGGGATACTAGTCCATCGCAGGGATACACCCCGGCTTTTCTCTTAGGATTTCCTAAAAGTTAGCCGGTACCCATTGATACACCTGGATACAGAGAGATAATGTCACGGTGGGCATGTGCAACAGCAAAAATACCAGGGTTGTTATAACTTTCATTTTCAGACGGTCAATGTGAAATTTTACCACAATACAAAACTTTGCATGCCAAAATATTTTATGTTTTACATTTTCAGACTTTTGCATTTTTGGTGGGAAAATGACGTCTCAAAATTGGCTCCAAAATTATTTATTAGTATTATGGGGTATCTGATGATAGTGTCTGAAAGAACAAGTCATAAGGAGCTCAAACCTGAAAACATTTTTGAAATAGGTCGACCCAATGAAAAGATATCACGTTGTAAATTTTGAATTCCCCGCCAATTTGTTACTGAAAATAGCAGAAAATGGCGGAACATTGAAAATTCAAAACATTGTATCTTTCGATTTGATCAGTCTATTTCTAAAATGTTTTCAGTTTTGAGGTCCTTATGGCAATTTTATTTGTTCTAAGCCGTCATTAGATAGCCCATAATACTAAAAGTAATTTTGGCGCCGATTTTGTGACGTCATTTTCCCTAGACTGCGAGCAGTCTCTCTTTTGCTCTAAAATCCGTGCTGGATGAACGGCAAAGTCACGAGGGCGAATATCACACTCGCTTTCTCGCCGCTCCTCCGGCAGGGATTTTAGAGCAAAAGAGAGACTGCTCGCAGTCTACATTTTCCCGCCAAAAATGCAATAATCGGAAAATAAAAAACATAGGATCTATGGCAAAACTTCTATATTGTGGTAAAATTTCACGCTGTCAACCTCAAAGAGGAAAACGTGATATGAAACCCGACAGTTTTGCTGCCGCACATGCCCTCCGTGTTTGGAGTAAAGTTTCTCGTCTAAGAAAACAACACAATACAATGAAGAGACAAGCCTCGACCGACCGATCCTTCGACCCTCCGATCGAAAGTGCGATAAAAAGCCTAACGCGATGATTACTACAATATCGTGCCTCCGCGTTGTTTTATGGGCTGTCTCTGTAGTTCTCTTTTCAGTTCCTTTATATACTAGTACTAAACAACTCTACTTTGATATAAACAGGACAAACCTGGAAGGTTCAGTCTTTGTTTCGACAACCACGATATAGCAAATTTTGTTCGATTATAAACGTGTTTAGAACACCATTTCACCCTTCGATATTGTGGCACGTGATCTGAGCAGATAACGCAAAAATAATAATTACACGGCAATACACTTTCACAGATAGCCAAAGACCTGAAATGAAAACAATAGGGGAACAAGATATCAAACCTAACAGTGTATATCTTGGAAAAAGTCTAAATTTGCAATGTAAACTTGTTTTCAACATCCCTTACGTGCAAACCTTGCGTGCTGGATTGAAGTCTGATAATGTATTTTCAGACTTTTAATTGTCCATAAGTGCCGAACTGATTGTTCTGGTCAGTGACGATGATTACTCTTATAATTTTGCTGCAGGAACACGGAATTGTTGATTTACCACGCTGCGATATTACTATAATTTAAAGTGTGATAACTTTGATTCGATAACTTGGACTCGATTTCCTTTTGGCTGTCAGGCATTTCCATTCTTAAAATTTATTTCAAGAGCAAACTGAGTTGCTGCTTGAACTGCCATCCCCAAGGAGTACTCCTCAAAAAAATAATGGAGGATTGTGACAATACATCTTCTAAGAAGTGGTTATTTTGGGATTTCAAAAACCTAAAATAGACAAGCAATTTTGGACCAAAAAAGCTCAAAAGCAATCCTTTGGGGTGGTACATACTTACACAACTTGTATATACATTTGGAAGAGTACTCCCTCCACCCCTTTCCCCTTCCCTTCCCCAAAGACATTGACGCTTCAGTAACCGCTAATAGAAGTCATTTAGACTTACATCCGTTGGCAGACTGTATTGATAACTTTGATATTTGCGAGTATTATTGACATCTGCATTTGTCACCTCTGCAGTGCCCCAACCAATGGTGTGCATGTACGTGTGGGAAGTTGTGTCGGGAGCTAAATCAGTCTCACACCCATTTATATTGTGACATCTTTATCGATTCCTGTTTTTTTACAACCCTCTTGTGGTTGAGACAGGAAAGTTGTTTTTGTTCGCTCAATCTTCGATTTTCAGAACACCCCATCATATCATATACTGCAATGAAATTCTTCCAAGCTTTAGAGCCTTCAGGAGTCAGTACGCGTATCGTGGCTGTGTTGGTGATATGTTCTGCCCTCCTGGCACACGTCTCTGCCAAGGATGAAACTGCGGCCGAAGAGCAACACCCCGATGAAGTATTCATCGATGGAGATCATGAAGAGCAAAATTTGATGCATCGGGAACGAAGACAGGTGAAAAACAATTCGAGTCCCAAACTGGCGGACATGGAAAAGCGTCTGCAGGTCCTCGAAGCGAAGTAAGTTTTTGTCAGTAGTTATATATCTTTCCAAAATTAAATAAATCTGTACTTCATCATTCTTAAAGCTAAAGAATGGCTTTGGCAATGTAAGCGACTCCATAACAGTGTGCAAGGACAGCAAAGTAAGGTTTCAGCTTTTTGGCTTGGATAACGTAAGCTAGTTGCCACACCCATTCAGTCGCACTGTTCTGTATGTTAACCCAACTGAAACGTTTATATAGTAAGGTAAAAATAATTCCTATTATAAGAATAACATGATAAATTACAAAATGGGATGGAAATTCCAATGCTTAAGCTGTTTCCTTTTTTCAAGAAGGATTAAATCTACTAACATTGCATAAAGAAATAATTTTTGAACCTCAGTTATTTGGTTTGTCTTTGATATTGTTTTCGTGCATACCGCTGGTGAAGTTAAAGTTTTCTGCAACTGTTTTTGATCCTATGTTTATACTTGCCAGTCGATGTCTATTGGCTAAATCGAGGTTTCTTTATTTCACCTCGACGTTTATCCTTTCAGGCGAATTGAAATGATCGCCAAATTATCAAACAATGCTTTAAAACAAAAGAAGTAGGTCTATAAATTATCTATATATTTATTTGAAATCTTTTAACTTGGTCTCTAAAATTAAAAAGCGCTGAAAATTAAAGCCTAAAAGTATTTTTTAACGTGCATTATCTATACTGTGCTCTTTGATAGCGCTCTCTACGTGCAGACTCTTTGATTTATGCAGTTATAAATAAAACCACTGATCTTAAGAAGGGCTAATGAAAGTTTCCCTCGTCCCTCAGTGATGTGTTATCAGTGTTTAATCAACAGATAATATCAAGGTTGTTTACACCATATTGGAGGGGCACAAAACGTGCATGATATACAGCGTTTATTTTGGCAAAACAGGCCTTCGATAGCAAATCGTTCCCCTTAAGTTAAAAATTTTAGATTGAATTTATAAACTGTAAACTTAGAATACCTGGAAAAAATATTGATCTAAAAAGCGACCCATAAACAGTTTGCAAATCCTTCTACGGACTTTGAAAAGGTTTTGCAGGCAAATGTGTAGAAATTTAAAAACGCTACTGACGGTCTTCTGACTCAATTATGCCTTTGCACCCAAAGGGAGCAGGATAACTACGACGCGGTATTTACTACTTTTGTGATCTCTATCATTTTTTTTCCAAACAGCGACTGCCACTAAAAATTTCTGAAAAGCAGCCTTGAAAGAAACATATCGTTTCACTAAAATCCATTTTACTTTGATCCGGCTTTCTTTAGGATGGATGCATTTCTGCGCCTTGCTCCAAGATCACGTGACTCGTGGTATTTGACTTTCCTTCTAGGTTAGTATACCAAAGACACAATAGAAGCCTTCTTTCTCCCTTATTTTTGTTTCTGAGATTACAGACATTTCGAATTTAATTTTCCTTGATTAGCCAGAAAAAACCTTTCGAGTACCCAGCAGTTTAGAAACTCTCGCCTTCCCAATTTCCACCCGCATCTTCGTTAAATATCTTACTTATGGAGTATTGAAATCATGAATATATGAAACTCATATATTTACATTTATTTTTTATGGAGTATTGTTATACAAATTATTACACGTTTTATTTTCTTTCTTTCAACCTCAAAAGGTGTTAAAGGTTATTTTCGTGAAACAAAACAAGTTCTAGCTTGAAATATGAAAAACTGTTTTCTTTTCAGGCTGTTTCAATCTTCCTTTTTCCTTTTGAGCCGGAATATTCCAAACAGTGAGAAATGAGTTTCTATTTGTCGTAAATGTGATTCAGTGTTCAACAAACATACTATCGAGAAAATTAAGGACCTGAAATCATTTGATTATTTTCTTCCAAGTTACCACCCTTACGTTTTATTGTTGTTTAGGAAGACATGGTCAAACCTTTGGGAAAGAGCAAAAGGGTGTGTCTGGGCTGGTTGGACCACCTGGTCCTCCTGGTCCACCTGGTCAAACTGGAAAAATTGGGCCAGCTGGACCCGCCGGACCTCAAGGTTCTAAAGGTGAACCAGGATCTACTGGAGCTACAGGAAAAGCAGGATCAACTGGAAAAACTGGGCCAATAGGACCAGCCGGACCCACTGGACCAGCGGGACCAGCTGGCAAAAGTGGATCAAGAGGACCTCAAGGTCCTAAAGGCGACCAGGGAGCTATTGGTAGAAATGGGACGAAAGGAGAGAAAGGACAAGAAGGAGCGAGAGGGAAGTCTGGGATACAGTATGTTCGTTGGGGAAGGACCACCTGTCCCAGTGGTGCTGAGAAAGTTTACAATGGTAAATATAATAGTTAAGAAAAGTTAAAATCTAATAAAGACCCATTTTATCGGGTGAACCGGCCTAATAGATAAACTTAAGTTGGAAAAACAAGAAAGGTCTTTTGAGCCTGTTTATAACCATGTCTCTTAATAATCTACACGTATAAATTTATATTCAGGTCAAAGAAGTTAAGTTATTCAAAAACGTATAGCGAACATTGAATTGAACTGGAGTATAATTCCATACTCATCAGTATAGCTTCTAGCCTTGTAACTGACTCATTGTCCCAGCAGTTTACCATCCGTAGTTTACTGAGATGTATCACAGTTATTTAATTCCATTAACAATCACGACCAAAGTTTAACCCATAATGATTTATAACTAGCTATAGTCGTCTATCCCTGATGAAACCAAAGGCAATTAAAGCACAGTTGAACATGCTCACTCAAGCCATCGTAAACTTTAAAACGTCCTAACCTCAAGGAAAGCAATCTGTAGACAAAATAATTTTTTTAAAGTATTGGTAACAATGCGAAAAGGTCGGCTTTGTTTAGTAGGCAGTTCAGATCTTACAATATAAACATTAACGACGTCAATGACAGGCCCTTATTGTTTCTTTTCAGGTATCATGGGTGGGGAACATCACACTAACCGTGGTGGTGGAGCGAACTACCTTTGCCTTCCACACAATCCAAAGTACGCCAAGTACAAAGACGGCTACCAGAATGGCGGACACATGTACGGTACTGAGTATGAAGTCAGCCAATTCAACCCTTTCGTCAGGAGAAACCTCCATGACCATGATGCACCGTGCGTTGTCTGTTTCGTCAGATCACGTGCTTCAATGTTGATGATGCCCGCGCGGAATGACTGTCCGTCTGGATGGACCGAGGAATATCATGGGTACTTGATGACTGATCATCGTGGTCATATGAGGCGTGACTTCATCTGTGTTGACGAGAATGCTGAATATGTTCCTGGTAGCGGGGCTAACAAGAATGGAGCCTTGTTGTACCTCGTGGAAGGAGTCTGTGGTTCATTGCCTTGTCTTCCATACGTCAATGGTCGAGAGCTGACTTGCGCAGTTTGTACCAAGTGAAGAAAAAAGTGGCCTTTGACAGCAGATGTGAACAATTAAAAAAACCTAAAAAGAAAAACACGTTAACGGACGACTATCGCGGTTTATCGACAAGTGAAGCGGACAGAAGATATAAACTATTTGTAATGCGCAATTGAAAATTTTTTTCATTGATAATTGTGCAATAGAAGTTATTATTATTATTATTATTATTATTATTATTATTATTATTATTATTATTATCATTATCATTATTATTATTAAAGCACCAATTGCGTTAGGCTATTAAATCATAGCAAAAGTTGATTCTTCGTAGACAAAGTGACATTAAGCATGAATTATTATGTGTAAAAGATATAACAATAAAGGTTAAGAGACTCACTTTGCAACTTTCCTTGTCTTTTTTTTTACTGAAAGTCCCCTACGCGGTCCTTTCAGCCCACAATTTTTTTGTTCAGAACCGATCATGATTAATCGTTTGGCCGACTCTGATGGTCAGATTGACGACAGAGCTTAACCCTATTTTGCCTGGGCTTTTTTTGAGTTTCTTAGTGCCCCCCCCCCCCCCACCCCCTACAGATCTCGAAAAGTATACACGCTCTTGTGATGAGACTTTGCAAGTTTTTAGCACGTCATTAGCTTAACAGATTGGGTGTACGACGTGTCGATTATGACGTGTCGTGACGTCAAAATAAAGTCACAAAGCAGCCATTTTGAATTTTGAGGCTGCCATCTTGAATCCCGAGCCTGCAGTCACACGGTTGACAATGACGACATCGAAAAATCCATGAATTTGTTCTAAGAAACATACTTAATCAAAACAAGCACAAAAAAGTAAAGGGTTATCTTCTTCTTACAAACGAAGGGGAAAAAACTGAAAGAAAGACTGAAAAAAGCCAGAGAATAGTCAAAATACCTTCTGAGTAGACGGTTGCTATGGAAATGTCAGTCACCATAGACACATCATTGACACTGGAAACCTTTCTCTGATAAATTTCAGGAAAAGTCACGAGGTTTGGTGATTATTCGTCTAGCCGTTTAAAAGGTATAATTCGTTAAAGTCAGCGCCGGAACAATGTGCCCTCCCAAGGCTAAGTAGGGTAAATGGATAATTGCAGTAAAGGCATAATGCTTGCTGCGATAAAGAAAAAGTTAACAAAAAGGGAAAGTAAAATTTATACACGGTTAGACTTAATTTTAAGAAACTCAACCGCAACTGCTAGGAGGCAGGTCAGTTGGCTGGTTAATTACAAAGCCTGTAGGAGATAAATTCTGGATAGCCTAATACAAATCCAGCCTGTGGCAGGGAGGAGGAATTAAACCTAGCACCCCCAGGTTACAAGTTTAGCGCCATAACCACTTGGCAACGCTAGCCTCCGCATGGTTTTCTTTTCAGTAAACACCTGCAGGTCAGAGACCAAAAAGCAACAACAACAAGAACAACCATTGCCCGCTAACGTAGAAGCAATGATTTATGCGTTTGATGGCAACTTGAAGTTCTCTATATGAAGAATTTTTTTCTTAGTTTTGAATTATCGACGGAAAAGCAGTCCCAGCTTTTCCTTTGAACTTTGTTCATCTTCCAATTCTCTCTTTTTTCAGTTTTTTTTTTCAAATTACAATTCAGTCATAGCCCACTTGTAACACCGAGTGAATGCAAGTCTTTGATCACCGATGCTAATCAACATTTTTAGAGAAAATTAAAATTTCTCTCTAGAGTGATTAGGGACGTGAGATTTTATGCAATTGACAAGACACTATTTTCACTCTAACCAGCTGAAAACCATTACCCACAACTCGAGTGCAATTTTATGTTTAAATCTGAAACTGGTGCTATTAAACTGCTTATAGAACAACCATTAATTAAAAGGAGCCTTTAGGAACTGGGTGAATATAGAGATCAAAAGAATCAGATGAATTGACACCAGTCTGTTTTTTGTTTTTAATTATTCTTATACAAAGGTAAAAATACCCGCGGTGGTACTCAAGTTTTTGCTTTTGAAACTGTTTACCATAATAATTAGGCAGCTAGCTGGAGACAAAATGATCAAACATTGGAACAGATCAGGAGATTTTACGCAGCTTAAAGAGACCGTGAACACAATTGTTACATTGAAGCGACTGTCAATGAGGCAATTTTTTTAAAAAATAGTATCAAAGATCTAGAGTCACTCCGATATCTTTCATGAGATCATTACGAACATAATATTTTAAACCCTTTGTATCGAGACATGTTCCAAGTAAATATCAAAATCTCATAACGTGAGCTCTGCATAAATCACAATGCAGCGAAGATACAAACTAATAGAAAAGACAAGTGCTTTGGATAAATCTGGCCACGGATGTGGCTGATTTAAGTGATTCAATGACACTTAAATGGCAACAGAACAAAAAGTCCAATCAGTTTAAATTGTGTAGCAAAGTAACGTGGGGCGACAAAAAACGCCACAAGCCACCCAGTGTGGCTGAAGCCCCACTAGAAAAAGAAATAAAGAAATCACGCTAAAAATGGCAACACGACAATAAAGAGAGCTGGAAAAGCCGCAGCCCATGACTGAACGGAGAGGGGGGGAGCGGGAAAGGGAGGAGGGAGAAATGGCCAATAAAAATATGGAGGAGGAAGAAATTGGGTCAAAAATGTAGGGAGGAGCGAGAAAATTAAATGTTGGGAGTAGGGAGAGACGGGTGAGGGGTGATTGTATGAACTTTTTTTAACTTGCATGATGACAGGGGGTGGGGGACGGGGAACTTGACGTTGATGACGATCCCTTTGGGCCCCTTGGGACTCCCTTGTTCGGACATGACCGTTTTAAGAGGTGTTGACGGGCCAGTCACGACTCCTGTACAGCTCGTTCGAGATATTTTCTAAGCCTTTATAGCTTAGCTCTAACAAGAATGTACGTCTTTGAGAGATTTCCTTCTTCTGTACGATAAGAGAGGAGGCTCCTTGAAAAATTCTTTTAACCTTAGATGGTTTTGTACGAGATGCCATTTCTCTCTTACTACGTCTTTGAGACCAAGTAGTGCTGGACAGTACTGCATTACAAACCACAATATTTTCTTCCGTGCCGTTTGATTTTTTTGCGTTAGAGCAGAGTGCCTGGTACTGAATTGAACTTCGCCAAGATGTCTTTTAACCGGGCTAACTGGATATCTTTTAGACATCAAGTGAAACATGAAGTCCTTTATGTTCGCCTCAAACGTAGTTTTAGAGGGGTTTGTTCTAGTAAGCCTGAGTGCTTCCCCTTTGATGAAACCTCTTGCAACACCTGGTGGGTGGCACGAATAAAAATTCGTGTACTGAAAAATCTCCCTAGACTTGTTTTGTATTGCGTTGGCACGTCCAGCAGTAATCCTTTATAAAAGCTCTGCCCTTGTACACGTTCGTGTTAAGGAATGTGATTTCTTTCTGAGATTTCAGCCGTAAATTTGATAGTGGCAGGAAACTTTAATATTTGCCTGCTCAAAAAAAAAGAAGTCATCCACTTCATCTTTTGTTATGTTCCATGGTAAAACACGTCATCGATTAATCTTTTTCACAAAGCGGTCTATAGGTACTCTGTCTAAGGATCTCTTTCTCAATGTTGACCATAAAAATGTTAGCAAAAGCTACGGCCATTTTCGTTCCCATAGCAGTACCATCTGATAGGTTTGTAAGTAATCTTTTCCACTGAATTGGAAAGAGTTTTAAGCATTTATCTGAGGTACCCGACTGGAGTGGGGGGATTGCTATCGTAAGAATCTTGGTATGCTTGGCATACCGTGTTTATCCCCTCCTCTTGCGGTATGTTTCTGTAGAGGCTAGTGGCGTCTATTGAGACTACGATAACGTCGGCAGGCATTTTTGTCTTTTCCACAAAGATTATAAAGTCTGTTGTATCTTTTAGAGAAGAGTCTTGCGATTGCGCTATAGGCCGAACGCCGGAGTCTATCAACAAATGATGGCATGCGTTCTGTTAGGCCGTCACACCCTCACTAGAGTCGGTTTGTGAATCTTTTTAAGTGTGTAAAAAACTGGCGCTCTCGGCGGATTATGTGTGAGGGAAAGCCACTTTTCCATCATTGAGTCAATATGTCTCACTTGGCTGAGGGAGTTTACTAGCTGTTGAACTTTTTGGGATGTGGATTCCATCATTGGCTTAACTAGGGGCCGGTGGTTATTTCTGTCGTCAAGTAGACTCTGGCCATCCTTAAGTTTGTCTTGCCTTTTCATTATGACGGTTGTGGTTCCGTTATTTGCTTTCTTGAGTACGATGTTTTTGTTGCGTGTTAAATCTTTTAGCGCGCATCGCTCTTTGTGTGGCAGATTATCTTTCGGTCTGCGCACCTGAATATTCGCAAGGCTGATCTTAACCTCCATGTTGTAAATAACTTTCTAGCGTCACTGATGGCTAGTTAGGTGGTATCCAGTTCGACTTGACGTAAAAAGGGTGCGGATCACCATATTTCCCGTGAAATATATACTGTAGGCGCATACGTCTTGCAAACTGCTCGAAATCCCCTATAAGCTGGTGTCTTAATACTGTAGGGGAAAAAAAAGCTCGTTGCACTTTACCTGGACACTCGCGCTCCAACAGAATTGTAAAAACACCGGCTAGACGTTATGACTACTTTCAATGAGTAAAAAAGGACTATGATCTTATAAGCTCTCCACTTTTGGTCACTTGGACGCCGTTTCTCCGAGGAAGTACTTTGCTTAGGTTTTCTTAAACATTGGTTTCTTGAACGGTCAAAACATTTATTTTTTTAGAGGGATTTTGAGGGCATTGCTTGGATTCCTCCAATATTACAAGTCTCTGATGTGGAACTCGACTCAGTAACAGAGTGTGCGTAACCGGCAATGTTTAATGATGTAAACAAGTTATCAAACGTGGGCGAAGCAAGTGAAATTCTCGGCTTATTAATGCTGGGAGGCGAAAGTTTAGGGAGGAGGGAGAAATTGCCCCAAAAAGTAGGGGGAAGGGAAAAATTGGGTAAAAAAGTAGGGAGGAGGGAGATTTACCCTCCTGTCCCTCCCCCTCTTAACGGTAGCACTATTGTCCAATGTACAATAACACCATTACTACTAGAATTAAATGCGAAAATAATAATGAAAGCAAAGCAATCAAATAAAGCGCTGCTGCGTACAAAGCAGCAGCCGCTTGTCTGTACCACTTGGCACGAATTACGCTTCCCTCGATTAAGTGTCTAACCTGTCAACCATATCGTAGACTACAACATAAATTACATTTTACCCAAGGAGGTATTAACCATTGCAAAGCAGCAGCCATCCTATCTGAACCACTTTACAAGATTTACTTGTTCCTTGAAAAAGGAAACAACTTACATATCTTGTGATTCACGAAAAGGGGAAACTTCGGTAAAACAGAACATAATGTGTTCTTGAAAGAGACGCTAAATATGCTCGTAAAATAGCAGCCACTTGCCTGAACCGTTTTGCCAAGCACCACGTCGCTCTTGAAAAAAACATAACTAAATGGCGGTGATGCCAGTAATATTTGACCAGAGTAATATCTAGAAGTAGAGGAAGCTAAATAGTCATGACTTCAGCTACGCAGCCCTTGCCTGACCGCAGCTAAAGTCACAAAGACATCATACCAACTAGCCTTAAGGATCTCTAAAGACTTTAAAGGCATCTAATTTCCATGACCAAGGGCACGCATGATGGGGATTTCACCCAGATCCTCAGATAAGTCAGTTTGCTCCACAGTTTTATCCTCTCTACCCACATGTATATTTGATTATTATTCAACAAATTGTCACTATGCCCATATATGGCAAGGAAGCCCTCAATATCTGTCATCCTACATGACAGATATCCTGCGATATACGTAAATGACCATATTTGGAAGTGCACTGCAGATTTTCTTTCATTGCTTGTTTGGCGGCCATTTTGAAAAGCGAAGCAGTTTTAGCAGTGTTCTCCGTAAATTTTAACTCTCTGGAAGAAACTTTCCACGATTAAATGCTCTCAAAATGTCAACAAGTATGTGCTTCAGCTCACAAAGATATCCAGCGGTTGACTTGGAATTTTCATAGTGAGAACTCAACCAAGAAAATGCTATTGCGAAAGAAGCAGCACACTTGCTCACGGAAAGTTGTAAAGACTAAAGTTGAAAAGATTTTAATTCACAGGAAGAAGACTTATTCTCGGTAAGGTAGCAATATTTTTTCCTTTGTCTTGTCATTTCCAAACATGAGTTTGTAAATAAGTCTTTTTAAGTGAACGGTAGTAAACTTCGATTTCTTGAAGTTCTGTTTTGATTTTTATTAAGCTTTATGTGTTGCTAGCTTTTAGCGTTTTTATCATAGAGCCGTAGTTTTTCTCGTTCTGAAAATGGTAGTCGATGGGAATTTGTTGAATAATAAAACAATTATCCTGCTCAATCTTGCGGAATATCCCCTGATTTAGCCAACTCGGCCTACGGCCTCGTCGGCTAAGTATCAGGTGATATTCCGCGCGATTTCGCAGGATAATTGTTAATTACTGGCGAGGGAAAAGGTTAAGTCGCGCACGAGCCACAGGAGACCCAACCAGGAGCTTAACCCGGTTTCTGTAGAATGGAGCGGCAGAGAGTATTGCTACCCTCCCTGGATGGGTTCCTAGTCCATTGCAGGGTTACCCCCAGCAATATATCGCTGGTACCCATTTATACACCTGGGGTGGAGAGAGACAATGTGGAGACGACTTGCTTGTCTAAGGGAAAAACACGGTGGAGGGGTTAGGGCTCGAACCACTGACCTTCAGTCCGACGCGCTAACCACTACATTACTACGCCCCCACATGAGTACACATGAATACTGCCGAAACCGCCGTAAAAGAGAAAACCATGGAATTGATTGTAATTCCATCTAACTGGGATGGAGTAAAGTTGTTCTTGTGATTACGTTCATGTAAGGGCCGCCAATGATAATTATTAAAGTGATTTTGTTGTTTTGTTTTCAGCGTGGTATATCCCAGTTGTTGGATCAGATCTTGCAGTCTTGTTATCTATTTCTGGTCCTGTGCACTGGCCTACTGTTCTGCTTCCGTTAAGACTGTCTGATGGCATAGCAGAAGGGAACCAATCAGCGAGCACAAGTGACCACGTAAAGCCAGCTGAATGGACCATGTACAGCCAGAGATGTTAGCTAACACATACAAATTAAATTGGTTTTTGACTCGAACAAAATTTGAAACAATGGACTTTATATGGACCATACAAACAGTCAATAAATCAATCAATCAATCAATCAATCAATCAATCATTCAATCAATCTGATTCAGGCAACAAATAAGAAAAAACTTGAGATATTTATTAAGACTAAGTCAACAGAATAATTTGTTGGAGACCTTAAGTCATGTCTGTTTTTCTTTTCTTCCAAAGGAAGTTCAAAACAAGTTTGCAAGTGGATAGGCTGCGCACAGACGTCTCCTATTTCCTTTGCTTCACTTAAGCAAAGGAAATAGGAGACGCAGGTATCACCTGGTATTTTATCTGAGAAGCTTACAGTTTTCTTATTATGAATGGCTTCGTTTTTTTCATAATGGTGGATATTTTCGTTCCAGAAATGAGGTTACTTAGTTTTTAAACAGCCCATTCATCCAAGTACTTGGCATGTACTATCTTATAGTACATACGCGTCGTACGAACGTATCTTACGCAGATAAAGCGCAGAACTCGTTCTTGTGCTATAAAATTTCTTAAATTTTAAATTCCTTAAATTTCATTAATAAATTGTCCGAACATTTTAAGCCCCAAATATTAACTTTTGCTCATCCAGTTAATGCTTACTTTGCTCTTCGCAGCAAAAATAACTTCGTGGCGTTTAAGAACTTTATTGCAGCTTTTTCTGGCCGATGAATACCGTCATTGAAGCGTAGCAACGTCGCGAGAAAGCCTCTGCGTTGACCGGTAGCGAAAATTGGTATGTGGCGCCCTAAGGGTATAGTGTTTTAGTCCTTTTGGTCTGAAAACGAGTGTGGATTTTAACCAGTCAGAGTGTGGTCTGAAATCTCTGAATGTCTGGAAATGAGTATGGATTTTAAAGACAAGGTCTGGAAACGAGTATTGGAGAGGTACATATCTTGCTCTAATATAGGGTCGGGGTTTTGGAGCGTCAGGCGGCATACCCACAACAAAATTTCGAAAAGTAGCCTCCTCCGGGAAAAATAAAGGCCAAAGTGGTCCCAAAAATAACATGTTTTGTTATCGAACATTTCAAGATTTTTTTTTTTTGCTTTCGCACCTGTAATTGTCGAGCACACAAACTTGGCAACGATTATGGGCAGTTTCACTTAATCTTCGTGACAAAAAATAACCACCGTAGCGTTTTATACCCAATCTTGTTTATTTCCGCGTCTATGCTTATATTAAACAGTGGTATAATTCTAACTAAACGTGAAATCGACTGAAACAAAGCAGAAAACACTCATGGTGGGTTAAGTGTTTTGGCAACTTAATATTGACATCAAAGCAGTTGTGAATAATCACGGTTCAAGAAAGTTGTGGGAAATGCAAGACTGGCATAAAAAGTTTGGTGATCTATTAGTTTGCACGACGGACTTTCGATCTGAAGGTCAGCGGTATTTCTTTTGGTATAAACTTTGCTCCACATTGTCTTTCTTTACTGACGTTTGTATACAAGGTTACAAAGTGAACGATCCGTTTGACGAACCCAACAAAATGCTGGGTTTAATTTCCATGCTGTGGACTCACATTCCTTCCAGGGAGGAGTAGCAGTACTTTAAGTACTTAAGTGGCAATGTCTGTAAGAGCGGTCCACTGCATTTCGGGTCAGAAAAAAGTTTTCCCTCAAACTTTGCCCTGTAAACCATCTTGGGTCACAAGTAATTGAAACGGGTTTCGTTTTGGGAAATACGTTAAAATGTTTTTTTTAGAGCCCACAACAGTGAGAGCGACAAAAGGCGTAAATTAACGCCAGGCCAGACACGAAAATTGCATAAGTTGGCGACCTCACTGCTTGAAAACCAAAACAGGCAGGAAAAAAGTGTTATTATTTTCAAGTTAAGAAGTCCTTCAAGAGTGCAAAGCGCATGTTACATTTCATTTGTTTTAAACTGGAAGCTCGTGATAATTAACATATTTACTCACGTCTGAGCGCTTTTTGAAAACTCGCAAAAGTACCCTGTCTTGCCCGGCATTTATTGCACAAGTCCAGACCGAGTCGCTCCAAATTCCTATTAAAACCTGTTAATGAGTTGCCAGAGAGCACAGAAATATAAAAATACCTTGCGCTTTTAATCTTCCTTTATCACAGTGACTTCGGACTTTTGGTAGTTTTTGCGAATATGACCGCATGCATTATGCAAATTAGGTTGTTGAGCAAATTCGGATTGTGTGAAATAAATAGGTTCTAGATTTTAAGATTTCTCCATTTCAAGTCATAAATACAGAAAAGCATACACGAATAGAAGTTTCGAACTGTTCAAATTGATAAAATCAGCGAATTACCAAGTCCTGATCTTTGGAGGCTTCCTGAGAATTGCGTGACTCGTATTATGCAAATTAGGTTGTCTGCTAAACTTGGTCCGTTCCTGTGACCGTCACAAAAAACCTTGTAACTTTTTGGATCCCACGATTGTTTTAATTAAATATTAAAGAAATATAAAGACTACATGCACTGTAGGTATAAATTAAGCTAGTTACAGTATTGACTTGTATTCATGTGTCCTTTGTATACTGACTCTGTTTGCAATGAAATGGACAATTTGTAACAATGGGCTTCCACGTGGGGGCGAGGGTCCCCGGGCTGATATGGGACTTTGCTAATTGTCCATTTCAAGGTTCTTGTATTTCTCCAACGGTGGGGGATTTTTTTCCTAGCAAAGTCCCCACTATTTTAGGGGGAAGCCAAACACCCAACAAGACTTGAAGACGCCCTTCATTTTAGCCTTTGAACAGTTAGTTAGCCAACGCTCGAGACCATAAACTTTCTGTTGAAAAAACAACAAGTTTTTCAAATCCTGTCCCATTACAACTGCATTAATGCATAGGCAAATGATAATAAAGAACATACTATGATCATGGCTCATTTACTGCATGCCTTTAAACACAACGCACTTAACTTCACGAAAGATTAGTCCTACTTAACTTACGCGCCTCATTTAAATTCTTTAAACAGGTCTAACTTTTTTCTCTCCTGAATTCTCCGCAAGTTGTTCTACTGTCTGTTCATAGAATTATTCAACGGATGGTCTATTTCATGCACACACAACAAATAAAAAATAACAGATGGATTTTAACACACACATTTTCGTTCTTCCCCGCAATCTTTTCTTCAATCGAGCGAAAACACAACTTACTCCCAAGCTCCTCTCGCCTTGCTAGAAGCAAAGTCCCCACATTTTCCCTGCGAGTTGGGGCGTCATTTGAATTTGTTGCAAAGTTCCCACAAAGTCCCTGATTCCCCCACATTTGGCCTGGGTTTCCCCCCCCCCTCCCCTACCTCGGGAGAAGCCGATGACAAGTGCGTCATTCTCTTCTGGTGGATAAAATTGAATCTTTACTTTTTTGTAGTCTGGTTTTGACTTTTTTTATACCTATGTTTTGCTCTTTTGATCTTCCTTTGTCAAGGGGCTTTTCAAGCACTTTATTTTGTTTCTACAAACGCTTGAGCAAACTTACCGCGAATTATATACAGTGCCAATGTTTGAATGCTTTGGGGCAAAATGTGACGAAAAGTATGCAAATTGCATTTTTTGTCAAATGTTGAACGAGATTATTATTTGGCAAGATCCCGCCAAGATTCCCACCGGGATCCCGCCGAGATTTTGGCCGCCGGGATTCCCGGTTCCCGCCGGGATTCTTACCGGGATTCTTGGCGGGAAGGCGGGATTCCCGGCGGCCAAAATCTCGGTGGGATCCGGGCGGGAATCTTGCCGGGATTCTTGGCGGGAGGCAGGATTCCCGGCGGCCAAAATCTCGGCGGGATCCCGGCGGGAATCTTGCCGGGATTCTTGGCGGGAGGCGGGATTCCCGGCGGCCAAAATCTCGGCGGGATCCCGGCGGGAATCTTGCCGGGATTCTTGGCGGGAGACGGGATTCCCGGCGGCCAAAATCTCGGCAGGATCCCGGTGGGAATCTTGCCGGGATTCTTGGCGGGAAGCGGGATCCCGGCGGCCAAAATCTCGGCAGGATCCCGGCGGGAGTCTTGCCGGGATTCTTGGCGGGCAACCGGATATCTCGGTGGGAGTGTTGCCGGGATTTGCGACGGGAAACAAAATTCCTTGCGGTCAAAATCTTCCCGGCAGCCAAAATCTCCGGGGGTCCTGTCTGGAATCTTGCCAGGATTCGCGATGAGAACCATAATTAACATTAATCAAACTACCAGACGCTGACAAAATTATGTCCTATATTGCAGTCCCAAGTATTGTTGACATGATTGTTATCAGCCTTGCACGTGTTTCTTAATTGAATTATCCCTTATGTGGTACTATTTCCATGTGACAATAACGAGAAGACAAAGAATAGTTCACGTGCATGTGATGTTACTTCAGCGCGCCGAATTTAACGTTGTTGATTGATTTCCACGTTCCACATGAAAGCCTCGTTGTGCCAGGAGCGTTGCTGGTGGAAGGAGGCAAGTGTCTTTCTTATTTATTTGCTGTGAAATCCGTAGCATCTGCAGGAGAATAACCAACGAACAGGAAGAGTTTGATGGTGTTTTGAGCATTTTTGTGTTTGTTCGCACTTGCATTTTATACTCTCAAATGTAAACTATATGTGTTCGCGGTTCAGAGAGATCGATTTATTTGTAGTCAAGACAAAGCATGGAATAGCGGCCGTGCAGAAACTCAGGCTTGTTCATGATCATCTAAGAAAGGAACAGTGTGCTGGACGAGAATTTGTCAGTGGAAATTTAAATGCTGAGTGAAAGAAACGTGTGAAATCTGAAGTATCTGGCAACGCAGTTTTGCGAAGCACCTTTTACAATTGTCATCAGAGGAACAAATATTGTTTGGTACTCCAAAGTATTCAGAATTTCACAGAACCGCCCCATTGGAGGAGACAGGTGGAAAGGCTTGGGTTTTATTTTATAACATGCACACCGTTTCAGATTTAAGGTTAATCTACATCGTTATTTCAAGATTACTCTCTCTTTAATAAACGTAATGCATCAGTCAATTCCAGCGGTGCCCATCCCCCCCCGGGCATTAGTCGGGCATTTGCTCACGTTTTAATCCCGGGGGTGGGGCATTTGAAATTTTATCACTGCCCGGGGGTCGGGCATTTGCCTACCCACGGGACGACCCCGGCGCATTTGACAAGGTGAGAAAAACGTTCCGGTGTAATCAGTCTGAGGTCGTCCTTGATCTTCCATTCCTTTGTTGCTGTTCGCTGATTGATTTAATCGTTTGTTGATTAAATACTGTATCAAGTGAAATTAATTCTACGTACTATATGGATTTTTAAGCTATTCGAGATGACCAGTTTAGTAAAAATATTTTATGTTTTTGGCCGTTTGTTAAATACACAGATCATGCATTTTCAGTTCTTCGAAATTATTTAAGCATTTCCCACACCAAATTATGGGTATGTTTTTGGTATGTCTAAGGTTTGTCAAAGGTATGGTTTGTCATACCTAAAACATATTGGTGACAGACTAGAAACATACATGTGACATACCAAGGACATAGTTTTATTTGGTATGTCAGGGATATGTCACTGATATGCTTATGCTACTTCTGACATATCAAAAATATACCATTAAGTATCATTTTTGGAACAAAATTTATATACCTAAAAAGTACCCAAAACATACCAAATTGAAAGTAGCTAAAACATACTTTTGTCAAACATTCAAAAAGTATTTTTTTGGTATGTTGAAGATACTCAAAACAAACCAAAAACATACCAAGAACATGCTTAATTGACCTACCCAAAACTTATCAGTTACATACCAGAAACATACATATGACATACCAAGAACATACTTTAATTTGATATGTCAGGGATACGCCACTGACTGATATGTTTTTACTACCTCAGACATACCAAAAATATACCATTACATATCATTTTTGGAACAAAATTTATATACCTAAAAAGTTCCCAAAACATACCATTTTGAAAGTACCTAAAACATACCTCAATCACACCACTGAAATCTATGTCTTAGGTATGTTCATCATACCCAAAACATACCAGTGAAATACCAAGAACATATCTGATTTGACATACCAAAATATTATCAGTTACATAACAGAAACATACATTTTATATGACATACCAACTGCCAAAGAAGAATATGCCAGTTTGTTATGTACTACATGCATGGTTACTTAAGAGCTGCCTTATGGGAATAGCCAAAATCTACACGGTATAAAACATCAACAGATGGGATGCTTACATGTGACACATTTATTTCAGTCTGAATCCTTAAAAAGCAGCCACACATAACATTATTTTGTATCAAATTAGCTGTCAGTTATCATGCAAATGTTTTTCTTCAGTAAGAATCAGTATAACTAAAGCTGAAAATGTTAATGTTTTGATCATTCTTATGAATAATGGCAGTTCCCCACTACTTCAAACCCTGGCTATCTGGAACTGAAACCTGTCTCCCTTACATGTAAATGATATTGAACAGTTGTTTACCACTGGCCAATTTGAACTCGTCTCAAAGAATTTTTTGTTTCCCTTGAGCGTTCAAGATACCTGTAGTGGGAATCTACTGTATTCTTAATATTCAAACAATAAAATAAACCCTTGTTCTCCAGATAACCACAGCAAAAAGCATGTTTGTTAGCAGTGCAACACACACTCTAGTTTCACTAACTGAGTGCCAAGCCCCCCAAAACACGACCAAAAAAACAGACAAAAAACCTATTTTGAGCTAGATTAGAGAAAGGAAAAAATGTCATCCAGGCTGTGTTTTCAGAACACAGTTTTTCTGAGACGTTTGTTTCTTTACTTGCCAGTGTTTTCACAACCTGAGCTACAAGTTGACCATTGCAAAAGATCGAAATTTAGTGGCTGTAAATAAATTTTCAAGAAAAAAAAGGCAGCCAATGTAGAAGAACCTCAAGTTCACCATTTACTGCAGTTTCATCTAAAAGGACTCGGAAATCGGTGCAGGGTTTGGAAAAGCCACATGGTTTGAAGATTCCTACATGTAAATAAAGATAAAATCTCAGAAATCTGGTGAGTTTTGGGTATCAAGAAAAAAAAATTCATTTTTAGCAAAACCTTGTTAGGCCAAATCTAGCACAGACTACTGCACGACCAACAAGCAACTCTAGTAAATTGAGAAATTTACTGTATGTTTGAAAATTCATGCTTCATTTCAGAATTAACATTAAGGTGATTTTATAAACATTTTAACTGCAAGCAAACTCTCATTGGCTGATAATAATAATTGGCAACTACAGTTAGCTCAGGCGACCTAGTTTGGTGGCTTAAACTTAATGAGAATTTCTTTCTTTCTTTCTTTTTTTTTTTACAAGATTTCCAGTTACCAGCAGCTCAGCAACTTGGAAAATTGCCCACAAAACAGAGCCACAGTAAACAATTTATTCAGCAAAAAGCTGCATTACAAGACTCCAAATACAAAATAGAAACTGCACCATGAAAATAACCATCTGTAACATTCCACTAAAAATAAAACCTCTCCACAGTAATAGTAATTGACATGCTATTTACTCAGGTCAACAGAAGTTAAGTGATCCAAAGATAACAACCCAATGACATTAACACTAGAGTGAAAGGTACATGTATTTATTAGGAGAACAAATTATTTATAATAATAGTCTGATCACAGTTCATACAATGTATAACATGTACTTGCACAATACATGCAGACACTTAGCTCTACAATGTGAGAATAGAATGTTTGTTTCAGCAACACTGTATTTTACTCCAAACTGTTCCTAAAGACTGCTTCTGAAATCAGTAGGAAACAATAGAAATAAGCCTACATGTATAAAATATAATTCCCTCTACTGTGCTCAATTGAACCCAAGATCAAATTCAAATAATCGACTGTAGTAACTTGCAGAGACAGAAATTAAACGTAAATGTCAAATATTATTATAATGCTAAGTTTATTGTTTGTTTCCCAACACCTTTGCAAAAAGCTTCACCCGTATCTGTAGCTTAACTGACAGCTGGAAAAGATCCTGTGAAAACCTGATTGCATGTACTCGTTTGTAGCCAAACTTACACTTAACAGAAATTTCTACTACATCTTTTGTACATACCTATTCATAAAATTAGGGAATCCATGTTTGGAGGCTCTAAGTGTTGTTTCAGGGAAGATTTTCTCTGTGTAAACTGGGAGGAAACTCTCTTCGCCTTGAATTTAAAATATGGCGCCTGAATAAAAACGAATTTTGAACCTCGTTCTCATGCTCGATCCCAGGCCTATGTCCGCTCTTGAAGTGGCTGCTGACCAGAAAGGCTCATTTCATTCAAGATGCGGCTGACCAAACACCAGTTGAGAAACTCGCTTTTTCGACCAATTTTAAAAGCTTTTATCGGGATAGAAAGAAACCAGGAGTCAGTTGAAGACTTCCAGGGATCGTATTCTGCAAAAGTTCGGAAATCGCGTATTTCACTGCTAAAAAACTACAATATTCAAGCTCTCAAAAGGTGAACTGATTCAGCAGAAATACCGAGATTCCTGTTACTTATTAGACCTTTTCATGGCTCTTAATTCAAGTTAAATAGAACAATATATTTGAATTAGTTTTCCATATATTTTTACTTATTTCTAGGTTGCACAAGGTTTTATAAAACAACAAAGTATGATGTGAATAATACCATGTCAAACAAATATGTTACATATTTTGCTTTCATTTTTGTTGTGAGATACAATGCATGAAAGGTTTGATTCTTGTCCTTAAGACAGGCAATTACAATTTGATTCTTTGCCTACATTAAGGAAATGTTTAAAACACTTGTTTCTGGTATTTTGTTGTCTTTCAACTATGATGGTATTGAACTCCTGTGCCATTAACCAAGAATTCCAAACAAATTTGATTTGAGGCCACAGATACATGTAGATAGTTTTTATTTAATATCTTTAAGGCAACGTAATTTGTGTTTATTTGTACCTTAAATAGAGATCTGTGGACTTGGCAACTCTACGGATTTCAGTCAAAAAAAGCTGTTAAGGTAGTTTCCATTAATTTGGAATTCCATTTGGCATAATATTATAGCTGATTACATACACTATAAAAATGTTCATTATTAAACAAGTTCCAATACCATGACAGATTACATATGCTGTACACTTCAAACTGTAACAAAAACATTGCAGGTTTAATGAAATTTACTTTGTGCTTTATATTTTCTGTGAAATCCTAAAAAAGGTGTTGCAAGGATCTTTAAAAGTAAGATCAGAATCTTTACAAATCCATACGTAAAAGTTATGTTTTTGGTATGTTATTTCTTCTAAGATATTGAGCTATGTTTTCGGTATGTACTGAAGCTATGTTTTTGGTATGTCATTTCTACGTAAGATATGAAACTTCTTTTCTGCTATGTCTTTAAGCTATGTTTATGGTATCTCATTTCTCTCTAAAAAATGGCCAGACTTTTTTGGTATGTCTTGAGGATATGTTTTTGATATGTCATTTTTCCCTACAAAAATGACCTACTGTTTTGGTATGTCTTGAGGATATGTTTTTGATATGTCATTTTACCCTACAAAAATGACCTACTTTTTTGGTATGTCTTGAAGCTATGTTTTTGGTATGTTATTTCACCCCCAGAAATGACCTATTTTTTTGGTATGTCTCCAAGCTATGTTTTGGGTATGTCATGCTCTTTCAAAAAAGCAAGTACTTTTTTGGTATGTTTATAACCTATGTTTTAGGTATGTTTTGAAAAATGACATACCTAAAACATACTAGAGTCACATATGCCATGCAAAAAACATACCTCAGACATATCAAAAACATACCTAAAATTTTGTGTGGGTTCTTTTAATATAGCTTATTTAATAAAACACTTAGAAATTGTGTACGTCAAAATCAAATAAATGAACGTGTTATTGATATTAATAAAGTATCATTATTTTGAAAACAAATGAACAACAGAAGGGGAGACGCACAGTTATAAAATAACCGAAGCGCATTGATAATAATGATGAGTGACACTTTTTTCGTTATGATTTATTATTAAAATCTTGAGCAGTGTTGCTTTCTAGATGATCCCAGGGGTGGGGCATTTGCCTTCTATTTTGGTCCCACCCCGGGGCATTTGACGGACTTACTTGTCCCCACCCCCGGGAATTTGCCATTTGTAAAAAAAAATGCTAATGCCCGGGGGTTGGCCCGGGGGGGGGATGGGCACCGCTGGAATTGACTGATGCATAAGTGTATTAAATTTTGTTGACGCGTTCTGCCTGAACATACGTGCAGGGTCTCTAATTGGGCGAAGCTTATGCAAAACACAAATTAAATCGCCAAATACTAGCAAATGTGGGGAATTTGTTGAAAACATCTGCGCCGCTTGCATTGCGCTTCAACTTGTTTATAAATGTAAACACTGAAATATGATCTGCAGGGATGAACAGGGATGACCATCTGTTTTTGTATAACCAAATTGTATCTAGTAAATAATCCCATTATTTTCCTTTGTCTTTGTGCTTTATTTTGGATAGTTCAACTGAAAACAGAATTTGCGAGGACTTTTTAAATGAAAACTATGTACATCTAATTAGACTGTCTCAATTTGTCATGGAATTTATCTTGCGTAGTTCTTCCTCAACTATTCGCCTTGGAAAAGAATACAAAAGGAGAACACGTTATGGAGAATAAAAAGGTGAAACCGACGACACCGAACAAAGAAAAATAGAATTCAAGGGGTTACAAACAAACTATACTTCCCGGTAACTTGAAGCCTCAGTTAATCGAACCGCCCGCCAACTTTATAACTCGAGGTGAACGCTTTTTTCTCTTCACAACATTTCGTTCAGAATTTTGTCCTGGATAAGTGACAAACCTTCAAATACCTCGAACCTTTTTTATTTTCTTTAAAGGTTCGAGTAAAGAAACTGAACAAGAAAAATGACAATGTACAAACAAAGTGTTTGTTTTGTGGCGTCTTCTCGTCTTGCAGAAATTGGCTGCTCGCCAAACTGTGGTCACGCAAGTCACGATATATTTTTTTGTCATGTAGTTTAAAGCTCGTGAAATTGTCGATCGCAAATTGTTTATATATTGTTGTTGCTGTTTTGCATCTAAAACCATTTAACAAGGAACCATTTTCAGTATTAGATTCTGCAACTTGCCGCAAATTCTGAAATTTGTCAGACTTGTCACCTGGCTGTTCTGTTCGCTATCGGGGTAAATTGTGTCAAGTTTACGCAAATCTGGAGAAGACGGCGAAAATTAAGCTTACTTTTTGAACTCACAAAATGAATGCTTAAGTAATGTCTAAGAGAAAATTAGTTACCGGTAAGTAAGTTTATTTATACCATCCTCACACATTTTTATAGGTAAGTCAAGCTTTTTTTCAGTGTGGATTTTTTCTCACAAAGGAGCCTCTTTCTGTGAAAGACCCGCCAATGGTCAGTTCACTTGACTGAAATCAACATCACCAATTAAAATAAAGGTTAACAGTCGACGACATCTAAAAGGGTTCTTTCAGCGAAAAAAAACACATACGGCAACGAAAAGCAGTACACGCTGACGCTTTTGAGTGAAAAATAAAAGGGAAACTCACTGACCTTTTCCTCACATGTTGAATGCTTGGAGCGACCAGACTCGTCGAAGGAAAGAAACCCAGTTGAGTTAAGCGGCTTCCATCGCGGCAAATTAGTAAGCTGTAGAGACTATAGACGTCCTTTGGAAATTTTTGAAAGCATTTAACTCGATTGTTCATTCCTCAAATGTAGCTTCGTCCACAATATCTACTCATCCTTTGTTTATGTTCATTCTCAGTACACTTTAGTGTGGCATGTTTAGTTGGGTTTAGCATGCCGGCCGTTCTCTCGTTGGCAACAGTTTTTTGAGTTTCTTGCAAAACGTTCTCTTGCTTCAAACTTGACAGAACCACGGTTGTTTTCGTTAAAAATAATAAGTTAAACGTTTCAATTTTCTCCTGTACATACAATAAAAAGAAGCCATTTTCAACTTGTTTTGTGGAAAAGTTATCGCATTTTTTGGATTACGCGAGCAGCGCTCGCCGATGGCGTGATTGAATCAACCAATCACATTGTTCCATTAACGCAATGGCGGGAGTCAAGGCGGGATTTTTTGGCGCGACTACGGCATTAGGTACATGGCCTGCAAGCAGCGAAAAAAGTTAAATTCAGAACGACAACATATTAGTCACAGGAAACAGTATATTTAAAAACCCTTGCTTAACTCTTCCGTGGTGGCTTATAAAGAAAGTCCAACAAAGAGATGGCATGACATCACCTAGACAGAAGTAGTCATTTAAAATACAGGGATGCGAAAACGAAGTCCTCTGCATAAAAGGTAAGCTTAAGTGACAACAAATAGACATCAGTGGTCTGATAAAATGAAATGACTTGTAAAACAGAGCCGATCAGAGCCAGCAGCGTTTCTGATCGTTGTTATTTTGGTAGATGTCGCGCGTAGCGGCAAAGCTACAAAACCGGACAACCGTTAACATTGTTCTTCGTCGATTGTTATTTTCAGTTATATCGAGAACCCGGAATGATTCTCCTTACGGATACAGCACTGCGTTAATTGTCACTTTAATCCCGTTTGAAGATTATAAACTTTTGAAGATTAATAGAGTTCGGGATTAATGACCATCGTCCTTACAATCTCGCACAACGTGCCAGCGCGAACTCCCGCACGATGATCGCCCTATCTTTTATTCATCAACATAACGAGCCATACAAGATCGCTGTTTGAAACGCACTCTGATAAAAATATCAGTTGCAACAGACCTCGCTAAAGTTTGCTCGGGCTTTACATACCACAACTTGTAATATTTTTTCTGAAGTCTGCGGCGGACCAGACATCACGGTCAGTTTTGAATCTGCGCATCTTGCCAAGATCGTAGCTGTCTTGCCGAGATTACGGTTGTCTTGGCGGGATCACCGATGTCTTGGCAAGATCACGCCGGGGACCGAAACTCTCGCCGGGATTCTTGCCAAGATCCCGGTCAAGATTTTTTCTTGCCAAGATCCCGTTAGAATCCCGGCGGGGAAATTCCGTTTCCCGGCAAGATTTTTCATTTCCCGGCAAGATCCCGGTAGGAAGCGGGATTCTTGGCGGGATCCCGCCGGGATCCCGGTAGCCATTTTACAAGGGTAAAGCCGCGTCTTGATCGGTTCCTTTTTTATTGATAGTTAGATGGCCTTTCTTTATAAAAACAGTGTTCTGGTTCCTTTCTTTCTTTTAATCAAAAGAATTGAAAATCATTGTATATTTTGATATAAACAAGCTTCAACAACGAAAACAAAAAAGCCTAATTCAGCATCATTCTGCATCACGCGTTTTGATTTCTTGACCAAATTTAAGTAAGATCACTACTTTTCTCATTAACCACCTAGCTCTTAATGAACTGGAGGCTTCTTGGAACCGTGCTAACTTCGGGTGGAGGCACATCCCAGACGATGGTGCAATCGCTCAACTTTCGAGCTACTTAATCGCACTCGGGTGAAGGTGTTTATTAAATTCTCGACATAAACAAAGAACTACTTTCCTTTGAACAGCTCACTTGAACCATATTCATTTCGTTTGAACTCTTTGAAATATAAAGCATCATCGCTTAGATAAGCGATCATGTTCCGGGTGCGGGAAAAGCCTAGCTGTGACCTTTGTACTCCCAGGGCTTTTCCCGCCCTTAGGACATCACCGAGCGAAGAATGGTACTAGCTTATGTACAAACCCTTTTTCTTGTGAATTGAGTACTTTTGAGTACCTAGATGAAAAATTGTCTGACAAGCATTTATTTATAATGTTGGAGGTTACTATTTAACTGGAAAACTATAATTTCTAGTAATTTTTGGCCACTTCAGGCCTGAGCCTGAAAAGACCATAAAAGCTTATAACAACCTGCTAAGGCTTCGTGTTTGTTCTGTGATTCTGAAATTGTATTTATTCTCTTATGATTCTCATTGTACAATAAATGCAATAAAACAGATTGAAAGAAAAAAACGAACCAGAGCACTGTTTTTATATTTTAAAAAGGCTACCTGACTATCCCTGAAAGAGGAATCCACCAAGACGTAGCTTCAGCCGTTTCAAATCAAACGAGAAGTTACAAGTTTCTTTATATAATCTGATTTTACGTTTGGCAGAAAATATAGTTTGCATAATTATCGTCACATTTTGCCCCAAAGCATCCAAATATTGGCACTATATAATTCACGGTCTTTTTACTTCGTTTGCTCAATGCAAACAACCCAGTTTGTCTCAAGCGTTTGTATAATGCATGGTTTAATTTTACCTCTTACCATAACCCCCCGGGCAACCCCCGGGACATGTCCAGCCCTTCGGGTCCGGGGGTGGGGAATTGTTTGAAGCGGTCTTGTCCTGGGGGTAGGGGGGCGGGGCAAATCGAAATTTTCTTGTGAAGCACCTCACTTCTCAGTTGACACAATGGTGCCGGACCGCGTAGAGAAGACTGCCTGTTTTCAGGGAAAGTCTCTAGAATTTGTAGCAGACTGGTTGGAGAAGAATAATCTCTCAAAATTAAAATCTGTATTCGAAGGCACGTTTATTATAGATTGTTAAAAGAATGTGCGTTTGATGCGCGCGTACTCGAATGGATGGCGTTCGTCACAAACCTAGAAATATTTCTTCAATCAACGTATTTATACATATAATAAGATGACTTAAACGGAATTTATATAAAAACAGATGCACGGCTTTATATTAAACGGAGATCTCAGTCCAGTGTTCTTGTGAAACAAGCTAAGAAAAACTCCTTTAAAGTGCTGCCATCAATTTGTTCACCGGACCTCTGACCGTATTCATTGCGTGGAATAGACTTTTTTCTTCAGTTTTCTTTTTCAGTGTAGTGTTAATGTTTTTTAATACTATTCATGTAGTATCTTTCGTTCAGTATACTCTAGAAAAGCGTTTAAGTTCTTGTCAAAACGTCTGCTTTTGCTATTGTACGGAAATCGATATGGTTACCTATATTTTGAACACAAAACAACGTATTTGTGGTCGATGAGGAGTCCCAGGGGTGGGGAATTGTCTCTTTCTGCCTGCTCGGGGGTGGGGAATAGACCGCTAAGAAAGAAAAAATTGGAAATCCCCGGGGGTGCACCCGGGGGGGGATGGTAACAGGTGGAATTGAACCCTGCATAAACAAAACAAAGCGCTTGACAAAATCCCCGGGACAAAAGTACCAAAAGTTCGTAGGCGCTGTGGAAAAGGAAGATTAAAAGAGCAAAATGCAGGCATAAAAAATCACTACCAGACAACAAAAAAGTAGAGATTCATTTTTACCCACCAGAACAGAATAATTGTTACAAGTTGTCCATTTCATTCCAAACAGAGTTATAAAAGTCAGTACTGTAACTAGCTGAATTCATCATCAAGGTTTTCTACCTAAAGTGCATGTAGTCTTAACATTTCTTTAATGTTCAAAAACATAGAGGGATCCAAAAAATTAGAAAGGTTTTTTGCGACGGTTACAAGAACGGACCAAGTTTAGTAGACAGCCTAATTTGCATAATGCAAGTCACGCAATTCTTCGGAAGCATCCAAAGATCAGGACTCGGTAATTGGCTTATTTTATCAATATGAACAGTTCGAAACTTTTTTTTTTGTATGCTTTCCTGTATTTTGACATGAAATGGAGAAATCTTAAAATCTAGAACCTATTTATTTCACACAATCTGAATTTGCTCAACAACCTAATATGCATAATGCGTCATATTTGACAAAAATCACCAGAAGTTCGAAGTCACTGCGGTAAAGGAAGACAAAAAGCGCAAGGTATTTTTATATTTCTGTGCTCTCTCACATCTCATTAACAGGATTCAATAGGAATTTAGAGCCACTCGGTCTGGACTTGCGAAATAAATGCCGGAGAAGACAAGATACTTTTGGGAGTTTTCCGAGAGCGCTCAGACGTGAGTTAATATGTTAATTATCACGAGCTTCCAGTTTAAAACAAATGAAATTTATCATGCGCTTTACATCCTTGAAGGACCTCTTAACTTGAAAATAATAACACTTTATCCCTGCTTGTTTTTGTTTTTAAGTAGTGAGGTCGCCAACTTAAGCAATTTCCGTGTCTGGCCTGGCGTTAATTTACGCCTTTTGCCGCTCTCACTGTTGTGGGCTCTAAAAAAAAACGTTGTAACGTATTTCCCAAAACGAAACCCGTTTCAATTACTTGTGACCCAAAATGGTTTACAGGGCAAAGTTTGAGGGAAAACTTTTTTCTGACCCAAAATGCAGTGGACCGCTCTTACAGACATTGCCACTTAACACTAACTAAACAAGGTAGCGCTCCTGTGTTTGTTTGTGATACTTAGGTCTTGTGTAATCCGTTGGATTGAACGAGCCATGAGGCTCATCAAGGCCGGCACTTTTCTCCAGTTTCTGTAGCATGAAGCGGCTGGAGCATCACAACTCCCCCTTGGATGGGATGCTAGTCCTTCGCAGGGTTAGTACCAGCGTTTCTGTTAGGATTCCCTAACGGAAACGCTGGTACCCATTTATACCCTTGTTTAAAGAGACACAGTGTGGAGTAAAGTGTTTTTTGTCTAAGCACAGGTATCCCAAGGCGAGCCTAGGGTACCTGTGGTCCGATAAAATTGATTCATATAAATAGAATAAAATTGGAATTTCAAATGCTTTTAAAACATAGCTGTTTCCTTTTTTCAAGAATCAAGGATTAAAGCTATTAACATTGCACGAAGAAATAATTTTTAAACCTCAATTATTTGGTTTCTCTCTCACGACACTGTTTACGTGCATACCGCTAGTGAAGTCAAAGTTTTCTACAACTATTTGTGATCCTATGTTTATACTTTCCAGTCAATGTCTATTGGCTAAATTGGCGAATTGAAATGATCGCCAAATTATCAAACAATGTTTGAAAACAAAAGAAGTAGGTCTATAAATTATCTAAAAATTTATTTTAAATTCTTTAACATGTTCTCTAAAGTTATTTATACCGTGCTCTTTGGTAGCGCTCTCTACGTGTAGACACGTTGATTTATACAGTTATAGATTAAACCACTGACTTAAGAAAGGCTAATGAAAGTTTCCCTCGTCCCTCAGTGTTATCAGTGTTTAAAGGGGCATAGTCACGAGGATTTCGCAGATGTTTGGTCAAAACTGTTCTAAAATTATCGGTAGCTAACTTTATCCATGCCCAACATTGTGTTTGAACATTTAAAGGAACATATTAACTTAATTTCATTAAGAGAAAACAACCCATGACCATTTAATATCGATTTAGTGTCATCTTGCTGAAAGAATTTGAAAAGTTTAGCCCAATTTTTTCAAGTTGCAATCCATTTCCATGCGTGCCATCCGTAGGAACAGAGACAGAGAATAGTTTCAGTGAAGTAATATAGTCTTTGGTAGCAAAACTGGACAATTATTCGTGGGCGCTCATTGATGTGAGGACACATTTTTGCCTTTTAAAGTGAACTAAAATAGCGTGATTATAATCAACAGATAATATCAAGGTTGTTTACGCCATATTGGTGGGGCACAAAACGTGCACGATATACAGCGGTTATTTTGTAAGACAGGCCTTCGATAGCAAATCGTTCCCTTTAAGTTAAAATTTTAGATTGAATTTATAAACTGTAAACTTAGAATACCTGAAAAAATGTTGATCTAAAAGCGAGCCATAAAATTGTTTGCAAATACTTCTGTGGACTTTGAAAAAGTTTTGCAGGCAAATGTTTAAAAACGCTACTGACGGTCTTCTGACTCAATTATACCTTTGCACCCAAAGGGAGCAGCAATATACTACGACGTAGTGTTTACTTCCTTTGTGATCTATATCATTTTTTACCAAACAGCGACTGCCACTGACAAATTGCAAAATGCAGCCTTGAAAGAGACATATCGTTTCACTAAAATCCATTTTACTTTGGCTTTCTTTAGGATGGATGCATTTCTGCGCCTTGCTTCAAGATCACGTGACTCGTGGTATTTGACTTTCCTTCTAGGTCAGTATACCAAAGGCACAATAGAAGCCTTCTTTCTCCCTTATTTTTGTTTCTGAGATTACAGACGTTTCGAATTTAATTTTCTCTGATATGTCAGAAAAAAACCTTTTGAGTACCCAGCAGTTTAGAAACTCTCACCTTCCCGATTTCCACCCACATCTTCGTTAAATCTCTTACTTATAAGTATTATTATACAAATTATTATACGTTTTATTTTTATTTTCTTACAACCTCAAAAAGGTGATAAGGGTCATTTTCGTGAAAAAAAAGTTCTAGGTTGTAATATGAAAAGCTGTTTTTTTTTTCTGTTTCAATCTTTCTTTTTTCTTTTAAGCCGTAATATTCCAAAAAGTGAGAAATGAGTTTCTATTTGTCGTAAATGCGATTCAGTGTTCAACAAACATACTATCGAGAAAATTAAGGACCTGGAATCATTTGATAATTTTCTTCCATGTTACCACCCTTACGTTTTATTGTTGTTTAGGAAGACATGGCCAAACCTTTGGGAAAGAGCAAAAGGATGTGTCTGGGCTGGTTGGACCACCCGGTCCTCCTGGTCCACCTGGTCAAACTGGAAAAATTGGGCCAGCTGGCCCGCCGGACCTCAAGATCCTAAAGGTGTACCAGGATCTACTGGAGCTACAGGAAAAACAGGATCAACTGGAACAACTGGGCCAACAGGACCAGCTGGACCCCCTGGACCAGCTGGCAAAGGTGGATCAAGTGGACCTCAAGGTCCTAAGGGTGACCAGGGCGCTATTGGTAGAAATGGGACAAAAGGAGAGAAAGGGCAAGAAGGAGCCAGAGGAAAGTCTGGGATACAGTATGTTCGTTGGGGAAGGACCACTTATCCCAGTGGTGCTGAGAAAGTTTACAATGGTAATTACAATAATTAAGAAAAATTAAAATCAAATAATAACCCATTTTATCTGGCGAGCCTGGACTAATAGATATATTTTAAGTTGTAAAAAATAAGAAAGGTCTGTTCAGCCTGTTTATGACCATGTCCCTTAATAATCTACACGTATAAATTTATAGTCAGGTCAAAAACGTATAGCGAACATTGAATTGAACTGGAGTATAATTCCATACTCCTCAGTATAACTTCTAGCCTTGTAACTGACTCATTGTCCCAGCAGTTAACCATCGAGTTTACCGAAATGCATCACAGTTAATCAATTCAATTAACAATCACGATTCATAACTAGTCGTCTATCACCTGATGAAAACAAAAGGCAATTAAAGTACAGTTGAACATGCTCACTCAAGCCATCGTAATTTTTAAAACCTCCTAACTTCAAGGAAGCCAATCTGTAGACAAAACAATTTTTTAACGTATTGGTAACAATGCGGAAAGGTCGGCTTTGTATAGTAGGCGGTTCAGAATATGAACATTATCCAAGTGAATTACAAGCCTTATTGTTTCTTTGTCAGGTATCATGGGTGGGGAACGTTACACTCACGCTGGTGGTGGAGTGAACTATCTTTGCCTTCCAAACAATCCAAAGTACTAAATGTAAAGAAGATCCTCGCAGTTATCAACGCAACTTATGCAATTGCGAAAACAAAGCCTGAAAAAATCAGGCTTGCCGAGATTCGAACCCTGACCTCTGTGATACCGGTGCAGCGCTCTAACCAATTGAGCTAACAAGCCAACTGGGAGCTGGTCATTAAATTGGTTCGAAATATACCCGGGAAAGATGAAGATGAAATTATGAATATACGAAATTCATATATTTGAACTGCGGAATGAAGAAATAAATGTAAAGAAGATCCTCGCAGTTATCAACGCAACTTATGCAGTTGCGAAAACAAAGCCTGAAAAAAAAATCGGGCTTGCCGGGATTCGAACCCTGACCTCTGCGATACCGGTGCAGCGCTCTAACCAATTGAGCTAACAAGCCAACTGGGAGCTGGTCATTAAATTGGTTCGAAATATACCCGGGAAAGATGAAGATGAAATTATGAATATATGAAATTGATATATTCATATGACTTATGTACGCCAAGTACAAAGACGGCCACCAGAATGCCGGATTCATGTACGGTACTGAGTATGAAGTCAACCAATTCAACCCTTTCGTCAGGAAAAACCTCCATCACCATGATGCACCGTGCGCAGTCTGCTTTGTCAGATCACGTGCTTCAATTTTGATGATGCCCGCGCGGAATAACTGTCCGTCTGGATGGACCGAGGAGTATCATGGGTACTTGATGACTGATCATCGCGGTCATAAGAGACATGACTTTATCTGTGTTGACGAGAATGCTAAATATGTTCCTGGTAGCGGGGCTAACAAGGATGGAGCGAGTAAAAAAAAACTAAAAAGAAAAACACGTTAACGGATGACTATCGCGGTTTATCGACAAGTAAGGGGACAGAAGATAAAAGCACCAGTTGCGTTAGGCTACTAAATCATGGGAAAACGTTGATTCTGAATAGACAAAGTGACATTAAGCATGAATAATTACGCGTAAAAGATATAACAATAAAGGTTAAGAAACTCACTTTGCAGCTTTCCTTGTCTTTTCTTTACTAAAAGTCCCCTCCGCGGTCCTTCCAGCCCACAACCGTTTTGTTCAGAACCGATCGTAATTGTTCTGTTTGGCTGACTCTGATGGTCAGATCGATGACAGAGCTTAAATGGATAATTGCAGTAAAGGCACATTGCTTGCTACGATAAAAAAAAGTGAATAAGAAGGTAAAGCAAAATTTATACACGGTTAGATTTAAAGCTAGAAGATTGTGGAGCCGTGTAAACGGAACAAATATTTCAAACACACATATAACAATCGTAAGAAGTTCACCTCAACTGCTATGAGGCAGGTCAGCTGGCTAGTTAATTACAAAGCTTGGAGGAGATGAATTCTGGACAACCGAATACAAATCCAGCTGGTGGCAGCAAGAAGGAATTGCACCTTGGACCTCCAGGTGACATGCTTTTGTCTTCAGTTTAATCACACAACAACTGAAGAAATGACACGGGGCCAACTAAACAAGTGCCTCCCAAAGTTTAATTTGTCCACAAGAAAGCGAGACGGAACTTTCTACAATAAGAAATCGCTTACCGCTATTCGGGCGGCGCTTGAGCGACACCTGAGAAGTCCACCACTGAATAAGCCTGAATGGAAAACCGCCACATACTGGCTGAAAGTTTGATGAAGAGGTTGTCCAGCAGGCTGCAATAAAAAAAATCATCCGCTACGGGATAGGCCAATTTTTATAACATTTTCCCACAATGAGTTTAAGACAAATATAAGAAAAAAAGCCGGTGTTCATTTTAATGTCTATTTCACTTTAATAAAGGTTAATTAACTAGTTTTAAGTTTCCGCCTTCTTACAATTGGAAAGCGAAAGAAGAGTGAAAGAAACGAAAAATTCGAGTCAAACTTTTCCATGGCTCTTAGATCCGACAAAAATTTCTGTATTGTAATTTTATGTTGTTTTTTTTTAATAGACGCTTGCTCCCAGGGTGGTGTATGAAAAATTAACATAACTTAGGGACTGACTTTAAGGCACACTTGACAAGTAGTTTTAATTATTATAATTAGACCGACTTGCGTACCAATCAAATAGCGATTTTTTCAACAGATGGTCGCTGTGTTATGCGCTAATACAAATCTTTCAGAAGAGCTTCCCTTTACGGCACGCATTCAGGAAAACTTGGGTGGCCTGCGCACGTTTAAGTAATAGCAAAGCTATCAGAAGGTTGGAAAACATGAACGCAACAGTAAATGAACCAAACTGCTCATTTAGTCCTGCTAATCCTACAGCAGAAAAGATCGGAATAACGTCTGCTTACTCCCTGATCCTCCTTGTTTCGCTGGTCGGAAATTCCTCCATCTGTGTAATATTGTACAGGACGAAGATCATGAGAAAACCAATTAACTTTTTAATCGCTGACATGGCCATCTCCGGACCTGCTGTTTCCAACATTCCTCTTCCCTTGGATTCTAGCTAAGTTGTATGCAGACTCCTGGCTTGTTGAAGGTTCTCTTGGCCAGGCTCTGTGTAAGCCAATCTGGCTCTTGCCAAATGTTTCCACTGTTGTTTCTGTTCAGAGCCTATTTCTCATAGCAGTAGAACGATTTGGAGCGGTGGTATTTCCCCTGCGTTCCCCTGTCATCAGTAGGAAGTTGCGCACCTTCCTAGTTCTTGGCTCTTGGTTAGTCTCGGCGGCAATCTGCTCACCATTTTTGTTCACGTTAAAACTTGTTGAAAAGGCAGAAAAACCGGAATGTGTAGTGAGCTCGACTGAAGCCTTCGGCGATTCATCTTCTTTTGCAGATTACGTGTTGTCATTGTATGTTGTAATTATTTTTATACCTCTCAGTTTATTGACTCTACTTTACTCAGTTGTTCTTTACAAGCTTAAACCGCAGAGGTTTCCAGGAGAGCATTCGCATTCGCGTGGCATCTCATTCTACTTATTTATAGTCATTTCTTCGTTTATGGCTCAAGCAAACTGTGTTATAAATCCCTGGATCTGTTTTATTTGCAGTGCTAAATATCGCCAAGGTTTAAAGGAACTGTCACCAAAGTCGTGTAATCTAGAAAAAGTCTCATCATAAATAGACGGTGATAGTGTTTCCGTGCGATAATTTGTACACCTTGAAATCCAAAGATTTTTCAGGTAAGAAGCACTTAAAGATAAGATATTTTGTGTCAAGTAGGGTAAGGTTTGTCAAAGTTTTGCAAGGGCGAAAGTCACCAAGAAGGATTGACACCTGAGATGAATTGAGATTTACCTTTGCGTTGATGAACCACCATGTGGATCTTCAAAATGCATTGCACAGAGGAACAGTCTATGAGCATATGTTGTAAAGTGCTAATTTTACATGTTGCTGGCGCTCATTTTGGCTTTCGCAAGTTTATCCCCAGCCAGTAGACGATGTTATGATTTATCTTAACCTGAAACATTGCAAGTTTAACTTCTTTAGGCGTGTCGAAGGGACAACTATAGAGTTTTAGGAGTTCCCAAACCTTCGCGCCCTTACTTGGTATTCCCTCTTGCTTATTCGACTTTACGAAGCGGTGCATAAGTAATGCTTTTGAAGTTATCGTACCAGTTCTGGGCTAAGTGTTGCTTTAGCGGCCCACTCGCTCGAATTCTCGTCCTGAGTGGATTCAAAGCTTCAGTTATGTTTGACAAAAGCGGTTTTTATTTTACATTTTTGTGTAAATGCGTCGAAAGATAAAGACCTGTTATGGTAGTACTAGTCTAAGAGATGAACCAATTTAGTAACACTCTGGCTATGTCAAGATTGGTAATAGACTGTCCTGTATGTTAAAGCGGAAGTATCATGAGCTGCGCATGTGCGAGTTGGTCACCTTTAGTCACGGATTTGGTCACGGCTTAGGTCACGGAAGCACGTTTCGTCGCCATGATGGATGGATCGGTAGGTGAATATATTTGGATATTTTTGCATGTAATCAATATTCTGCAAAGTGTGACGCTTAGGATTTGGTTTCCAGGTTGTATTGTGTTCGTGCAAAAGTGCTTGCAGTACAAAAAGCAAAGAAAATAGTGGCCGAAGGGACGTGGAGTCGAGTGCCGAGGCGAGTGTAGATGTGGAACAAGAAGTAAACCATGCATTAGCAAGGTATGTTCTCTTAATATTATTCTACTTGTATTCAGAATGAATGAAGCTAAGCTGGTCTGCATATGAATGTGTGTTTGTAGGCTGGACAAGAAATCCTGGAACCGCGAATGCGGCGGAAACAAGGCCTCTTGCAAGGCGAAAGCGAGTGAGGCAAGGACAAAACGAAGGCTTTCGTCTCCCACAGCCGAATGCTTCTGTGGGGACTTAAGAAGCACAAAGACAAAAAAAAAATTAACGATGTGAAGGTAATGGAGGTTTTGTTTGGTTATCAGAACGAAAAATTATCCTTGAATGTCAATGGAAATGTTGTAGCCATATTATATAATGCACGGATTGTTGTGTTTATCGACGCCACGTGCGAGTTTGTGTTTACATGTAATTACTGATCGAGATTTTCAGGGGCAGAAAGTGAAAAACCATAGGGTCATCATTCAATCCAATCTACTGCCAGTAACGAAGCGCACTGACACAACTGTTCCTGTGTTGCAATTTGTTAAATAATGTCTGTTGTATGTTTGTAGGAGTGGTGCTCGCAATCGCTTGATCCCAGCGTCAGAAACACGTTGAAAAGAACTGCAAGAGCAAGAAAACAAATGGACCTCAACATTTATGTTACAACAGGAACAAGTCAAGAGGACAAATAAACAAAGAAGAAAACATGACCTACTGTCGACAATACTCCAACGACAGCAGATGTGCTGCTAAATCACTGTAGCTACAGGAACCACAACCAGCCGAATATTGTCTCTATCCAAGAATGAGAAATGGTGTTCGATAAATAAATTCTTTTATGGCACTTGAACCACTCATTCCGACCTTTGTGATCTTTTTCGGCCGGAATTGTCTCTCCAGCCGCCATGACCGCCACGGCCGAATCCGCCGCTTTGGGACGCCATTTTGTTTTCACGATTCAACTTGAAAAATGTTAGCCTATTTTTTTTCAAGTTTGACGGTTAGGGGGAGCATGCGCAGCTCATGCCACTTCTCCTTTAAGGTATCAGGGTACCCCAAATGACAACATTGCGTTTTCACCGTTTGAGCGTCAGGCGTTTCACAAGGACCCTAACAAACCATATATTTTCTGAAAGCTTAATAATTGAAGATTACGAAAACGTATTTAGATAAAGAAAAAAGACAACTGTGTCGAAAATAGAGACTACGATTTAAAAAGTAAATCGTTCACAAAATCGGTTCCACTCCAGTCGAGAATGATCTGGAGAGAAAGACGAACATCGCGCCGACTTCTTCACACCTTTGTCTCAAAAACCGTGTCTCGGAATTTTTGTATCTGGCCTGGTTTATTTTCTGCACTCAGTTAAACTTTGAAGTTCGAAGAAACACCTCTCCTCTTTCTTTTACGGATCATAACTTTTGAATGAAAGCAAAAATTAAAATTCGGAGACATAGTTTTGGTGTCAAATTATGTGGCAACATTGTCGCCAAATTTGAGCTAAAATGGTTGAAAACTCGCTGAACGCGAACTTAAAATGTGCGCCCAATTTCTTGAAAAATTAGTTTCGAGAAAAAAGCCAAAATATTATTTGGAAACTTTTTCCGGTCTGAGGAGATTAAAACACCTAGGTGTCAGGATAATTACCTGCGGTTGACAGAGGGGAGGCTCAACTTACCGCCTTACAAAAATAGCACAAACATACCGACAAGAATGATGTCAAATTCTGCGTGTTTTTATGTTGGAAAGCGACTTTCGTTGAGTACGAGTGCCGTTCAAACGCAACAAACGCAATAAACGGAAATTTTAAAGTCATAATATCACGTCGGCTGTAAAATGCCGAAGGCATCATCATTTGAGCTGGATAAGACTACCCAAACTGCCGGGACCTGAAAGACGAAAGGAAAGGCGAAAGGAAAACACATTGAAATCTGCGAAGAAGCCGCCACGTGTTCGGCTCAAGATCTAAGAAAGAACATCCTGTCAGAAATGCGAGCAATTGGGAAAAAAATAAACTTCTTTATTACTGGAGACAAATTCCGTACTTTCCTGGAAATGCCGTTTTTTGCGCCAAGTTGATTCTTTGATACATCTGGCTTTGTAGAAATGTTATGGAATTTGAATGGATGGATTGTTTTTCGCCGTTCGCGTTACGAAAAGCGAGCTGGCAGTCGAAGCTTATCACACTGACAAGCGAGGAGTCAGGAAGCGCAAGTAATTCCTCAACGCTCGATCTTCTCTCTCTCTCTCTCTCTCTCTCTCTCTCTCTCTCTCTCTCTCTCTCTCTCTCTCTCTCTCTCTCTCTCTCTCTTTCACAGATGTGATCAAAGCCACTTTGTGGACACACTCGAAATAAGCGGGAACTGCTACACAATCGATCACGTGTCAAAACATCGGGGCCCTGTTATGTCACATGCTATTTTCAGCGTTGTTGACAGATGACTGTCAACACATGATTAGAGAAAATTAATGCCACAAATCTTTTTTCGTCCATATCTTTGCGTAGAAACAATCTTTTCTTCTGAAACTTTTTGTAAAAGAGAGGTTTGAATAATATCTATCCGAAAATGACAGAAGTGTATTTTTCGAAAACATGGTCAATTTTGGGGTACCATGATACCTTAACCCAACTGATTAAATAAGAAAAAAATTATAAACTATTTTGCATTTGTCCTTTACTCCAAATGAATATAAAAAAGTAGCGAAAATATATGAAGGAAATTCATAACAAGAACATTTTATTGGTTACTGAGGGACAAATTGTGGTACATTTTCGTTAAAATACAGGAGGGAACATTTGGAACAACTTACCAAAGGAAATAAAAATCTTCAAATCTTATAATCTTTTATAAAGAGTAGGATAGTTTATGCGCAAAGTCAAAGTAATGTAGGCACGTGGTTCTTAGATCTGATGTAATTAGTCATGAAAAAGAAGTGTAATTGTTACTTTCAGTAATGTTATCACGTATATCTGTCGGTATTCCATAGTAGTAGTAACAAGGCGATCTGCCCAGAAAATCTCAGCAGAATTTGCTAAGATCTCCTGCCATTATATGCTAATTGGCAGATACAACGTGAATTTGTGGAAATGTAATAAATACCTCCCTATTGCTTTAGGTATTTTATGTATTTGTGAAACTTACAGCTGTCTTATTTTGAAACATCATGAGACCTTGTTTCGCTTCGATTATTGGTGGATATTTTCGCTCCAGAAATGAGGTTATTGTTTTCACAGCTCATTTATTCACGCACGCGCACTTGGCGTAAAACGAAATTCACGTAAGCATGTTTGTTGCGTAAAAAACACTACAGAATTTGCACTTGTGCTTTAAATTTCTTATATTTTAGGCTGTGAAACTTAACTTGTGCTCATTTCGTTCGTGCATGAATACCCACACGATCTCAGCAAAAATAATTTCATGTGGTGTTATAGTACTTTCATGCAATAAATGCCGATTACAGTACTATGAGTAATTCTACACTTCAATATAGTTTGGCTGAATAAAGATTCCCTGTATTTTTTCATGAAATAACTTAAAACCTATTAAGCAAATAAAGGTATAATGGTACCAATATCGTAGATAATGATAGGGTGCTTAAAAACATGGAGCGATACTGACACTTTTCACTTCCTGTTTCCGTCAGTTTGACATTTAAAAGCATACAACATTTTTAGCTCAAAAAGAAAAACTTTAAAACTTTTATATGTGTCAAATACAATTGATGTTTATTTAGGCTTAGGTCAAGCGGATTCACTTCATCCAGCATCGGTGAATACAACTTTTTTGCACAAGTGTTTGGAGGCAATCAAACTTAGCTCGCTAGAGTACAACTTTTGGCCGTGCATCTGTAAGCCCATGGGGGTTTCTGTTATGCAAATGATCTACTCGTTTGGTTTAAATTGGTTGCTCTTATTGCATTTTTTCCTCTCTCCGTCTAAATCGGATGCAAGTCCTGGTGCACCTCCCTCCTCCCCGCAGCGATGACTCCTGAGCTCCCGCTCCTTTTCGCCTCCGGGTTCCCTTCTTCCCATAACTTATTTTAGCCTGGGGAGTTTAGGAGTGGGGGTCCCCAGTGGGAATTTATAACTGTGTTGAATGGAACTGTTGAGTACATTGGCCAGGGCCTTGCATGGGACACTCATCAGTGCACCAGGAAAGAGGGCCGTCGTTTTTGGTTACGTTCAGTCCAACTTGAAGTGCAGAGCAAGAATGAATCACTTTGGGGATTCTTCAATATAAATTCCAAAGGGGCAGAAGTTTAAGGGATTGATATTAAATAGTTAATCTCCGATATCGTTAAGGTAAAAGCAGTTTTTTAATTATATTTTTATTTATTTTTATTATATGGACAAGAGTGTTTAAATGGAAAATAGACCACTCGTTAAGTTAATACGAAACTACATCCGGAACTCGAGTGGCATATTTTCTATATCCTCACTGTTGAGGATGTCGATGACTGCATTTCCCGCTTTTACACTGTTGTTTGTGGGCCTAGCTACCAAAATCTGGACTTTTTTTCGGAATTTTTAGAACTTCACAGGATTTTTAGAAATTATACGATTTTTAGAGATTTGGAGGGACCTTTTTAGAGATTTTGGTGAATGTTTTCAAGGTTTTTTGTTTATTTGTTACAAAAAAGCTTGAACGTGGAAAAAAGTTTCGTCTGCAATGTTTTGACGCCCCCTCAGTATCGGTCAGCGATTTTACCCATAATACAGCATTCCTTGCTGATGGCGGGCTCAGCAGAGCTTGTTGATTTGGCTCAGACTGAGGGCGCTAGCTGAAAGCCTACCAAAGCCATAGAATTTTCACCACAGGTCACCCAGTTTTTTTATATTATAGGATTTTTAGAGATTTTTAAGAGTTTTTATGGGATTTTTAGAAGTGAAATCGGAGATTTTTAGAACATTTTTGGAGAAATTCCGGAAAGATGTTTAGGCTATTTTTCGGCATTTTTGTAGCTACAATCAGTGTCACTTTGTTGACAATGTTGGAAAAAAGTTTCAACCAAATTGATAAAGACAAGCGCTCACAACACTATGCAACATTGAATAGGGGAAGGAGGGGAGGGTGTTTCAACGACTTGTGTCACTGGTTGTATATGATTTAAAAGAATCATATATCTTTGAAATTAATTATGAAATTGCGTGATATTTCTAAACGACTGTTAAAATCAAGTCATACGTTGAAGCCTATTTTGCCTGTGCTATCCCTACAGATATCTCCACTATGCATGCACTAATTTCCTCTTCGAATGGTAGGCCCCTTAAAAAGTATTCAGCAGTTAAAATGCGTCAACAGCAATAATTTTAGCCTCCCGTAGCGCGTTACATCAAATGTGCTTCTAGAGCAGTTTTTTGCGGGCTTAAAAGCGCACTTGAACAAAGCAAACTTAAAAGCCCACAAGAAGGACAGTCTTGTGAAGGAACGGTAGTGCTATATGAAACAAGCTAGTTATGTGGTTTCTTTTACAATGGTTTATAATTTACATCGGGTTACCATTGTAACCCGTGGACTTGCTAAAAAGTTATCTGGTTACATCTATTTTTAAATTTTGACGGGTTACATTGGTAACCCGTAAACACGCGCCGCAAATGTCCTTAGCTCTTTGATTATTATGTCCAGATCGTAGTAGAAATAGCTCGTCCCGTTTAATTTATATGAGACCGGTGCAAAAAAGGCATTGTGCTGTTATAAAGAAAGCGTTAGGAATAATTTCAGCTGGATTTTAGTGTCTGCTGGAGTATAATTACGGCGCCTCCATTTACTCCGGTATTTTACAAGCCGTCTAAAGTTGGTGATGCTATTTGATTTAGCGTTGTGCATATCTTATTTTGGAATTTTCAAACGCTTCTTTTCTTGCCACATCGCATCACATCAAATGATATGCGTTTTCTGTTGGCTTAAGGCTTGGACATCTAGCAAAATGGTTAAGCGCAGTTGTATGGGAGTGATTTTGCCCGGCATAGCAAATCGAACGTTCGAAAATCGAACTCAATCGAACTCAATCGAACTCAATCGAACCCAATCGAACCCAATCAATCAGATTGGGTTCGATTGGGTTCGGTAACCGAACTAATTCGAACACAATTAAATGGATTGCGTTCGATTGGCTCTGGTAAACCTATACATACAAAGCAAACCTTTCGAAAGCAGGGTTTTCTTGCGTTTTTTAACAGTTTATTCAATAACAGAAACCCCTGTCCGCATTTAAGAGAACAGAACAGAACAGAACAAAAATATCGTAATTCCCGCGTGCGAATTCAAGAGTGCACCATTTCCTTTTTAAGCTAACTTACAATTGCAAAATGACAACTCCAAGTGTTGCTTTTATGCAAAAATACAAGCAAATTACTAACTGCGACACAGGCAACGGCATACAGCAGCTGGATGATTATGAAAAATATCTTTCCACCAATATACATGATTCTCTCAAATTCATCTTGGAAAATTAACGGCTTTACCTCGGTGTAAGAACCTGTGAAACTCACGGATGACGTAAAACAAAGGAAACAAAAACATTTTAAACAATACCGTACAGCAAAACAAAAGCCAACAAACAAAGAAAATCTTGTCAGGTTCTTACACCGAGGTAAACCCCAACTAACAGTGACCATGAGAGTAAGAGGTGAACGAGCGTCAGTATATTGGACGTTTGAGAACATCTTACTGTCATGATAGAAAGGATAAATAGTAAATGCAACAGTAAAATTATTTTTTTCCTCAGGTCAAAATCAAAGTAAATGATCAGATGTTCGTGTAGACTGATTTCTTGGGTGTCAAGGGTTATATTGTCCCGCGCTCTTATGATTGTACTGCTTGAGGATGACAAAGCATTGTTTTTATGACAAAAAAAGAGAGCGGATTGAATTCCCTGGTACCTCGCATAGTTCCTCTGTATGTAAACTCGCTGAGTCTGTAGAAGTAACGGTGACAAGCAAACGTTCGTCACAAGTGTCATTTTGCACCTGTCTGGCATTTCCTGTGATCACGGCTAGGGAATGTATGGAATTTAATTACGCGATACACGTGTGAAAATTTTATAACCTGACACTTTTGTTAGGATACTTGAAAACCAACAACAATGGACAAAAATTAGCATAAAAGTCTTTATTATCCGGAATTATCTAATGACATTCATGGTCTCACTCATGAAAAAGAAATGCAAATTACAGCTGCAGTTTTAATAGTCCAGTAAATTGTTATCTCCCAAGTCATCTCCCGTGTCATCTGTAGCGCTTCTTGAGCTTGTTTCCCGGGTCTTTGGTGTTGCTTCCACGGCTAAACAGTTTCCATCGTCTCTTGAAAGGGTCACAATTATGCCAGTCTGCCTCACGCGTTCTTTTATATTTAATGCTTCGGCTCTGCGTGTTGAAAACTTTAGGATAATTGGGACATTGATGCCACCTCCTTTTAGCCAGCGACCTTTATGATCATCAAATGGTGGTCCACAGACTCTACTAAAAGGTGAAAGTTATGTATAAGTTTTGGTTTCCTCGTTTTTCAAATTGATCATATTCCCGGTTTATTTCGGTGGTATCTGTTCCCGGTTCTTTTGAATCTCGCAAAAACATCTTCACTTACCAAGTTATCGAAGCATTTACAGGCCACAGGGAAGAAACTAGTTCACGTTGAAGGTGACCTAATTGTCCGCGCTCGTTTACAATTCGGAATGCACGGCCTTTCTCACCAACTTTCTTTAAAACATTGAAAACTTCGCCATCCTTGACGTCAAAGCGGCATTCCTGGTAGCCTTTTACTACGCATTTGAAGCTTACAACCCACAGCGCATCTGAAGCCATTTCTGCGGAATTTCTCCGTTTAAGAAAACCACGTGCTAAACTCCAAGTAACTCGATCTTCTAAGATCTGGTTATAGATTTTTAATGCCGGTTTTACAAAAGTCAAGAGTTCGAAAATCGAACGTTCGATTCAGTTCGATTGAATATTTTCCTTTTCGGTGAGTTCGATTTGGTTCGATTGCCGAACTCAATCGAACTCAATCCATGAATTGAGTTCGATTGAGTTCGATTGAAATTTAGTTCGATTGGGTTCGATTTGCTATGCCGGGGATTTTGGTGTCCTCTCTTCACCGGTACATGTTGGTCTGTAGCCAATGCCAGTTTTCTGTGTTTTAGGCGTAAACGAAAGGTTTGGCTTCTCCTCTCTCCATTTTGGAAAACTTCAGAGCCGTCTGAGACACCACGCATTTTATCCCAACCATATATACTTGTCAATTTTCAAGAAGTAGTTTGCGATCAAAGACCTGTATGCCGTGACACGTAATTAAAGCCTTTTCTGTTCGATACAATCAGTGTCACTTTGTTGAAACACTGTCGGTACAATTGTGTCTCCCTGTCCCTCTCCCACTAGCCAATGTTGGAAAAAGGTTTCAACCAAATTGATAAAGACAAGCGCTCACAACACTATGCAACATTGAATAGGGGAAGGAGGGGAGGGGGTTTCAACGACTTGTGTCACTGGTTGTAGGCCTAGTTGTTTGTGTACTGAAAAATACTCTTGTCTATATAATAAAAATAAAATTACGCGGCGACTTGAAGAAATAAATTTTATTTTTTCGTGGTGCTTTTACCACTCCAAATAAAAAGATTTATATCTTCGCGCCGCCGTGTAATATCTTCTATATCCTTTTTTGTAATGAACTCGATTGGACGAAAGGCAAGTAAAATCGGGCAGTTACCAACTTTACGAATTTTCACTCTGCAACTTGTGTACAGTTTCCAATGAAGCCTTTGAAGAAAACTAAAGACTTAGTTCATTATTGACGTATATGTTTACAAACCCTACAGCGCGTGAGCGTGCGTTTGGGTTTATCTAAGCGTAGCCACGTTGCAATCTGAAGGGAATGCAAGGCCGACATGAATAGGATCAGTGCTTGCATGTTCTGTTTGTTCTCGGTCAATATTTTCGCAAATAGACGCCTAGAGAAAACTATACCGGAAAACTTGTCGTCAGAAGTTCTGGTCAAAGACAAGGCGTTGCGAGCTCTCTATTTGTCTATTTTAGCTAACAATCATATTGTCTTAAATAAAACTTAATGGGGTTAGTTTAGGAAGGAACACTCCAAGGAAACTAACGAAATTTCAACGAGAAACGGGGTCAATGGCTTCGTTGCAGTTTAGCCGTGTTAAAAAGCTTAAGTCAAATGGCGGGTCAAGACTTCAAGAAAAACTGCAACTCAAAGAAAAGCAAACCAGCCTTTTTTAAGAATAGCCAAGCCTTGTATTCCATTGCTGAGTTTTCATTTCACTTTTCAGTTTTTATTCAGTGAGCAAAAAGTTCCATTTAAAAAGGAAAAAAAAACCAACGTTTCGTTTCCTATCTGGACCGGGCATGCCCGTCGGAGATGCTTCAGAAGAAAATCATGTCAGTTATTTTAGATTCCATGGAGAGTATTAATCAACTCTATTTTGGAGTAAGAGGGTGCGAGAAGCTTGAAAAGTTCAGTCTGAAATTTGAAGTTTTGACACATACTACACCTGGAACCCTTTTCTTGAAACACCCGATTACTTTCCGGGCCCGAAAGATATTTTAGGTGCACAATATTCTCCAATAGCTATACAATTTTATTGATTTTGAAAGCTAAATCTTAATCTTTATAATTTCGTGAGGCATATCGATAAGTTTGGGCCAATGATTGCCATTAGCCGACAAATAAATGAGCTCGAAAAAATACTTACCGGGCCCGAAAAGTTATCGGGAGTTTCGAGAAACGGGCCCCTGAACATTTTGCTTAATTAAATGAATTTGATGCGCACTATATGTGCATAATATTATAACACCCCAGTGTCCTAACATCTTGTGCCACTCGAGATATTAGCATGGGCAACTATGAGTAGATAAGGCAAAGATAAAAATTACACGATTCCGCACTTTCACGGCTAACCATAGGCCAAAAACGAAAGTAAAAAACTGAAAGACACTGTACAGCCGTGTATAGGTTGGCAAAAGACTCAGTAGAAACTTTTTTCACATTCATCTTGTGATTACGTGCTGGCTCTAAGTTTTTGTTTAAGTATTTTAGACCAGAATAAGAACCTCTCGTTTTGTCCTTAAGTGTTGGACTGATTGTTCTGACCACTGACGATGATTAATGTACATGTGATGATGAAATTTAATAGGAAGTAACACGAAATAGTTAAATTACTGCGTCGCGACACTACAACAACTTTAACTTCGTTCACGTCGATGAAGCAGTACTGACATCTTTGCCCATCCTGCTCTTCCACTCTAAAAAGTTATTTCAAGAGCAATTTGAGTCGCTGCTTGTACTAGCATTCCGGGTGGTACTCTTTCACAACAATCACGCAAGATTTACTCGATAAAAAGGCGAATATAAACCTCATTTCAGTTCAACTCGGTGCAATACCACTTCCTTTGAGGCGGTGCATACCTAAACAGCTTAAACATGGGAGTACTCCCCCCCCCCTACCCCTAGAGTGCAACACTTCATTGACCACCGAAGTTATTTCACTCATAGCCATTGACAAACTGATTTTGTTTATTCCAATATTCGATTACAGTCTCCTCCCAACATTTAGTATTCCGACCAATGGTACATAAACGTATACAAGTCTTACCTACTTATATCGTAACATCCATATCGGTTCCTGTTTATTACCGAACCTTCTTGTCTTTGAGACGAGGAAGGTTTTCCTTGACTCACGCCTCGATTTACAAAAAAACTCATATTACTGCGCGCGATGAAATTAGTAGCAGCTCCTGCAAACGTCAGGCTGCATATCATAGCTGTGCTAGCGATCTGCCCTGTCCTTCTAGCACACATCTCTGCCATGGAAGAAACTGTGGCCGAAGGGCAACACCCCAGTCGAGTTCTGATCGATGGAAACGAAGAGCAAAATGTGCTACATCGAGAACGAAGACAAGTGAAAAATAATTCGGGTCCCAGCCTGGCGGACATAGAAAAGCGACTGCAAGTCCTTGAAGCGAAGTAAGCTTTTTCTTCTTTCCAAAATTTGATAAATGTGTACTTCGTCATTCTTAAAGCTTAAGGGTAGCCTTGGGAGTATAAACGACCCAATAACATTGTGCGAGAACGAGTGTAAGGTTTGAAGTTTTTAGGCTTGGATAACTTAAGCTGGTGTTTCCATGCCACACCCCCAAAGTTAAATTTATGGATGGATGTCGCATTGATCTTTATGATACGTAAGCCTAACTAAACGTTTATATAATTATATATAATTAGAATACAATAATGAAACCCAACCCTTAAGCTGTGTCCTTTTTTCAAGAAGGATTAAAGCCATTAACATTGCATGAAACAATAATTTTTAATTGCAATTATTTGGTTAATTGTCTATGATATTGTTTACGTGCGCGCTACTAGTAAAGCAAAGTTTGCTGCAACTGTTTCTGTTCCCATGTTTCTACGTGTCACTGGGATTGTATTCATTGGCTAAATTAAGATCACTATAGTTTCTTTTTGTGCAAACAATGTCTGAAAACGAAAGACATGGGTCTATAAATTATCAAAAATCATGACATTCCTAAACATAGTCTCTAAACTTGGGAAGCGCTGAAAATCGAAACCTTAAAAATGCTATATCTATCGCTATTTTGTTCAAATCGTTACCGTAAAGGTTAATCTAGATTGAATTTCTTAGGACACCTGGAAAAAAAGATCAAATCCAAGCACTACAGCTTATTTAACCCTCGCACGTACAAAGGCGGGGTGGCTTGATCCCCCATAAGGTTTTTCTTCAAAAATTTTCGTCAGCACCGGCCCTTTTCGGTAGCTGTACGCATATCCCTAGACACATTTTGACGTAAGTTTGGTGAGAAGTTTCCATGGTTACGACATATGACGTCATAGGTAGCCGGTGGTCGAGCCTTTTTAGGTGAAAAAGGCACAAATTGTACACAAAAAGGAGCAAAGTGTTTAATTATGTCATATTTTACTTGACTAGCTTAAAAAAATTCAATTTCCGCCTTTTTTATAATTTGTAATTTTTGGTAAAATCCAAGATGGCGGCCCCTGGATAACGTCACAGGCCCCCAGCGGCGAAGCAACTCATAATATATACCTCATTTTGTGGAGCACATCAAAGGCTTTCTACCCAAGGCAAAATCTCTCCGAAATATTGAAACAAAGCAAAAACCCAGGGGGGATCCATCAACCCCCTCCCACCCTTGTAGTGGGCGTGTGTCTTTGCTTGTACGTCCGAGGGTTAAAAAGCGAGCCATTCAATTGTTTTTAATCTGTCCGCGGAATCAGTGAAAAAAGTTTTGCAGGCAGATGGGCGGAAACTTAAAAACACGACTATCACACAACTATACCTTCACACTCAAATATGGCAATAGAACTAATCAAAAAACACTACAACTAAAATCCAGTATCGCATTACTACTTTCATCCTCTATAACAATATGCGCAAAGCAACCTTGTTTTGCTGTGTTCCTGACATTTGCTTTACTTTCATCCGACTGTCTATAGAGTGGATGCATTTCTGCGCCTTGCTCCAAGATCGCGTGACTCGTGGTATTTGACTTTCCTTCTAGGTTAGTAAACCAAAGACACAATAGAAGCCTTAGCTTAGTTGGTTACCTTTCAATTTCCCACTTAGCTAGACAAAAAAACACCTTTAGTCCCAGCCGCTTATATTAAGCTATCGCCTTCCCAATCGCCTCCCATATCTTAGTTAAAACTCCAGCAATGAATTAAGTAAATTTTGCAAGACTACCTAATAATAGTATTAAACAAATTAGAGCGGTTTTCAATTGAGTGTGGAAAGTAATTCGCGTTTTGCTTTGGTTTTTCCTTACTTCGCTCTGTGTTTGGTTAAAAAATCTCGCGCCACTTTCACGACCAATCAGAAGCAAAACTCAAACCATCTCCCGACTTGCTCGCGCGCGTTTTCACGCGCTTGGCGCCGGTTACGTGTATTTGCTTGGAGTTCTGATTGGTTCATTGGGTAATTTGTGTTTGTTGTGATTGGCTGGGGTAATTACTTTGGTTTTGGTTTTACGACACTCAATTGAAAAGCGCTCTAGTACACGTTACCTTTTTAAATCTTTTGCCACCTCAAAGTCAGTAAAAGCCATTTTCCATGGTCAAAAAAATGGACTGGCTTGAAATGTGAAAAAGCTTTGATAATTTCATTTCCCATATTCCACTCTTACATTTCACGTTTGTTCTTTAGGACGACATGGCCAAGCCAGCGGGAGAGAAAAAAAGGGTATGTCTGGACTGGTTGGTCCGCCGGGTCCACCTGGTCAAACTGGAAAAACTGGACTAGCTGGACCCGCTGGACCTAAAGGTGAACCAGGGCCTATTGGAGCTACTGGAAAAACTGGAGCAACTGGAAACACTGGGCCAACCGGTCCTGCTGGACCAGCTGGACCGGCTGGCAAAAGTGGATCAAGAGGACCTCAAGGTCCTAAAGGCGACCAGGGCGCTATTGGTAGAAATGGGACGAAAGGAGAAAAAGGACAAGAAGGAGCCAGAGGAAAGTCTGGAATACAGTATGTTCGTTGGGGAAGGACGACCTGTCCCAGTGGTGCTGAAAAAGTTTACAATGGTAAAGATAATTGAGAAAATAAAATATTACAGCAAATTTTATTTGGTAGGCCGGCCTAATTGATGCAGTTAACAGAACTGAAAATGTCTTTGAGCCTGTATATGATCCTGACCCTCAAATGTTCACATTTATTTACCACCATTTTCACTACTACGCGACTTTTCTTTTCAAAACACCTCTGAGCACTTTGCAATACGCTTCCGTCAATCATACCTTATATGGAAAGTGTGTGATGTTACCGCAATTGAATTGAGCTCGAAGGAATAAAGACAGCGCCAAATTATCCCGTAAATTTGCGCTGGCGAGTCATATATTGACTAGTAAGAGGCTTTAGAGTCGTTGATGTTGCAAGAATACTTCACGTTTGGTAGATATTTGTAAAGAAATTTCGACATTTCTTGTCGACATGTATCGTCGTGGGTCATCGCTAAATTTCACCGAGAACAGTTATAGATGAATCAGAACTTCTCAGATTCATCTATAAATAGCAACTGTTCTCGGTGAAATTCAGCGATGCTACGACAATACATCGTCCTGTTTCCCTCATCACGTTCTTTGGCAATCGTCTTGAGTTATAACGAAGAAGTAAACTTGAAAGTAAGCTTAAATATTTTCCTCGATTCCCCGTTCCCGCTTGTAGAAATAACAATTTCCCTATCATGTCACAGCGTTATATGTTTACATTCTCGAAACGTAGAACAACAAACGTTACAAGCCCATTATAAGCTTATGTTTTATTTTGTTTTTTCAATTCATTCCGGAGGTGATAGGTGAATAGAATTAGCAGTGTTCCTTCCAAAAAAATGCAGCTAGTCATACGTACCTTTCTTCTTGTAAAACCCATTTTCGACATTTTCTTCACGAATCGGTTGATCGCACGCCGATCATGATTCGTTTTCCCGTTGCATACTCTATCCACTCCTGAATTTCGTCCTCGTACACTTCGGGATATTGCCAGATTTATACTCGTGGTGAATAACATGTCGTGTGCTATTTTCAGGTCAGAAAAGCTAGAATTATAATTACTTCACACTTTGGTTTAGCTTATTCGCGAGTTTAAACGCACGCTTACCATCCGCCGCCTAGGATAATCCACCGGGCGGGTATTTAATTCTGAAGAAATGTCAAAATTTCTTTACAAATATCTACCAAACGTGAAGTATTCTTGCAACATCAACGACTCTAAAGCCTCTTACTAGTCAATATATGACTCGCCAGCGCAAATTTACGGGATAATTTGGCGCTATCTTTATTCCTTCGAGCTCAATTCAATTGCGGTAACATCACACACTTTCCATATAAGGTGTGATTGACGGAAGCGTATTGCAAAGTGCTCAGAGGTGTTTTGAAAAGAAAAGTCGCGTAGTAGTGAAAATGGTGGTAATGCAGTGAGTTGAATTTGAGTATAGTTCCACCTGTCGAAGACACAAGATAAGTCATATAAAGCGTTCTCTGTTACTGTGACCGAGGATCGGATGACTGTCGTTAATACTTTCGATAAATAAACGTTATTAAGGTTTTTATTTGTTTAAATCATAAATGGCTTGAAGGGATTTCCCCTTCATCTTCTTCAGGTATTTCCAAGGCATTTTTAAGGCATAACCACATGCACACAAGATCGGAACATACGATCAAGCATTTCATGCAGACAATAATTTGGAATCGCCATATATACAACACTTTCTGAGAGGTGATCATCGACCTTTTAAGAGCTGATGTCTGCAATAATCAAGAATCGGGCGTCAGTCTTGAAATTTCGAATGTATTTTTATTTTGTCCAAGTAACCTCTATAGTGAAGTATTTTCAAAAATAACATTAAAAGTTTCAACAGCTTTTATTTTTTTCGAAATCAGGCAAAGTTTGAAAATACGGCAGATCGGCCTCCTTCGAATAGTGAAATTGGCTAAAAAATTACACATTTTTATCTCACTCGTACGTTAAAACGCAGTGTCTTCTGTTGATGAAACACAAACACAATATAAACACACTTAATCTCTTTATAACACAGTAGTTTTCTTTGGATAAGCTGTTGAGGTAAGAATGTTTCGGCTCTTAGAAGAAAACCAGTTTCAGGTATTTAAAAAAGTAGCAAATTTCACCCAACTTCCACACTACAGAAAGCCAATTTGTACGTAGAGTTTGGACATGGAATAACAACAGGTTTGAAGAAAAATCTTGGTAAATTACTGTGTTAAAATATTTCTGGCGGCACTGAAAAATTACCCCGCCGAGAGACCAAAATGTGAAGGGTAGTTTGACACGAATCGCTGACTGAATTTATGACACAAACCACCGACTGCCTACGCAAAGCTAACGAAAGCCATTTTCACTGAGAGGAATGCCCGAGAAAACCTTCGCAAAATTACTTAAGGGGCTTGCAGAATAATTTTACATAGTGTTTGCTGAAGTCAAGTGTTGTTTTTGAACTACGATCAACACACGCACCGCTTGTTTTAGTACACGGTTCGGTCGATCAAAACCGCAACATATGCATAACGTTAATCTTACCGTGTTTTTAAAATTCTCCATTATCTGTCTGATTAAAATAATCCTCTATACTCCATCGTTGTGATTGGTACCGTAATGGCTGTAGCTTGCTGGACATATGATAGCGTTGTTTTCCCGAAATTTGTCATCACTTAGCCGCAAACAAACTGACAAAAGTAACATTCCGGAACAGTACCAGAATATGTTACAAGAACAAGATTGCGTGACGCATGACATCATGTGACATGGGCAATATAGATATTTCATTTTTGAGGTGTAAGCATAAAGTTCTACAGAAATACTTTTTAAAATCACCTTTTGATGGAAAAAAGCTTTCATGCACTGATATCGCGTCGCTAAAAATGTCTAAAAATGTCTACAGTCGCCTCGTGTATTGTAAAATCAGCGACGACATTGCAGCGGACAGTGAATCCCAGCTATGTGGCTGCCCACAAGGGCAAATCCTCAGCCCCAGAGGCTCAATATGGATTAAAAAGGGCGTATTCAGCCCATGTTATGAGCGCCACGAATATGCTTGTACAAGAATGCTCGCGTATTTGTTTAAATGGTTTTTTGGAAAAAAAGATTCTTTGTCTGCGTGATCAGTGTCCGTCAAATTTCAACACCTTAGGCTGGGGGCACTCTTTTTCCGCTCAGGGATAGTCGAGGAAAACGAACAAGAGAGCCGACGAGCGCTAAACTGCCTCTAGCGTTGAAAAGTGACGCCAACCTCGTTCCCAGGGCTTTTTTCCTCTTTTTTATTTGGTTAAAAAAGGGAAAAAGTCCTGGGAACGAGGTTGACGTGACGCGCGTGTGGAGCCCGTGCGAAAATCGCCGACCGCTGCAAGCGATTTTTACGTGCACTCGCGTGTTGTTTTGGCTGGACAAGTCCTTAGGGGAAAGAGTAGACCGAGCAGTCTCTCCTTCTTCTCGGGGATAGTCAAGAGAAACGAACAAGGGAGAGAGCGAGCACGAAAATCACCTACACAAACATGGCGTTGAAACGTAACGCGCGTGTCAAGCCGCCTAGTATTGAGCCGGCTCTAGTACACTAGCACATAGCATATATATATTTTTAGTATAAATCTACTAGCGTTCTATCATAAATGCTGCAATCTGATTGGCTACCCTACTCGCTATCTATTCCGTGATAGATAGTGAGTAGCGAAAAGGTGAGTGGCAGGCACAGTCTTATACTTCAAAATAACAGTGCAATGATGTAAAACTTTTCACTTTAGTGGAATATTAATCGAGATTTATACTAAAACAATTAGATTATTCGCTCTCGATTTCTATGCGTGATAGTTGATTCGGCCTTCGGCCTCATCAACTATCACGCGATAGAAATCTAGAGCTCATAATCTAATTGTTAAATAGTACGACGCTAAATTTTGGCATCCTGTCATTGGAAGAAATCGATCACGTGACGTGTAGAGTCTCTCCTCAGCGGGCGTCTATCAGCGCATAGTGCCCGTTTTTGACAATTTTCGCTCAGAATTTAGCGTACAATAAAAACAATATAGTCCTTCTGTTTCAGGCCCTATGGTGGGATAAGTTCCCGCGGAAATTTGATGTTCAAACTTCATATTTGTTGTGAACATCAAATTTCCTCCGGCAACCATCACACGGTAGTGCATTCGACAGAAGAACTCTATTTTAAAAGCGGCTCCACATGCGAGTCACATTTGAACGCCGGAGGCGATTTCGCGCTCGTCAGCTCGCTCGTTCGTTTCTCTCGACTGACTAGACTATCCCTGAGCGAAAAGAGAGACCGCTCGTAGTCTAAGGTGTTGAAATTTAACAGATACTATTATGTGAAGATCATCGCAGTGAAGGTGTTTCAACCTAAGCGGTTGAAAAGAAGAAACCTGAAAAATTCAGGCTTGACCGGGAATCGAACCCATGACCTCTGCGATACCAGTGCAGTGCTCTAACCAACTGAGCTATCAAGCCAACTGGGAGCTGGTCAATTGAGAGTTCGTATTTATCCCGTAGATGGTGAATAAATGAACATTAATATATGAAATCATATATTTGAACTGATGAATTTTTTCAGGTTTCTTCTTTTCAACCACTTAGGTTAAAACACCTTCACTGCGATGATCTTCACAAAATTCTATCTTTATCCGCAGTTCAAATATATGATTTCATATATTAATGTTCATTTAACAGATACTGATCACGCAAATAGAGAACCTTTTTTTTCCAAAATGGTTTTTATCCAGGAAATAATTCATGGAAATGAGAAAATCGCAACTGAACAATATAACTGACCATATTCACAATATCCACGGAGGGGTAGCTAGTGGAGTTTCACAAGGCCAAAACTATTTTAACGAAACCCCGGCAGCACCCTACTTTAATTAACTTTTTTTTTCTCAAAAAGACTTCTTCAACGCGTAAGACGGGGTTTTCATGAGAGCACACAAGGAGCGAAAGGTTGGCTGGGGGAATGAGAACATTTTATTGCGGTTCGCGCTCGTGCACTCATGTATCTAAAACACTAAATAAATATAAAGTTGTGAACCGGACCGCAAAAAACTTGTTTTCGGCTTATGTATATTAAATGCGGCTTGAGTTTTTTGGGCACGAGCTAGTAAATCATGTAAGATTTGGGAACGGTGGACACGGTTTTTCTGTTTTTGTTCCTGCTTTTTTTAGATAACGGCAGTAACGGTTTTCTATTAGTAACGGTATGTTTGAGCAGCAGTTTATTGTGTCAACTTTGTCGAAAATACAACAAACCCACATAAGTATGCCTTTGATTAGCCTCTCCCCCACCCTCTCCCCCATGAACATGAAAGAGCCCCAGAGTAACCGCGTAAACAAATTGGGGAGGATAATTAATTATCAACGAAAATCATTTGTACAAATACTTACGCGAGCCTACTTGTGCAAGTATATTTGTGGCGCTCATAACATGGGTTGAATCCGCCTGTTTTAATCCCCATTGAGCCTTTCGAGCTGAGGATGTTCCGTTACGGGCAGTCACCATGGCCATAACCAGCGATCAGGCTCTAGTTTAGAGCGATGCTAAAATTCGGCCTGATCGCAGGTTACCATGGCCACTGCTTCTGCGGGGATCGAACACCTCGAGTTACTGCACCGCCACCTAGTCCCAAACAAATACCGAAGTCGTAGGCACACTGTTATTTTTAAGTGAGACCCCTTCTGTCTCAAAAATGTCTGAAGTAAAAATGTGGATTTATTACTATAGTTTTTTAAAATGTCCAAATCGCTCTCTTGGATTTGCAATGTCTAAAAGAAAACCCCCTACCTGCTCGAGTAAGTAATAGCTTAGATTCACTGTCCAGTGCAATGTCGACTCGTTGCCGATTTTACAATACACGAGGTGATGGTAGACATTCTTGCTACACTCACCGATTGCCACGCATTCAACATTCGCCAGGTGAAATGAACTGGGGCCGGAGGGTCCACCAACGAGGACGGTTCTGACGAGGACTATCATCGTGATGTTGGAAAGCCACAAGATGCCATGGGATGAACTGTCAAAAAAAAAAAAAACTAGCGACACGATATCAATGCATGGAAACTTTCTTGTTTCAAAAAGTGGATTGAAAAACTAGTTATTTTTAGAACTTTAATATACGCTTATACCTCAAAACTCTAACACCTAAAAATGCGATTACATCGATTGACCTTTGCCCGTGTCATGCGTCACGCAATCTTGTTCTTGCAACCCATATTCTGGAACTGTTCCGAAATGTTACTTTTGTCAGTTTGTTTGCGGCTAAGTGATGACAAATTTCGGGAAAACAACGTTCTCACCACATGTCCAGCAGGCTACAGCTATTACAGTACCAATCACAAAGATGGAGTATAGAGGATTATTTTAATCAGACAGATATGGATAATTTTAAAAACACGGTAAGATTAATGTTATGTAGATGTTGCGGTTTCGATCGACCGAACCGTGTACTTAAAAACAAGGGGTGCGTGTGTTGATCGTAGTTCGAAAACAACACTTAACTTCAGCAAACACTGTGTAAAATTATTCTGCAAGCCCCTTAAGTAATTTTGCGAAGGTTTTCTCCGGCATTTCTCTCAGTGAAAACGGCTTTCGTTTGCTTTGCGTGAGCAGTCAGCGGTTTGTGTCAGAAATTCAGTCGGCCATTCGTGTCAAACTACCCTTCACATCTTGGTCTCTCGACGGGATAATTTTTCAGTGCCGCCAGAAATATTTTAACACAGTAATTTACAAAGGTTTTTCTTCAAACCTGTTGTTATTCCATGTCCAAAATCTACGTGCTAATTGGGTCTCTGTAGTGTAGAAATTGGGTGAAATTTGCAATTTTTTTAACACCTGAAACTGGTTTTCTTCTAACCGCCGAAACATTCTCATTTCAACAGCTTATCCAACGAAAATTACAGTGTTATAAAGGGCTTAAGTGTGTTTATATTGTGTTTGTGTTTCGTTAGCAGACGGCACCGCGTTTTAACTTACGAGCGAGATAAAAATGTGTAATTTTCCGCCAACTTCACTATTCGAAAGAGGCCAATATGCCGTATTTTCAAACTTTGCCCAATTTCGGAAAAAAGAAAAAGCTGTTGAAACTTTTAATGTTCTTTTTTGAAAATACTTCACTATAGAGGTTACTTGGGTAAAATATAAAGAAATTCGAAATTTCACGACTGACGTCCGATTCTCGATAATTTCAGACATCGGCTCTTAATAACTTTGAGAGCTATTTTAGTTAAAAGTAATTTGAACGCATTGTAAGAACGCCGTTAAGGCAAGTGTTATGGGCTCATGAAGTGGCTCAGTGTGAAATAAATTAATATCTACTTTAATTTAAGAAACTTCGTTTAGTCCTCTATGTTGATATTATATAGAATTGGTTATGACGTTTTTTCATCCCTATTGTTAATAATGCAAAAATACCAGCGTTGTAGAATGGGCTGTTCAGATCTTGCAACATGAATTCTGATCACATCGATTGTAAACCCCTTTTTGTTTCTTTGTCAGGTATTATGGGTGGAGAAGAGTACAATCACCCAGGTGGTGGAGTGAACTACCTCTGCCTTCCACACAATCCAAAGTACGCCAAGTACAAAGACGGCCACCAGGGTGCCGGATACATGTGCGGTACTGAGTATCAAGTAAACGACTTCAACCCTTTCTTCAGGAAAAACCTCCATGACCATGATGCACCGTGCGTTGTCTGTTTCGTCAGATCGCGTGCGTCTATGTTGATGATGCCCGCGCGGAATGACTGTCCGTCTGGATGGACCGAGGAGTACCATGGGTATTTGATGACTGATAATCGCAGTCATAAGAGGCGTGACTTCATCTGTGTTGACGAGAATGCTGAGTATATTCCTGGTAGCGGTGCTAACAAGAATGGAGCCTTGTTGTACCCCGTGGAAGGAGTCTGTGGTTCATTGCCTTGTCTTCCATACGTCAACGGTCGAGAGCTGACTTGCGCCGTTTGCACCAAGTGAAGGGAATAATGGTTTTCAACACTGGATACGACTGACCTAAGAGAAATAAACGTTAACCGTTTTTGTACATTAGCGCAGTTTATCGAAAAACGAAACTGAGACAAGATGTAAAATAAATACACTAATTGCATTAGGCTATTAAAGCAGGCAAAACGTTAACTCGAGTTTGCAATTACATAGATAAAAAAAGTGAATTAAACGAGAATTATTAAGTGTAAGACATTATAACAATAAAGATGAAGTGAGTTCATTTTGCAATGTTCGTTGCCTTTTTCTTTACTGATAAATTTCACCTTTTTTTAGTTTTTTTTTCCAACCATTGTTATCTTTGTAAAGCGTATTGAACATGTCCGTGTAATTTGCGCTATATAAATTATTATTATAATTTTCCTTCTTCTTTTTCTTCTTCTTCTTCTTCTTCTTCTTCTTCTTCTTCTTCTTCTTCTTCTTCTTCTTATTATTATTATTATTATTATTATTACTGCTGTCATTACTCTTCTTCTCGATCTATACTTTCTCTTCTGAGCTCCTCGAGCTTAGAGATCTGTAAAACGATTATCACGTGCATTAAGTAATGGCAAATAAGGATCTTTACATTTGATCACATGTTCTCTATGAAGAAATGTTTTCTTTAGTTTTAAATATTCGATAATAAAATAGTCGCAATTTTTTTGGCCTTGTTAATCTCCACAGTCTCTTTTCTTCCTGTTTCTTCCATAGTCTGATTCATCTTCATGCAAAGATGAAAATGACTGTCGCACTTAAGCCTTCGTTTTTCAAACTGTTTACCATAATAGCTAGACAGTTGAAAAGATTATACCTGTTATGTGTCCTGTAAAAAGTTGAAGCGGTAATGTCTTACAGTCTGGCAACAAAAAAGTCGAATGTTGGAAAGGGAGCTTTATAAAACACCTGCGAGTGCTATTATTATTACACGGAAACAACGTTCAGTGAGGAAATCACAAAAAAAGACTGATTAAAGAGCTGCCATTAAAATTTCTCTTGACTTGCTTGGAACAGCAAGCGAAAAGCACTCTCGCCTCGCTTGCAAGACTTGGCTGGTAGTAACGTTCCCTGACCGGAAGGTGGGAGAATGTTAACCAAATACGTCACCCTCAGCATAAAACCATTTATTTCCCTTTTGGAAATACATTTACCTTTTTATTTCTCTACGACAAACTTGCAAAAACATATTTGAATTCTTTTATTTTCTCCTTTTATAGTAAGGTGAGCTCATTTTGATGTTTAGAAAAGGCATGTCAAAATAAGGATCATTATTATTCAACAAATTGTCACTATGCCCATATATGGTAAGGAAGCCCTCGATATCTGTCATCCTACATGACAGATATCCTGCGATATACGTAAATGACCATATTTGGAAGTGCACTGCAGATTTTCTTTCATTGCTTGTTTGGCGGCCATTTTGAAAGGCGAGGCAGTTTTAGCAGTGTTCTCCGTAAATTTTAACTCTCTGGAAGAAACTTTCCACGATTAAATGCTCTCAAAGTGTCAACAAGTGTTTGCTTCAGCTCACAAAGATATCCAGAGGTTGACTTGGAATTTTCATAGTGAGAACTCAACAAAGAAAATGCTTTTGCGAACGAAGCAGCAGACTTGCTCACGGAAAGTTGTAAAGACTAAAGTTGAAAAGATTTTAATTCACAGGAAGAGGACTTATTCTCGGTAAGGTAGCACTATTTTTTTTCCTTTGTCTTGTCATTTCCAAACATGAGTTTGTAAATAAGTTTTTTTAAGTGAACGGCAGTAAACTTCGATTTCTTGAAGTTCTGTTTTGATTTTTATTAAGCTATATGTGTTGCTAGCTTTTAGCGTTTTTATCATAGAGCCGTAGTTTTTCTCGTTCTGAAAATGGTAGTCGATGGGAATTTGTTGAATAATAAAACAATTATCCTGCTCAATCTTGCGGAATATCCCCTGATTTAGCCAACTCGGCCTACGGCCTCGTCGGCTAAGTATCAGGTGATATTCCGTGCGATTTCGCAGGATAATTGTTAAATATATCGCTCCATAGCTGCCAGCTATCTACAACAGTTTACTTGCAATTCTTAGGAACTTGCGTAATAGCACTTTTTGTCAAGTCAAACTGTACTGAAACATCCCATATTGAGCTATGAGTTGATTTTAAGCAGAGATAAAATTGTACAGAGCACACATAAAGAAAACCTAAGGTCAGAACTGATCCGCAGCGGATAGTTGTTTGGTTAAGAAAGATCCTTAACTTTAAAGAAACTGCATGCTTTTAACCATCTACCTTTCGCACTAGCACGTAGTCAGATAACATTCTTTTCATGGAAATAGCAAGAACGCTCGTTTTACCCTAATAAAATTTCAATACTGATTGATCTTCTGATAACGGCGATAATAAAAATAAAGGCATTTAAAGAAACTTGTGGGATATTTTACTCAAGTATGCCAGGTTGCAGGTTGTTACCATAAAAAATTAAACTTTGATGAAGCAGTAATTGAGCTCCTTTGACCAATCGATCTTCATCATCATTATCATCATTAGTCCTTTTCGTGCCACTGGGCACATAAAGCCTCCAATCGATCTTTGGCTCCTCAATATTTCAAACTCATTTCAACAGAAAATTGAGTAATTGATGCTATTAGGTCACCCCAATTACCTTTGGAAACTGTTTAAATTAAATTCCAATACATTTTTATTACGATTGGAAGCAATCCGGTAAGCACCCTTGTAATATTCCTTAGATAATTGGCATTTGCAAAGAGAGTATATTACCCCTCGACTGGCCCATTACAATTTTTGTGTCGAAGGCAAAGAAGGTCGTTTTTCTTGGTGTTGAATCCATGCAAGACCTACGCTTCGAAGCACAGAAAAACCGGTTGTTCATACTGCCATGAAATTTCCCCTAGCACTAAGACCTTTAGGGATCAGCTTTCGTATCACTACTATGTTGGCGGTGTTCTCTGCCTTTCCGCTTCTCATCTTCGCCATGGAAGAAACTTTGGAAGGCCGAAGTGGAGAAGCAGACCAATACTCCAATCGAGTGTTCACGGAGGAAGCTGAGAACGAAAAATTTTTCCAACGGGAACAAAGATCAGTTAAAAATAATTCGAGCCTCAGTCTGGCGGACATAGAGAAACGACTGCAAGCCATGGAAGAAAGTTACCGTTCTTTTGGAGGTTTCAGTTGCGGTACAAATGCATAATGTTCCTGTGTCATACATTTTTCATGTTAAGACGTTCTACTTTTATCCTAATGCCTAAACACCTCCAAGAGTTGATAAGTGTCATACATTGCCAAAAAGTCATTTAATGGCACACAATTAATTTCCATGCACCTTGGAGACAGTTGCAAAATCGACGTCATTCAGCGTTAAATGCTAAGTATATGTAATCGCATGAGGCCGAGTAGAATTAAGGATAAGTTTTCACGCGTATTTTTAAAGGTTTCACAAAATTGCCTGAGTCGCGCAGCAACGAGGGCAATTTGTAAAAATTATGAAAATACAAGTGAAATTTATCCTTAATTCTACGAGAAGTCAATGCGATTACTTGTTTATAACACAGAGGGCAAAATTCTCGGAAAACTTTCCATGCACGTTGAAACACAATCAGCCGGCCCTCAGAATAAAAGTACCCACTCGTAAACAATTCATCACACAAGCAGTCAGTTAACTATTGCTCAGCGCACAGAACAAGACAGACTGGCCATTATGTACATATCAAGAGATAAATAAAATTCTAGTTCATTGACAAAACACACTTTAAACTCAAACTGAGTAAATTTTATTCATCTGAGTTGCGAAGCTTCCTCTCGCTGGAAAAATTGTCGACCAAGTCGCTTCAAAGTTTTCAGTAGATTTAATTTAAAATAAATAAACATTTGCTGTGTCCGTAACACACATAGGTTCACCTTTCAGAATTTCTCTTCAAGCTTGGACCCGATTTCCATACCATTTTTTACCAACCAACCCGGTTAAAAGTCAAACTTAAAGCAATCCTTGTGTTAAAAAACTCAGAATCCGTTTGTCGTTTCAAGACGCCTACAAAATGCAAATGGCGGGCTCTCGCGCTCAGCAAATCAAATGCTAGTAATTTTGGCGCTTGGCATGGCCAATCAGGAATTAGTACTTTTGCCCTCGTCCGAAAGAAAATGAAGAAAAATGCCCTCTGTCTCAACCAATCAGCATTCAGTAATTTTGCCCTCTATGTTATAAAGAAATTTTATCAGTGAAAACATGTTCTCAGTTCATGCATTGAGCAAACTCAATGTCGAGAGAGTCCAAAAATACAGAACAAACTTTCCCCCTTCAGAGAGTTAAATCTGGAGCCTTGGCCTGCTGTTCAATATTGGACACTTTCGATAAAAAATTCTAAACGTGTCATTCAAATAAAAGATGACAAACCAAACTATTATGTCATCGCATTATGTTTTGCATTTCTTTCCCAGAGGATTTTTTAAGTTGTTCTTCAGCCAAACCTATTCTTCCTCTTTCTTATAGGTAAATGATGAATCAAATTCAATGATAGCCTTGAAATTAACCCTTCAAGCCCCAATATCCACACGCATATTCCCCTTATTGTTTTCCATATATTTCTTATGTTACTAGTTGGGAGAATTTGATTAAACTTCAACGCATTTTATGTTTGGTGATCATTTCCTTTATTCTCATGACCTGTTTATTTGATTAACTAGTGATATTGTAAGGAGAAATTAGGTGCTTGTCACTCTTGGGGCTTAACGGGTTAAGGTGAAAGATTCACTAACGGTGTGTCTCTTTTCTGGCAGGAATAATAAACGCTTGCAAGAACTGGAAAAGAGGACTGGATAAAGATTTTTACACCCCAGCTACATCGCAAATTAAAGTTAAAGTTATGGGCGATTCCGTCGCATGCAATACAGCCTAAGAATCTAATGAATCATCCATCATATCTTAAAACAATTTATACCACAGAAAAAAAATATTGACAAGGATTGTGAATTCTAGGCATGGATATTTCGTGCAAAGTTTGGCACAAACTTGGAAAGTACGTTTTGCCATAGCGCGTACAATCCTTGTTATTATTATTATGATTATGATTATGATTATCATTATCATTATCATTATCATTATCATTATCATTATCATTATCATTATCATTATCATTATCATTATCATTATCATTATTTTTCCAAAAAATGTTAAATTGTAGAAATTGTAGAAATTGTAGAATTTTAGTTCGCTTTGGTTTGAGCCCTTGTTGGCTAGGTTAAGGTTTACAGTTCTAGATATTCTTAAGCTTGGCAATGGCAGTGGTTTTATTAACATAACCTTCGCTAATTTATCTGTACCAAATTCAAAAACGTCTTGATGAAAGAAATTTGTTTAAAATGTTAAAGATTATATTTTTTAAATAGATTTTCGCTGAGGCGGGAAATTTAATCATCACCGTTTGACCTTTCCCCTTAACCGGGACTCAACTAACTATCACCTCACAAAAGGAGTTTATTAAACCCTGAGTGTCGTTTTTGTCTTTCTCTTTCCGTTTTCACATGAGCAAACTCTCTCCCTCCCCCCCCCCCCCCCCCACCCCCACTTCCTTCACCAGTTTCGAGGAAAAATCGTATTGGGTATTGGCACTATACCTCCAATGAAGCTTGTGGTTTTTCACTGGTGCACTGTGAGTATACACCCAACTGAAAAAACGTTGTCAGGTAAAAAGCATAAATCATTGACAATGCGACCCAGTGGTGCTCTAAGAAGCGCGAAAACTTGCCTCCATTCTTAGACACATGCACACTATAATAATTTACTTTTCAAATTATCTTGGAAAGAAAATATTGTAAATATCAAGAGGCGAAACCCAGTAAAAAACTTGCCCCTGCCATCTTCTTCCCAGATGTCAATTGTGTCGCATTGTCCATAGGTTGTTCATTTCACCCGACAACGTTTTTTCGAACGGGTGTATACACAGCAAAACTTTTGTAATACAAAGTAATCAATCGAAAACACTAACGTGCTCTTGTGAGGCTTGCAATTATAACGTGTTATTTTCCGTCTAATGTTGGTCGCCGTAAGGTCGCTAAAATTAGCAATCTTAAGGCCCTAATAAGTTTATATTGTTTTGCAAATCACAAAAACAACAAAAAAGTTTGGAACAGAAGGCCTAGATTGCCAAGACATGAAAGATCAGTTTTAAACTGGTGAAAGCCGAGCTATTATTCTCTGGCTTTTGAAGTAAATTGGCCACAAGTTGCCATTTGAACCCATCCTATTAAAAATTTGTGGATAAGACCCTGGCATATGGCTATGTACACAAATGTGTCGTTTTTAGATATTTAGATAAAGACACACCTTCCTCCACAGAACGTCAGTTGATCGGAAATGGGTAATTTTGACACGAAAATTAACTTGTCTATTATGACGAAATTATTATGCTGGTTAATAATTTTCGATGTTACCATGTTTAATTGCTCCCTTAGGGCTGCATGGCCGAATTAACGGCAGAGAGCTAAAGGGTACTCCTGGTCCGCCAGGGCCGACCTGGTCCCGGTGGTAAAACTGGGCCAGATGGAAAACGTGGAAAAACCGGTCCAATAAGACCAGCTGGGCCAGTTGGACCGGTGGGACCTGCTGGAAGAAATGGGTCAAATGGACTTCAAGGTCCCAAGGGAGAACCAGGGATAACTGGACCACCAGGACCTGCTGGCAAAAATGGAACAAAGGGACCCCAAGGTCCTAAAGGTGACCAAGGAGCTGTTGGAAGAAAAGGAAAAAAAGGAGAGAAAGGGCAAGAAGGAGCCATAGGGAAGTCTGGTGTACAGTATGCTCGTTGGGGAAGAACCACCTGTCCCAGTGGTGCTGAAAAAGTGTACAATGGTAAGGGTCTCCCCTACTCGCAAACGTCCAAGGAAAATAGGAGACTTGCCTACAGGCTGGCACTGGGTTAACTAAGGATTAAAGCCCCATGCACACGAGCACATTTTCTACAGGCATTTTTTCTGCCTTAAAACTAAACCACTGCAAACCTCTATTTTTCATGGGTCATGAGAGCGCCATATCTGTTTCTGCTTTGCATTTTTAGTCGCATGTTTTTAGTCGCAACGAAAGTTCTGCTGCCGAGCCACATGCTATAACTTAACTTGCGTTTACCTAAAAACGCCGGTGAACCGTTTATTTAATTTTCGACAAATTTTCTCACTTACTTTCTCCAACTCGTCGGCTTGTCTTCTCTGACGCTTGCCTTTTCGCTGTCAAAAAGCCATTTCCGCGTAACATATTTAAGGAGGGACATTTGTCCAAACAGAAATTTGCTCAGCCATATAAACTGTCAAATCATTTGCCACAGAAAATGTCTATTAGAAAATTGCCTCGTGTTTATTGGGCTTAGCTTTAGCTAAACGGTTGTTATTGATAAATTCAAGACAAATTAGGAAAGTTTCTCGCTCTTGATTGTGATTCAGCCCCCGAATTTGCTATATTCGTTTGCATTTGTTATTACCAGCAACGTTAACCGTCAGTTATTCATCAAAATAGTAACATATGCTCACTACCTACAATACACATGAATATACAATGAGATATGGAAGGGTGAAAATGGACCCTGTCCACAGGAGTGGACAGCGGTATACTCACATGCATTGAAGGTAGTGCAACGCGTCATGGCTGCGGGCTGGGGAGGGTGGGTCGCTGTCTTCACTCTGAGATGTTGTTAGACAAATGCACACAATACAAAGAAAGGTGGTAATATATACAACGCTAAGAATTGTGGGATATCTATTGTTATGGAAATATTCCTGTTTTATTTTCGGTACTGAGAATAGTAACATATTCTCACTACCTACAATACACATGAATATACAATGAGATATGGAAGGGTGAAAATGGTCCCCAAATCCACCAGCTCGACCGCTAAACAGTCGTATCTCCAAAGAAAGCCGGCCTAAGAGCAGACTATTCTCCCATTCTCCAAAGAAAAGATTAACGTGAAAAGGCTGGAGTGAAACGCCTGAGGTTATTGCACTGGTCATAGAAAATCCCTGGATCCTCAATGTTTACTGTCTGCCCAGTAAGGACAGAAGAAGGGGAACCAGCGGACATGACTTTTGAAAGTTGCATGTAATACGCTGCGGTAGAACGATTGTGCCAACTAACATGGCCCATTATATCTTGAAGCTCTGTGCCTGAGAGAGCAAGGGTTATAGCACAGCCAGATCTGAAACCGTGTGGAGTGATACAGCTCTGCCAATCTCGCCCTCGCGCAAGTAATGCTTGAGACGGGCATCCGCAGCCGAGGAGGAAAAAGGTTTGTCAATAACGGTGCCATCTGAAGACGTAGGACGAAACAGAAAACCGCCCGTAAGGTCGATTCCAATTCGCTTTGCGAAGGCGACATAGAGATCAAATGTCTGGATACTTACTACGGCGTATGCCAAAAAGGTTGGATGAGCCATCACGGAGGGTTTTCCCCAAATGTGGGGGAACGGAGGATTTCCCGGAGTCTTCACCTGCCCCAGATCACCTGCTCTATCCCCACTGAAAAACAGAGTTTTAAAAGAGGCTTGGTCTCTCATGAGAACAAACATCTCGATTGAGGAAAGTTTATCAGACAAAAGCTTTTCATCCAAAAAGTGGCTTAGACGCACGAGATCATGAACGAAGACGGGAGTAGCCTGGGTAGGGGTAATTTGGGCTTGAAGTTGCTCCGCCGTAACAGCCTTTAAGTATTGCTTCAAAGAAATATCGGTGGCTGGGTTACCGATGAGAAGCCTGGGGTCCCACTCTCCTCTCCTTCCTGACTCGTTAAACAAAGCCCGTAGCTTCCCTATCAGAGAGTCCACCGTCCCGTAGGCGAGGCGCGTGGGGCAAAGACACGAGAACGACCCTTTTCGCCCGAAAAATCGGCAAGCGGATTTGTGTACCGTAGTCTTCCCCTTACGGTCTTTCCAAACGAGAAACTGTTCCAAAATAAAAGTCTCTAGATAAGTTATCGTGCTTATCCGAACAAACAGAAAAAAAAAAATAGATACCAAGCCTTCTGCGTGGACAAAGACGGAGAAATCCAAACTATAGTCATACTCTGAAGGCCCAGAGATCCCAAGGTAATTTAAACATGTCTAACCATGCCTAAAAGGCATTAAAATTGCTCCCAGCTCACCCTTACAAGAGAGTTTGAGCGAAAAACGAGCCGACTGGGAAAGGATAGGCCACCAATAGCGCCTAGGATGAACATCAGGAACCACAACAGTGCAAGGTAACTGCGTGGTACGCAGGTGTCTCAGAACTGGAACAATCAACAAAATAGGCGGGAAAATGTAGGGACTGCGAAGGAGAGGTTTGGAAACCGACTGGCTAAAATCCTGACCAAAGAAATCTACCCCTGACGAGAGAGGAGTCGGGTACGGAGTAAAATGGGGCAGAATAACCCCACCACCGTCAGACTGGGCGTTAGATTCAAGGGCCATGAGGTCCACAGAGTGGCCGTCTGAACCACCAAAACACGGATGACTCTGAAGGCGAAGCCATAGGTGTCGAGCCAAGTTGCTATCAGCCGGAGAGAAACGTCGAGAAGGGTGGTCAGCAGGGTTCTCTCAGGAAGGGATATAAAAAACCGACAAGTGCAAATTAAGGCTCAAAACCGTGTTAGATAACTCCTTTAACGCGTCAGAGAAAGAACTAGACCGGGCTGCCTGGGACTGCCATGCTCGAACGAGGGCTTGGTTGTCGACATACGCATCCACTATCTCGTATCTCCAAAGGAAAAAAGAGTATTAGAAAGGGCCTTAGTTTCCTTAACATTGATATCCAAATCAACGAGAGACGCCGGCCAATAATCGGAAATGCTAACGCGGCTCTCCTTGGAAAAGACCTCCCCACGCGAACAAGGATGCATCAGAGTAAATAACAAACTGATGGTGTCGTTCACTACGCCAGTTTCGAACCCTGGCAACAACCGACGGATCAGCCCAGTGCTGAATCTCAGCTCTCAACGGTGGAGTGATATGAATGAGTTTGGAAGTTTTAAAACGCCTACCAATAGCAAGGTTGATTTCATTTGTAAAGAGGCGTGAATCCTGTACCGCAAGACGAAACGAGATACATTTTCCTGCGAGACGTTGAAGGGTGTGGACAGAGACAGTGTTACCTGGAAGGATCGAGTTAACCAACTCAAGAAATTTCTTCTGCTTGTCAACAGGTAAATAAAAGGCCTGTAGATCCGAGTCAGAGGTAAAACCGAGATATTTGAGCTTTTGCGGATGAAAAACACACTTTTTAAGACCAAGAGTATAACCCAAACATGTTGGGGTATAAACAGCAAGGAATACAGCAGCTTTTGCAGCGTTGAGACGAAATTCAGAAGCCGAGGGGTGGGGGGGGGGGGTGAGCAACGGCTGTTTCACGGCGTGAAAATTGCTAACCTGCAACTCGCCGTTATGTCTTTAGTCAATGTATAAGGAACAAGGCACACCGATTGAGCGCACATAATCCGAAACTAACAAACCAGTGGAATGGTAGATATAAGCTGAAATCTTCCATCCAAAAGGAATGGTATTAGAAACAAAAATACCATACTTTCCATTGAAGCCCGAAGAAGGTAAGGCTAGGCTCATCAAGGAGAATGTGGTCATAGCCGGATTTGTCATCTAAGGTGGTCTGGAAAGAGCCTTTATCCAGATATCTGGGCAAATCTGACAAGTTGTCCAACTTAAAAGGACGATCCATAATCCACAGGTTGAGGAAACGATTGTCGTGACAGAGACGGGGCTTTGTCGGTTCAACGGTCAAAGGAAGAACTAATTGTGGAGGTTTCACTGTAACAACCCGCCCCCAAACAGAAATTGCGCCGTTACAAACTCTTTCGAGTATAGTTTTGTCAATAAAGTCAGGAAAACCATCACAGGACTTATTGTTTCCAAATTCCACGGCTGGGGGAATATCCGAGTCATAAGCAACGCCTTTAAAATTCCCCTTGAAAGGTTTAAAAAATTTCGCGAGGAAAACTTTATGCTTTAACCAATCCAAAACCTCATCGGCTCTGTCATACGAGCCAGAGGCGGCGACTTGCTCCCAGATCTCGGGAGGCTGATGAAGCTGGCCAGCGATGAACACGTCCGGATCACGAAAAGGGAATTTTTCAATATCGGGAAGAAACTTTCCAGCGCATATATCCTGAACGAAAACGCGGTCAAAAACGGGGAGCTGTCATTCCTCCATCAAGTGGCCACATATCCATGGTTACCCAGCGGGAGACCCTTGTGTGCGAAACTTGAACGCATGGCGTCGGATCAAAAATGCATGGGGAACTAGGAGGAAGCACCCCTCGCTTCCTCTACAAAAGAAAACACAAAAAAGGAGGGAAATGAAACCCACCGAAAGGTAAAGAAACTGAAAAGAAAGAACCACGGATACTATGGCCACCAGAAAAGGAGGAATGACAGCCTGACCCAGATAAACCGGGAGGAGAGTTTTACCCCTGTTTCAAGCCACATTCAACCTAAACTGGTACCAAAGAAAAACGAGAAACCGAAAGAGAGGTAGAAAACAAAACAATAATAACACAAAAATAGCTTTATTCATCCGAAAAGCACAAAAAATACAACAGCTTTGCTGCAGCGCGAAAACATTGCGCGCAACACTTACGCTGTCTTGTTACGCGCCCTAGCAGACTTCCTTTCCTGAAATTCAGTGCAATCTTTAATGAAATGTTGAGTTGACCCGCAAAAATAACACGGGGGAAAACGCATACGTCGACTGGCAAACGTAACCGAACGGCCTGCTGGGAAACTTAATTACGGTGACGGTTGTCACGGGAACCCCCTTGATAGCTGAACTGATTGCTATAACGCCTCCAACTTGGAGAAGCCGCTGGCTTACCCTCCGGGGTAACATGCTTCAGGAGCTTATTGGTCCTTTACCAAGGACTCCAGATCCAATACAGCATCCTCTTGGTCAAAATGCGTCTTATCAAGAGTCCTGTGCAGAGCCTGTAAGGCCAAACCCACGGAATCGGTCTCACTTTTGCCTTCCAATTTCTTAAGCCTTTCCTCAAGCGCTTGAACGCTCAAATTAGCCTAACCCTTTAAAGGAAGCAAAAACGCCTGGTCACCATAGATAAACACCGGTTAAAGGTGCACAAAAATATACTTAGCACAGCCCCAAGCTGTTGAAGTACGCAAAACGCTACTAATTCGAGGTGCAAGAAGTTAAGAAAACACCGCTGGGGCGAAAAGGAAAAAACGTTCACTCACAAAACAAAGCCATAACAACCCTTAATTAAACGCCGCGAAACTAAACGTTGAGGCGAGAAAACATTAAATTAGCATGCAAATGACAAAAATCACAACCAGAAAACAAAGAAAGAACTTTCCGACAAGTTTTCTAACGCCTAAAGAAACTCTGTAATTGAAATCCAAAAACCAGAGAGTTAAATTCCTGAAAATTTGAGCGGTAATAGAAAAGCGCCATAGTAGAAAATTAGTAACTATCACGTATAACCAGATTCTATCGAAAGTAGTGTCACAGCCGCGTCGTAAGCCAAATCACATTAGAATTGTACCGCAGCGACGCTATCGAACAGCGCCGAACCGAGCTCAACCCAAAACTAAAGCCCATCTAGTATAAATACAGCAAACTAACACAGCGATCGCACAAAACAGACAAGTTGGCGAGCAACAAATGGCAGGTGAAATTAAAATTACATGAGGACGCTGTGTAACCCATTAGAAGCATATAACTCGGCAGTAACAACATTTAGTAGCGGTAAACAATACCGACTAATGCACATATCAGACATTTTGAAAGAACCTAGCGAAAACTTTACTCACGGACATATCGTGAGAGTTACAAAAACCCTTGTGAGGTGGCCGTGCCACTCACGCACATATTCTTCCATTTTGAAAACTCTGGTGCGGTGGCCGTACCACGCACGCACATATTCTTCCATTTTCAAGCTCTGGTGCGGTGGCCGTACCACTCACGCACATATTCTTCCATTTTCAAACTCTGGTGCGGTGGCCGTACCACTCACGCACATATTCTTCCATTTACAAACTCTTGTGCGGTGGCCGTACCACTCACGCACATATTCTTCCATTTTCAAAACTCTTGTGCGGTGGCCGAACCACTCACGCACATATTCTTCCATTTTCAAAACTCTGGTGCGGTGGCCGTACCACTCACGCACATATTCTTCCATTTCAAAAACTCTGGAGCGGTGGCCGAACCACTCACGCACTAGTTTTAAATTCTAAAGTCCAGTGCAGTGGCCGTACCACTCATGCACGTGTCCCAAAAGCATCAAGCCTACCTGGGCGCACATGAAAACCACGGAATGCAAAACCAGAACCAATGACTAAACAACAAAACAAGAAAACAGGGCAAATTATGTACCTCGAGCGGTGGAGCAACATGTGCAGCGCCAGGATTCTCTACGGGTGGAGCATTATTAGCGGCTGGGACGTCAGCAGGCGGAGGATTGTCAACTGGAACTACAGCGGGGGCATTCTGCAAAGGCATTTCTCTTCGGACTTCGTTTAAAGCGTCCTGGGGACGTACATTTAAGGGGCGTTGGGCAGGCGGTTGAGGTTCGGCCATGACGCGTGCACAACAGAGCCAAAAATTCGCTGTCTTCACTCTGAGATGTTGTTAGACAAATGCACACAATACAAAGAAAGGTGGTAATATATACAACGCTAAGAATTGTGGGATATCTATTGTTATGGAAATATTCCTGTTTTATTTTCGGTACTGAGAATAGTTCACTTAACATTAGGTTAACCTAGTGAGGAGCCAAAACGATGTCTGCGTAGGACGATCTCATCACGGGATTGATTCTTTGTTAGGTATAATGGGTGGGGAACATTACACTCACCCGGGTGGTGGAGTTAAGTACCTTTGCCTTCCACACAACCCGCAGTATGGCAGCTACAAAGCCGGCCACCAGATTGGAGGACGCATATACGGTACTGAGTACGAAGTGCATGATTTCAACCCTTTCAAAACGAAAAACCTCCATAACTATGATGCACCATGCGCTGTCTGCTTCGTCAATTCACGAGCTTCAGTGTTGATGATACCCGCGCGGAATGACTGTCCACCTGGATGGACCGAGGAGTATCATGGGTGCCTGATGGCTGATAGGGATATCCACAAGAGGTCAAGTGACTTTGTTTGTGTTGATGAGAATGCTGAGTATGTCCCTGGCAGCGATGCCAATAGGGATGGTGCCTTGCTGTACCCTGTGGAAGGAGGCTGTGTTTCACTACCATGTCCTCCATATGTCGTTGGTCGAGAGTTGACTTGTGCTGTATGCACCAAGTTAAGAAATGACTGGCCTTCAGAAGTAGATATCAACAGCTTACGACAAAACTAAAACAAGGCAAAAATAAGAAACAAAGAAAAAAACAAGAGATAAAAACGGTTAATAGCAAGGCTTACAGTAAAACTAAGAAGAAACTACATAAAATACTTGTACCGTGCCATCATAATATACATGATGCAGGGTAAAATTAAAAATAGAAACAACAACAAGATGTTGTTAATTTTTTAATTTTTGTATCACTTTAGCTGCCAGTATCACCCGAAGAATACATTCAGAGCCAAGAGTTCATATATATCTGGCTTACGCTTCAACTTTTACTAAAAGGGGTGGGTCACCCCCTTCCCCCCTCCCATGGTATTGACAGGAGACATTCTGCTGCCTTATTTAACAATTTTTCCCAGTACGTCCACGTAATTTATATTGTAATTTTCATTTGAACAAATTCCATAAACTTTTTAGACTAGGCAGCTGTGGCAATCAGATTTTAACTACACTACATAGGTCGTCTCGCGTATTTTGTGCCTATCAAATCCTGACTTTAACATGCAAGGATGTATCTCAACAACAAAGTTGTATCTTAGCAACAAAGTTTGTTAGCAGATACACTTGCTTTGTGATATGGTGTGTCAGTAAGAGTTAGACAAAATAACTATGGTAAGATCCCATCGTCCCAAGGCAACTTTGATATTTTTGTGCAACTCCACGTTTATCAGATGTCTCTCTCTCTGTCTCTCTCTGCCATTAATGTGACTTTTTAAAGCAAGTCTAAACATCGTTGTTTCGCAGGAAACAATAGTTGTTTTGTTCCTTACGTCCCATTAAACCGCTTTTAAATGACATAAGTGTTAGCGTTACTTCATTGTGAAGTAAAGGCAGCCCCAGTTTTCTTAACATGACGTATCTAGGGATATTACTCATCTCACCCTGAATAGAATGCTGTCTCCATGGCAGGGTTACCCCCAGTTACCCCACTCCTAGTTCTGGCTAGAGAGAAAATGGGGAAAAGTTTATTGTGTAGGCAAACATTAGTACGAGATGAAGAGATGATCTCTTAATCGAACGTACTCCGCTAACCACCACACCATCGCACCTCTGCACGGTAACAGGTGAGGGGTTATTTATTTCTCGATTTCTAAGTAAACAGTCTTGTTAACAACGCTCTCCGGGTTTCCATAGCTTCATGGAAAGATCAGTAGGAATGTCCGTTTTGTTGAACATTAAACAGGTATGTGCACGGTTATTGACTCAACATCGTAAAAGCTTGTAAATCCCAACGAATTAAGGAAAAGAAAATAAAAAGGTTAAAAGCTAACTTCTATCCTTAATTTGAAAAGTAATGTTTCCCACGTGTTGATGTGTGACTGATCCGCTACATTAGCAACTGCTACTTGCGGGCCAGTCCTTCACAGCGGTCAAACCCAAAAACGACGTCATGCCTCACTTTCGATTTTTTGGAGCTTTGAAGTTTGAATCAGTTCAGACTTTTACGAGCGCAAAGTTCGTATGAAAGCGATGCATAAAATGTGTCGATAAACCAAATTTCGCGCCGATAAATCTTGTGGATGTCAGTTACTTCATTCTGAACATATGCTCAAAGTAAAAAGCTTACGTTTTCAGAAATGGCGTTAAGTTTTGCGGTTAAAGTGAAACTTTCGACATTTTTCTGTATTTTCTCTTCATAAATTATGGCGAAAACTGCGTACGCGTCGTGCGTTTGACCGCTGTGAAGGCCAGTCCAAGCTAAAATGTTAATTTATCCTAATGAAAATAAAGTTGAAGCTGAAGTTGAACAATTGAGTGGAGGAAACCAATAGCCTACAATACAACTATCTGATGTTTTGATACCTTAGAACTCTTTCGAGGTAGATACGTTACCCTGGTGCTTCTGATATAAATTGCAACATACTTGTCATTACCTTTGAGGTCTTACTCTTTAGTATTCTTCAGGCCCCTGAGCCTACTATGATTATAAAATCATTCCATTTTCGGTTCGAGCGGGCTTAATACAGAGAATACAGTAGAGAATACAAACATGTCCACAAAATTACCAACACGATACAGTCCTCTTGGGAGCTGATAAAAAAACTGTAAAACAACAGAAATTTCAATTACTTTGCAATAAAGAAGAACATTATTCAAATTCATTTACAATCATTTGTGGTCTTAAAAAACGCATGTATATACAGTGGGTTGCGAAAAGACCTCCAGGGACCAATCCATGAGCTAGGAGAATACGTAAAAAACTGATATCACACCGAAATGATTTGGAAGCTAACTTTCTTGCTTCTACCACTTTTCTGTCTTAAGAGTACTTACAGCTAAAACGAAAAAACGTCAAACACGTTATGGAAGAAGTACATAAGCAAATCAGAGGCTGTTTGCAATGATAATTCCAGGGCTACATTCTACATTGGACCACAATCAAGTAACAAATGGATTGTGTTCTTCGAAAGCGGTGGATTTTGTGCGTCGTTTGAAGAATGTAATAAGCGTTTCATGAATAAGAATTCGACAGTGTTGATGACATCAACACTGTTGCCCGATAAAGTCACAGGCAGAGACTTATTGTCCGCGTTTAAAAATGAAAACCCGGCTTTCTATGATTACACTCATGTACTTGTGCCATATTGCAGCAGCGACTTGTGGCCTGGATTGAAAACGAATCTAAGTAAACTGTTCCACTTCGTCAATGATTCGTCTGTAGACAACTTCAGTTTTAGAGGACACACCATTTTTCGTTCCGTTTTGCTAGATCTGCTGCAGAGATACAACTTGAGCAAGGCCGAGGAAATAGTTCTCTCTGGAAGCAGCGCTGGAGGAGTCGGAGTTCTGAACCATGCAGATTGGGTCTTAACCTACGTGATTAAATCTCGAGGTTTAAATGCGACATTGAAAACGATCGTCGATTCAGGATGGTTTATTAATTTTCAAGATAGCTTACAAGCCAGAGTAAGACATAGATTTATGTCGTTTGCAAACATTTCGTCCATAGCTTGTAGAGACATGTCACGTGGCTACACGTGTTGTCCTTCTGCGTCATGTATGATTGCGCGCGGGTATTATCCCGCGAGTGTCCCGTTACTGGTTATTTCAAGTATGTATGATATTTACATGTTTGGAGATGTTCTTAAAAGACAAGAAGACGAGGGAAAGACTGTGATTGACAACTCTGCGGATTATCTATCTCTTGTTAGTATATTTGGTGGTGCAATGAACCAGTCTCTCAGCTCAATAGAGATTCAAAGTTTAAACGTAAGCGTTTTTGCGCCAGCCTGTCTTCAGCACATTCATTTCTGTACGTCAAGTTTGTGGAAAGAAGGAGGAGTGCTACGGGCTTCAGCAGACGTTGCACGGGGTACGGGAAAGTTTAGGTAAGGGCCAGTTGAATGACATAAATATGTATTACGAATTACTTATTTATTTGTCATCCCCCAGCACCCAACTCCACCCCATTCCGAGGGGGGCCACTCATTATGGTTTTGTACGGGTAGGTACCGTACTGAGGTTGAAACCCGTACTGTTATACTTTTTTAATGGTGCCCCCTCCTAAAATTGACCTCCTTTATATCTCAAAAATAAGCCAAACACAGTAGATCATCTCAGATGGTCGTTCGAAGGCTCCAAGCTGTCGTATATGTTTATGATTTCCCCCAGAATTTGGCAAACCTTTTTAGTATTTAGACTTAGCTGCGGCCTCATTCAATTTATTGTTGTATTAATCGGCGACCCTTAAAGGTATTTAAACAGGAAAGAAAACGCCACCCTTTCGTACACTGGAAGCACAAAAAAGAACGAACTCTATAAGACACGTGATGAGCATGAAGGCCAGCAGTAAGCAATCGAAACATCACGATCCACATAAAAGTGATTACATATGTCGTGTGTCAAACGATTAATAAAGTTACAATTTCAAACTACGATGAATAACCACATCTTTTATGACAGCATATTTCTCATAAATAAATGTTATCTTTTTGTAGTTTTCGAATCAGTGTAAGGATTAGCTTTTCATATGAGTGTTCCTTAAAGGCAACATTAAGGACGTTCGCGCGAAAAATTTCTACAACACAGATTTTCTTCATAGTTTGGCTACAGTCAGAAAACGAGTTAGCTATGTCAGAAGTGCAAAAAAGTTGGGGGCGGGGGGGGGTCACCAACTTTGTTTTCGAAATAAAGCGCGTGGAAAACTACCCCAGTTTTGACACATCGGTCCTCGTCCTCGACATGGCCTCAGTGCTTGTCAGTTGAAAGATGTTAAAAATGATTCGCTGTAGACCCACTTTCTTAGTCACATTTTATTTAAGTGGGTCTTTCAAGTAAATAATTTGAACAGGTGTCATCCTTTTAGTTAAACTCAGCCTCAAAGATGGACTTTTGCGAAGACCATGCAGCTACAATAATAGAAGAATTTGATGATGCGAGGACAGAAAAGTTGAAAAAAATCAAACTTCCACAACACAGATTTTCTTTAATTTTTCACAAGAAGTAGATAATCGACAAAGAAAGTGATCTATCAAAAGAAAATACGGGGTAACCAAACATTTAAGAGAGATAAACTCGTGCATAGATTTTAAAGTGCCCACTAGCGCTATATATCTCCACATTTCTTCAACAGTGCGCGCGCTCAATGCATGACGTGGCGTGACATCGCGAAGTGAATTGCGTGCGCAGTAAGGATGCGCAGAAACAATTAGCGCGAACGTCCTTAAGTACATGCTGTTGTTCCTTTCACAGTCACAGAATTCTGAGTGGGACCTGGAAAACAACAAGGATCCGAACAGAAACAAACAGCAGTAGCATGAGAGATTTCATAACAACGTGGATCCAGTCACGTGGCTCACCTATGAAGCTGATTGACAGCTGTCTTGGAGCTAAGTGTAACCCAAGTTGTCCTGGAAAATTGCTGTTTACAGATCCCGGGGCAGTCTGGGGACAAACAGCTCAAACAACCATTCTTGCGTTATCTTTGGTGATCACCGTTGTTAGCTTTGGATTAAAGACCACGCTCTTGTTGCACCAATATTACTTGAAGAAGAAACAGGAACAATATCTCAACAAGACGGAGAGTTTTTCTGCAGACAAAGAGGTGACATTACTTATTGTTAATTATAATGCAAGGAATTTTTGCAAAACTTGCTAAAAAATTATGAACATATTCAAAAGAAATGAGTACTTCAGATCTGTAAACCGGATGAAAATTCCGTCCTGACTTTCAATTCGATTTACTCGCCTTAAATGATTGATATTGCTAAGGTAGTCGATAAACATGAAAATTTAACTGTTTCTGTGTCATAAATAATATATCGAATGCGTATCCATGTTGCCCTCCGCTAAGATTTGTAAATTAGATAAAACACGGCCACTCATTTATTTCTGTAATAGAATTCATGAATATTTTATTAAGAGGGCGTCATACCTAGGACTGCGTTCAGTGCAGTATTTTAACTTAGTGTAATACATTTTCCATCTTTTATTTCTTCCTCAAATCATATCGTATTCTACTAAACAACGATAGCTTGCCCCTTCACCCCCCCCCCCCCCCCACATTATTACACACACACACGCACTGCCTTCAACCGTTTCAGAAAGGGTCATTAGCTTTCACAAACCTATTTTCCTGTTACGTCAGCTCTGTTTAAAATTAAAATTGCGCCTGCGTTTCGCTTATTGTAAGTACTAACTTTCTGATATTTCCTCTCTTTCTTGTGTTTTGTTTGTTTGTCTGTTTGTTTTTATTTAGCTTCCACCGTGCAAACCTCATGAAAGGATAAGCATCGCCTGTCTGTCCTTAAGCTACTCAGTCCATGTCACGAAACGGAAAGCGACGAAAGAAAAAGGTGAGAAAAACTGTTTTGCGGCGAATTTTTTGAGTCACTCTCTCCAATCGCAACAGGCGTTAAAAACACAGCGAACCAATTAGAACTCAAAGCAAATACATGTGAATGGTGCTTAGCGTAGGAAAAAGAATTCCTGCGATCAAGTTCAGTCTGGTTTTATTGCTAATCGGTTGAGAAAGTAAGGGAAGGTTTCTGAACAACTCACTCTTCAGATTAGCAACTGGCATTTCCGTAACGAAATCCAAAAACGAGTCACTCGTCCACAAGATGCATGCTAAAGAAAGCTTCAGTGGACCGTATATTTGAAACGGATATACCTTGGATTCAAAAACGTTAGCGTTGCTACGATGGATTCCAAACAAACACGCATAGTTGATGAAACAACGTAACCATGGATCGAAAACGCGTTAATGGTGCCATCTTGTAATGTTATCTGAATCAAAAAATATTTTAAAAAATTGTATCGTTGTATTGTTGTTAGCTCTTTCTGATGCATTACTAGTGGGACAAATTTTCCATCGTTCATAAGGAAACTAATTTAAATGATCTGGAATTTGAACTTGAATTTTGTTGCTTTGAAAACCTGGTTGAGGCTTGGACACATGACGCAACATTGATTGCAACATTGCACGCATGACGCTGATTCCAAAACGTACTGTGGGCTTACCAATGGAATCCTATAGAAACATTGCGCTGATGTCACACAAATGTAATCGTGAAGGAGAATTAGAGGTATTAGACGTCCCATGCAGTTACGCATCACGAGTGAGCAACATTGTCATCGCATTGCATAGACTCTTTGAACCTACCAAATTAGTAGGATGCTCTCCTCTCCTGGGGCCCGTTTCTCGAAACTCCCGATAACTTTCCGGGCCCGGTAAGTATTTTTTTCGAGCTCATTTATTTGTCAGCTAATGGTAACTATTGGCGCAAACTTAGCGATATGCTTCGCAAAATTATAAAGATTAAAATTTGGCTTTCAAAATCAATGAAAGTTGTATAGCTATTGGAGAATATTGTGCACCTAAAATAGTTTCCGGGACCGAAAAGTTATCGGAAGTTTCGAGAAACGGGCCCCTGGCCCCCACACCCGTCCATACTGTCAAACTTTGATTTCCATCCTTTAAGCAATCCCTTTTTACTACATTTAATTATATTTAGCAAACGAAAAACCATCCGAAAAGGACAATGCAGCTGAAAGTGAGTCCAGGAAATATTCAAAGATTGTAAAAGAAACTGAAGTCAGCAGAAATCTGAAGAGCAGTGACAAAAGATGTTTTAGTAACGAAAGCAAAATGGGACCCAAATCTCTTCCGCTTGATAACTTGGCTTTTGACACAGCAGAGGAGGGATTGGCAACTGCGGTTCAGGACAGACTAGACCACGATCCAACACGTCTGGAAAATCATTCTCGATTAGACGGAAGTGCTAAAGCTTCTGAGATGGAATATGAGAAAAACAGTGGCCAGAACAGGAGAATCCATTTGGTGAACAGCAAAAGAAAATCTGAAGAAGCTGGTTATGTTAAAATGGGAGAGGAAAATCGACAGGAAAAGAAGATTCTTAAAAACGTGTCAGTTTATTTTAATCCTGGCGAGCTGGTCGCGATCATGGGTCCTTCTGGTTGTGGAAAGACAACGTTACTTGATTTACTGACAGGAAGGCGGAGACACGGGCATACCAAGGTACGGTAAATTGTTGGTAATCCTGGGTATGATTATTAAAAAGATATTGCTGTGCTTCTTGCTTGAATAGGCTATGATTATGGAAATTTTGCTGCAGTTTTTGGGAAAACTGTAATAAATTTATCGCTGAGTATCTTCACACAAACACGAAATTCTTAGATTCAAGTGACATTTCGCAAGGAGGGTGAACCATATTAAGGTCTAACGATTTTTGCAATCTCGATTTCTATCCTGGCCATTCGTGCCAAAGACATTTATCTGTAGTTTCACTGCACTAGTACAGTTTCTTTGAGCAAAACCGACCATTATTTTAGATTGTCATTAACGTACATTGTTACGAAAAATAGCTCACTTATAGTCCCTTTAACTGTGTAGGAAATAGTAGAATTCAAGTGGCTTTTGCTACAGTGTAACTTAGTAGTTCGATCGACCGTTGATCTTTGCTATCTTGTTGATTCTTTAGACATTGTTTCTTTCTACTTGCATATGGTGTAGGTTAAAATGAATTTCATGTCAAAATTATTTCAAACTAGTATGATTTTTCTTTTCCTTCGTTTCAGTTTAACGATTATAAAACAAAGGAAATACAAATCAAGCTAGTTTGAAATCATTTTGACCATTTTAACCTACATCACATATATATACATTGTAGAAATGGATACCAGGGAAGAGGAGATTACCCCCTGCGACAGAAACAGATTATAATTACCCTTACCCTGTGGCCCATGTGACATTTTGTCTTATATAACTCACCCGTGTCTAACCCCATATAGTTACTGTTTCATTTGAAGTGGCAGATCCGTAGTCTAACTGAATACGTTATTTATTAGTAATAGAGTTTAGCCACTTAAGAATTGATAATGACCATCGCAGTTGAAGATATCAGCTTGGGCAGTTGATAAAAGAACAACCAGAATTAATTCAGGCTTGAACTGGATTCGAACCCATGACCTCTGCGATACCGGTGCAGCGCTCTAACCAACTGAGCTAACAATAGTCAACTGGAAGCTGGTCATTTGTGAATTTGTATTAATCCCGTAGAGGGTTAAAAAAAATTCTTATTTTATTCACAGCTCACATAATTATATGATTATTCACATACTTATTCTTTAACGACTACCCATTGGCTACTTCCACATCGCCCATAAAGCACTTTTGCGCCCCAAATTTTGCATTAAAGGAGAAGGTCACTCCAGAAACGGTGTATATTTCTAAATCGCCAATAGAAAGATAACACTAAGTTGTGTTACTGACCGTGGTTTTAGCTTCTTAAGTGCATCCGAACCTACTGAAATTCCTCTCCAAAGAAGGTCAAAATTCAACATTGCGGGCTGCCATTTTGATTCGTACTTAGCAGCCTGGCCGCTTGTCCGTGACGTCATTCCGCCCAAGGTGAAACTGGCGGGAAAACCAAACGCAGCTGGTACAACCTACAGCTTGTTGATACTGTTACAAATCTGCTGCATATGTTTCGTTTTCATTTTGTGCAGAGAAAAATGCCAAGGGGCTCAGTTCCGGATTGTAACAACAGGTCCGAAAAAAGATGGAATAAGAGGGATTACTTTTCACAACTTACCTGTGAAGGAAACACGATTGGCAATCCAAAGCAGTGGCTTGACCAGCTTCGCCGTGACAAGAGTTTCGGCTTCCCGAAGCTTAAAAATGTTTACATGTGTAATTTAAGCAAACGATCGATTTAATCAAACGATCGAAAAGTCTTCAGATCACGTTCTGTGATGCAGGAAATCCCTGCATATTGCACCGCCAGGCCGTACAATAAGCGTAGGCAAAACAGGTTAAAACTAAATTATAAGGTTCGATTTGAGCATACTGTTTTAATTTAATTTAAAAGCGATTGACAGGCCTTAAAATAATTTCCATTCAAAAACTAAATACGATTATGATTACGTAGTGCCAGGAAGAGTATAGGTACCTTCCATCTTGTTTTTCGATTCCGAATGTCAACACGAAGAATGCACTCTTTTGGAGTTAACATTACTTCACATCTTTGGGAAGAACACCAGAATGACCAGACTGATGTGCTATTCAACCGCTCGTTCATTTCATTATTTTCACTATTATCATCATCAGTGACATCGCTGACACGTTTTGGCTCAAAACCGTAAGGTTCAAGCCAAGCCATCTCCTCAGATGTAAACATAAACGGGGCAAACGCCGAGAAGACTCCCGCGTTGGACGGAATGACGTCACGGACAAGCGGCCAGACTGATAAGTACGATTCAAAATGGCGCCCGCTTTGTTGAAATTTGGCCTTCTTAAGAGAGGCCATTTCAGTGGGTTCGGGTGCACTTTAGAAACTAAAACCACGAACAGTAACTCAACTAAGTGTTATCTTTTTATTAGCAATTTTTTAAAAAACACTGTTTTTGGAGTGACCTCCTTTAACTATTGCTTTCAATTTCTTTTGGTAACTTGCACGTTCCCAAGAGGGTTCCTTGGGGGGCAAACAAAGTGTCTTCTGGGAGATGTGGAAGTGGTCAATTGGTTCTGCTTACCTCTTAGCCAACAAGCTCATGTGGAATCATTGTTTTAAGAATTTCTCAACTTAAGTACTAATGGTTGCTAATTTTTTCCCACATTTTTGGGCTAAATTTTGCTTCTCGGCAAAAAACAACTTTTGTTAACGACGTCTCAATTGACATGGTCTCCAAGCCAAAAGAAGGATTATTCCGTGTGCAGTGAGCAATGAGCGAGAAAGTTAGAAATTTAATTAAGAATTGGGAATTCTATACTCCCTGTACACCTGTTTTCTTAGTACTTTTTCTTCATCTTATTTTCCTTAAAAATCCAACAGCTTCTCTTTCGATATCCTTTCAGCCGACATCCTAAGTTCAGGTTTCTGATTTTAACAGGGTCACGTGTACATCAATGGAGTGGGTCTGGATCGAGTACAGGACTGGTACGCTCATAAAATCGGTTACGTACTGCAGCTGGCTGTACCTTACTATGAAGAACTTACTGTTCGACAGAATCTCTTCTTCGCTGCACATATGAGACTGACTAAGAAGATGAGTCTCTCAAGCAAGTTTAAACGAGTCGAGCAGATACTTGCTGAGGTATGTCAGTCAGTCAGTCAGTCAATCAGTCAGTTGATCATTCTGTCGATCAGACATTACGTCCGTCAAATTAGTCAGTCAGTTGGGCAGCCAATATGTCTGCCATTTAGTCGATCCGTCAGTCAGTCATTCAGCCAAACAATACGTCCGTCACTTGGCCATTGAGTCATTCAAGGGGTCAGTGAGCCAGTCAATCAATTAATTATGGCGTCAGTCATTCAATCAGTGAGTCACCTCAGTCAGCCAGTCAGTCAGTCAGTTATTTGGTCAGCCAGACAGTCAGTTATTGACAGTCAGTCAGCCAAGAAATTCAGTAGTACGTGACGCAGTTGAAATACTGGTTCCATTTTTATCACTCTTCAAAACCAAACAAACGACGAGGCTTGCGGCTGGTGTTCGACGTTACCTCAACTTATTAGACGGTGAAATTCAGCCCCTGTTCGCTTCCTGTTATCTGTGTTACGAATCAACAGTAATATGAGCCACTGCAGGCTCGTTAAGTCTTATTTTTTCCACAGACTGGACTATTATCCTTGGCTGATTCAGTTGTTGGTGGATCTCTGGGGCGAGGGCTCAGTGGAGGACAAAAACGTCGACTGTGTGTTGCCCTTCAGATGATCAATCTGCCATCTGTGCTATTTCTTGACGAGCCAACGTCAGGTAAAGGAGAACATTGCAAAATGTTCTCTGTAAATGTAAACTTTTTCTGACGTTAAGACGAAACGACCCTGTAGATAGCGGTTAGTACATTTTCTTTGTAGTCCCAGTATGTCCGTCAATAACATGCCAACTGCTTGACTTCGAAATCCTCAGTTTTTTTTCTATAACAAACTGGATTCCTTTACATCTGGGCGATTTGAACTTTCCTCAAAGAATTCCTGTTCTTACTTTTTTGCATCAAAGGCAACTCAGTGCCCACCTGCGCTTTGTGCGTCTAGACAAACCCACACCTAACATTATTTTCAGTTATTCAAGAAAAGAGAGCGAATTACATAGAAATGCCACATTTAACTTACGGTAGTTTTGTTTGCAGGTCTGGACGCGTCCTCCTCTCTTGAGCTGTTGAATCACCTAAACCTTGTAGCTGAATCTGGCAGGCTTGTTATTCTCACCATTCACCAGCCCAGACTGGAAATATTTCATCTCTTTCACAAGATTCTTTTGTTATGCGACGGCCAGGTACTAACAGGAACTAACAGGATACAATGAATTTATTCCAACCGAAAATTTTACGCAAACAGTGTCTTGAGTCATCATTATTAATTAAGGGCTTAAACTGAAGTTTTAGTCACCCAGGTATTTTTTTTTTCACCAGGTGGCGTATTATGGCGAGCCCACCATGGCCCCAGCTGTTTTTGTTAAAGCTTATGTACAGTCAACAACTGAGGAATTTCGTCTGAGTGAAGAGGCACCCAAAATTGACGCTAAGAACCCCGCAGGTTGGTTACTTTAACCCAGTGTATGTCACGTAAACAAAAAAACGCTATTCAGGTATTCCCTCGATATTTAGAAAATTCTACATTTTAGAAAATTTCTGTTCGAGAACCTTCTCCACCTTTTGGTGAGCGGTATTTTCCACCTTTTAGTCCTTGTGGCAGGCACAGAAAAGGAATAGGGAGAGGAGCTTCATCTTTGCCCTCGACAGAGCGTCTCCTCACCTTTCGTTCTCCGTGCCTAAGAGTAAGTTTCTAAAGTGATTTTGCAATTCCATTACCCTTTCCTCCTTCCTTCGTTCATGATTTTAACCTTAACCAGAATGTCCTAGTATTTTCACAATCACGGAATAGCTTCCTCAGGTTCTTTTCTTGCGGGAGCAGGGATGGCACAGAGGTGAGAGCTCTCGCCTCCCACCGACGTGACCTGGGTTCGATTCTCGGACTCGTCAACATATGTGGTTTGAGTTTGTTGTTGGTTCTCGTCCATGCTCCGAGAGGTTTCCTCCGTGCACTCGGTCGGTTTTCCTCTCTCCTCAAAAACTAACATGTCCAAATTCCAATCCGATCTTGGTGGGTGGTGTCCCCAATTAGCATTGTGCTACATATACCCTTAATTAATTAACTACTACTACTACTACTACTACTACTACTACTACTACTACTACTACTATTACTACTACTACTACTACTACTACTACTACTACTATGTCAACTTTCTCTGTGTTGTTAAAGTGTATATCCAGTTTAGCGTATACTACGGATTTAACTGAATTCATTAACTTATTATTATTATTATTATTATTATTATTATTATTATTACTATTACTACTATTATTATTATTATTTGCTTCCAGACACCATTATGGATTTACTGAACTGCAGTGAAGCTCGGCGCGCTATTCTGGATTATTACCAAACAAGTGGCGAACCACAGGCTGTCCAAGAAGCCATCATGACGTCAGAGCGTGAGCAGGCCATCAAAATTATTAGCATGGCAAGATCAGGACCCAGGAAGAAAAAGTAAGTATGTTCACCAATCAACTTAAAGCAATTAGCTGGGTGACCTTTGGGAGGGGCGCAGTGGTGTATGCTTGTTTATTTTGTTGGCTGTAACAAAACACCTTATTAGATAGTTGTATTGTGGTTAACAGTCAGTCGTCAAATGGCCTACAACTTAACCATCGATTGTCACTGAAAGGGAAATTTTTACCCCTAACACTCAACAGGAGCACTAATTTATTAGTCATCAAACGGTCTCAAAGCTACGATTTCTTATTTCTAGTTCTGATCTCTGATCTTAATCCTCTTATTCTGAAAGATGACTTTATCGTTACATTAGGTGAAGTTGATTAAAGTTGAAGTCTACCGTTTAACTTAACACCAGAACCAAAAATGTTTCGGTACATTCCGTAAACTTTTACTGAGCCCAAAATATGACTAATATGGGTTCAATCCCCTTACCTAGTGTGATTTATACATCCGGGGTGAGTTGCATATAAAACCTAACGTCGGACGTAACTGCTGACGTCAGATGTTAAAATGGTGACGTTGACTGGAGTAAACGTCTGACGTTAAATTTTATGCAACTTCCCTCCGGTTCGAAATGTGTACTGATCGTGTATGGACCGTGAGGTTCCTAAACCTGGGGAGGAAAAAATGAAAAACACCCCCATACACCCGGTCTCCTTGCTCTGTATTCAAACCTTTGAAGGATGCGCCAGTAGTAAGTTGTTGTTCTTCTTTTTTAGGACCGATGGTGGAGGTATTTTTAACAGAATCTTTGTTCTGGAAGCCCGGAAGTCTGAAAGGCAGACTTTGGCCCAAATGCTTTACTTCCCTTTTATATTCTTCATGTTTGGAGTTATAACAGGTAACGCCCTGTGAATAGACTGACCCCCAGTAGTACCCCCTCAGGCTCCTGGACTGGTCATATGCGATAGGAATGACGATGAAATCTAGGCGCTGACAGGGTAGCACTGGGGAATAGACCACTCTGTAATTTGCCCTATAAACCAGTGAGAAAGGATCCTTATTCCCAAAAAAGGCGATCAAAAAGTCAACTTAATTGATACATAGCTTCTTTTGCAGTGTCTACTTAGTTACAATCAACTGGAGGGTCATCACGTGGGTGTCCAATTACACCTGTCCAATTTGAACTTTTTGTAATTGGTTAGCGGTAATCAGACAACTACGCTGTGCTATTTCAATGAAACTGGTTCTCCACTGCTTTCAAAACTGAAAGGTTTGTAATCTCGCATTTTGTTATAGATGCGATGATTGATAACTCGACCTCGTGTCATACAATTCCCTGCATTGTACTCCACTCAGTCCAACTACCATTACTAATCATTTTCAGTCAAAACTTTTTTTGCGTCATCAAAGAATCTATGAGCCAAGTCAGTTTTCTGTTGTTTTTCACAGTAAAAAATGACAAAAGTTTCTTTAACAAAAGAAGTCAGTCAAGTAGACAATGTATATAATATCAAAAAAAATTGCTCGAAACCTCTGCCAGCCAAAGAAAAAACCCATACTAATTTTTATATATCCCCGCGACTTCTTAAATGCGGTCACAAACATATACAAATATAGCATAGGCGAATTACTTCATTTAAATCTCATTCACAGGAACTGTTTACTTCCGAGCAGAGGAAAAAGATGGAATATTACTGATGTCCGCTTGTTGTGTTTACTGTTGTGCCGGTCCATTGTTCCTGAGCTCTGTTTTAATGGCGCACCTCAGTAAAGCCCTGGATGTAAGTACAGCATTTCGTTCATATTGCATAGTTACAAAAATGGCATAACTAATAAGGTGTCCTTACTTTATCTTTCCCCTAAGCCCTTTTTCTCTCGGCTTCTTCCTATCTTCCTTTACCCTGCATCCATTCCTCTGCTCCTTCCTTCCTCCTTTTCTTGTCCCTTTCTTCCTTTCCGCTCGTCTCCCTCTCTCTGTATTCTCATCCGGACTCCCTTCCGCCTTCCTATCTTTCTTCCTCCCTCTTCCTTTCTTCTTTCCTCCCTCCCTTCCTTCCTTCCTTCCTTCCTTCCTTCCTTCCTTCCTTCCTTCCTTCCTTCCTTCCCTCCTTTCCTTCCTTCCCTCCTTTCTTCCTTCCTTCTTTCCTTCCTTCCTTCCTTCCTTCCTTCCTTCCTTCCTTTGAAGAGTTACTTTGAACAATACAGTCTTTCCGGTTGTCAATAGTTTTTCCTTTTTCGCAGATATTTCACCTTGAGTGCGCGGATGGCTGTGGTCGGTCACACGAGAACGTACTACAAACATACGTGCGAACTGCCGCTGTGTGTCTGTTTCCTGTGATCGTGTGCTCAGTCATGTCACACTTCATGGTATGTCACGTAACGCCAAGAAAACATCGTCACACAACGATTAACGTCTGTCACACACCATGCATGATACTTATTGAATGCCTCTGAACGAAATAGAGGCTGGATTTTTTACCATTCGAATGGCCAATTCCAGCTTTTAGCATGGCATGATACACTATTTGACATTTGTTATCCATCATTTGTTGATCATTGGGTGTTGACCTGCATGTCACTAGCTTTTCAAGAGGCCGGATTTACGAATTGAACTTTTCTTTCTGATTGTCAATCAGTGTTTTCGAGTGACGAGAGTACAGACTTGTTAAGAAATAACATGTGATGTTTCATATCTTTCACTTCCAAAATAAAGTATATCACCTTGATATTCGTATATCGTCGGGAAAGAGTTGACTGATTAAGAAATCTCTCTATAAATCCTTTCTCAGGTGATGACGTCATATGACTTTTGGAAGTTCGTGTTGGTGACAATCATTTCACTGGTTTTAAACCAAACTTGGATCGCAATCTATATGATGGTTATTTGCGCGCAACCGCGAATTGCTCACCGTATTTGTCCAATGGTGTCTGCCATTGGCGGCTTTGCCGGGGGCTTTTTGGTACCCAGGCCGGTGATGCCTGTTAGGTGAGTAGAGGTAGTTCATACATAAATGTTGGCGTACCACAAACGCCTACTCCAAACACCAGCCCCTTTCGTAACTGTAACCCTAGTTACCCTGAAGGCGCTGACTTTGAGCGTTTCAAGTATCCTTTTGATCTGCAGGCAAAAGCAACTTTGATGTTGCCAACATGGCAGCCATCTTTTTCTGGTGGTATTTTTTTCAGAATTTTGAGTTTTTGTAATGACAAATTATAGTTTTATTTATGCAGCTTTTGGATCATTTAAGTGTTTTTTTTTTACTAGTTTTAATTACTTTTTGGTTTTTGGAGGTATTAGGAAAATCGAGGAAGCCAAGATGGTGAATTCAAAATGGTTGCCGTTTCGATATCATGACGTAATTCCCACGCCATGTGACATTTTTGGATGTACTAGGCACCCTTAAAGTGTCATTGGCACTAATCCTTAAAACCTTCAGAGTCAGGAAGGGGCACTTTGCACCCAGTTTTCCAGGTTAAATAGGTTTTAAAGAAACATTTTAATGACCAGAGGTTTCCTTTAATCTTGCATGTAATGATATAACTTTACAGATGAGCACATGAACTCATAGTTCTGGCCAACTCCTGGCTGCGCGCCCCGTCAGCTGCAAGTTACTTCATGTACGATTCACGGAATAAATGTTAATGGTATCTGAAGACTATTCCATTTATGATTAATTATGGCCCAACAAACATACCATTAACCCTTACATGTATGAGAAAAATATCCCAGATTATCTTTTCAGTGCCCAAATAGGATCTTCAGATTTATATATAAAATGGTATGATGAACGAAGTGTTTGTAGCACTGTGCGTATGTATTTGTGTTAGATTATTTAAAGTTCTCTATATATGTACTTGAGAAGTGCAATTTAGAATTATTCTTATCCCTAACTGTGTATCAAGACGCATCAGTCGCAAAGCTAGCTAACGACGTATTATTTATAATTTTTGCAGGTACAATTTGCTGTTCTATATTAACCCACAGTTTTATGGCTATGCAGCTATCACTAAAGTCTTGTTAAAGAATGTTCGGCTAAAATGTGCGTATGAATCCACTTTGAACTGCATCGGCACGGATGGAAATGCTGTACTGTCCAGGTTTGGATTCGACACAGTCAACATCTATGAAAATCTGGGGGTAAGTTAGGGAGAACAGAAGTAAATTGTAACTATAGCTTTATAATTGTTGACATTAAGTTGTGATCACGGCATGACTCGTGATCTCATCGTCATCATCATTGTCGATAGTATCATTATCGCCATCAACAGATCAACTTCGTCGTTGTCGTCATCATCGTTATCGTCATCATCATCATCACCATCATCACCGTTCTGATCGATATCTTCTTCGTCGTCGTCATCATTGTCACTATCCACATCCTCTCCGTACCTTTTATGTCTTGCCTTTTGCTTTCATTGAGCAAACTATCTAGTTTGTTGTGGCTTCTTAACTTAGATCATGCTGGGAATTACAGTTTTCTCATTATTCCTGTCCTGGTTGTTTCTTGAGATGAAATACATAAACATGCGTTTCTTTGCTAAGAGGTAAGTTATTTCACAATTTGCAAGAATGTAGCATTTAATATCACTCATCAGTGAGTTTAGGAAGACATCTTATGCACCCAGAAGTGACACTGGGAGGAGTACAACAAAAAATAACTAAAAACTCATGAACTGGGTCACAACCTAAATAAACAGAAGTCATAAAATGTTGTGTCATTGCTAAACGTCGAGCTTGCAATCTGGGAACAATTTTGTCCCACGCAAGACACGTTGCCAACCTTAAGTTTGTATGTCTTTTTCCTCGTAATTAATAATAAGCGCGCAATGCGCGCATGGGGCATCAAAGCTTCAAAACCTGCAGCAAGAGCATGATGGGTAGAACCTGGTTGGGGCATTACAAATTGATAAAGAAGTTACATTAATTTTAATCTTCCAAAAGGCGTTTTACGGTCATTGTTCTAAAATTTCAGATCATCAACATTTTTAAAAGGCAATGAAGGGTTCGGAGAACGCGGTCGGAAATCAACTTTGAACGTTGTAACAGGAGATGGAGGCCTCCACACCGTCAAAACCCAAGGTGACACAGCTGAGAAACAAAAATGGAAGAGTTCTCCTAGAAAAGAGCGATGGCAAAGTACAAGGAAAAGAGTGGAGGACAAAAAGAACAGCATCGATGCACAAAAGGATAATTTCTTTGAAATAGCCAGGGTGCGCCATATGGGAGCTCAAAACCAAGGAAGCAACGATCAGGAACACAATGTTTCCATCCTAAGGGAAACCTCACTTCCGGCGGCCACGTCTACTAATGTCGCACGTGACTTTCAAGAACCCAGGCTACGCGGCGTTACTATGGGGAACGCTCACGTACGTTTTCTACATCCGTTAGAGGGGAGGCGGTTTGCAGAGTCTTCATTTGAGCGTAACACATTTGAAGGAAATGAACAATTCGATCCAGAGAACAGTGAAAAGGGTGAACAGCTAGCAGGCATTACGAACCAGAGCAGAAATGGATTCAGTGAAGGAAACATGGCAGAATTTTATGTTGCGTTGGAGGATGGTACGACAAAAGAAGATGATGAGCTCAACTGCAGTCAAGAAACACAGTTCTAAAAGGAAATGAACGTATTTAGAAACGTCGTGATGACGTTTATTAGAAGCTAACCGTACATGCAAATTAAACTCGTAAACTCGGGGTTAATTTTTTTTTGTACAGAGAAGAACCTTTCAGGTTAGAATGTTTCATAATGCAAAACCTTCAAAGCTAACCACATTAACTGGACTAGACACGGTGGTCGTTATTTACACCAATTGCCTTATCAAAATGTAGTAGGAACGACAGTTTTTGTACGTTTCTTTACGTTTCCATAGGTTTCCACCAACCAACCTCACTTGTCTTTTAGTATCACCCGGAATACGAGTCAAGCAAGGCTTAGGGGGTGATTATCGCTACGTGTTTCGCCCCAAAGCCTCGCTTTCGAGCTGTGAATCCCCATAAGTCTCTCATCAAAGAATTCCCAAAGCAGAATGTAAAAGCAAAAAGAATGCTCACACGAAAGTAAACAGTATTGAAAGTTGCTAAATCGTTACAAAGAATTTTTACAAACTTGAAGGGTGGTCAACTGGTGATGTAACATGCATAATTCCCATTCTGGTTGGTTCTGTAGATTAATGCCAAATAAACAGGATATCACAAAACACATTCATGAACTTTCTGAGTTTTTTGGTCGAAACGCCTTTTTTTTCGAGTCTTGTTGTAAACTTTGGTTTACATTTCACTAGTCAGTGCCAGAAAGACGTGTTAATTACACATTCAAACGCTTCTTTCTCAAGGAGGTGGCAGGGGAGAATTCCATGTGCAATGGGTAGGGATGCTCGTCGTCTATTTTAGGGGTGTAAATTACGGATTTTGGTATCACTAAGGGTGTTTAGGGCGTTAGCTATAGGCCTTGGACTAACGAGTTCAACTCTTCTATTTAACCCTTTAAGCCCCAATATCCACATGCATATCCTCACTGTTCTCTATATATTTCTTAATTTGATTAAACATCAAGACATTTCGTCTGGTGATCATTTACTTTATTCTCATGACCCGTATATTTGATCAAATAGTGATATTGCAAGGAGAAAACTTAGATCTATATACCCAGCACAGTTTGCATACCAGTTTTTGTTGTCCATTGCCACTCTTGGGGCTTAAAGGGTCAACACCATTGAGCATTGTTGCATTTAGCAGCCTTGATAAATGTTGATTCAACCTTTGTTTTGATCTTTTGGTCGACAATGTTGAATTGGTTAAGCCACCTCGTTCAACATCATACCCTGGGGGGTTGTTTTGATCTTTTGGTCGACAATGTTGAATTGGTTTAGCCACCTCGTTCAACATCATACCCTGGGGGGTTGGGGGGGGTGGGGGAGGGCGTACCCGATAAAGTTTTACGGGGAGGCTCCACCTGCAGGTTCAAACCCTTACCCTTTCATATACTGACTTTTACCAACATGGTACCCCTTTCATATACCTAGGGCACAATTGCAATCCTTTCTAATACCTCAAGGGTCAGCCAAAACAGTAGAATTTCCTATAATCGCTTCATGTCTTCCGGGGTTTAGTCCTTCTGGTTCAGTTGCTCAAAGAGTGCAGGCTTTCATGTATTTGTGTTTTCATTTCTGCCAAAATTTGGCAGCCCTTCATGCACTTGACTCTAGCTGCCATCTCTTCCACTTTGGGGCCAATTTTGTGACCCTTTCATATACTAATATGGCAATTTTCCCTACCCTTTAGTATACTGCCATTTCGGGCAGAGCCTCCCCATATAGCCTACTGTAGGGAGTACCCCCCCCCCCCGTCATGGTACATAAAACAAAGTTGCATTCAAAGTTGCATTCAACAATGTTGAATGATGTTGAATAAGCTTCACCGAGACCTTACTCAGAAGGATAGAAAGGTTGAAGAATTAATCTCTACCTCTAGTTTTTGGACCTCATATATCAAGTGAATCACATAATTATTAAAACCTTTTTTCCATCTATACAAATACTAGCATGCTAAAACACTCAGCTCTCTTAATATGTTTTGTGGAGGTAGGCAGCGTGGCAGAAATAGTAGCAAGGCAGCAAGGGTCAGGGTCAAGTTACATAATAAAAGTCCTGCAATTGAAGCTGAGGTTTTATGTTACTGGGCCCTGGGCCCCATTGCATAAAGAAACTTACGATTAAGTGGGAATTTCTGCAACTGTTCCCTGTTTTCCTGAGGAATTTTTTGCACCGTCATTGTGTTTCCTGTACTCTTTAATTCGCCTTTGGTTGATTTATCCATAATAGCGAGCAAGAAAATTTTCAGGAATACAGGAAATGGTTGCAGAAATTCCCACTTAATCTTAAGTTGCGTTATGCAACTAGTCCCTGGTTATCAGAGGTTCTTCTGGCAAAAGATTAACAAGTACAACAGCCCCTAGGAAAGAGCTAAAAAATTCACTGACAGACATTTCCAAAAAAAAATTTATTAAATAAATAAATAAATAAATAAAAATAATTAAACAACTGTGCCCAGGCCCCCTTGCCTGTAAGGCAGTTCCTTGTCAAGTCCAGCATAAAGTAAGTGGCAAATATGTATACAGCAAAGTTGCCAGCTTCAGCACATATTGATACATATTTCTGCAGTAGGACACTAGAGAATGTAACCTTTATTTCAAGTTCTTGGTTGTAAGGCTTGGCTTTATTACAAATACGTGCAGGAACGGAAACAAGAAGGGAAAAAGTTTTCTTTTCTCTCCATTATTTCATCTGGTTTCCACAGCCTTTTCTATGTGTGTCCTGTGTGTTGCAAGAAGGAACCAGGAATCAGAGTCGATGATCTTAACCCTGTTATACCAGTCGAGTTGACAAATGTAATGTCAGTTGTTTGCACAAAACAAATTGGCAGATTCCAACTGTTAATTAGATCTTGATGGATTTACCTGGTTTTTGAAAACTTGGTTGTATTTAGTGATTTCTGCAATTGAAGTAATATGTAATAACATGACCTTCATCCTGTATTTGGTTGACATGTTATTTTATACCCGACAACTGATCCTTATATTTAACCACGTTGCCATAATTTACCAGAGCAGATCAATAAATGAAAGGACCTGAATACACAACATCGAGCTAGTCTCCTTAGTTTATTTCCATTCCTATCAACAAAGTTTATTACAAGTCACATCACTTCCACAGACAATAATGAGCATCAATATCTTGGCCCTGTGATGGAAATAGTCTCATGCACCAGCACCAATTATTAACCCTCTAAGCCCCTAAATCATTATACAAATTCTCCTTACTCATCTCCATACATTTCATTGACTATAATTGGGAGAACCTGTTTAAACATCAGACAATTCATCTCTGGTGATCATTTCCTAAGCGCTCATGACCTGTTTGTGTTATAGTGCACAGATATGATGACGAGAAAATTGACTAAACATTATAGTGTATATCACAGATTTTTTTTTATTTGCCTGATCAAATCTGAAAGGCATCCTTATATTAATATCAAAAAAATATATTAGATAACAATTTTTGCTTCCCTGCCCTTTTGCCATTTGAAGACATGAAATTTTACTACCAGTCACGTCAAAAACCACGCAAAGGGAGACCTGATTAAGTTGTGAAGTCCCTGCCAAAACAAACTACATGGGCCACATCGTGGAGATCTTACACATTTTATTTTTCTTTACTCCGCACAAAATCATGAAATCATATAGTGAAACTGCTGATGTTACAAGTAATCTGGGCAGTGATTTGGAGTTTTCAGATCAGAGTCCATCGAATGCAAATCACTAACTTTTAAAGTTGAAAGCGAAGCAGAACTTGAGAACAAGAAAGAAGACTATTCAGAACCAGACGGTCCTTACGTAGACAAGCAGCTTGCTGATGAGAATTGACTTAGGGAATACCATCAAGAGATAACCGGTGGTAAAATTTCACGTTTTCAAATAGCAAAAGCACAGGGAAGGAAAACCGATATCAATTTTTTTTGTAATTTACATATCAGGATACCATTTAAATTTGATAAGCGAAACAAAAACATCTGTCATGAATATGCACTTTAAGATTACATACCATCAAATTGTTTTGAAAAAGAATTCAGAAAACTGTCCTGCAGTAACATCTGTTGCATCAACTCGCTTTTTTTTCTTATTTTCCTGGAAGTAAAATGTCACACCACGACACTTGACACTGTGAAAGCCTTCAGCTCCAAAGCATGAATTTGGACCTTCTATCAGAGCTTTCACAACATAACGCTTGTTCTTTGTCAAAAGAAATGCATCAAACAAAACATCAATGATGTCAATTTCCTCTTCTTTGAATTGCAAAGGGACCGATGAAAATTTTTCATCTTCCAGAGAAAACAATGTTTCCTTACTATGACACTCTCTTATTTTCATAGATACAACATAATCATTATTCTTGCTACCAAACAAGCGAATCCCACTGAGCATTACATCCTGGTCCACCCAAAACTCAAGGTAATCAGAATCTTCATAGTACCTCCAGCCATCGTATTCTTCAGAATGCATAAACACATTAAATCTGCAACATGATTGATGGGTGCCAACTCGTCCGTGTTCTGGAAAACCCACAGGTGCAGGCACCCCATTAAAATTCTTTACCAACTCATACACTTCTTCATGAGTTAGAATCTTACAATCAAGAACAGCACTTGCAAACTCTTTTTCCTCCATTGCTGGAAAACGTATTCCTTTCACAATTTCCTCTCCAAGGATCCTTCTTTTGACACTACCACCCGCAGCCAATCCCTCTCTTTCACATTCCTTCGTAGCCCACAGATCAACAGCTTTGAACAATTCGACCTCTCTTATAGTCAAGGAATCTCTCTTGATAAAAGCCTCAAGTAAGGACCTCTCAATTTTCCCGAAACCCTCTGATTTAACAGCTTTTTCAGTTTCTCTATCAATCACTTCCCAGCATCGATCCACAAGACTTTTCTCGTCATATAGTTGGGCATATGAAAGAACACAAAATACATTAGCCGAATCCACGTTCCTGTGTAGGAAATCAATGCATTCGTCAGCAAGCGAAGGCAGGATGTATTTCTTGGCGACATACAACACTTGCATCACGTTACTTTCGTTCAACTTCACCTCCTCGCTGTACATGTATCGCAGCATTTCCAACACTCCCTCGTACTCACAATCTGGCAAGTCAATGTAATCAGACGTCTCGGCCATTTTCCCGTAGAACATGGCAAAAAATACGGGACTGCAAATCGACAACACAAACTTGTGCGCTGGAATCGCCATCTTGCTTTTCTTGGAATCATTTTCATCGCTTGGTGCTTGAACAACAAGACTCACATCGCTTAGCAGATCGCTGTTAAAGATAAAAATACCTCTTTCTCCAATGGTTGATTTCGTCTTCTGCCACTTCTCTTCAAAATCAGCCATGTTTTCTAAAGTTACTTTACTAAAAACCTCTACACGAGTATGTATTGAACATTGAACTAATATGGCGCCAAAATTTGCGGGAGAATAAACGAGCAATACTGTCAGCGGAGTTTTGGGTCACGTCAAATAACGTCACCGAAATGTCTATCGCAAAACAAATATCTTGGACCTTGTCTCTCACATTAAAGAGAAAAAAGAAAAGTTAAGAAAGAAGAGTAGTACAGCCAGGAGCCCAACTCCTGGTGCAGCCTGTTCCTTGTCACTAACATCCATGCATGTTGCAATATTTTTCCCGTTTTTTTATCCCGGAGGCCTTGAGTAATCAAACAAACAGGCTGTCAAGCTGCACTGAGGTATGTGCGGCTGTGAAGCCTTATGGTATTCAAGCAGTTCGGTCAGGGATTGGGTATAGAAATCTGCACAGCCCCCGAAATGATCCCCAAATCGACCCCGAAATTATCCCCGTTTCTTCTACGCTGACCCCCACATGATCCCCGAGTAATTTTTGGAATGGCGTTCAAACTAAGCTAAGGGATTGTGGGGTGATCAAAATAAACGAAATTGAAAAATTTCAAGTATTTATTTGCTTGAGATTTTTTGCGATCTTCAATGGCATGCTAAAACGAATTGGGAAGAATTATCAATGTATAAATCAAATATATTGTGTATTATATATCTTGTCTTGAATAGTAACTGATAACCAAAGAAAAAAGTATAAGAGCCTCTTCTTATTTTAATTGTAACAAGAAATGAATAGCAGTTGGTTGTTATGGACAAAATGAAACTAGAATATCGCACAGTAAACGTTGCTAGATACTCAACTAAAAATAACATGAATTACGAGCATCGGTCACAACTGCTATCAGTTTAACGTTTTCTTTTAAGAACCATGCAAAAGTTTTGAATATATGTAGCAAAAAAGCATTTTGAGCGGAACAGTTATGTCAAAGTCTTCCTTCCTAATATTAACTTTACAGTACTAGTGCTACACTTTTTTTTTGCATTACAAAATGCTTATCTACAGACAAAAAATGTTTACAAAAATTGAGTCAGATTAATTGATATTAAAATTCTTTAAATGCTGTCAACGAAAGGAAGCAGTTTTTGCCATTTTTTCTTATGAATTTTCGAGTCATCATTATTCTTTGCTATAAGATTTTCAGTCCATTTGATAGGTAGGGCGTATTTTGGCTTTCAACAGTGTTAGAGTGGGTTTTATGTTTAAAGAGCGGCTTTGGCAAATTACATATTTACCGAGAATAATTACATGATTTAATAATAAACTGTCTTAGTGAGATCAAATGTTATGTCAAAAGTGCTCAGATACCTAATATCAAAACCAACCTCATTTAACCACTCAGTAACTGACGACCAGAAATGTTTTGACGTATCGCAATAAATAAACAAATGCTCGAGGGATTCCTCCGTTTTTCCACAAAAGGAACACATAGGTGACGGTACCAAGCCCATTTTATGAAGAACCTTATTTGTGTAAACAATTCTGTGCAACAATCTATACTGAAATTCTCTTGTTTTGGAATCAAGAGTTGTCTTTCTCGGGAGAAGGTAGAACTGTTCCCACCGTAAGTCATGCACAGAAAAAAATATCTGCATATTTAGACACAGCAGTTTGAGCAATTTTAATTTTTTCTACTAACAAGTATCATAACTCCTTTGCCATGATTGGTGCCATGCGAGTAAAAAATTTTTCCAGGCCACTGAAATCTCCATTTGTCGACTACATCACACGTGCTATACGTTTCTTGCGAGAAAGCTATGTCTGCTTTTTGCCTTAATTTGCAGCCACGAAAAAATGGATTTCCTTTTGTTCAAATCCCGAATCCCCCGAGCATTTAGTGATATAAGATTAAAATTGACATTTGCCATGACCGTTATTATGTTGCTTGAATAAGGCAAATAACTGCTTAATTACATTCATATTTTCCCGACAAGGCAATTTACAATTGTATTTACCCCACTGCCTGTAGAAAGCGAAGGCAAAGACTAAAAAAGCACAAGTAACGCGACAAAACAGAAAGAAGGACGTGATAAATTCAGCAGTAAGAATAGGACACAGAAATAACAAATACGTACAAACAACAGTCAACAAACAATCCTGAGATATCTTTCTTGGCACAAGTAAAGCCCCAGAAACCAAAAATACCGCTTACCTATCATGCGAAAAAAAAAGAAAAATTGTAAGCGAAATACAAGCAACCGCTGCGTATTGCCCAATATATTTCAATTTAGGTTCTCGCATTTCCCGCCTTGCCGGCCAAACCGTGACTGACGTTCTCTGTGCAATTATTCGCTACTGATGTATTTTCGCTTCAGTATATTTAATTGTCAGGCCGGAACATAAACACCATTTATCTCTAACTTGTCCGGTTCACTCCTACTAAAGGATACCTTCTTTCCAGCCTTCTTCACTCCCCAAAGTTTTGACATCTGCGAACGGCGTCTATTAATGATCTCCTGTATCTTTATTTAACTGAAATCCTGCTCTCAGCACTCTTTCCGTTTTCCTTCCGGTGAATTTGATGGAAAAATTTCCGCACAGCCCCTTACTTTATTATGCATGCAGAATAACTAATTATGCATGCGCTCTATTGTCTTTGAAGCCAATGGTTCTTTGAATATATACATTGATAATTACTACCTACTTTTTCAATAAAAATGGAATTAGTTGCGTCTGCCTTTTTTTTCTCTCTTCTCTCACGCCTTCTTTTCCGTTCCTCCACTTTTCTTTTACTTTTCTCTTACCCAGTCCCTTACCAGTTTTATTCTTCACTTTTCCTTTTGATTTACCCTCAGCTAGCCTCGAACTCTCACTCTTCATCTTACCTTTGGATTAGCTGTCCATCTACTATACCACTACACCACGGTGATTTGTTGACATTTTCCCGGCGATAAATTATTTTTATGTTTAGCTACCAATCAACATTATTAAAATTCAACGAAATTTACATTTGAATTACTTCTATTACAAAGACACCTCACCTTTTAGACTTACTGCACGAAAAAATGATTTATTTTTGTCCATCCATTGGTTCTCAGTTGAACAAAAAGGCCAAGCATTTCACTCTACTGCTCGATCCAGTCTTCGGCGGCATTTGCCGTGAAACGAAGGCTTGCTTCCTTGTTGCTTCCTTGTTCCGATAGAGCGCAGTGAAAAAGATACACTTTTTGCCCATCATACGCGCACACATATTGTCAGGAACACGCGTGTTGAGCGACAAGTGGAAAGCTTATGATTACCTACAAAACGAGGGCTATATTCATCTCACAGTGAACTAATACAGCTTAAACTTCGCAGACTTAGGCGCCGAGGTTTGCCCAGCAGAGGAACGTCCAAAGAAATCTACGAAAGCTACCTACAGGAGTGGAGTGTAGCATCAGCATTATAACAAGGATCCTTTTGGCAACATTGTCAAGCATATCTTCGACCTTTGTGAGGTCCACAAGGACGCATAAATGGTTCAGTTCCCGGAGTACCACTTTATGCACCGTTTGTAATTCGGCCACGCTACATTTCAACAGGGAAAGCAAGAATAAAATACGAAAAATTCCTGCTTCACAAGCATTGTCTCCATGTTAACAAGGAAAGCAAAAATAAAGATATAAGTAAATAAAAATAAGAATAAACGACACAAGACACTAAAAGGGTAAGAAAACCTTTTATTTTTAAAATGTTATGTGGTTTACGTTAACAAAATACGCGCTGTCCATAACTTCATTTATCGCTAACCTTACGACTTAAATCCGCATTTTTTTCTAACAGTTTACGCTCGAAACAGATTAAAAACACGGGAAAAGTGCCAATTTTTTTTTAAAAATTGCTCGATTTGCCGTAGTTTTGACCCGAAATCGGTAAACTTTGTTTAAGCCCATATGGACTTAGAAAAAAATATAAACTTTGTTGAACAAAAGGAGTCATTAGAAATGCGCATTAGAAATACGCGGTATTGTTTTCTTTAAACAAAGAGCTGTATGCATAATGAAGTATGGGGCTGTGCAGAAATCTTGCCGTACCTTCTCAAATTATACACTTCTTCTTGCGTCAAAATCTTGCAGTCAAGAACAGCACTCACAAACTCTTCCTTCTCCATTGCTGGGAAACGAATTCTTTTCACAATTTGCTCTCCAAGGATTCCTCGTTTAACACTGCCATCTGCAGCCAATCCCTGCCTTTCACATTCCTCTGTAGCCCCCAGATCAACAGCTTTGAACAACTCTGCCTCTCTGATGGTCAATGAATCTCTCTTAACAATATCTTCAAGTAAGGACTTCTCAATTGTCGCGAATCCTTCTGATTTTACAACTTCTTCAGTTTTCCTGTCGATCACTTCCCAGCATCGATCCACAAGGCTTTTCTGTCTTCATATTGCTGAGCATGTGTCAAAATACAAAACACGTTTGTCGGATCCACGTTCCTGCGCAGAAAATCTATACATTCGTCAGCAAGCGAGGGCACGATGTATTTCTTGGCGACATACAACACCTGCATCACATTACTTTCGTTCAACTTCACCTCCTCGCTGTACATGTATCGAAGCATTTCCAGTACTCCCTCGTACTCACAGTCTGGCAGATCAATGGAGTCTGACTTCTCGGCCATTTCCCCACAGAACATGGCGAAAAACACGGGACTACAAATCGACAACACAAATTTGTGCGCTGGAATCGCCATCTTGCTCTTCTTGGCATTACTTTCGTCGGTGGACGCTTGAACAACAAGACGCACATCGCTCAGCAGGTCGTTGTTAAACATAACAGTGCCTCTTTCTCCGATGGTTGCTTTTCCCTTCTGCCACTTATTCTCAAAAGCAGCCATGATTTCCAACACTACTTCCTCGAAAACAAAAATTGCAAAATGGCAGGCAAATGAGGAAACGATGTTTTAAGTCAGCGGTGTTATTGATTCATACGTTAGGTACGCGGTGTGACGTGTTGTAACTACTGACTTAATGCAATATAGGCATATACATACGAAGCTATTCACATACTCCCAGAAATAGCCGTACACAGCTATACATGACTATGCACAGCCATAAATTGCTATACAGGGCTATACAGCACTATACACAGGTGCTACAAAAGTGACCATGGGTGACCCGAAACCCCAGACCCCCGGTCCATGGACCAGTCCAACGGACTGAGTCCACGGACCACCTCACGGACCGCTTCTACGGACTCCTAAAAAATTCAACAGAAAAAAAAAATCAAATATGGAAATATAAATTCTTACCTGTAGTCGATCCTCAATCGCGTTGCGCACGGTGAGATCGCGAACTGCCACGAGCAGTTCACTCTATATTGTACATTGTCGGTATTGGCGATTGCGCCAGTTTAGCAAATGCAAACTGTTGTTTGATTCATCTGTTGCCCAAACCATATCCTAAGGTAAACAGTAATAAAAACCTAATCAACTCGACAATCGTGTGGAGTTCGTGGCCTGGAGCTTGCACCCGTCGGAGAAAGAGAAATTTATGGGCCGAACAAAATGGCGGAAGCAAGAAACACCGACAAAACAGCAAAACGTCTCCACTGGTTTTTATTCTCTTCCTGTTCGCATTTCGTACAACAGATCAACGACAGTTTGGATTTGCTTTAGCCTGCTAAATTGGCGCAATACCGACAATGTACAATATAGAGTGGACTCGTGGCAGTTCGCGATCTCACCGCGCGCAACGCGAAGGTGGATCGACTACGGGTAAGAATTAATATTTCCATTCATTTTTTTTTCTATTGAATTTTTGGAGGAGTCCGTAGGGGTGGTCCGTATGGATGGTCCATGGACCGGTCCGGGAGGTGGTCCGTGGACCCAGTCCGTTGGACTGGTCCATGGACCGGGGGTAGCGCGTGTTTTCGGGTCACCCAGTGACGATACAAACTGCAAGAGTAATACAAAAGAAACCCTAGTTCTGTTGTCTTGCAATCTTTGTTCCTGAGATCTGCCAGTAAGGTTACCAACATAATTACCCTTATTTTTCACTTTTTGCTTCTTAGGCATAGGCCATTGTCATGGCAACAAAACGTCTAAAGAATGACGGATATTTTCCATTAATTCATCTTTTTTCTTTGATGTTTTGATTTTCCCTCGATGAAATTTTTTTAAACTTTCCTATCTTGTGAAAATGATTTTTTCTAACATGTTGCAGGGGAAAAAATATGGGTTCGTTCAGACGGTTTCACCGATATCACTTGATTTCTTATTTTTAACCATTAAACTGAATTGCTCCGACAGAATTTTTCCAAAAAATAGTATGTGGAAGGTAGCGTTAGTATCTCAAAATGTCCAAAATTTAAAAAAAAATCACCGAAGGAAACGCGAGAAAATTCCCTGTTAACTTTGCTTTTTTGGCCATGCTGATGTCATAAAATGTCAGGAAAATCTTACGATTTCATGTGAGTGCATGCAGATTACTACAGCTCACATCATCAGCCTGCACGCGGTCATAAAACTATAGGGAGTCACCATACACCCATACATGCATATTGCACATCCATACATACCCGGACACAGCTATACATAACTTAATACACAGCCATACATGGCTAAACACAGTCATACATAGCTCTACACATCCGTAGACAAACAAGCTCAGACACATGTCTGAGGTTATGAAAAGATATAAACTTCTAATAATAATAAAAGGATTTTTATAGCGCCATATCCATAGGCTCATAAACTTTAGGTACCATAGGTTAGCTAGTTTGGTCCTATCTATCCCTAGTGGGAAATAAGCCCGCGACCATATTTATCCTTTTGTGCCTGGTGTGGACAACATACTGGTCGGGCCATGGAGAGCATGCATGTTTTATCTCAAGCACTTAACGTTGGATTTGGTCCTCTTGTAGAGACCTGCATTATACACCTTGTTTGGCCAGAATATACGACCGATTTTTAGGAGGCATTCAATGTTGAAGGTGTCAGCTTTATATCAATATGTTACTTCTGATTACGCTGTCACTTACAGGCTCCCATGCACTCTTACAGGCTGTTAAATTTATCCTTAGAGGGTTATGACACTGTGTAAATGTTCAGGTCTTAAATAATGTCCAGAACATCCAATAGAGCGCCATACATGGTGCAGACATTAACGAATAACCCACAGTTATATTCTGTTTGCGCGCAGGCTACCTACACTGCTGCAGGGTTCAATTTTAGAGCCGTGTTCAAAAGCTTCCTTTTTCTGCTGGACAAACATCTTTTACCTTTCATGGTGCTAAAATTTATATAATTTGCATAGACATAACAGGTTACCTATCAAAGGTGAAGTTCCTGGCCATCTAACAAAGAAATACCCTCTGACTGGACTCCATCTGAGCCTCAGTCTAGATCGTGGGCAGTGTTTATAAATTATGGTTGTTCAGGTGTTCAAAAGTTTAAGTTTGAGTGGAGCCCAGTGTAGCCTGTGAACAGGCTCCTTGTGGAGAATGGGGCTTTTCGCACTTCTTTCTGCCTTATCCCACAACTTCAAGAGTATGCTTACAGGCTGGAGTTCCTGTGGCACATACCATAATTGCCTCCTGCTGGAAAAGACTGAGGCATAATTTTCTTAGTCACGTAGTGTAAACAATTATCAATCTTTCATTCTTTCAGGGCAAAAATTAATGCTACTGAAAGCACCTTTCAAGCAAAGGCACATAAGAGGGATGAAAGGATTAACCTCTGCCTCTATTTTTCGGGCCCCATATACAAAATAAATCACATAAATAACTTCTCTGCATCTATACAAATGCTGTCAGGGGTTAACACACTCAGCACTATTACAATGTATTGTGGGTAGGTGGCATAGCAGGGTCAGGGCCAGGTTATATAAAAAGTCCTGCAACTGAAGCTGAGCTGAGGTTTTATGTCACTGGGTCCTGGGGACCGTTTCTCGAAACTCCCGATAACTTTCCGGGCCCGGTAAGTAATTTTTCCAGCTCATTTATTTATCGCCAAATGGTAATCATTCGCACAAACTTAGCAAATTATGTGCTTCACGAAATTATAAAGATTAAAATTTAGCTTTCAAAATCAATAAAAGTTGTATAGCTATCAGAGCATATTGCATACCTAAAATAGTTTTCGGGCCCGGAAAGTTATCGGGAGTTTCGCGAAACGGCCCCCTGGTTACCAGAGATTTTTCTGGCAAAAGATTAACACGTACAACAGACCCTAGGAAAGGGCTAGAAAATTCATTGAAAGACTATTTCTCACAGACCATTTACAAAATAAATAAATAAAAAAGCAAACAAATAAAAAACAAATAAATAAATAAATAAATGAAAAACTAAATTATCAGAAAAAATTAAACAACTGTGCCCAGGTCCCCTTGCCTGGAAGGCAGTTCTTGTCAAGTTCAGCGTGAAGGCAAAGGAAGCGGCAAATAATCAACTGTAGGCAGCAAAGTTGCCAGCTGCAGCACATATTGATAGGGCCAGATTCTTTCTATAAAAGACATATTTCCCCAGTAGGTCACTGAAGAATCTAACTTTTATTTCAAATTCTTGGGTTCCCCAGGCTCACAAGGCTTGGGATTATTACAAACTGGTTCCCACACATGAATTAAGCACACAAAAGGAAACAAGAAGGGAAAAAGTTTTCTTTTCTTGCCACTTAATTTTATGCCAGTTCCCACAGCCTTTTTATGTGTGTGATATGTGTCACAAGAAGGAATCAGGCAACAGAGTTGATGATCTTACCCCTATCATACCAGTCTAGTTGAACAAGAAGTACACTTTCAGGTTTTTTGCACTTGGCAAATTGGCATATTCCAGCTGTTAATTTTATCTTGATGGCAACTGACCACTTAAAAAAAGCCAAAGACTGGGAATGAAATAGAATCCACTGATTAACTACCGTACTATTACGTCTACTAATAAGACTAATTTATTAAATAAAAGGTATGTTGAAAAAAAGGCTTCTATAACCTATCAAACAATTTACTGTTTGTATATATGAGGGTTGGGGTGGCACTTTTCTAACACAAATGTTCAATTGGATTTTCTTGCTTTTTGATGACTTGGTTGCATTTGGTTGATTTCTGCAATTGAAGTGCTGAATGCTCCAGTCATATGACTGCCAAAGACAATAATGAGCATCAACCTCTGGTCCCTGTGATGGAAATACAGTGTCTCTGTCTTAGCTGGACACCCTCGGGACCAGCTCTAGCTGTCCACCTTAGAGAGGTGTCTGCCTTATAGGGAGTTTAGTTAGAGACAATTAAGTGAATGTAGGGCAAAACTAGCCAGTCACTGATGTCCATCTTTAGCAGACTCGTACCCAGTCGCTATTTATGAGTCTGGGGGAAAGGGAGAGAAGATTGGGTTCTATTGAGGCGTGCGGTGTAACATGGGAAGGAGCGAAGGAAAAATAGCGACTCGCAGATTTCCTACGATAGAGACGTGCATTCTACCATAGAGGCGTGCAGCTCATTTTTTCATGGAAATGGCACTGAACTCTGACAATACTTGGATTCCTCGTTTCAGAAGAGCAGGGAGATGTTACCGGCCCTATTTCAATAGCGAACAGGAGTAAGTGGTGGTAATTCAGGATTCTAAGCTTTCAAGAAGATCTATCGTCTGTTTACATTAGAGGCAAATATTATGGCTTGTCACAAATAAATCGAGCCAAGAAATCAAAGTATCAGTTTAGAAATTTCTTGCGATTTGAGAAAACAATTTTTAAGTTTGAAGAAAGATTTCAGCGAATGATTTGTGAAATTTTTAATTTATAGTTGACGAAAGGTATTATTACATAACGATACGTGTATCAGAATAGGTCAGCTCAGTTCTCAATGGGTTATAAGCTTACTGTGTAGTGATACAAGATATCATTCGCTTTATTAAAAACATTATTTCCAATACAACTGCGATGTGAGCAAGCTAATTTACCTTCATTTATGGCATTATTTACCTCGCGTGAAAAAGAACTTCCCTTGCCGGCCCCCACCATACTGATACAAAATCTGCCAGTCGCTATTTTTCCTTCGCCCGTTCCAATGCCACCCCGCGCACCCCAATAGAGCCTTTCCCCCATAGCGACTGAGCACGAGTCTGCACCTTTAGGAATGTCTGATTGGAGAGAGTTGACTGTAGTCCCAAGCACCATCGCCAATAATTGAAAAGCTAAACATTAAGATTACATATGTCATATTGTTTTGAAAAAGAATTCAGGAAATTGCCCTGCAGTAACATTTGTTGCATCGACTTGCTTTTTTTTCTTATGATCCTGAAAGTTAAATGTCACACCATGACACTTGACACTACGAAAGCCACCTGCTCCAAAGCATGAGTTTGGACCATCTATCAGAGCTTTCACAACATAATGCTTGTTCTTTGTCAAAAGAAATGCATCAAACAACACATCAATGACATCAATTTCCTCTTCTTTGGATTGCAAAGGGACAGATGAAAATTTTTCTTCTTCCAGAGAAAACAAAGTTTCCTTAGTATGACACTCTCTTATTTTCATAGACACAATATATTCATTATTCTTGCTACCAAACAAGCGAATCCCACAGAGCATTACATCCTGGTCCACCCAAAACTCAAGGTAATCAGATTCTCCATAGTACCTCCAGCCATTACAAATATCTTCAGAATGCATAAACACAATAAATCTGCAGCACGATTGATGGGTGCCAACTCGGCTGTGTTCCGGAAAAGCCACAGGTGCAGTTGACACTCCATTAAAATTCTTTACCAACTCATACACTTCTTCATGAGTTAGAATCTTGCAGTCAAGAACAGTACTTGCAAAATCTTTTTGCTCCATTGCTGGAAAACGTATTCCTCCGAGAACTTGCTCTCCAAGGATCCTTCTCTTCACACTGCCATCTGCAGCCAATCCCTGCCTTTCACATTTCTTCGCAGCCCACAGATCAACAGCTTTGAACAATTCGACCTCCCTGATACTCAAGGAATCTCTCTTGATAAAAGCTTCAAGTAAGGACCTCTCAATTGTCGCGAAGCCCTCTGATTTTACAGCTCTTTCAGTTTCTCTATCAATCACTTCCCAGCATCGATCCACAAGACTTTTCTCGTCATATTGTTGAGCATGTGAAAGAACACAAAATACATTTGCCGAATCTACGTTCCTGTGTAGGAAATCAATGCATTCGTCAGCAAGCGAGGGCAGGATGTATTTCTTGGCGACATACAACACTTGCATCACGTTTCTTTCGTTCAACTTCACCTCCTCGCTGTACATGTATCGCAGCATTTCCAACACTCCCTCGTACTGACAGTCTGGCAAGTCAATGGAATCTGACTTCTCGGCCATTTTCCCACAGAACATGGCAAAAAACACGGGACTGCAAATCGACAACACAAACTTGTGCGCTGGAATCGCCATCTTGCTTTTCTTGGCATCAGTTTCGTCGCTAGATGCTTGAACAACAAGACTTACATCGCTAAGCAGATCGCTGTTAAAGATAAAAATACCTCTTTCTCCAATGGTTGATTTCGTCTTCTCCCACTTATCATCAAAAACAGCCATGATTACATTCGATTACTTACTAATATGGCGCGTCGCGACACGCGCGACACGGGACAATGGAAAACGAGCAATGCTGTCAGCGGTGTTATAGATCTCGTCAAATAACGTCACCGAAATGTCCACCGCAAACCATATATCTCTTGTAGAAAAAGGAAAATTAAGAAAGAAGAGTAGTACAGCCAGGAGCCCAACTCCTGGTGCAGCCTGTTCCGTGTCACTAAAATTCATGCATGTTGCAGTATTTTTCCGCTTTCTTATCCCAGTACTCATACAAAAACGCAGTCAAGCTGCAGGTATGTGCCGCTGTAGAGGGTACTGTTTTTTCGGTCAAGGATAAGGTATAGAATTCAGAGAGTTTTGGTCTGGAATCGAGTATCAGTTACTGGGAAACCGGAGCCGGTGTGAAAATTTTAGCCTAACGGTAAAGCCAACGCAAGGAGAGAGAGGAAACTACCCTGCGTGGCCAGAGGCCTTCTCGCTGTCGCATCCCTCTCATATTACACACCTCCTATGTTTCTTAAATTTTCACTGCGACAAGAGCTACTCTTGTTGCCGGCCTTCGGCCGACCAGACTTCCTGCGAAAGCATGCCACAAGTCAAGAGAACATCTGGTACCCCAAAAAGGAGGTACATATTACTTAGCAAATAGAGATGAAATCCGACTAAATGGGCCGAGACTTCCCGAATATTAACCACTGATAAGAATAACTTTTTAAGGCAAAAAGTAAATTTATACATATGCTTGTAATTTTTTTTAAAACCATGACACAAAGTGAAGTCCATATACCCTTAATTCTTAAATGAGAACCAAACGAATGGGAAATATTGAAATTCTTGAAGTTCTGTTGGCTTTTTCTTAATTGAACAGCAATTTTCATAACATGTTGTGGTATGGCTATAGGGCCATGATATGACAGCAGCAATATGAACAGATTCAATAATTTTTAGAAAAAAGCACGACAGTTTTAAGCCGATTACAGAAACTTATGTCATCAGCTCCAGTTCTTGCAAATTTTTTTTATGGGGCACCATGAAAAGAGAAAAAAATCTGGTTTGAGTAGTACACGGATTCTGAAGTTATGTAGCCGTTATGTAGCCGATAATTCCTTTATTATTATTTTGCAAATTCAGACCACCCAGTATACGATTTAACATGGAGAAGGAGGTCGATCATAAGTTTCCTTTTTAGACATCCTGCATGATGGGCAACAACCGCATTCCTTCTCCGATCATCACGGTTTATCAGAAACAAAAAATGTTCACTGGCCTCTTAATGAACTATTTCATGATATGACAGCAGCAATATGAACAGATTCAATAATTTTAAGAAAAAAGCATGACAGTTTTAAGCCGATGACAGAAACTTATATCATCAGCTCCAGTTCTTGCAAACTTTTTTCATGGGGCACCATATTTGAAAAGAGAAAAAAATCTGGTTTGAGTAGTACACGGATTCTGAAGTTTTATTTTATCGACGTTATGTAGCCGATAATTTTTTTATTATTATTTTGCAAATTCAGACCACCCAGTATACGATTTAACATGGAGAAGGAGGTCGATCATAAGTTTCCTTTTTAGACATCCTGCATGATGGGCAACAACCGCATTCCTCAGTTCTCCGATCATCACGGTTTATCAGAAACAAAAAATGTTCACTGGCCTCCTAATGAACTATTTCAGCCGACGTTCAAGGTCGGCGTACCGGCTTGGACTCAGGTTCGTACTTTAGTGGACCCGTTGTACAAGAGTTAGGTTTTCACGATATCATGAATCTTACTTTTATTCTACATAAGAACAGTTTTTCCATCAGTCTTTCAATGTGGCTCAAAGATCTGGCGGCACGAAGAGGAAGGGCTTCAGAACAGTGCAAATACTCATTTTTTGCAAGCTACCTTTAGTTACATAAGCTCTTTCTACCAAGTCAGTTGCACAAAATAGAGTACCGTAAGAGTGTACTACTCCAGCTACTCCTTTAGCTGCGGTACTGTACCAATCTATATTACTGAAATTCTTACATATTACCAGGGACATACATATTACTGAGCTTGCTTTTTCCTTCTTTAAGGTCAGGAACATGTTTACGTACAAGGAGGGCTTTTTAACACATTTTTGCACACTGCTTACCGTTACTTTTTGTTGTAGTCTTCCTTAGTTATTGTAATTTTTACAAGCTCGCGTTTCATTCTATTGTAACTATTAATATCTACTATCTTAATATTTATTCTAGTATTTACTACACCCCATTCAAATGTAACTGCAACTGTAATGAACGGAAGACGGCAGAAGCTTCTGTAGAAACATGTCTTCTAAACTCAAAACTGTGGTGCTTTTTCTTTGCAGTATGACTACCCATTCTTTGTTTTCAAGCTTCTTAATTGCAAAAGTCCCCAACTAGCTCTGCAGATTCTCAAACAAAAAAATGCCCGTTTTTGAGGTAAAGAAAGTTTTTTGCCTTCCTTGCCTTTTTTTTGACTTCCGCTCACGTTGTCAAAACGCCTTGTCACCACAAACAGACCTTCCCAGGACTACACTTGCCCGGACGATCATACTTCACCGACTTATGCTTTTTTTCCTTCTGTTTTCCGAAGTAGTAATCCCTCTGTTTTTCTCTCCTCTTTCTTTTCCTTCATTCTCCTGACTTTTAATGGTTTAGATTGTGAGCCAGTCTTACAAGTATCCCATTATTTGGGGCATACCCTGTGAGAAATTTTTTTTGACTTGAGCTTAAATTTATTCCTGTGTTTACGATATGATTAATCCACATTTAAGATCACTTGAGTTCGGCATTTCTTCAACGACGTGATCAAACTTGTCAAAAAGTACCTCGTGGCTTTTGTCACAGACTGTTAAAATTGGTGGCAGCTTAGTCCAGTTCTAAAGTTTACCCGTGTTTTCGGAAAAGAGGGTGTTCATGTTTCGCTGTCTAATGATATTACAGTTTTCATGTTGATTTGGCTTGTAGTCGTGGGAGAAAAATCAAGCAGCTCAATCAGGGATGTCGGACAAGAGAAGTGCAAACTTGTTTTCTAGCTGGCGTGTGTGTGGGGAACGAGGAAAGGGGAGGGGGGAGGGCGTATGTGATTTCCAGCAGTCCAGGAGGGGGTATTACCTAATATTTCTCTATATCAAACCCATTTCCCTCCCCCACCCTCCTGATAATTATTGCACAGTTCCCAATTATGAATCATGTTTGCTAACTAGGTTGCGCATGACAAAGACAATTTTTTTCAAATTTTCTTACTACTCAAACAAAGTTAATAAAGTATCACAACTGAAACAGTTGTGTTCTGAATAAAAAAAAAAAGTTTATGAAACGTTTTCGGCTAATCAAGCAAACGTACAGTCTTACAGAATCTGCATTTTTAAATATCATTTTTAACCTAAAAGTGAAAACGCACACAAGCTTCGTTAAATCCATTGATACTTAATCGGACTTTCAGTATAAAACAGGGCCTCGAAAATCACTCATAATCATTTTTACGGCATAACCTGTTCTAAGGACTCGTCGGTTTTCTATAATTATTACTTAATCAAGGTATTAATTCTGAAATTCTAACTGCGGCTGTGATTGTCTCAGGGGAAGGCGGTGCTGATTTTTCCCTGATTCCCAGCTTCACACCAACAGTTTCCATAGAAAAATTTACAAAACAGCATCGACCGCAAATACACCAATGAAAACGTCAAGGGGTAAACAACGATATAATCAATCTCGTTGCTAGAGAAATAACTTGACTATGAACACGCAAAAAAGAATTTGAAGACAATATTTGGCAAAATCATTCCTTGAATAAATTTCGCTTCCCGGGGGATCGGAGGGGGGCAGAGGTATGTTAGTTACTCTGTAAAGTTTTACACTGGGAAGCTCCAACCCTTACCCTTTGTTAGTATATACCAAGCCAGTGAATAGTGTTTTTCCTGCGCTCTGATTGACTACTCATACTCAGGATAGCATTTGCTATTCACCTCCGAGAATCGTTCAGGATTTCTCGCGCGAGGTTTCCATCATGATCATTTCTCAGAGTAAAGGAACTATTTGGTGCTGCCTGTTCACTGGTTGGTATGTACTAACACAATTATTCACCTCAGTGTCGGTGAAGAGTGGTAGATATTTACCTTGCCGCTTCGTGGCTCTGCAAATATCCACCACTATCCACCTCCACTTGGTGGATAATTGTCAAATATACAACTATTTTTTAATCAAAATGGCACCCCTTTCTTACACCTATTTTAATAAACGTTGCATCAGTAATGCATGATGCATGATCCTTGTTTCATACACTGCAAAGCATCATGTTTGTTATAAATAAAAGTGTTGTTCACTTTTCTTGCTGAAGGCACTCCAGGAGAAAACCAAATCATAAAAAAAAATACACAGTTGCTCTTGCTTTAGGACTAGTAGATAGAGAAAAGCAGCCATAAATTTTACGAGCATGATGCACTGCAATCTATGAAACATGCATCTCTGAAGCAACCTTTTTTGAAATGGGTATATACCTGGAGCAAAAATTGAACCCCTTCCTTTTAACTCATGAATAAGCTGAGCTGGAAATCTTCCAATATCACAAAGACGGGGAATCATTAACCTTGTAAAAAAACAAAAGATGCAGAACTTAATCTAATCAAACTGACGACCTTTAATATTATTTGTGACTACAACTGAATGTAATAAAAGCATTCTTTCAAGGCTCATATCCTACAATCACACTGGATTTAATAAAAACAGGTTTATTAGAGAGAATATTCAGTTGATTGACAAGGTAATTCAATATACTGCAGTGAAAAATATTCCTAGGCTCCTGCTTTCTTTTCCATTGAGATTTTTGAAACGTGCTCCAACCAACACATTTTATTCGACCACTAGAAAGGGATTTATCCGGCCTTGGAGCAAATGGAGTTGATATATTGAGTGGTGGTTAAAGTCAAAACAAGCAGGCATCTGCGAAATTGTTTTAAATGCCCAAATAACAACAAGGCCAGAAAGGAGACATCCTGCTGGGCAACAAAAATATTTTCAGTCCTTCAGTCAATTATTACAATAATATTGTTAGAGCTGATGTGCTGCTCCTAAAAATATCATATCCATATGGTACCCACCCATGCCAATCAAAGGTTTCTCTCTCTCTCAATCTCTGAATTCAACTCCCTTTCCGGAAATTCCAGTTAGCTTCACACTTTCTTCTAAAAATATTGGATTCTTTGTATTTCCAATGACATTCCTTATGCGTGGTGGGGATGGATATTTCCTGGAACAGCGTAATGTTTTGAGCCTGTCCCTGAATAAATCAGTTGCACAATTGTCTAATTAAATGGAAAATTAACTTTCTAATCATTTAACTCCCGATTTATGGAAATATACTTCTATAAAAAATTTCTGAAGAAAGAAAATTATACACTTAAGTTACAAAAGGGTCTTACAAGTATAACAACAACCTGGACAAACAAGATTTGGAAACTTACAAATCAGAAGTAAGTACTGAACTTCAGTCACAAAACTATAATGGCAGTGTTAAAAACAGGACAATTTGAAGTAATTTATCAACATCATCATCATTATCATCATACTTACCTTTTTAATTCTTTTTTTGTAACAATTACCACCCAATTTGACTAGTGATGCTATACTTTAGGTTGGGATTATAAAACTTTTTGGTAAATGTTTTTGTTTTGCTTACTGTTGTTGTTGCTCTTGTTGCTGTTAACATTGTTATTTCTCTTTCGAGCTGGGAAAATATGCTGACAAGTCAACTGAGAAGGTGCTCACAATCCGTTGTCAGATAGTACCAAAATGACTGAACACTATCATACTTGTTTGAAAAAGAATTCAACAAATTGACCACACTTAACTGATGTTGCATCAATTAACTTCTCTGGCTTGTAATCCTTAAAGTGAAATGTCACACCATTGCACTGAACAGATTTAGCACCATTGACCCCAAAGCAAGAGTCACCACCAATTATTAAGGCTTTAACAACATATTTGTTGCTCTTTCTCAAAACAAACGGTTCAAACATAACATTAAAAACGTCTATATCCTCTTCTTTGTATCGCATAGGTACAGATAAAAAACTTTCTTCTGCTAAACAAATCAATGAATTGTTAGTTTGGCAATCTATAATATCTAGAGAAACCTCATAAGCATCACGCTCATTGCCAAACAAGCTAATTCCATGTAGCATGACATCCTCGTCCACCCAAAACTTAAGGCAATCACGCATCTTGTCCGAGTAAGAATAATTCCAGCCTCCTTTTTCATCAAAATGCGCCAGTGTTTCAAATCTGCAGCATGACTGATGGGTGCCAACACGTCCTTTGTCTGGAAAACCCACAGGTGCAGGCAAGACTCCATGAAAATTCTTCATCAAATCTCTCATTTCTTCTTTATGTAGGATGTCACTGTCAAGCACAACACTCACAAACTCCTTCTCCTCCATTGCTGGAAAACGAATTTCTTTCACAATTTGCTCTCCAAGGATCCTTCTTTTAACACTACCATCTGCAGCCAATCCCTTCCTTTCACATTCCTTTGTAGCCCACAGATCAACAGCTTTGAACAACTCTACCTCTGAAATGGAAAGTGAATCTCTCTCGACAATCGATTCAAGCAAGGACCTCTCAACTGAAGCAAATCCTTCTGATTTTACAGCATCTTTAGTTTCACGATCAATCAACTCCCAGCATTGATCCACAAGACTTTTCTCGTTATATTGTTGACCAAGCGTCAAAATAGAAAACACGTTTGTCGGATCCATATTCCTGAGCAGAAAATCAATACATTCGTCAGCAAGCGAGGGCAGGATATATTTCTTGGCGACATACAACACTTGCATCACGTTACTTTCGTTCAACTTCACCTCCTCGCTGTACATGTATCGCAGCATTTCCAACACTCCCTCGTACTGACAGTCTGGCAGGTCAATGGAGTCTGACTTCTCGGCCATTTCCCCGTAGAACATGGCGAAAAACACTGGACTACAAATCGACAACACAAACTTGTGCGCTGGAATCGCCATCTTGCTTTTCTTGGCATCAGTTTCGTGATAGATGCTTGAACAACAAGACGCACGTCGCTTAGCACATCGCTGTTAAACATAAAAACACCTCTTTCCCTGATGGTTGCTTTCGTCTCCTGCCACTTATCTTTAAAACCAGCCATGATTTCTAACGTTACTTCACTACACCCTCAAAGATGAGCGAAACGGCAACCGAAATGGCGGGAAAAGGAAAAGGGAAACGATGTAGCCTGCGAGCAGGCTCTCTATTCGGGGGGCAACGCAACGTGAATTATTTTCTTACGTGAATTATTTTCTTCGAGAGCGCCGAAGGCGCGAGTGCGAGCAGGCTCTCTATTCGGGAGGCAACGCAACGTGAATTATTTTCTTACGTGAATTATTTTCTCAAAGAAACGTTCGCCGAAACTCGCGCCTTCGGCGCTCTCAAAGAAAATAATTCACGTTGCCCCCCCGAATAGAGAGCCTGCTCGCAGGCTAGAAACGATGTTGTCAGCGGTGTAATAGAACACGTCAAATAATGTTCCCAAGATGTCCACCACGAAACTGTGAACAGCTCGCCCACAGGCTACCCAAACGCTGAATTAGCTATATCACAATCATTTATGAAAATGTTGTTGTTTACCTGTGTTCCTTTGTCTTAAAGAGTCGTTTAGGAAGGGATTTGAATCAGAGCAGAGACGTTTTACCTTGCCAGTTTTAAATGTTATCTTGTCTGGCGCGTTGTAAACAGGACGCAACAATTACTTCGCACACAGGAACACAGGTAAATAATAATATTTTTATTAAATGATTGGATATATCAATCTAGCGAATACAGCGTTTGGTTGGCTGTGGCTCGCCGTCATAGGGTTGTGCCTGAGTCGCGTCCAGAAGGACACCCGAAGAAAATTTCGGAAATTCTCGGCAAATATCCAATATGTCGGACTGAGTGGCACTGAACTGACATTCAAAGCACGCATTATTAAAAGAAGGCGAGAAAGACCGCGTGATCGACTGTTAAATGTAACAAAACTAACAACCGTTAACCGCAGGAGTTTTGTACCCAGCGACCGCCCGATGACCAAGAAGCATAAGGACTTATTCTACGAGATTGGTTCTACTTAAGGGACAATGTACGTAGATGCCTTTTTCCGCAACGTTTTTGTCTTTTTTTGTTAATTATCTCCATGAGATTTCAATCAATCCAAAAGTGCTCTCACAGAATCAAAGTGCGAGCTCCCTTAAATGTGAGATAATTTTTTCGCGATTTTTTAAGTGAACGTAAAGAAAGAGAGGGGAAAGGAAAATTGATGAGTTTTAAGAAAATTTAAAACTGTAAAGAACTGAAGGTGAGTTAAAATTAAAATTTAAAGTTAATAATTAATAGATGGATACCAAAACAGTCCGCAAACAGCCCCAGGTGCTCTCTTTTATTTCTTTCTTAAATCTTATCATATTTCCTATTTCCCAAAAATTCACGTATGTTGTCCCCTTAATCCCTCCTAATGGTCCTTCAATATACGTATATCCAATTTACATTCAACATATCATGTCCACGTAGTTCCTGATACCAGATACAGTAAAAACCCGGGTATAAACCTAGATTTTTCCAACTTAGCCTAAATAGGTTCTTAAAAAAATGGTATTTAGTGGGATTTTAGGCTACTTAGGTTCTTAAATAGGTTCTTTATTTGATAGGGGCACTAGCGATCAGCACAGATAACTACAGGGCATATGTGATATGGAATATATTGCTGTATTAAATAATTCTCTAGAATACAGTTTAGATGACAACCATACAGTAAATTTATCTTTCCAAAGTACTAGCATACATGTCTTTCACGCTGCAGTGACCATAAAATGCTGTGATACATTTTGTGATGCCTTCCTTTTTGTAAAATAAGAACCTATTGACAATTTTAGGCTAAATAGGTTCTTATGAAAAGGGGGTTTAAAATGAAAATTTTAGCCAAACAGGTTCTTAAATTTTTGGTTCTTATACGCGGGTTTTTACTGTATATCGATGCACGTTTAAGGAAGTTTGCGCTAATTGTTTCTACGCATCCTTACTGCGTACGCAGATTCACGTAGCGATGTCATGCCACGTCATGCATTGAGCGCGCGCGCTGTTGAAGAAATGTAGATATCTATAGCGCTAGTGGGCATTTTAATATCTATGCACGGGTTTAACTCTGTTAAATGTTCGTTGACCCCCGATTTTCTATTGATAGATCAGTTTCTTTATTGATTATCTACGTTTGGTGAAAACTTGAAGAAAATCTGTGTTGTAGAAGTTTGACTTTGAACTTTTATTCCCACGCACCATCGAATTCCGCTCTTATTATAGCTGCACAGTGTTGGCAAAAACCAATCTTAAAGGTTGAGCTTAACTGCAAAGATGACACCGGTTCAAGTTATTTACTTGACAGACCCATTTAAATGAAATTTAACTGAGAAAGTGGGTCTACAGCAAATCGTTTTTAATATTTTTCAACTAACAACCACTGAGGCCATGACGAGTTACCAGGGCCGATTTGTCAAAAATAGGGTAGTTTTTCACTCGATTTATTTCGAAAACGAAGTCGGTGACCCCCCAATTTTTTTTGGCATTTCTGACATAGGTAACTTATTATCAGACTGAAGCAAAAGTATGAAAAAAATCTGTGTTGTAGAAGACTTTAGAGCGAACGTCCTTAAACGTGTTTTGATAATTTTTTTGGTAAAATTGTACAAAACGAAAAATGAAAATGTACTGATATTTCGGACAGTCAAGCCGTCCTTCTTCGGGGGATTTAATCAATTTAATCTAAATATTTTAAAAAAACGGAATTGGATTGTGGTAGTATATAATAGAAGCAAATAGTAAGAACCTGTTTAGATCAACACATAGTTTCAGATACCAACAGGCTCACTTGGTGAGTTATTTGCAGGAGCATCCTAGTGGCACAGCCGCGATCTGCAGGCCGGCTCGCAAATAACGGGCCGCCAAGATACTCGGGCAGATAACTCACGAAGTGAGCCTTCTTGTAGGCTAACTAACTTGGAACAATGCTGGTGTTTACAGTACTCCGGAGTACTATAGGAAAACCCAAAGTTTCACGCATAAAAAACTGATATTTCACAAATCGCAAAGGAAATGGTACGGGGTCGATCAAGCGAAAGAAATTTAACGTGCAAGTGACAAAACTATGGTTGATGTTGTTAAACTCGATCAAGGCAAGACCGTCACCGTGACAACCTCGTCCCAAATCTAATGTTCTCAATCGGCATAAACGGTCAAAACCAAAGGGGTCGTTACACAAAGCAATGGATTTTACCTTTTTATTTTACGTTAGAATGAACCACGAAGTCTCACAAAGCAACATGTCTTCCTTCGTGTCTCACATGTCAAAATGCGCCCGCGATACAACTAAGCGGTAAATTCGTCAAAATCACCGGGGCAACGAGTTAATCATTAAACGGCGAAATTATTACATTTTTTTTTATTCTTAACATCCCCCTCCCGAATGCAATTGATGCATTCGCTAACTAATAACATGTATAAAAAATCTAAAGTCCATGGGGGAGCATGACCACTGTCATAGACTGTTTCTCAATAAAGTTGAAAGTTCAAATCATCTTGTCTAATCAATGTTCCTATCAAAGTTCTAGGTAACAAAACATCAACGACTGTCATTTTCACAATCAGGCGCAGTTCCGGCATCACAGTCAAACCTTTAATGACTCTCACTCCTCACCACTGTCTTCCACATACTCCAGGGGACACAGGCGATGGACAGGCCGCAAGTACTCCTTGTTCTTTACCTTGACTTTCACAACTCTCACTAGACCATCATCACCAGGGTATGCTTCAATCACACGACCGAGAGGCCACTCTCTTCTGCTGGCGTTTGGCTCCACAATCAGTACCACATCACCTTCCTTCAAGTTGTGTCTTGGATGAAACCATTTCTTTCTGACATTAAGGCTGGGCAGGAACTCCTTTCTCCAACGTTTCCAGAACTGTCCTAGAAGCTGCTGCACACGGTGCCACCGTTTCCTGGGGTTGTAGGTTTGCTCGTGGTCAAGTGCTTCAGGGGCAAACAGTCCTCCAATCTCTCCAACAAGGAAGTGGCTTGGAGTGAGTGGCGAAAGGTCATTGGGATCTGAGCTGACGTAAGTTATCGGTCGGGAATTCAACAATCGTTCTGCGCCACAGATAGCTGTGTGAAGCTCTTCGTCGGTAACATCTGCGTCTCCAAGGATAGCTTTGATTGCTTTCTTCGCACTTTTGATCAGTGCCTCAAATACACCACCAAAATGGGGGGCACACGGAGGGTTAAACGTCCAGTCAATGGGGTGATATTTGCTGGTTTCTTGCGTGATTCTGTCTGTGTCAAGGGCCTCCACCAACTGCCGCAGTTCACGCTCTGCTCCAACGAAGTTGGTTCCATTGTCAGAGATAACATAGGTCGGTGTCCCCCTCCTTGATGTCATCCGGGTAAATGCGTTAATAAACGAGTAAGTATCTAATGAGTAGGACATTTCCAAATGTACAGCTCGGGTTGTAAGGCAAGTGAAAAGACACAGGTAACGCTTGGCTCTTGTCCTACCACGTCCTTGTTTGGTCAAGAATGGACCTCCATAATCAACACCAACTTTTTCAAATGCCCTTAGTGAAGACTGTAGTCTTGATTTGGGTAACAGGGCCATCATCTGATTGCCTATCTTCATGGTGAAACGACGTCGACATTCAGCACAAGCTTCGGTAATGCTTCGCACCATACGCCTTCCTTTTATAATCCAGAAACGACTTCTTAACTCGGTTAGAACTTGCTCAACTCCAGCCCCATGACCGAGTCTTTCATGGGCATCAACGATGACTAGTCTTGTTACAGGGTGGTCCTTTGGTAGTAGGATAGGGTGTCTTGTGTCGTATGGAAGCTCATCTGCGAAACGCAAGCGTCCATCCATCCGAAGTAACCCCTCACTGTCCCTCTTAGGGTTCAATTGAGTCAGCGACCCTTCGTTTTCTCCACCAGGGAAGGTTTGGGCTTGGGCTTGCTTAATCCAGAAGGTCTCTGCTTCTGATATCTCGGTTGGCAGGAGGATTCGGTCCTTTCTTCGTAAATTCATTGGAAGTCTGCAGTTGGTCAGGAATCGCTGAACCCATCCTGTCACATTAACCAGTCGCTTGAGGTTTGAGAATTTGTTTGGGTCAGTGATCATACTGGTATGGCTCTTGGTCACGTGTGTTCTGGATGTTGTTCGTCTTTCACAGTCCTCAGTCTTCATAGTGTTGTCTCTGGGAGGTGGTGCTGCTGGCCAGGTTGACTCATCATCTTTAAGAAAGGCTGGTCCCTCCATCCAAACTTCACTTTCGGCTAAGGCCTTGGCAGAAAGCCCCCTTGTTGGCAGGTCTGCTGGGTTGACTGTTCCTGGTACATGTCGCCACTGCTCAGGACTTGACGTTCGCTGAATTTCGCCAATTCGATTGGCAACAAATGGTTTGAACTCGCGGCTTTGATTGCGGACCCAGTACCACACATTCTCTGAGTCAGTCCAAAAGATGGTTCTGTCCACGGTGATCACTTTCAGGATGTTCTGGGCTAGTCGACTTGAAAGGACGGCACCCATAAGCTCTAGTCGAGGAATTGTCATCGCCTTCACTGGGGACACACGACACTTTGATGCAATAAGGCGCGATGACGGACTGCTGTCCTGGTATCGACAGACTAAATAGGCAACTGATGCAAAGGCTTCATTAGAAGCATCTGAAAGTAGGTGTAGTTCAATGCTCTCTGGGTACGCTCGACGCAGACAACGAGGGACCGCAACATTTGACAGTTGTGGGAGTTCCAATACCCACTTCTCCCACTTGGCTTTTAAGTTCTCAGGTAATTCGTTGTCCCAATCAACACCAGCCATCCATATCTCCTGCATAAGGACCTTTGCTCTTACGGTAAATGGTGCCAAGAACTGAAGCGGGTCAAACAGGCTGGCTATAGCACTCAGTACGTTTCGCTTGGTGGGTGCTTTGTTGTCGATGAGTGGCTGTTGCACTTGGAAGGTAAAAACATCTCTTTCAGCTTCCCACATTACTCCAAGAGTCTTGGTCTTTGGCAAGATATCTTTGTCTAACTCCAAGGTAGGTAGGCGATCTTCCTTCGGGACGTCTTCAATTACAACTGGTTCATTGGAGGACCACTTCCTTAACTTGAAGCCCGCCATGGCTAACAGAGCAGACAGCTGGCGTCGCAGGTATTGAGCACTTTCGACTGTCTCACAGGAGTCTAGTACATCATCCACATACATCGAGTCTTCAACAGTGCTTGCTGCTTCAGGAAAGTCCGAAGCGTGTGTCCTGGCATGGGTCTGAAGAACATACTGGGAACAAAATGGCGAAGCAGTGTTTCCAAACAATAGTCGCTGAAACTCATACACGTCAGGCTCTCTTGAAGTGTCGAAGTCACGCCACAGGAACCGGTGATACGGACGGTCTTTGTCTTGCAGTTCAACTTGCAAGAACATCTCGGAAATGTCAGCTGATAGGGCTACAGGTGCCCGACGAAAACGTGTCAACACATCAACTAAGTCTCTTTGAAACTTTGGCCCGGGCCATATGGCGTCATTCAAACTCTTTCCATCATGCTTTGCCGCAGCGTCAAAGACCACTCGCACTTTAGTCGTAACTCTGTCTTCTTTGACCACCGGAAAGTGGGGCAGAAACCATTGTTTTTCAACTTCAAATTGGGGCACTTGACGAATGTAGTTCTTTCTCTCGTAATCTTGAAAGATCTTGCTGTAGGCTTCCATGACCTCTGGGCCTTTTCGTTTGAGGGACTTCTCCTGGCTTTTGAGTCGCACGAGAGCTACGTCATAATTGTTAGTAAACTTTGGTTCGCCTTTTTTCCAGGGGATTCCAATTCTGTATCGCCCATTCCTGACCTCCAACGTCTCAGATACTTGAGCAGTTGCTGCTCTCTCTTCCGCTGTCATCTGTTGTTCAGGTTTGTCCACGATCCCCAGGGATTCGAGTTCCCAAAATGCACGCAGAATGTCATCAGGTGGCGGTGGCTTGTTGACTTGACTACTGCGGTACGTGCGTGTGAAGTGGGAATGAGTGTTGCGCCGAAACTCTTCCACCAATGTAGGACCAAAGCACACCCAGCCCAAATTTGTCAAACGTGCAACAGGGTCATTTGGTTGGACACCGCAAGCTTCCTTTAACACATGGTGAAAGACTGGATGATCACTGCCAATCATGATGTCAATCTGACGCCGCCTTGATACATTCTCGAATGGCACTTGGCGAAGGTGGGGCCACTTATCCTTCAGTTCTGACCAGCGAATAGCTGGAGTGTCGCCAGCAATGTTGTCAAGGACATGTGCTTGCAAAGGACTTGAAAATTTACCATCTAGGTTTGTCACTGTCAGTTCAACCCTTCGTGAACGTGTCTTAACTTCTGCTCCTCCTGTTCCTGCAATAGTCAGATTCAACTCTTGTCCATGTAACTCTAGCTCTTCGGCAGCATCCTCAGAAACGTAGGAACTCGTGGAGCATGGGTCTAGCATGACATTTCCCCTCAATTCTTTATTTCCATTACTGATCAGGGCTGGGAGAATCATCAATGATACATGTTCAACATGGCTAGTATTGTGTGTCTGCTCTCGAGGGTTGAGGTTAACCGGTGCCGGGTCACTGGTGCTTGCTCCTGTAGCGTGCGGGGTTCTTGGTTCTGGATTCGGCTGCTCTTCTGGTCGGAAAGGTGAGGCGCCCACATGTAGTTGGCCTTGTGATCTGTCTGACAAATGATGGGAAGTGCTTTCATGAAGATAGCTGCTGTGGTTAGTACTTAGACACCCGTCAACTCCACATCGCTTCACGTTAGGGCATTCCTTACTGTGATGACCAGCAGCTAGACAACGGTAACAACGATTAGCATTTCTAATCAGCTCCTTTCTCTTCAGAACAGGTAGCTCTTTGAAGGCTTTACAAACCCATGGTGGATGGTTCTGTTTACATGTGTCGACAATACAGCCTCTTGACTTCGATTTGGTGGTAAAGGTTCGCCCACGAACTCGGTCGCCTCGAAAACCATTTCTTCGTCCTTCTGGCCCATCAGATTTTCTTTTTCCGAACCCACTCGTCTCTTCCCTTGCTTCCTCCATGATTTGCACCCGTATCTCTACCCACTCTATAAGTGATTCAAAGCTGTCTTCCAGAGAATGATCGATAAGCCAATGTTTGTACGCCTGCACATCCTCCTCCGAAAGCTTCTCCTTTGCTGTGAGATTCAGATTGTGTCCTTGAAGTTCTTGACCTGGACCACAGTCTTTCAGTGCTATCCAAACTCTTTCGAGTATACCTTGAAAGTTCTCCATATCTTCCAGATGTCGGGGTCGAACTTTCTGCCATCCACGCAGAGCAGTCAGGTGTTTAATCTGCAAACGTCTCTCTCCTCCATACTTCTTTTCAAGCTTTTCCTTTGCTCTTTCGTAAGCATTTATAGAGTATCCAAGGTCTTTAACCAATGTCAGGGCCTTTCCAGTCAAACTGCTTTGAAGTCGTAACACTTTTTCGCCAACAGGAATATCCATTCCATCAACAATAGACATAAAGGCTGCCCTCCAAGGCTCGTAGTCAGCTTTATCTTCTCCAGAAAACTTGGGAAGATCAACACCTTTCAACTTGACGGGTAAGCTCCTTTGTACCAGTCTTCCATGGTACTGGCCAGGCCCATAAGCATTCTTCTCATACTCTAAATCAGGGGAACGGGAGATGCCCAGTGAAATGTCATCCTTATTGCGTAAGCCAGACTCTCGCTCTGCAGCATCTGCTCTCAGTTGATTCAGAGCAGCCACCTTTCGTGCTTCCTCAGCCCGCTGTTTGGCTAGTTGAACTTCGGCGGTGATTCTTTCTAGCTCTAATTCCTTCTGTTTTTGCTCTTCTTCTACTTGAGCAAGGCGTTCACTGGCCTGTTTTGCTTCCAGTTGCTTCTGTTTTACGTATGGCGATGCCAAGGAGACTTTATCATCATTTGCCTGTGACTTATTTGAAAGCATAACTGACTCTTTCTCTCCCTTGTCAAGTCTTTCTTGTACATGTTTTTCTGCATTCTCAATAATTTCGTCAACGGACGCCACAATTTCATCCGCTTCTTTGTCAAGTACTTCAATAATTGTCTCTGCGTCTTCAATTTCGTTCAGTGCATAAACTTCTTTTAGACTGGCAACGATTTTCTCAATAAGACTTAACTCTGTTTTGATTTTGTTCATGGCTCTTCGTACAGCGTTTTTACTCGGCAAAGTTCCATTTAATGTGTTACTCTCCAGCAGTTCAGTCAACTGATTCTTTGCTTTTGTTAGTCTAGTCTTGGCCGATTTCTTGTTGTTACGTAAGGATTGAATTTAGCACTAGCGGTACTTACTGTGCTCCCATCTTTTTCGCTTTCGTTTTCCTTTTTGGTCACGACATCTTCAGGAGGTTTTTCTTTCGTCGAAGGCGGCAAGTCTTGTCCTCCGCTCGTTAAGTCTTGGTCTGGTTTGCTCGTGTCCGCCATTACTGTTCATTCGTCTGCTCGGTAGAAATCCACGCTCTGTTGTCGCTAAGTCCAAATTATCCGGCTCAAAAGGTCCACAATTGTTCTCAATCGGCAGAACGGTCAAAACCAAAGGGGTCGTTACACAAAGCAATGGATTTTACCTTTTTATTTTACGTTAGAATGAACCACGAGGTCTCACAAAGCAACATGTCTTCCTTCGTGTCTCACATGTCAAAATGCGCCCGCGATACAACTAAGCGGTAAATTCGTCAAAATCACCGGGGCAACGAGTTAATCATTAAACGGCGAAATTATTACAATTTTTTTGATTCTTAACATCTAAAAAAGGGAAAAAGTCCTGGGAACGAGCTGTCACCGTGAGAAAAAAAAATTGGTAAGATGGAATATTCAGCTTATGACGAGCATGAGACAACAAAAAATTCTGCGTCGCTGACGGGATTCGAGACCAAGAACGAGGAGCCCATCTTTTGCAAAGTTCGATTCTCTTTGGGGACTCTGCCTCAGATTTTTCTTGCCCCACGCTCGTGACAAACTGAATGTTACATCTTTCATGCTTTTATTTAGGTCTTCAGTGCGAAAATCACGTCCAGAAAACTTGTTTAAACATCACGGTAATTGCAAGAGGCGAACACGCTTTAAAATACTTCTTAAATTTTTGTTCCATAAAAACATGTAGTTGTTAATCTGGTTCGTGTTCGAAGCTACACAGCTAGGGTGATGGGGAATGGTTTGTATCATCAACGTTAACTTTTCTGTCTTCTTCAGTTACCGTAATGCAGTATGTACAATTTCTAATTGCGTTCGACGACAGGAGAACGCAACCCTAATCCCGGCCGGAGTGAAATCGAGATTTTCTCTGTAGTGGATGGATGGATCGATGGTGGATGGACGGATACCAATTTAGCCCCCCCCCCCCCCAAAGATTTTTGCAGGGGCATAACCTCGGCCGGGAACTGGTGTATACTTTGACTCGCTTTCATGGAACCAAATGACCTCGCTTAAACAGAGCTGAATAACAACTGCGCATGTCAAAAGCGCGCGCCAAGGAAAACTGGGGACCACAATACAAAGCCATAGCAACATTGGCGGACTTTTTAAAAATTTTGACACCGCGAAGTTTTTCACCTTCAATAAGAGTTTTGTTGCAAACTTAAGTTTCAGACTTCTGCAAAGCCTTCGTCTGTTGTCGGGACAAATTATATCTTTTGTAAACCGAGGTTATTTTTCTGAACACCAGGTGAAAACGTGTCTCAAAAACACCAGTCCGCGAAAATGCAGCGAGATTCCTACCATTCCTGGAGTACACCTTGTCATCTTGCCTTTACATTCTTCCCCTGACCGGGTATTCTTACACAGGAGCAGGTGTGGCGACCAGAACTTTCCCTCCACGTTGTATAAAAGCAACACAGTGTGCAATCACTGCATTTTCGCGGACTGGAGTTTTTGAGAGACGTTTTCATCTGGTGTTCTGAAAAATAACCTCGGTGTGCAAAAGATAAAATTTGTCTCGACAACAGATGAAGGCTTTGCAGAAGTCTGAAACTTAAGTTTTCAACAAAACTCTTATCGAAGGTGACAATCTTCGCGGTGTCAAAATTTTTAAAAAGACCGCCATCTTGTTGCTATGTTGTTGCTATGGTTTGTCTTGTCGTCCCCAGTTTTCCTCAGCGCGCACTTTTGACATGCGCAGTTGTTATTCAGCTCTGTTCCTCGCTTATCCAAAGGTGTCTTTGTTGCGAAGAAGCTTGTTTTGAACGAGGGAAGTTCCAGGCTCGAAAAAGCAACCTTGCGCCCAAGGAGTTATTGTAAATCCTTGATCGAAGTCTTAGAGAAGTATGCACGACTCCTTGGTACATATGTCAACCTGCAGTTCGCCGTTCAGTTGGCATTCTCGCCTTCGATAAAGAACCACTCGGTATACAACATTCAAATTTATGCACCAGTCAGTGTTAACCCCCGCACCCCCCCGGCCGGGACATAGCGGGGCATTTGCCTGGAGCTCACTGCAAAAGTTGTCAAATGCCCCGCACCCGCAGGCCATTTGTTTGCTCTAATCGGAGTTAATGACCCCGCTCAAATGCCCTGCTCTTTTTGTGCAAAAATAAATTAGACAGTACTTTAGCAGAAAAAGAGACAAGTGAATAAGGTAGTAGACACAGATTAATACAAATGCTTCAAACTTTATTTGGAGCTTCCACATTCACACATTTCGAGTACAATCCACCTGCTTGCAAGTCAAAATTGTGGAAAAGAATTTAACAGAAATAAGCGAACAACTAACAAAAACAGTTTAAATATACTTCAGCTGTCATGGAACTTCAACAAATACTATTGTACAGAATAGGTCCACTTGCTTGCAAAAACATGCATAGTTATCCCTGGCAAATCAGCTGGCAGTCATCACACTGTACGAAAAACAGTTTATTCTAAATATCATTACTAACCTGCAAATGGAACTTCAACAAACACAGAATAGGTCCACTTGCTTGCAACAGGATGCACATGCAGTTTAATTAGTAAGCTGATTAAAATCAAAAGATTCTCACTTTCTTCGCATCAGCAGTGGCGGCCATCTTGCTGGATTTACGATTCTAGTCCCAGTCCACCTCGGTGGAAAGGCACCAGTCCAGTCCCCGGCGACCGGCTGATCTTGGAAAGATTGGAAAATGCCCCGATCCAGTCCCCGGCTGATTCTTGGAATGATGCAAAAGTCGTCAAATTCCCCGATACCCGCGGCCCTTTCTCCTGTCAAATCACGGAAAATCCCCGGCAAATGCCCCGCTATGTCCCGGCCGGGGGGGTGCGGGGGTTTACATTGACTGGTGCATTATATGTCCGTGAAAGAAACACGCTATTTGAATTTACTTGATACTTAAATCATTTCTCTCTCGAACAATGCCTTGGCGAGTCACTCTCGAAGTTTTGTGTAATGTCCATGCTGCCACTTTTAAATTTAGAAATCGCGTTGTCTGCTTATTTCGGAAATCGACGTTTATTAACGAAGCCGCGAACTAAAAGAGGTTGAGAGGACCATTGCGCCAATATTTTTGGAGGTTATCAAAGGTAAAGAGTTCAACGGTAGTTGTAACATTTCAGTTTAATTCTGTATTTACATGTGAAACTTTCGATGAGTAACATACAAGCGGTCACGTAATAACTAAATATGTCCGCCTGAAAAATGACATATGCCAGGCAACTTTGTTATTTTAAGATTTACATGTATTTCGTATCTGACAATGTTCGATTTCCTATTGAAAATATATCAACTGATAACAACCGAGGGTCGAGAAAGATCAGAAAACTAAGCAGACTCTTTCTTTCCCTAATTTCGGTGTCGACAAGGGTTGCAGTCGAACGCACTCCACTAATCTGCGATTACTACTAGTATTATTTTTAATTTTCCATATTTGACTTTCCATTTTCTCTTTCCCCATTCGCCATTTTCTATCAAGTTAAGCGCGCAAATGTTATTTGGGAGCCCGCGTCGACTGTCCAGCGGTTGGAATTTTCGCGCCTCTCCTCTCCTGGGGGATTCTCTTTGCCGCATATCCTCTCCGCACTCATGGCTGTCTTTGAGAACTGGCAGAGGGCGAACGCATCTGTCAAAGAAAGGAGCTTTTTTTTGTTCAACAACGATCTGATAAGCGATGTGCGTCTTGTTGTTGGGGCTACGAGCCACGAAAATGAAGCTAAGAAAAGAAAGATGGCGATTTCAGCGCACAGATTTGTGTTGTCGGTTCGCAGTCCCGTGTTTTTCGCCATGTTCTGCGGAAAAATGGCTGACAAGTCAGACTCCATTGACCTGCCAGACTGTGAGTACGAGGGAGTGTTGGAAATGCTGCGATACATGTACAGCGAGGAGGTGAAGTTGAACGAAAGTAACGTGGTGCAAGTGTTGTATGTCGCCAAGAAATACATGCTGCCGACGCTCGCTGACAAATGTATCGAATTTCTTCACAGGCATGTGGATCCAGCAAATGTGTTTTGTGTCCTGTCACACGCCCAACAGTATGACGAGAAAAGTCTTGTGAATCGATGCTGGGAAGTTATTGACAGAAGAACAGAGGAAGCTGTGAAATCAGAGGCATTCGCGACAATTGAGAGGTCCTTACTTGAAGCTACAGTAAAGAGAGATTCATTGAATATCAGTGAGTTGGAATTGTTTGAAGCTGTTGATCTGTGGGCCACAAAGGAATGTGAAAGGCAAGGATTGGCTGTCGACAGCAAGCTCAAAAGAAGGATCCTTGGAGATCAAATTGTGAAAGTTATACGTTTTCCAGCAATGGAGAAAGAAGAATTTGCGAGTTTGTTGGCTGACTGTAACAATTTCCTAACTAGAGCAGAAAGGAGAGGATTGATGAAGAAGTTTAGTGGAGAGTTGACCACACCTGTGGGTTTTCCAGAAGAGAAACGAGTTGGATCCTTTCGATCGTGTTGCAGGTTTGGAAGATTATATTCGGTTACCCATGATGAGAATCTTGGCTGGTGCTATGATCCAGCTGAAGATGGTTGGCCATGCCTTGATGCTATTAAATTTTGGGTAGACAAGGATGTTACGCTTCATGGTATTCAATCATTTGGTAGCAAAAATATAAAGTTTGGTGTTGCTTTGAAAATAATTGATTGGGAAAATAAGGAAATAGTGTTAAATAAGAAAAAAGAGATTTTTTCATCTGTCCCTTTACCATGTAAAGAAGAGGAGATAGATGGTTTTGATATTATGTTTGATCCACTTGTTTTAAAAAAGAACAATGTGTATGTCATTAAAGCTAAAATGTATGGACAGGAACCTTGCTTTGGAGGTAATGGTGTTGACACTGTCAAGTGCCATGGTGTGACGTTCCACTTTAAGGACTATGAGTCAAGGTCAAGGGAAAATACAACAGATGTTTCTTGTGGTCAATTTGCTGAATTTTTCTTCAAACCAATATGACAGTATATGAATTTTTTCATCATCATTGATCAGCATTAATTGTTAAGTTACATTGCTATGTCCTGTGCTGCTGCCAACTGCACAAATTTTTTTATTAGTTTATGAAAACATTAACTTTGTACAAGTTTGTGAAAACTTCTTGATTTTTCTATTGATTCAGAACTGGCCAACTGCACTTTAACACTAATGAGAGGCATTGTTGCCAAGTTTAACACATTGCCCTTTCGACTTTGCTTCTCTTCCATTTCAATCTTAGAGTGGCGCTCAAATAGACTGAAAGCCAGTGGTCAGAAACTTTTTAAAAGAGGTCAAAGACTAATCTGAATCTTTGTGTAAGTGGCAATGCTACAGGACACAGCACTATGACCGAGGGGAGTACAACATAATACTGACTCTTATTGTTAAATTCTAAATCTCGGGTATTGATTTTCATGCTTTCTCATTGGCTCACCTCAGGGGTCATCTGCAAATAGCTTTGCTTTTTGCCTTTTAAGGAAGTTGGATGCCATATCAAGTGCAGTGGACAGGTGTCCAAAAGTTCTTTTGTTTTCTTGTTGTTTTTGTTTTTTCACAAAGCAAAAGTTTTGTCCCAAAAGATGCTGAAAGAACACAATGATTACCAGAGTTGAGATGTTAATGAAACAATATTTCATTTTTATATTTCACTCAGATTTGTTGGATAAGGTGATTATAACCAACTCACTATGCACCTTGTTGGTTATTTGTCATGTCATATCACAACACACACTCGTGTCAAAAATTGTTAAATAGGCATCATAATATTATGTGGATCAAAACCTAATTTTCCTTATTGCAGAATTTGCTGAAGTCACCACACTTGTCTAGGTGACAACTGTTGTTTACCATTTACAGGGGGAGACTGGGTTGGTCTATGGTTTCTGCAAGCGGTACGCACAACCTCGCAAATGGGGAAATCCATTCAAGATAAGCATGTACCATTTTTGCAATTCATTCTAATTGGCAGTGAGTCTGGAACTAGTTTAACAATATTGTTACAGGACCTGGAACTGACAGAAAAAAGTAAATGGAACACAATTTTCCATTTGGATATTATGGTTGGGAATTTTTGTTTACCTCTCAAGATGTTCTGTTTTAAATGTTTTGGGAAATTTCAGGTCAGGAAACCAAAATAACCTTACCATTTACAGTCCAACCGAAATTTCTGGTTTTCTTTTTGTAAATGGTAGACACTCAGTTTTTCATACAAGAGTTTAAATTTTGAAGACATCAGTCTCGTGTTGTTTCTTAAATGTAGGAATGGATTCACTTGTGGTTTCTGCAAAACATATTTATTGGAATAAGTGTTTCATCTCCTTGCCCACCTTGAGTTGTCAGGAAAACAACCACATTTTCATCATACATCATCTGTCTTGTATTCCCCTAGTCCAAATCTCCCGGCGACTCCTGGCCTTGACCATGTACTGACCAGTTCTGTCATATGGTATAGACTCCCGCTATCTCAAACTTGTAAGGGAAACAACAAATTGTATAAGAAAGTGGTAGTTTAACCCTTTAGCCCTGATAATTATAAAAATGCATATTCTTCTTACTGTTCTCCATACATTTTTTGTGGAACTAGTAAGGAGAATTTGTTTAAATATCAAGACATCTTATCCTTGGTGATCACTTCCTTTATTCTCTTCACTTGAATGTTTGAATAAGTAGTGGTAATGTAAAGAGAAATTTCATTTTCACCACTGTTAGGACTTAAAGGGTTAAGATACCCAGTAAAATGCTCTACCACTTTCACCATGGTAACAGAGTTCTGTCCAAGATGGTGGGGGATTTGAGATAACTTGGCGGGGTTCCATTTGAGAAAGTGGGGTTTACAAGTCAAAGAAGTCGCTGAAGAAGGGGAATGTACTAAGCTGATGTATGCTTGGAAAGGGACGTAACCTTAATCAGTGTATAATTCTTGGATGTAATTTTGCAAAGTTTTAAATGTCAACAAGTAAATCCTCAAATAAGACTGTTCACGTTTATGCAAAGTTTGAGATATCCTTGCTAATAACTGTTCAAACCATGTGAAGCAAGGGAATGGGCCTTGCGTTTTGTTATCATATGATTATCAATGAGTTCAGATTAAAAAGTAATTTATTTAGAGCAAAAGCCTGTTTTTAATGAAAATTTTATTCTGGCTTTTTAACTTCTGTATTAAGTATTGTGATACAGTACCTAACAATCAACAAAGTATTATAGGAAATGATATATCTTGAAAATAAAGTTGACTTGGAAGTCAAGTGCTGATAGTAAACAGGCTGATCCAACTGGGAAGGTTCGATGTAAGCATTTAGATCATTTATGTATAAGTGCTTTATAAATTTTGTATATTATGATTATTATTATTAGAAGTAAAAAAACAAACAACAACATAAGCAATACAACTAAGTGAGCCAGCCCATCCTTGCTCCCAGTGACTTTCTCCCTTGGAACAGGGTTGTGTGGAGCCTCGTAGCCATAGTCTGAAGGGTCCTCAGGCCACCAGGGGACACTCTGGGATAGCACCGGTAAATAATAATAATAATAATAATAATAATTGGCTTTAGGGGGACTACTCAATGTAGGCACATATATGTATTTTTATACAGTTTCCTTTCGTAGAACTGTTGTCGGTGTGCTCAGTAGAAAAACTAGAGCATAACTATTTGAAGACAATCTGACCAACTGAAGATTTGACTCCGCATATTCATTACTATATAGTTTCATACCGCACAACTGCTGTGGCACTCATCAGATAAAATTGCCAGATACTCTGGATATTAGATTTGGTCACAGGTCTCTCTTTCTCTAACATACAAAACTTTCTGTTGTTTTCCTTTCTGAAGAGATCGTGCAAGAGCCAAACTTGTATCAAAGTGTCCGTATAGATGCCGCTTTAGATTGGTTTACTATTGTTCTACCTACTGAAAGTCAATATAACCTCTCTGAAGGTCACAGTATTGCTTTGAATGTTCACAACTCCACCACGCCTATTCCAGCTGAGGGCGATTTTGTGAGTGGTACTCTCTCCCCCCTCTTACAGACATCTGATCTGCTCAGAAGCAAATGTTAGCCTGTGAACAGGCCCTGGGATTGGGAAAATAATGGCAAAAAATTGGCGAGCGAAGCAAGCCAATAGCAGACTGGGTTATTGTCCCACAGCCTCATTCTCTTCTCCATTCTGACTTTTTTGCGTTACTTTCCCCCACCACAGAGCAAAATTAAAACAGGAAATTGCCTATTGTATTTTATAAGTCGGTAAATTATGATTGTCCAGGGGAGTGTAGTCCTGAGAAGGACTGTTTGTGGTGACATTGACTGACATTTTCAGAGTCATCATCACTTGACTCTGATGATGACTTCTGCTCAGGTTGTCAAAATGTCAGTCAATGTCACCACAAACAGTCCTTCTCAGGGCTACACTCACCCAGACAATCATAATTTACCGACTTATGATATGACTCCTGGGTTCAAATCATTGACAGTTCTATTGTATTTTGTTTAAAAAGCGACTGAAATTGTTTGTCTACCCTCAGTCGCCAAGAGAAAGTTTTGTTTACCAGTTTTTAAGGTTGGCCTGACTTATTTCCATTTCAGTCCTATGCCTGGTTACAAAGTAGTTCTTTACAACTGTGTATCATGAAAATAATCAATGTCACAAGAGTCATTTGATGCCTTGTAGAATTTCAAAAAAAAGACTAAATTAAAAAAAAAAACGACTAAATTGAGAAGTACAGCAAAAAGATTTTTTGTACTCTTCTCAAAGCTAATATTTTCTTTGCCTCCTAAAGGGTCCAAGTAGCCCAAGTTATTTACCCTAGATAGATAGATAGATAGATAGATAGATAGATAGATAGGTAGATAGACAGATTAGATTAGATAAAACTTTACAAGTGAATTCAAATAATAAAACTATGCTAAAATGTGAACAAATAGCCTAATAAAATCGTCTATGTACAATTTCTGTAGAAAAAGCTATTCTTTAGTCAGACTGTTCGCTTTGCAAATAGGAACGTGATATCTGATGTGATACTGATCCTACACCTATAAAAATACTACTAATAAAAATACTAAATGGCAATTACAAATGATGAAAAAAGCAATTTATGGATCAACAAATTGGCTCTTTGCCCATAAATACCCTAACTAATAAAGCTAATAACTGAAGATAACAAAGTTAAGAAACTCAGCTGGAAGGGGGCAGACCAGTTGGCTATCTACAAGCATGGGAAAGAAGTTGATCTTGGGACTACCAAGAAACAACACCAACTAGTAGTCAGGCTAGGACTTGAACCTGAGACCTCCAGATTACCAGTCTGGTGCCTTAACCCGTTAAGCTCTAACAGTGACAAAAAAGAAATTTCCCTTTACATCATCACTAATTAATTATTCAAACATTCAAGTGATGAGAATTAAGGAAGTGATCACCAAGGACAAGATGTCTTGATATTTAGATAAATTCTCTTTACCAGTTCCATATAAGAACTGTATAGAGAATTGAACAGTAAGGAGAAAATTATATGCATTTCCATATCAGGGATTTTTTAATCCTTAAGAGGATTATATAACCACCCAGCTAAGCTGCCCCTGTTACTTACTAAGTAGGGCTGCAACGATACAGTGGTGCATCAGTGAACCACAATACTTTTTCCAATGATATGAATATCGATATTTAAATAAGATATCGTGATATTACGATAAATAAAATATGCCATATCAACAAATTTGGGAAATCACTGTCTTCGATATTCCTTACCCAAGCTCTACATGTTAGCCCTTGTAAGCCGATTTGATGTTGTGTTATTACTGTGTTAAATTTATTATTATGGAAATAAATTATTCAAAAGTAGTGTAAGTTGTTGGTAACCAGTTTTAACGCGCACAGCAATGTATCGTATTTTGTATCGTATCGTGGCCCTTGTATCAAGATATGTATCATATCATGGGAAAATGTATCGTTGCAGCCCTATTACCAAGTACACCCCACTATCCAAGGGGAAATCGACAACAAGAGTTCGAGATCTTGAGATCTTACTTTTCAGGCTGGCTCTAGCAAAGCAGGTGAGAAACACACGTTGTCAGGTAAAGCTGAACACTGGCAATATTCTGACTGGCAATATTCTGACTGGCAATATTCTGACATTTTGCAGGAAAAATACTTATGGATGCTAATGATGGAACAGAATTGAAGAAAACAATAGAATGGCAGCAGGCACTTATCTCTCTTACACTCCAGTGAACCCGGGCTGTCCTCTTGCAGTGCCCTGGCTGTGTCACACCACTAACTTTTGTCTTTGGGCGACTAGAAAAACTTTTTGTATAAAGCCTAAAGGCTGCCAGCACTGCAGATTTCACGATTAGGGGCCTATGGGCTCCCTTTGCCTCTTCTAAGAGGGATGTCCACAATTTGCCTGCCAACTTACTATTCTTTCAGTGTGAAAAAGAATTCAGGAAATTGACCACACATAACCCTGGTTGGATCTTCCTTCTTCTTAAATTTATGGTTGGCAAAGTAGAATGTCACATCATGGCACTGTACAGTATCAAGACCCATAGTTCCAAAGCAAGAATTAGAACCGTTTATTAAAGCTTTAACAACATAGTGCTTGTTCTGTTCCAAAGGAATGGGATCAAACATTACATCAAAGACATCAATCTTCTTTTCCTTGAATGCCAAAGGTACAGAATCAAAGAATTCTTCAAACAAAAAAAGCAATGTTTCCTGCTTTTGAGAATCTCTAATTTTCATATCAATGATGTAACGGTTATCTTTGCTACCAAACAAGCGAATCCCATGGAGCATAACTTCCTTGTTCACCCAGAACTCAATGTAGTCGGATTTTCCAGTGAAAGAACAATCCCAGCCTTCAGCACAATCACAAGGGTTAAAATAGTCAAATCGGCAGCATGATAGACAGGTACCAGGCCTTCTTTCTCTTGGAAAACTCAAATTTCCTGTCAACACGCCATTAAAATTCTTCATCAAATCACATACTTCTTCGTGAGTTAGAATCTTGCAGTCAAGAACAACAGTAGCAAAATCTTTCTCGCTCATTACTGGAAAACGTATGCCTTTCACAATTTCCTCTCCAAGGATCCTTCTTTTAACACTGCCATCTGCAGCCAATCCCTGCCTTTCACATTCCTTTGTGGCCCACAGATCAACAGCTTTGAAAAAATCTACCTCGCTGATGGTCAATGAACCTCTCTTGACAACAGCTTCAAGTAAGGACCTCTCAATTGTCGCGAATTCCTCTGATTGTACAGCTTCTTCAGTTTGCCTGTCAATCACTTCCCAGCATTGATCAACAAGACGCTTTTCATCATATCGTTGAGCATGAGTTAAGATACAAAACACGTTTGTCGGGTCCACGTTCCGGAGCAGAAAATCAATACATTCGTCAGCAAGCGAGGGCAGGATGTATTTCTTGGCGACATACAACACTTGCATCACGTTACTTTCGTTCAACTTTACCTCCTCGCTGTACACGTATCGTAACATTTCCAACAGTCCCCCGTACTCACAATCTGGCAGGTCAATACAGTCTGACTTCTCGGCCATTTCCCCGCAGAACATGGCGAAAAACACGGGACTACAAATTGACAACACAAACTTGTGCGCTGGAATCGCCATCTTTCTTTTCTTGGCATCACTTTCGTCGCTCGTCAGTCGAACAACGAGACTCACATCGCTTAGCAAATCGTTATAAAACATAAAAATACCTCTCTCTTTGATGGTTGCTTTCGTCTTCTGCCATTTTTGTTCGAAAACAGCCATGATTTCTAACTCTGTTTTTACAAAACCTTCGAACATTCGCGACCAAGTTTCAGTGGCGGGAAAATGAGTAAATGTTTGAGCGATGTTTTAGAGTCAGCGGTTTTATAGGGACTGCAAATAATCCTTCCCAAAATGTCCCAATCTTGTACACTATATTTTTGGCACATTTTTGCCATAATATTATATTTTTTATTTTTTTGGTGATGCTTCTACGTTCAGTATTTTGGGAGAAATCTTTATCGGGCCGGTGCGAAATCACTATTTATCTTCACTGCAGCCTTTTAGATATATTTATCAAGACACACCTGGTGAGAAGTGCTGTGATCAGGGCCGAATCAAACAGCTTTGGGTACCTCTGGCAGAAGGCAGGAATTTCAGCAGTGCAGGCCTGCGTCGAGTTACGATGAAGGCACGTTTTGGCGGTCATTTTGAGATTATTACATTCAAGTTCCTTCACTAATTAGGTTTGGTGAACTTACCGAGTGGGTGTCAGTAAAACGCCGACTCGGGGTCTGGAAGTGTTTTTTTCCCCTTTCTTTGCGATTTATTTAAAAATAGATTTCTTTTGGTCAAAAAAGTATCGTTACGATGTTCGAGGAGTATCACTAAAAAAAATTCATTTGATTCTTGTCTTGTCTCGATTTGATTTGTTTTGTGCGACTTTTGATATCTCAAATGCAGCCGTTCTTAGGGTCGTCGGCGAGGAGCCGTTGCGTGACGACTCTATGCTACCCTTTCAATGACCTCTAAAGCTCTGCCTGTTCTTTTCTGAAGACATCGTACGTACAGGGAATCTCTGATCCTCCTCCCTGAACCCAAACTCTTTCCGGTGTACTCGTGGATTGTACAGAGAGTGAGCTACTTTGTTGTTGTTGTTTTTTTTTATTTTTATTTTAGTAGGAAATAACAATAAAGCTTGTTTTATGTTTGGCACTGACAGTTGGTAGTATGTATTGTGTCACAAAGTGCTGAAAAAACAAAGTCCGGAAATGGACGTTACTTTCGGGGGACCGCTACTTTGGGAACCCTACGGTATTCCATGCCTGTGCCCCCCTAAATTTTTAATGAAAATTTCCCATAATTTGTCCTTTTCTAGTCAATATATATGTTTGAGGCAGATCACGTAGTATGACAATGTATGTTGTTAATTATTTTGAAATAATTGGTAAAAAAACTTGGTAGATTATCATTAAAGTGCTACTATGATCAAAAAATCACTTTTATTTTTTCTTCGGATTTCGAAACTATGTTTGTTAAACACTCCCCAAGCGAAATTATAAGCGTTAATTTTGAGAAGAAGACCGTTAATTTAAACTGCAATTTTCCGGTTTAATGGTCCGCCATTATTACACCAGAAAGGATACAATGACGTCATACACTCAAGAGCTGTAAAATGTAGTGTGTGAACGCGGCTTACAAATTATGCAAAACACGAGTTTGAGAGTGTGAAAGCTCAAAACTCCCGTGCTGCATACTAAATAAGGCACTTTCACACACACTGCATTCTACATCTCTTGAGTGTATGACGTCATTGTATCCTTTCTGGTGTAATAATGGCGGACCATTAAAACGGAAAATTGCAGTTTAAATTAACGGTCTTCTTCTCAAAATTAAGGCTTATAATTTCGCTTGGGGAGTGTTTAATAAACATAGTTTCGAAATCCGAAGAAAAAATAAAAGTGATTTTTTTGATCATAGTAGCACTTTAAAATATGAGTACTTGAAGAGCGCCATTTGGTATATATTTAATTTATATATATTAAGAATCTTTAATGACAGGAATAGTGGTTTGGATTCCTCATTGTATTTTGCAAATGTCATAATTCTAACTATCTTTTTTGGATTGTAAATATCGACTTAAGCCTAGTCGGATAAGTGCTTGACCAAATGATGTTACAATACGTTAAGTAAGGGTACACCATAGTGTTATAAATTGTCTGTAAGGTTTCTAAAGATATCTAATGTCTTGCCTTAGCCATTATTCCTGTCATTTATAAATGATATTTTTATTGTCCGGAATACGTTGTTCATAAAAGAGTTTTGCTTCAACTTCAAACCGTAGATTGTTCAGAATTTGATCGGACTACGCAAAAGTGCATAATAAGCGAATGAGCTCGGACGGGAATAAATGTAGAGCTAAATATATCTCGCGGATCGGAACCTGTAGTGTACGAAAAAATCGCTGTTTTACGAATGAACTTCATTTACGAGCTAGCTGAGGTAAAAGTCTGACAAATCCCGCCGGCTACATGCAGTTCACGGGCGGTCACCCATCACAATGCTAACCCCGCCGAACATGCAGGGCTCCAACCTCTTTCATCGTACGGACAGAACTTATTGTACCTTGATTATGGACTGGTATCTAAGAATTCAATTAGTTAAAATTGCCGTTTTCGTCTTTTTCCCGATTTTATAAATACATATTGAACTTGTAAAAAGTAAAAGGAGAGATAGGAGATGGGAAATAACGGAGTGAAACGTCTACTATAATGAAGACATTTGTCGGATTAGAAAATAAAATTGTAATGTTGAAATCTGCCGGGAGGGGGGATTCATGACAATGCTTCTAAATATCTTTGGCGCAATTCAAATCACTAGCTCTTATTTATTTAATACATCCGAGGATTTGGCCCGCACGCGATAACATTCTTCTTCTTCTTCTTTTTATGATGATGATGATGATGATGATGATGATGTAGCTGTTCGTCCATTCATGTATGTCATTTTAAGGAGGCTCGAAAGGGTTTTAAGCGGCACGCGCAAGTGGCCTACACACGACAGAACTTATTAAGTTCCACTGAATAACTTTTTATCATACACTCAGAGAAGTTGAAGAACTTAGGGAGCTTTCCAAAAATGCAATAAAAAGGGTAGGTCACCCACTTAGTTTTTCAGATAATTGGCAAAAACTGATATTTGGAGGGGTTTTTTGTGGACCTTTAGTGCTGCCATGGTAACGACTATGACGTCATAACCAGCCTTAAAGTATTGCCAGACAAAAGAATTGTCAAGATATTCATAGTTTACCCACATGGTCGGTAATATTTCTTTGTAATCTTTCCTCGTTTCAAAAGGAGTATAACAATTAAAAAACCCTTTCTAGCCACCCTAAGGGAGTTTTCTCATAGGGCTAACCTCCTAACTTCCTTTCAGGGTGCCTATTTTATTTTTGCTGTTGTAATTGTTCTCCCTTAGCTTTTACTCTTTCATCTCATGTTACATTTATTCATTTGCGTCCTGAATAAACCTCCACTGTATTGTATTATTGTAAACCTAAACGTTAAACCTTCCTCCGTCAAGGGTTCCCTGATCTATCCATTTTAGCTGCGCAGCTTAAACGAAAAAAAAAAATTAAACACAAAAAAAAAAGATGAAGTGATCTCTGCTTGTTTTAATATTTTACTTTTCCTCCACAAATCAAGTTTTCAAGCATATGGACCCCAATAACAAATAAACTATGCGATTTCCTTGCATGCGAGAATTGCATCCTTGAGCCATTTTGGTGAAAGGAAAACACGGAAAAGACCTAACAATAATAATAATTTATTATTTAATACAGCGCATTTTGCAAGAAATGCCAAAATGCGCTTTACAGGATTTAGTCCAAACAATTCTTTTAACTAAGTGATTTACTCGAATAAGCGCCGCGGCGCTCTTTAAAATTTTAGCTTTTCAGATGCGGCGCTTATTTTCCGCCCTTTTCAGAGGGCGGGGCTCTTTAAAAAATCACCTGACATTTGTTAACGATAACAAGCAAATTTTAACAACAAAGTGATGAAATATACCCACTTCGAACTGAAAAACATCGTAATACAGGAGAATAAAATTCCGAGGCTGGTTTAGATTGAGTTGTACCCTACTCGTTTATTAGTTTGGCTCGTCTGATGATGCTTCGATTAAGCGCCGCATTGTTGTGAATGAATCTGGCGCTTATTCGAGGACGGCGCTGCTCTCATGTGCGGCGCTTAATCGGGGGCGGCGCTTAATCGGGGGCGGCGCTTAATCAGGGGAGGTGCTTAATCGAATAAATACGGTATATATAAAAAATTATCGCACTAAATACTATATCTGTAATAGATTAAAATCAATAATAAGCTTATCTAACAGGTGTGTCTTGAGGTTACGCTTAAATTTTCAATAGAAGGGCTGCACTTATTGTCACTAATTTGGTAGATTGTTCCACAGACTTGGGGCGCATACTGAGAACGCTCTAAGTCCTTAGCCGATATGATGGTTGACTAAGAAGCAACTTATCTGTAGATCTAAGAGCTCTTCCTTGAGAGTAAGGGATAAGTAGGTCGCTGAGATACGCTGGTGCTAAACCATTAACTATCTTGTATGTTTTAAATAATAGAAGTATCTTTAAGTTGATGCGTTGCTCCACAGGGAGCCAATGCAAATGAATAAGGAAAGCGCTGATATGATCCGCCTTATGCGAGAAAGATATGAGCCTAGCAGCCGAATTAAGAACATACTGTAACCACTGAATTAAGTAACTAGGCAAACCATACAGAAGGGCACTACAGTTATTTATTCGTGACGACACAAAAGCATGGACGAGGGTTCTGGTAGATTCAATGCTGAGAAATGCTTTTATAGATATTTAGAAACTTCCAAAAAATGCGGCATTTTAAGGATATTTGGAGTTTCTGGTTAGGCTCTAGGCGTTTTTACCATAGTTTGAACGCCAACAGTAATCTTTTTCAGCAATTTCCCAATAAAAATTGCATCCAGTGAGGCGTATGGCAGCCAGTACAGAACAAAATGGCGAAACCCGAAGAGGAGTCTTGTGGTTATGCTGAAGCTATTGGTTATGATGTGACCTGTGAAAAATACCGTGAAACTGAAATACGACCACAGTAACTAGAACGTCTGCTCCGACTGCTCCTTTTGAGTCAAAATTATAATATTTATTACAATTGTGGATAGATATAGATCTAGACATGTTTTAGGGATATTTAGAGATTTTTAGCGGATATTCTGAAATTTTTTTGAGAATTTTCCGAAACACATTTAGACTATTTTCCGAGATATTTGTATCTAAGGCTAGGAAAAGACATCATGATTCAGACCACGTGACCATTTTCGCGGGAAAAGGAACCAACCGAAGAAAGTTTAAGCCATTTATTTTGTCACACGAAAAGTTCCCTTTCATCTCAATTTATTTGAAAGGATTTTTCGTTGTAAACCAACAGACAATTTTCGACCAAAAGGAATCAATTTCCAAATAAATAGCAAAAAAATGAAAAAAAGACACCCCGACCCCGAGTCGGCGTTTTACTGACACCCGTTTTTCAGCGAAGGTAAAAGTTCGATAAAGTTTTGGCAGCGGATCTGTACAGCGCCGCAAATGATCCCGAGACCGCAAATGATCCCCGACAGGCGTTCAAACGATAAAATGGATAAGCACGAGAATCCCAGATGTCCTTCTGTCGTGACAACTTATGCTTGCAGTCCCCACATGCTTAACGACAGAAGAAAGGAACAGACCTCGTTTGCATGTAGCCTCCAGTTCCCCATAGTCATTTCTAGGGAAGTTGTATTACCCTTCCCCTAAAAAACGACTTCGGGTAAGCTATGCTGAGGGCTAAAGGCCAACGAGAGGGAAGTAGCGTGTCGTTATGAAAGGGGCAAATCACGTCAAGTCATTTTGGATGGATATGGCATGTACCCCGTATGTCACACCAAGCACTCCTAACATTTTGCAGGGGCGGATCCAGGATTTTTTCAAAGGAAGGGTTGACAATCAGTCGATCAGCAGCTGCATATAAAACAACACGCTAGTATTTTGGCGATGAAAAAGCGATAGACATGAGGAGTCGGACAAGTTCAGAAACTTCCTAAAGGAGGGTTTGCAACCCCCTCAACCCTCCCCCCTAAATCTGCCTCTGTTTCAAGATACAAATTTAAATTTAATGAGTTTGCTAAAACGTACTTTTAAAGTAAAATACTAGGATAATTACTCTAAACAAGACGGTTGCAGGAGCAGGGAAGAGAAGTTTCTTTCTTCCTGACACCTAACTCCCACGATGAAAACTACAAGCAAGTTTTCTTATGGGCACTAATTGCTGATTTGTAGTTAAGTACTGCGTGTAATGTATCCAGAAAGTCCACTCTAAGAGAGAAGAGATCTGGGATCCACAAGTAGTGCTCAAAAGCTCCTGAGGAAACTTACGTCATTTCCCCCGATAATTTAACGGGTGCTCGCAAGTTCCCGAGGTTTTTCAGGGAAAAGAAATTAGCGGCCACGAACACGAAGTTTTTGGTTCTGGCCTTATGGCTGAAACTCAAGCTTAATAAACACCAACAAAAATATTCCAAATTAACCCGGGATTTTAAAGTTTGACAGCCGGAATGCATGCGTGCACAAGGCAAATCAGCAAATGCGTTTACTGTTTTAGAGTTTGTCCACTTGTCGCTGAGAGCACCTTGAGTGTCTTTATGACAATAACTGTAGTTTCTTTCGCGAATGCTCTTCCTGAACTTTAGCTTTCCAAAGAAAGCTGACTAGAGCTACAAGAAGAACTACAACTGATAGTAATGCTGAACAGTCCTCGTGGCTGTTATAGCTTATAGGCCAAGTAATACAGCAACATTTTCGTGCAACTTGTCGCCGATCCGACGGTTTAGTGACCTTCAGATTGGACTACTATCATGGTCATACCACTATCATTTACATAGCATTCTTCTCTACTGGTAAGAAACAGGTAGGGTGGAGGGCTCTGAGAACGTAGCTGTTTTGCTGCGCGTAAAAGTTCCACCACCGCCGTAGTCTTGACTAACCTCCGCGCTAAAGTTCAAGTTCAGATTTAGCTACGAAGACTTATTCCAGGGAAGAAGGTTGTGTTACCCGGGCATTAGACCATCGTAACTGGCCTACGTACGCTACAATCGAGAAGGCGGGTGGCAAGGCTGTGCCTGCTCTACAAACATATTGTGGCCAAGTGGCAGTAGCCCGAGTCCCAGCAGTAAGTTTAATTTGTCTCCGAACACGCCACTCGCTGCCCCTAAAATTCATCCCTATTCAGGTATCATGTGATGAATACAAATATAGGTTTTGGCAAAGGACACGGCATCAGCGACTGGAAGAAGTTAGCAGCTGAGATCATAGCATGAGAATCGACGGACTGCTTCAAGTTGGCCTTGAATGCCCACTTACTTGCTTGAACTTTATTTTACCATTTGTTACGTACCACCGCACACACTTTTTTTTTTGTTTTTCTTTTTTTAATATTTTATTATTGCACTTGAAATCCTGTATGGATTTCATCCCTCTCCTTTGACTGATATTTATCGAACAAAGGAACAGCTATCGACATCCTCCTGGTCACGTGTCTGGAAGGACCAATCGACGTTTTCCAAATACGAATCTCAAGAAGTTGGGTGGGGTTTGGGGGAGTCAGGGAGCAAAAATCTGACCTTTCATCCTATCAGTTCAATTCTCACTCACTTGAAACTGAACATAGATTCCAAGTATAGTCCGTCGATTCTCATGTTATGATATACCTGCCAAGTGTCACGCCTAAGGCGTGATTGTCACGCCTGCGGATCGAAAACTGCGATCTCACGCCTACTCACGCCTGCGTTCCCATTTCTCACGCCTGGTGGAAACGTCTGAGCCATTACAGCCTTAACCGACTCATTTTGAAAAAAATATATAAAGTATTTAAATAAACTCGAACTAATGCGAGAAAATAATGATCGTACTTTCGCAAAATCTCGGATTTTAGTAGGGAAAGTCACTGGAGACATGGTCATACTCATCGAGACGAGCTCCGTGTAATCTTAAATGATCAAAGCATCGATTTACTGGCCATAAGTCGGAACGTCTTCGGAACGTCTTTGGAAATCTTCGGACGTCTTCGGAAATCGTCGGACATCTTCGGATATTATCGGTCCTCTACGAAAAATCTTGATGCTCTCAGGATAAAAATGTCACGCCTATAAATCACAAAAAGTTGGCAGGTATATTATGATCTCAGCTGCTAACTTCTTCCAGTTGCTGATGTCGCTGATGCCTATCCTGTCAAGGATTTTGCAAGTTTGAGATGTTGATGTGGAACAAATTTTCACGACGCGACGTCTACTTTCTGCAGCAAGAAAATTTATTTCGGATTAGTTGTACGAGAGAGTTATTTGAATACGCACAACAAGCTCAGCTTGCATTTCCTTTTCAAGGCCATGTGGCCGGGGAAAATTCAACAGGGCGTTTTCTCACTTCATAGCACTCAGTCACATACGCTAAAAAGATTCTGCTGAAGTTATACTGACATGCACGGTGGCTCTGAAGTGACATGTAGAAAACGCCACACTTTTTTCTTTTTAGTGACTTTTGTAGGGACTTTTTAGAATTAATTCATGGTAGAATTAAGTTTGTGCTTGCTACTATTGTCTTCAAAGCTTTAAACGGTCTCTCGCCAAGTTATATATCTGACTTGATATTTCCTTTTTAATAAAGTACGTAACATCAATACACGTGGATCCACAAGGAGCCTGAAACACCCTAAAGCCAACACTAACTCGGGCAAACGCACTTTACTGCGGCGACTTTATTGCTCAAATCCTCGCTACACTGCATGTGTCTGACTCGTCAGTTGAAATTCGTGGTTGAAAACATTTAGAGGAGACACAGGACGGAAAGTGCCAATACGGTTTTCTTTATTCTAGTTCTTTTCTCGATTCAATGTTTCGCAACGGAAGCCGTACTATATACTTGGAATCGATATAATAAGCTCGAAGAGTTATAGAAATCAATGTCCACTTTCAAGTGAGTGAGAAGATAGGATGAAGGGTCAGATTTTTGCTCCCTGACTCCCCCAAACCCCACCCAACTTCTTGAGATTCGTACTTGGAAAACGTCGATTGGTCCCTCCAGACACATGACCAGGAGGATATCGATAGCTGTTCCTTTGTTCGATAAATATCAGTCAAAGGAGAGGAATAAAATTGTCCAAAGTGAGAAATAGATTGCAAATAATTATCGAGGGGCGCGGGGAGTCCGTGCTTTAGCCTGCGTCAGACAAGAGCCAGTTTTATCATCTGCATAGCAAATTCACATCAAAATGCAAGGTGACTGAAAAGTCCTCGGCAATCTTCAGCAGCCGCATAGAAATGCTTAAAACTGAGACATCTAAATGACTAGATTAAGAGAGCTGGATTGAACTGGAGGGGAGGAAGGGGTGCACGATATAAACCTTCCTATCAGCCCAATACCAGCTATAAATTTACTTTTGCCATTTAATTTTAGTGGAGGAGGACAAGGGGGCGGGATGTATACGGGAAGTGGGAGAAGAGGGGCAGGAAACGGGATTCTCATAGTGGCGGAAAATTGCAGTTTCCCAATCGAAAAACCGCAAAGAGGCAGGAGCCAACAAAACTAGGACGGGAAGCGGGAGGCTTAAGGTCATTGCCCTGTATTGCATTGCGCATCCTTACTGCGCACGATTTGCTGGGTCATTAAGGGCAATCTCGTTCCCAGAGGCTGCATTCCTTTTGGTCAGCACCCGCTGACCGTAAATGCGCACGGGCTCTGGGGACGAGATTGCATTAAGGGCCGATTTACACGGTACGATTTTTACTTACGACTGTCGTATGCGACTAATGTAGCGCGCGCTGCTTGCGTCAGGCAAAGATCGTATACAACTCGTCATTCTAGCATTTTGATTGTGGCAACGACTGTCATAAGGTTTCAAGACGGATTCCGCTCAACGTTCGAGCAATAAGTGCAAAAAATATTTACCAAAAAAATACTCATAGCACGGTAACATTTTAAATGCTATTTGAAACATCTCACTCTAGTTCACTTGCCCAAGTGACCCCGCGATGAAATTCTCAAGCATTCTCAAGAAACTTGATTTCAAATCTCGTAAAAGTATGCTAAAAACGGGCGCCATTTTGTTTTGAACTGACATGAAGCGTCTTTTTAATTGAAATATTGATAACTTCAAATCCAATTTTCTCTCGCGGGGTCAGCTTGGGAGCAAAAGTAACGATAAGTTCTTCTTATCTGTTCTCAAAATGTGACAGTGCTGCAAGTATTTTTTTGGTAACTTAATTTTTGCACTTACTGCTCGAACGTTGAGCGGAAATTGTCTTAAAACATGTTTCAAAATCCTACGACATTTTTCCTGTTGAATGCGACTGTCATGAACTCAAGATGTAGTAGGTCTGATTTAGACGACACGATTGTTGTAGACGTGACGTGAGCAAGTCGCACACTACAGTCGTAACGAAAAATCGTACCGTCTAAATCGGCTCTAACGTGCACGTCCAGGGAGTAATAGGTTTCCTATGAGGCTAAGCTCACCAGAGAAAAGAAAAGTCATTTACTCTTAAACAAGCATGGTGACCTATCTTTTTTCCACATATTTTTGACCTACCGTTCATCCTCTTTTTGTTCAAAGAGTTAGAAAAAAAAACACATGTGCGAAAAAAAAGATATTACTAGAAACGCGTTACTCATGGAGATGTGATCACGACCTCTAGAACACGCACGTGAGGAGGGTTTTAAGAAAATTTCATCTGATGCTTCGAGCATCTGTTAAATTGTTCCTTGTTATCGATATTTTACATCTAGAACATTGTTTCAAGATTTGCTTTTATTAATTATGTGCTTCCTGTTCCTATGGAAAGTAGGGTAAACGGATCAAATAAACATGTGTTTGTTAGGCGAAATTGCATGGAATTTTGGGGTAACTTGAGACGATGATATCTCGTAAGCGGACTTGGGGACTTGTTCTTTTTATTTTATACTTCAAAACATTGCACGATAGATAACAACTTGTGAAAGTTTGACAAAAATCTTATGCTAAATTTTATTTCGGGAGAATGACCTTAAGCCTCCTGTCCCCACATTGACCAGGCTAACTGTTACGCCGTCGCTCACTTGAATTAATGTAGAACTACCAGAGACAAAGCAAAACAAACTGGAACTAGAGCTCCGCTTTCCAAGCGAAGTCATTTCCCACACAGTTACGCACGGAAAACACTCAATTCGATACCTAGGTCCAAGACTTTGGAGCAAGATACCAAGCAAGGACACGGATCGGCTGCCAGTCTTAAGCAGTTTAAGACCCGGATACGCAGTCTTGATTTAAGTAGCATTTTAGATGGATTCGTAATTTTTGAATTACGATTTTAATTACAAGATTTTAGAATTTTTGATAATTATAAATCCCGATAAATGGAGTTTTTATAGTATGTGTGTTGAGTGAGTAATCATTAGTAGTTTTTAATTCTAACTCTTAGTAGTTTCTAGTTTTGACTCTATGCTAATTCGTTTTGTATTTTTAGATTGTATTTTAGAAAGTTAGGTGTCCTCTATTAGCAGTGGGGAATCCCCTCTGCTAGATTTTTGCTTGACACGTTAATAAAGTCATTATTATTATTGTTATTTTAAATTGTAACAACTCGAAGAAGTAACGACAAGCATGTCACCATTATGTGGTAGCCGAGTTTCCTCTCAACGAAGATAGAATTTCAAAGAAATCGGTTTTGTATTGGTAGGGTTTATTCATTTTAACTTCCTGTCCCTCCCCCTGCACCCATCGGGGTTTACTTGTATGCTTTGAATTCACTATGAAAACTCCGTTCAGGGACAAAAGAGGAAGACAAAACTTTCTATTGATTGTTGGGCACAATACTCGTTTGGCTTTGGTTTGTGGAATCGTGGTAATTTGACCTCCAAAGAGAACTACCTTACAAACGGGAAAATAACATTAGCTCAAACCAGAAACTCATAAGGACTTTTCAACTCTTATGAGTTTCTGTTCAAACTTAAATTAGCGAGGAATTCAAGTTGACTGAGTTAGAGCTAATCATTAGAAATCAACATTAACTTTTAAAATCGCTTAAAATCGATTTAAACCGCTTTTGCTAGTCCATTGATGTGTATTCTTCACGAAGGAGTTGGAAATGAATGATGTTTGCTGCACTGATCAGTAACTCCTGGCCACTGGAAAAAAAAATCAGTAATTCAAATCTAAGACCTTTGTATTATTAGCCCACTGACGTTTCAGGGTCTGGAAACTGTGGTGGGGGGGGGAGGGGGGACAAGTGGGCGGGAGCCCGGGAGAAAAGGGGGTGGAAGGTGTACGGGAGGCTAGAAAAAAGGGGGCAGGGAGTGGGATTTTTAAGGCGGCCGGAAGCGGTAAAATTAGGAAAAATTACGCAACATTTTCGCAATCGAAAAAGCGCAAAGAGACGGGAGGTAACAAAAATAGGGCGGGGACCGGGAATAAAGGGTACAGGAAGTGGGAGGCTTAACCCCTCCCCGCACCTCAAGCTATGTTAGCCCGTTGCTTTCGTATGAAATGTGATGATATGTGATTCAAAATTCAAATACTGTCACCTGTCACCACATACCACCTTGCGGAATTACAACATTCTACGCGATGACAAAAGGAGGACGTTTCACCGGCATGCTTTGCGCCCTCAGTCAATTATGCGAATTTGTGTTCAAAATGGCGTTCGCGAAGTTGCTCTCCCGCCATTTTTGGTCCGTTTTCTCAGGTAAGAATCTCGCTTCAATGAGCCGCTACTACAATACCTTTTCAATTTTTGAAAACTTTAGTCTTTGTTCATTATTTTAGCCGCGACAAAGAAGTATTTGTTCGGGAAGAGAGCTCGTAATTGTTTCACAAACATATATTACATGGATCGCTAGGTCTTTCGTTTTGCATTCGGAATGATTGGTCGGCTTACGTTTTGCTCCATTGTTCCGTTTTCCCTTAAGACCTAAAAACAAAACTCACCTTTATGGAAAGTTAGATCATTAAACGTTCTTCAAACGCTTAGGCCGCCTAAGGTCTCCAGGTTTTAGAAAGTTACGGCGGTTTGAAATTGTGCTCGAAATAGGCGCCATTTTCACATTTTCACCGAGGAAATGCTACGATTTGAAACCTTGTAAAACCTTTGCAAAGTCATTACAGGCTGTAGCCTACACATTACCGAACCAGGGATGCTTAATAAACATTAAAAAGACATTTAGCGTGTCAAAAACTCGAGCTACTACGAAGGAAAGTTACAGAATCTAAATTTCGAACTCAGCTGGTTCACGAACACATCGCGACATTTGCCGCATATTTGACTCTGAAAACGAGAAAACGTTGAACAAGAGAACGGAAACTTGACTTACCTCAAAGAAACAACTTGCTTTCACTCTACAAACAATCGGGGATCTCTTGTTTTCTAAGCAATCCCTGATTTCCTTTGTGTAAAGAAACAACACAAGCCGTCTTGAGCGAAGATCTGACGGGAAACTCACGTGTCCAAGCACGCTTATTAGGTTTAGAGAAGCTACTCCACTAAAGGAATATTCGAATTGAACGTTTGAATCAATACAGTGGACATAAAGCAAGTCTGCTGTAGAGAAAGGAACGCAATTTCCATCAACAATTTCCATCGCCTCGAAGAACTCTCCACTCGCAAATGCAACAAATGAGAAGGTCACGTGATAGACGCTTTGATAATATGCTTTGACTAGGCGCGCAAAGCATGCCGGTGAAACGTCCTCCTTTGCGATGACAATAGCACGAGGGCCATATTTCAGTTAGTAAGCCGCCGCTAAAAACCTTTCGACCCGCGAAGAACCTGAAAGACCTATTAGTCCGTAGTAGTGTACCGCCAAGTCTTCCGGCACCGCAAAGCACGGCATCTTCCCCTGCAACAGACGTGAGTCCCGAACCTGTCCCTTCTTTAATTCTCGTGATACTATAACAAACACACAAATCAAGATCTCAGGGTATTTTTACGTGCATTATTCACTACCTTATCTATCGCATTTCGTGCCCTGAATGTCTTGGCTTAGTCTACATTAGAGAGACAGGACGACGACTTGGTGACCGCTTTCGGGAGCATCGACTATTGAACGTGATCAAGAAGAAAGTGGCACTGCCTGTCCCAGGTCATTTTGCAAGAGCGGACCAAGGGCAGGAAGACATGATGGTCCTCCTTTCCTCCGAGTTTTAGAGACTTTTCTTTCTAATGCGCGGTTGACGACTGGCACTAGCTACGCACGCGCAATGTCGATTTTTATTATTCAGATGTTCAGTATATCATCTACATTTCAGCAATCTAGAGGTAAAAACGCTGCAAAACAGCATATGACAAAATACCATACACAAAAATCCCTTAAGGCTGGTTTTCACTAGCGACGGAGTCGGAGTCGTAATAGCGCTTATGACCTAGTGAAAATCTAAAATCGGAGTCGTAAGCGGAGTCATAAGCTCGGAGTCGGAAGAATCAGAACTTTTCCATTTTCTTCCGACTCCGCTAACCATTCCGTCCTTACGATCTAGTGAAAACCAGATTGTCGGAGTCGGAAGCAGAAGCGGAAGAACTTGTAAACCAAAGTGCTCGTTTCTACGCTTTGTGATCAGTTTAGTTCTTCCGCTTCTGCTTACGACTCTAACAATTTGGTTTAAGCGACGGAAGCGTAAGCGTAATAGAAAACTCTACTTACGACTCCGTTGTTTGATTTTCACTAGATCGTAACGCTCTACGTTTCTGATTACGACTCCGACTCCGACTCCGTTGCTAGTGAAAACCAGCCTGAAGAGCGCTCATGACCAAGTGAGAATCAAAGATCGGAGTCGTAAGCGGAGTCATAACCTCGACGGAATCGAAGTCGGAAGAATCAGAACGTTTCCATTTTCTTTCAACTCCGCTTACGATTCCGTCGCTTACGATCTAGTGAAAACCAGATTGTCAAAGTCAGAAGCAGAAGCGGAAGGATAAACCGATCACAGTGCTCGTTCCCACGCTTTCTGTTCTGATTCGCAGTTCTTCCGCTTCTGCGTCCGACTCCAACGACCTAGTTTTCACTAGGTCGTAAGCAACGGATTCGTAAGCGGAATCGGAACGTTGCGCTCTGCGCTTCTGGTTACGACTCCGACTCCGTCGCTAGTGAAAAAAAGCCTTTAATAACAATGCCAGATCTGTAGTTAAAGGTGTCCCTCCTAAAGGATTAATGGTGTCCAAACAATGTTGCATGTTGTCACATATAAAATGCTTTTTTCACAAAAATTCTCCCCTTTTAAAAGTTCTGTGTTGTAAAACTTACAATTAATTTTTTAAATAATTATTATCCCTTTTTAGAAAAAATTGGGTTGATGCAAATGCCATGATACAAAAGTCTTTCTTGGAACTGAAGAGTGGGCACCATGGGGGTATATTTTTAAAACTTTTGAAAGATTGAGGGGCATTTTCAAAAATTGTTCGCGTCAGAAATTAAGCCCGCAGCACAGGAGCATTTTGGGTGAGCAAGCATTGATCAAGTTGCCATCCTGCACAAGAACAACAGGCGAAAGCTGGGGACAATCCAAAAATTATCCAAGGAAGAGTAGACAACCGTCTTGATCTTGCCAATTCGAAACAAACACTAAACACGCAATAAAAGAGCGCTTCTTCTTGTCCAAAAAACACCAGAACAGCAGGCTTTCAAGTGATAAAGACAAGCACGGGAATCCCAGATGTCCTTCTGTCGTCACATTTGTATTTTGGAACTTATGCTTGCAGTCCCCACATGCGGAATAAGCTTAACAACAGAAGAAAGGACCAGAGCAAATTTGCAAGTAGCCTCCGGTTCCCCATAGTCATTTCTAGCGAAGTTACATTACCCTTCCCCTGAAAAACGACTGCGGGTATGTAAGCTATGTTGAGGGCTAAAGGCCCACGAGAGGGAAACAGTCTGTAGTTATGAATGGGGCAAGTCTATGTCTTTGGATGGTCATGACACGTACCCCATATGTCACACCTAGCAATCCTAACATTTCACGGGGTGGATCCAGGATATTTTCAAAGGAGGGTTGGCAATCAGTTGATCGGCAGTTGCGTATAAAACAACAATAGGCTATTATTTTTGTGATGAAAAAGCAATAGACATGAGAAGTCGGACAAGTTCAGAAACTTTCTAATGGAAGGGTTTCAACCCCTTAACCCCGGATCTGCCTCTGTTTCAAGATACAAATATAATTGTTTAATGAGTTTGCTAAAAAGTACGCTTAGAGTAAAATACTAGGACAATTACTTTAAACAAGATAGTTGCAGGAGCAGGGAACAGATCTTTCTTTCTTCTTGACACCTAACTACCACAATGAAAAATACAAATATTACATATATAGAGGATATTACCGGCGGTGCGAAGATATGAATTTTATTTTCGAGTGGTAAAAACAATATTTTAAGAACGAGCGCAGCAGTATTGGTACAATAGTTGGAACTCAAACTAAAATATTTTACAGAAAACGACTTCTAAAATACTAAAAAATACAATATAAACAATAAGTCTAAAATGAAAACAATATAGCAAATTAAAGTGTAAAATAAATTTTGTACAAAAATTATGTAACTTACAAGATAAGAACTGCCCTAAAGTGAGCAGTTTTAAGTCCAGGCTTAAAGACTTTTTTGTTTTTTGAAAGCATATGAAAATGTCTAGGTGTATTTATGGTGTGAATAATTTTAACTCATTATTTGTAATTTGTAATTAATTATTCTTTTTTAACTGATTTATTTCTTAAACTTTATTATTACTGTTGTAAGGTGCTATTGAACGTTTAGGAAATAGCACCCTATAAATTTATTATTATTATTGTTATTATAAAACTTAAAACACAAAGGATGCTAAAAATTAACAATCACAAATTTAAAAAGCTAATGCCAAGCAGCTCAAAGGATCTTAATTATAATTATAGGATTCTGATCCTAGAGTACAATTCAATTCTTTTGTTTAAGCCATACAATTGAAGTGTGCAAAGTTGTACACACCAAAAAACCTCCCTAGTTAGCAGTCATTCATTAACACTATTCTGATTTTAAATTACAAATTTGCTTGACAATAATTAATTCAAAGTCACGAAACCTAGCAAGTTTTCCTATGGGTACTATGTAATCGCTGATTTGTGGTGAGGTATATTGCATAATTTTTTGCACATAAGTAAGTATACCACATTCTTTGGCTTGCAATTAACAGTTTGTCTAATATTTGTACTTTATGTGCATACAATGTGAGCAAAATAATTAATTTTGTCTGCATGGCACAGTGGCATCTAGTACAGCTGAATTTGTATGTCTGTAATACTAAAGCAGTAAAATAAATGCAAAAGGTGTAAGTTCAAGATAAATCTCAAGTCCTTTCTTTTATCTTTCTTTCTTTTTGTTTCCTTCTTGATATAGCTCTTTGGCTTTCTTTGTATGCACTTACTTCCGTTTGTTTCTATTTTTTCAGAGAACTGTTGTTATCTTAGTGAGTGCACAAGGGATTTTGAATGCTAGTGATTTTTGTTGTTCCAGACCTCCGCTGTTAGGCTAGCCTACCTCCATATATTACTTGTGCTTATTTTCTGTGGGTTTCCAGAGAGCTTTGTTTTTGTGTGTTTGGGCTTCCTCATGCTTATTTATGAAGAAATGACACAAAACAGTTGTTACTGCAGAGAGATGGCCTTCACCACCTTGCCACCTAGTTGTGGTGGTGAAGTCCAAGAGCTGTGCCAGCTGAGCCTTGGTAGATTTATCCTTACGGGGTACTTCCTATTGTGGGCTATACGGGGAGGCTCTGCCCAAAAGGGGTGCCTTTTTTAAGCTTGCAGTATACTAAACGGTAGGAGAAATCATCATTTTAGTATATGAAAGGGTCACAAAATCTGCTCCAAAGTGAAAGAGATGGCGTCTAAAGCTAAGTGTATAAAAGGGTGCCAAATTTTGGCACTAAAGCTTGAAACCTTTGAGCAACTGAGTCAGAAGGACTGAAAGTCTGGGGAAAATGTGGCAATCATAGGAAATTCTGTTGTTTTGTCTTATCCTTGAGGTATATGAAAAGGGTGCAATTTTGCTTTGGGTATATGAGAGAGGTACCATTTTGTTAAAAATTAGTATATTAAACACAGAGCAATCCTATAAAAGGGAAGGCTCCACCCCCTTGAAACACTCGGTTGGTTCCAATCTAATTTTGTAATGGTAGACGCCGACGTAACAGTCACGCAGTTGATATCAAGTAGAATGTTCATTTGTTTATCCAAACAACGAATGAATAAACCTAGAATAAAATAAGCTGTAGATACTAAATGCATAGTGCACAAATACAAGAAAGCCATCAAATCTCATTTTACTCTAAAACATTGGAATTTATATGCAAGTCTGAGGTTCTCAACTGGAGTTGATAAACTTGAAATAAACACCAATAAACCCGAGACTAATAATTCAAATTCTGCGGAGTTAGCAAGACAGCTTCCTCACTGCTAAGTATTATTAGACCAAAGTCAAAGACTTATAAAAATTTATTTCAAGTCTTGAAGTTAAATATCAGTCTGTGGAGACGTAATTTGCTAGGACATTTTTCAAACGCGACCGCCGTTACAGTTGGTTTATATCCGCTTTCGGATTCTATGATTTATTTTGTTCATAACACTCTCACCCTTTGGGTCTCTTTCATCGACTCGATCTTATAATAAACGATTATACAGAAGTAATGTAGTTTCCCTGAAAAATGTGTGAAGAGTTAGACTGCTATTTGGTTTATTTTATACCTTGTTTTGTTTTGCAAAAGCTGTATTCACACGGATCGAGTTGTTTGTTATTGATCTGTTTTGGTTTGCTTTTATAGCGCCTGGTATTTTGCCTTTTGACTCTTTTTGTCTTCAGAGAAAATTGTCATTGCAAAAATTCGAGGTTAACATACACGATATTTCCATTCATGCGATTATCGAAGAATTATCCACCCATTTCGCCGAGGATAAACTACTTCTCTTGTTCATTGGCTACCAGTTTTCTGAGTAATGCAAGAATGTTTGACTCAAAAGCACGTCCCTTTTGGTCTGGCAAGTGAGCCAATCAAATACCTCCATTGGCACCCCTTGGGATTTGTGATTGACATGCTGAACACCTCAGCCTCCCTTCTGTAGGTTCGCTTTGTGTTTAAAGGGCAAGGGTTTGAGCCTCTGGGCGGAGCCTCCCCATACAAAACTTGATTTACCATGCTGGATTGGTCAAGAGGAAGAGGAATAAAGAAGCCCCTGGCCCTCTCAGTTAGGGTGTGCCAGGGGCTGATCCCCCCACTAGACATAATCATACTGGATTAAAAAAGAATTCAGCAAATTGACCACACACCACAGATGTGGCATCAATGGGCTTTGCTGTCTGATTGTCCTTAAAGTAAAACGTCACTCCATGGCATGACACCGTATATTTTCCACCAGTTCCATAGCATGAATTTGGACCTTCTACAAAAGCTGTAACAGCATAATGCTTGCTCTTTCTTAAAGCAATAGGATCAAACAAAACGTCAAAGACATCAATTTTCTTCTCCTTGAATGCCAGAGGGTGAGAGACATAATGCTCAGGATCTAGATCAAACAATGTTTCATCATTTTGGCACTCCTTTATATGCATAGCAACACAATACCTGTTATCCTTACTGCCAAAAAAGCGAATTCCTTGAAGCAGGAGATCTTTGTCCACCCAAAACTCAATACAATCAGGCTCCTCAGAGTTATCATAACTCCACCCACTTTCAACATCGAAAGGTACCAGTTCGTCAAATCTACAGCATGATTTCCAGGTGCCAACTCGTCGGTCTTCTGGAAAACTCAAACTCGTGGTCAAAACCCCATTGAAATGCTTCACCAAATCTCTCAACTCTTTGTTAGTGAGGATGTTGCAGTCGAGCACAGTACTTGCAAACTCTTTTTCCTCCATTGCTGGAAAACGTAGGTATTTCACAATTTGCTCTCCAAGGATTGTTCTTTTCACACTGCCATCTGCAACCAATCCCTGCCTTTCACATTCCTTTGTGGCCCACACATCAACAGCTTTAAACAACTCTACCTCGCTGATAGTCAACTGATCTCTTTGGACAATAGCTTCAAGTACGTTCCTCTCAATTGTCGCAAATCTCTCTGATTTTACAACTTCTACAGTTTTCCTATCAATTATCTCCCAGCATCGATCCACAAGATTCGACTCATCATATTGTTTAGCATGCGACAAAACACAAAAGACATTTGACGGATCCAAGTTTCGTTGCAGAAAATCAATACATTCGTCAACGAGTGAGGGCAGGATGTATTTCTTGGCGACATACAACACTTGCATCACGTTACTTTCGTTCAACTTCACCTCCTCGCTGTACAAGTACCGAAGCATTTCCAACACTCCCTCGTACTCACAGTCTGGGAGATCAATGGATTCTGACTTCTCGGCCATTTCTCCGCAGAACATGGCAAAAAACACGGGACTGCAAATCGACAACACAAACTTGTGCGCTGGAATCGCCATCTTGCTTCTCTTGGCAGCACTTTCGTCGCTGGGCGCTTCAACAACAAGACACACATCGCTTAGCAAATTGTTGTTAAACAAGAAAATGCCTCTTCCTTTGATGGTTGATTTCGTCTTCTGCCACGTTTCTTCAAAAACAGCCATGATTTCTAACGGTGTTTTACAAAACCTTCGAAAGTTTTTCGAAGGTTTGCAAAGCGAGCGAGAAAGGCGGGAAAATGAGTAAACAGTGTTTTCGGTTAGCGGTTTTGCACTCTCCTGCATGTAAAGTTCCCAAAAAGTCTACTCCAAAAGGAGCCTTCCTGGCAAGCGTTTCCGCTCTCTACTCCGCAGAGGCTCAAAGGGGTTTTTCGTACGGAGAGATTCCGTTGAAAAAGTGAGTCCAGGCGTAAAATCTTTCAGTTTACACGCCTGCACTCACTTCGCACAGCGGAAATCCAATAACGCCCCACCGACCGAACCTCTGCGGAGGAGAGAGTAGCTTCCGCACGTTCGAGGCATCCTTTGCTTTTTGGCTGCGCGAAAAATGCTGCAAACGTGCGGTTGGAAAGCAGGCTAGATGAGATATCTTAGAAGAGATCTTAGGGAATTTCACAACGGGAAGCTTAGGTACTAGTTTAGCAGATTGTAGGGACAAAATTTTCACGGGAAAAGTCATGGCGACTCTTGAACATGAAGTGGAGGTTGAAGTAAGACGAATCCGAGTAAAAGTTAAGAAAACCCCATACTTTCAAATTACCCTCCACATCTAGTACAAAATAAGAACTACAAATCGGTAAATGGTTTGAACCCAGGAGTCATATCATAGTTCGGTAAATTATGATCGTCCAGGTGAGTGTGGTCCTGAGAAGGACTGTTTGTGATGACATTGACTGACGTCATCAGAGTCAAGTGAACTGTGAATCGCCAGTAGATGTTAGAAGTCTCTGGTCGTTGTCCTGATTGGTCGACGATCTCGTGATGTTATTAGTCGTCTGCCTTGATGTTATTGGCTGTGAAGACTGTAAAACGTGATTGGTGCGTTTCGATTCGTCTTTTGTTAGTCAAATGTCCCTTGGTCTATTGTTAGTAAAATTAGTCGGTTTGTCTATTGTTTGTCTGTCTTGATATTGAACATTAATATATGAAATTCATATATTTGAACTGCGGCACCGGTGTCGCAGAAGTCATGGTTTCGATTCCCGTTCAAGCCTGAATTTTTTCAGGTTTCTTCTTTTCAACCGCTTAGGTTGAATCACCTTCACTGCGATGATCTTCACATAATTCTATCTTGATATTGTCGTCAATAAGTCGTTTGTAAGGTGCAGGTAGCTGTTGGCAACGGTTCAGTGGTTCTTTCAGGCCTGTGGCCGGGGGAAAATTACACTTTACGTCTTCACTAATTTCATTGCAGAGTGCTACGCGGCACATCGCATTACTTATAATACACAGATTTCCATTGTCGCGACTTTAAGATCTTAATTTCCTGCTCCCAGCTTGGCCTCGTAGCTCAGTTGGTAGAGCGACGATGATCAAATCCGGAGGTCGTGGGTTCAAATCTCGCCGGAGTCAAAGATTTTTCTTTGATCCTGGTTCTCATTTCTAATTTCTTCTTTCAGGTCTATGGAGTAGGGCAGTATTGCTCACTTCTAGCACTCATACATACACTTTACATCTTTACTAATTTCATAACAGAGTGCTACGCGGCACATCACATTACTTACTATTGAACCCAGACGTCCTTTAAATGGCTTGAATTTTGTGTCACTTCACGGACCGTTGGTTTCACTCCGCGGTTTGAAAAAAATGATCGCGTAATCACAAGTTTGTTCACCGCAAGAACTAAATTTGTTGACTCAAGCTCGACATCGCTGAACTTTCGCTGAATGAATTTTTACAAGGCGCCGCATTTCATGACCTCAGATAACACTTTTCCCGGAATAATGTTTATAACCAGTCTAAGACGAGATTTTAATTCAGGAGACGGCATTATTTTAGGACATCTGATGACTGCGGGTTGAAATTTAAATTTCATTGGACCTTGGTATCACGCAGCTCTATTGTTTTCGGGGCTAGGGTCCATTATTTTGTTGTTTGGAGTATTGTTTTCTCACCAAATCAGAGAAGACCTTGTAAGAGCTGCGACATCGCCCAAATTTAGCCTGCGACTGAAGCTCTCCGGGGCGATCTGGCGGCGGGGCGGGAAAAGGAACGAGAGCTTGCAACTACCTCTCTGGAATACAATTTCCGCCTCCAGCGCAGCTGTGGCTCCCCGTTGTCTGAGGTGTCAGACTTTGGCCAATCCTTCCTTTTCCCGCCTCGCCGCCAAATCGCCCTGGAGAGCTTGCTCGCAGGCTAGTTGAAATTCATTTGTCCCAGATTTTGTGGTCAGCTCGCGGTCAACAAACTTGTGGTCACGTGAAGCGACGCAAAATTCAAGCCATTTGAGTCATTTGAAAGGACGTCTGGGATCAATAGTACAAATAACGGTTCAGTGGTGTTTGTTCTAAGTTGGTAAACCAGCTTTTCCAGAGTGATTCGTTGATAGTAGTCCGAACTGTAGGTAACGCATTCAGCGGATTCCCAGTCGATTCAGAGTCAAATCGATTATGAAGGTATCCAGGATTAGTCCAAAGACTGAAAGGCCTGCGTATTTCCTTGTATAGTCTTCATTCCCTGGATATTCTAGCGCCAACATCCAAGTAGAAAGGAGCTGAAGACGATCTTCCCATGGTCAACAAGGACGTATTTCATTCAGTACGCTTCAAACAAACGAGAAGGTAGTATTGGTCAGCAAAGAGAAGCTCTGCAAATGCTTAGGGCCGATATAGACGGTACGATTTTTGCTTACGACTGTCGTATGCGACTTTTGTAGCGCACGCTGCTCTCGTCAAGCAAAGATCGTAATTTTGTTTGTGGCTACGACTGTCGTAGGGTTTTAATCATGTTTCAAAATCCTACGATATTTTTTGTGTTGTGCGCGAATGTCGTGGAGTGGGACAGAGGGGCGGAAGCCTGGGAGAATAGGGGACGGAAGGTCAGGGAGGCGGTAGTAGATGGGGCGGAAAGCGGGAGAAATAGAGGGAAATTACACAACATTGTGCAATATTTCGCAATCGAAAAAGCGCAAAGACGCGGGAGCCCAACAAAATAGGCTGCAAACCGGGATTAACTGGTACGGGAAGCGGGAAGTTAAAACCCCCTGTCCCCCCCCCCCATTCATTTTCGTGAAGATCTACGTCTAATGTAGACGAAACGATTCTTGCTGCAGAGATGACGTGAGCAAGTCGCATACAGCAGTCGTACGCAAAAATCGTACCGTCTAAATCGGCCCTTACAAGCAGAAAAACGTCAATTTCAGAACTCTAGTCCATGGGAAGGGAGGGGGAGACGTTTACGTTAAGGCTATCTTAAAAAACGTCTCCCGGAACCATGCAACGCCCCGCTGTTATTACGTTTCAAAATGGAATTCCAAGTAAAGCTCACTGCAGTTGTCCAGTAAAACTAAGTGGAATCTGTTGTCATTTACTTTATCATAACACTAGAGAATACTTGTTTGCTGGTTGTTGGTAGCTTAAGGGCTATGTAATGCGGCAACATTTTCGTGAAACTTTTTGTGCAAGTGATTGCTGGGTTCATTATCTTTAGGGAAGTCAATGACGTGTAATTTTCTGCCAAGTGAGCGAAGTTGAACAATCAGATGATAGCTAACACGAGGAGAGCTTGTGACGACCTTGACATTAGATATTTTTACCATCAAGCGCCGAATAAACTAGTTCAAGACCAAAGGATAATCCTGTGGCAATTTTTCCTATTGATGTAACTTCGCACAGTAGTAATACCCATCATCGTCATCGTCATCATTTTCATTATCGTCATCGTCATTGTCATCGTTATCGTCGTCATCATCATCATCATCATCACCATCAACTTTATTTTAACACAAGATCCTATCATTACAAATTGTCTTTCTAGGAATCGTAAGGAAAAAAAACCAACAACACCAGCAACAACTACACAGTCACTAAATACAGGCAAGTAATCCTAAATATAAATAAATCAAGACTACTAAAATTTATTTAGTTAATTAATGCCTCAGATTCGTGGTGTGAACATGCTGCACATACAGTTTCATCTCCGCACTAAACACATTTTCATGCTACAAAAAGCACAAGCAACGTCTGATTTTTGGAGCATGAAAATTCGCTACACAAGGAGGTGGTAATACGTGCAACAACAATGTCAACTTGAAACTAATTTCAGTGACAAGGTCATCTGGGCTGATACAAGTCCCATGATGTACAAACTTACCTAGCACAAGTCTGCTTCTAGCTTGAAACTGAAAAGTGAAATCTACATTGGGGCATTTTCTATAAAATTTTCCTCAGAAAGTGAGCGCTACAATGCAGGAGTATTTTGGGTGAAAAACCATTAATCAAACTGGCATTTGAACCACGAAAACAAGCAGAGTTGGGGATGGTCTAAAAATTAGTCCAAGAGAGAGTACTTCCAGCCATCCTGGTCTTGCCTATCCAAGACAGTGAGTTACCATGTTAGAAAAGAATCCGTTCAGGTTACCAAAACGTGGACATGCACAGGAAGCCCAGGTGCCCTTCTGAAAAGGGACATTTTTTCTAGTTTTTGCAATAAATTATTGTGCTTATCTTCTGTGGGTTTTTGTGGGTTACCACAGAGCTTTTAATGTTTGCTTTTGTAAGGAAAAATGTGCAGCTAATGTTCTTACTTCTACGGTAACCATTCAATACTGAAAGATGACCTTCACCACCTTGCCATGATGTTCATGGTTGCCACCCATTGGGACAATAAAAATTTCCTGATTTTCATTGACCACTAGCCAATTTAACCAATTCAATTCAACCAATTCAACCCCTCTGGGTTGGGGTAGGGTATGGGGTTACCCACTATGTAACACTTCTTCTCGATAAATAATTACAGAAGCCTGTGATGGCCTGAAGAGCCACATGATGCACTAGAGCATAAGTATAAAGTAGGTAGAGAAAGACAGAAATACAGTCAAACCTCCTGTAAGTGTACACCCTCGGGAACTGAGCATAGCTGTCCACTTATAGGTGTCCACTTACAGGTTAAAAATCTTCTAGGCAAGTTCAAATTGATAACTAGTGGTGATGTTCCAAAAATAATGACTAGAAAACTGGTCAAGTGAAGTGCCAGATACAGTGTGGATCTACCCTGTGCCACATTTTTTTAGACTAATTTTCTTGTAACTGACTGAAACAGAAATAAACACAGATTTTATTGTGTAGCTTTTGTAAATGAGATACATGCACAGCAAGAAAGTATTGCATTATTGCATCTTCTTTTTTTCTTTTTTTTTTTTTCCTTTTTACAGTTATATGCAAAGCAATGTTTACACATAATAAACACCTGCTTTGTGGAAATCACATACAGCAGTATTACCGGTAACTATTTGATGCCAAAGAACGGAGCATTCTTGGGTAGCCCTCTCCAGTGCTAGTCGTATTGGATTCTAGAATAATTTTTTAATGCAGTCAAGGTTCACAAGCAAGCAAATTGACAATTGACATACTACACCTCTGACAATTTGCTTGATTCAATGAACCTTGATAGAGTGCAACTGGGGTGTGAGATCAAGTTTCAAGAGTGGTTTGTTCACTTAAAAGAGGTTATTTTAGCTCCTGGAACTTCAAAAAGGTGTCCGCTTCTGGTTACGAGAGGTGTCTGCTTGAAGGTTAAAAGTGTAGAGTTTTAGCAGAGAATCACAGGGTCTCCAATTTGGTGTCTGGTTGCAGGAGTGTCCACTTACGGGAGGGGTCTGTAAGTGGAGGTTTGACTCCACTAATTTTAGCAACCCAGTACAATGGTAGTCAACAATGAACACTATAGTTTTAAATATGGTATTACTATCAATTGCTAGACATTATCTTACGGGCTTGAAAAAGAATTCACAAAACTGACCACAATCCACAGTTGTTGCATCAATGTGCTTTGTTGCCAGATGGTTCTTAAAATAAAATGTCACTCCATGGCATGACACTGTATTGCTACCATCAGATCCATAGCATGAATTTGGACCATCTAAACACGCTGTAACAATATAATACTTGCTCTTTCTTAAAACTATAGGATCAAACAAAACATCAAAGACATCAATGTTCTTTTCCTTGTATGGCAATGGGCGAGAGATAAGACACTGAAGATCTTCTAACTCCAACAGTGTTTCAGAATTTTCACACTCCACTATATCCATAAAACAGACATTGTACCTGTTATCTTTGCTACCAAAAAAGCGAATTCCCTTAAGCATAATATCTTTGTCCACCCAAAACTTGATACTTTCAGCATCATCAATGTTCTCATAGTTCCACCCATCATGAACATCAAAAGGCACCAGTTCATTAAATCTACAGCATGATTTCCAGGTACCACTTCGTCTGCATTCAGGAAAGCTCAAAGGATTGGTCAACACTCCACTGAAATGTTTCACCAAGTCCCTCATTTCTTCTTTAGTTAGGATGTCAGAGTCAAGAACCAAATTTGCAAACTCTCTTAGTTCCATCGTTGGAAAATGAATGCCTTTTACAATTTGTTCTCCAAGGATTCTTCTTTTAACAAATCCATCTGCAGCAAATCCCTGCCTTTCACATTCCTTTGTGGCCCACAGATCGACAGCTTGGAACAACGCTACCTCGCTGATAGTCAATTGATCTCTCTGGACAATAGCTTCAAGTAAGGACCTCTCAATTGTCGCGAATCCTTCCGATTTTACAACTTCTTCAGTTTTCCCGTCAATCACATCCCAGCATCGATCCACAAGATTGGACTCATCATATTGTTTAGCATGCGACAAAACACAAAAGACATTTGTCGGATCCAAGTTTCTTTCCAGAAAATCAATACACTCGACAGCGAGCGAGGGCAGGATGTATTTCTTGGCGACATACAACACTTGCATCACGTTACTTTCGTTCAACTTCACCTCTTCGCTGTACATGTATCGCATCATTTCCAGCACTCCATCGTACTCACAGTCTGGTAGGTCAATAGAATCAGACGTCTCGGCCATCTCCCCACAGAACATGGCAAAAAACACAGGACTGCAAATCGATAACACAAACTTGTGCGCTGGAATCGCCATCTTGCTTCTCTTTGTATCGCTTTCGTCGCTCGACGCTTGAACAACAAGACGCACATCGCTTAGCACATCGTTATTAAACATAAACATACCTCTTTCTCTGATGGTTGCTTTCGCCTCCTGCCACTTATCTTCAAAAACAGCCATGACAACGTTGTTCCACAAATGCCTTGATCGAAGATTTACAAAGCGAGCGAAAAATGGCGGGAGAATGAGTAAATGGTGTTTTCAGGCAGCGGTGTTGTATACCACTGCGTGTTAAGTTTCCAGAAAGTCCACTCTAAAAGAGAAGAGACATCTTCAAGTAGGAATGATGCTCAAAAGACTCACGCCATTCCCCCCGATTATTTCATGGTGCTCACAAGCTCCCGAAATTTTTTTCCGGCCACGAACACCAAGTTGTTGGTGCTGGACTTAAGGATGAAACTCAAGCAAGCTAAAAACCGACAAAAAATTTTCTGAATTAACCCGGGATTTTAAATGACAGCCAGAATGCATGCGCGCACAAGGGAAATGCGTTTACAGCTGTCCGCGGTTGCAATCCTCCTGTATCGGTTCTAGTCGTGTGGGTGTCTTGCAAAGTCTACTTTTCACGTAGTACGATCAGCCTTGCAGTCTTGTTTGTCATTTCATTTTATTTGCTGATCAGATCTCTCAGCAGATCCTACGAATTACAGCATTATCGTTTGCGGTCCCTTGCTGTTTTAGTCTCACTGTTTTAGAGTTTGTCCACTTGTCGCAGAGAGCACCATGAGTGTCTTTATGAGAATAACTGTAGTTCCCAAGGGGATTACTCCAAGATTCAAGTGACGGGGATGATCAATGAGATGGAATGGGGGCAAACATCAAAACCCAAAGAAATCTTCAGTTAAGGCTTCCAACAAAACCCCCAAAAAATCCCTGGACCAAAAATTTATTCCCCCCCCCCAGAAAAAAAATCCTATATCGAAGTTGCGAGCCTTAAAAATTCCCAGAAAGGATTAAATGATATAACACGCGAAAAAAAAAACACTAGAGATGGAATGTTTGTGTTTGTTTATATTCATCATACCAGCTGATTTTATCTTTTCCTCATCTGGTAGTCATTCTAGCAACACCACGGACACCCAAGAACATCTTCTGTTTCAACAATAACATTATGAATGACAACTCTGAACAAGACCACCCGGGCAAGAACAAGTTTGGTTGTACTTTATTCGCAGAACTACGCGGCCAGGATACGCGGGCAGCAGTACCACCAATCTTCAGATTGTTTTGAATACCCAAAAAAACATCCCTACTTAAATCAAGACACCCAAAAACCTCGTTGCTAAATTTTTCGACCCAAAAAACTCCCCGAATCGAAAATTTCAAACCCAAAAATATCCTTCACTCATCCCCGTCACTTGAAATCCAGAGTACCCCTCCCCCCCCCCCCCCGGAGCTGTAGTCTCGCGAAGTGGAATCGGAACGTTGCGCTCTGCGCTTCTGATTACGACTAGGCTTGGATAAATTCTGCCGGCGTAATTTCGAGCATAATAAGCAATTTTTGAGGCGAGCATTCTGCCGGCATAATAAGGCATTTTCGAGCAGAATTTGAGCAGAATAAGGGAAAATCAGCGGCACTAATTATATGCATAACGTATGTAAGAAAAATTTAAAACTAAAAATAGCATACCACAGTGAACGACCAGTACCTTTACAAATAATTGCAAATATCCAAAAATACGGCCCGAAGGGCCGAAAATTTTTTGGGGTACCGAGCAGAATTCGAGCATAATAAGGGTGTCTGAGCAGAATTTCGAGCAGAATAAGCGATTTTTACGAGCACTGCCGGTAGGCATAATAAGCCATTTTACGAACAGAATTTATCCAAGCCTATAACGCAGGGTTCAATTCTACCTGTTACCATCCCCCCCGGGCACACCCCCGGGGATTTGCAATTTTTTTCTTACTTGGCGGTCTATTCCCTACCCCCGGGCACGCAGAAAGAGACAATTCCCGACCCCCGGGACTCCTCATCGACCACAAATACGTTGTTTTGTGTTCAAAATTGATTTCCGTACAATAGCACAACCAGACGTTTTGACAAGAACTTAAACGCTTTTCTAGAGTTTACTGAACGAAGGATATTACATAGTATCAAAAAACATGGACACTACATTGAAAAAGAAAACTGAAGAAAAAGTCTAACCGCTCTGGCATTCGGCTGGCGAGTAAAGAAATGTTCTTCACCGCGTGTTTTATTCTAAATATAGCACATGCCCAAAAGAGGTCCGGTGAGCAAATTGATGACAGCATTTCAAAGGAGTTTTTCTTAGCTTGTTTCACAAGAACAATGGACTGAGATCTCTGTTTAATATAAAGCCGTGCATTTGTTTCATACAAATACGCTCAAGAAAAATTTCTATGTTTGTGATGAACGCCATCCATTCGAGTACGCATCAAACGCACCTTCGTCAGGAGTAATGGGCTCCTGCCTTCGTTTAACAATTTATAATAAACGTGCTACAAATTCTAGAGATTTTCCCTGGAAATAGGCAGTCTTCTCTACGCGGTCTGGCGCCATTGTGTCAACTGAGAAGTGATAAGCTAGTGACGTGCTTCACAAGAAAAACGAGAAGTTATTTTCGATTTGCCCCGCCCCCTACCCCCGGGACAAAACCGTTTCAGACAATTCCCCACCCCCGGGCCTGAAGGGCTGGACTTGTCCCGGGGGTTGCCCGGGGGGGATGGTAACAGGTAAAATTGAACCATGCATTAAATTACGACCCCGACTTCGTCGCTAGTGTAGCCTGTTCCAGGCTCCGAGATAGTGGGAAAAGCGTGAATTGAGAAAAAGAGCGCGAAAAAAAAGCGCGTCTTATTTTCGCGTTCCCTTTCTAATTTTCGTGCCGTCCCAACTATCTGAGAGCCTGGAACAGGCTATCGCTAGTGAAAACCAAGTAGCTGTTGGCAACGGTTCAGTGGTTTTTTTAGGCCTGTGGCCGGGGGAAAATTATGTAGGGCAGTATTGCCCACTTCTAGCACTCATACATACACTTTACGTCTTCACTAATTTCATTGCAGAGTGAATACACAGATTTCCATTGTCGCGACTTTAAGATCTTAATTTCCTGCTCCCAGCTTGGTCTCGTAGCTCAGTTGGTAGAGCGACGATGATCAAATCCGGAGGTCGTGGGTTTAAATCTCGCCGGAGTCAAAGATTTTTCTTTGATCCTGGTTCTCATTTCTAATTTCTTTTTTCAGGCCTAAGGGGTAGGGCAGTATTGCTCACTTTACATCTTTACTAATTTCATAACAGAGTGCTACGCGGCACATCACATTACCCAGACGTCCTTTAAATGGCTTGAATGTTGTGTCGCTTCGTTTGGTTTCACTCCGCGGTTTTTGAATGAACCCGCGCCTGAGCCCACAATCGTTACCGCAGGACATTGACTTGCGCAGTCGTTTTTCAGCCCTGTCAATGAAGGCCTCTTCGCGGGAAAAAAACAGCCCGAGTTTAAAATGAAAAAATAAGGACGCCGTTAAAAAGATAATAATTTCGTTAAAATTTTTGAAGAGGAACAACATTTTTCCAAAAATTTAGAGGGTGTACAAATTATACAAAAATTGTTCTCGCTCGGAAAAAGGACCTTTCGCGTGACATAGTCGGAAAGTTGCGAGCCGGCTGGATTATATGGTACTGTTTACAGTATTGTTTTGGCTTTTTCTAACCACTTTCTCGTCTGTTTTCGCAAACTATTGGTTTGCTGGGAAAACCAGAAATGCCTAAGAGTCCTGTTATGGGTGTATTAGGCCCCCAGCCGCACTGTGCCTTCGGAAACTTAGCTTGTCTGAGACATGGCCGATCGATCGAGCGTCAGGACAGTTGCTGGTTGTGTCCTTTATTAAAAGACAATCAAAACAATTTCAGGCATTCCTGTAATTTCCAGTCCGCCTTTTTAAGATTTTGAACAGCCACGGAAAAGGAAAAGAGAATCATCATTTCACTAGAAGTTGAGAGCATTTTAAAAAGCCCTGTACAGACACCAGACAACCACTCCAGAAAAGAATATTATATCGAAAAGCAATGAAGCAGTATACTGATAAAAGCAGCCCTGGCCATTTGAAGGACCTCCTTGGTTGTATTACCAGCAGTTAAAAACTTTTCCAGCAAAAGAAAAGAGCTACCAGGACAGTCAGTTACCTCTGTTTCACATAATTGAGCACTATTTTAGGTGACATATTTTGATTTAACTGGAAGATGGGTTTTAATTCAGTTAAAGTTCATGCATGATGGAACACTGGAAACAGATTTTCTAAACTTCTTGACAGACTACATTACAAGGACTGCATTACAAAAGGAAAGTGGACTCTATGCAGCTAGTTGTGCCATGTCCTTGAGGGGGTTGTCCATAGATCAGATTTTAGAATACAGCACCACACTCAGAACAATAGTTCACCTTTTGGTCACTTCCTTCAAAATAGTTATTTTTGAGACGTTTTCATTACATGATGACTAGTCCTTTGCTTTTCATGCAATCGATTTTGCCATCCCATGAGTCACTTCACAGCTAAATAAATGAATATCAAGATTATGTTGGTCGATTTTCAATTGCTTTTACCAACTAATTTTGAGTGCTAATTAAAGTGCCACGAAACACACACTTTTATGGCATAAATTACCAGCAAATGTAATTTGCTGGTAAACTGAAAGTTTTCAGGAAACTGAAAACTGTGAAAAGAAAGTTGCAGTTTATAAAGTATTGCAGATCACCTCTAAAAAATGAATGAAATATTCTGAAAACTGACAAAATTATGGCAAAACATCCCTGGCCTGACCCTTCAAGTGCACAATTTTTGTTTGAAAAAAAAAACAACAACAACAACAACTGGATTATTGCAAAGTTGGTCTCAGGATGTATGGGCCTGTCAAACCCCAGATACAAATAAAAACTATTCACAAGTGGGAAATGTACAGATTTTTATTTACAACAAGCTCTACATACACCACCAGCCACATGAGCCCCTAAAACCAGCATATGGAATAAAGAGGGTGATGTACTCATAACCAGTGGTATAGCACTACCTCTGGGATTTCAAGGAAGCCCTACCCTTACATCAAACACTTATACAACATGGAAATGTCCAGAAAAATCAGTCACAGTGAGGAAAATATTTCTGTGTATGGATCATCTTGAGTTTTAGTTGTAGGTGTGGTGGGCAGTACAGCTGGTGGGGCTGTGGGAGAATCACTGCGACAACACCTTGCACTGTTCCAATTTCACTTTTGATGGCCTTTGTTGACTAAGTTCTAAGTTCTTCTTATACTTCCTCTTCTGCAGGGCCTGTTGGTTATTTCTCACAAATTAAAAAACCCAAGATCCTGTTTCATTTCATGATCCTCATGTTTACCAGAACCACTCCCCAGCACTGAAGCATTTTCCTTGGAATCTGGGTTACTGAAAAATAAACATTTACCCTAAACATTCACGAGTTTGTAAAACTATAGGGCAATGTAGTAGCAGAAAAAACTACACAAGATAAACATTGTTGTGCAAGACACCAGTCATGATCAGAAATAAAATAATGAGGCAAAGAAATTACCGACAATTCTGCTCCAATATTATTTATATGACCAAAGGTCATAATCAAGAAATGGTAAAATTACCGATTGTGTTACTAATGATATAAACAATCTTATCTGCCAGTCAGCTGCCATTTCACTTCCACATATAAGTGTCATTCATGGGTATGTGACACTACATGTTTGACAACAGTTTCAGAAGAGAAAACGACAATCTCATCTTGCCAACACTGACAACATTCAGCTGCATGAATTTGTTACTGAAAACTGTCGCTACTCCGTACATACCATCCGAGTCTAGTCTTACACGAGAGGCAAGCACTTTGTAGACAAGAAAGACAAATAATTCGCTTTAATAACCTAGGAAATAATTCCGTTGAGAGAAACGCTTACGAACGCTCATCATGTGCCCTCAGGTGCTCCGACATAAGCCTTTATTCACTTGTGGGTTTCATTTCTTGTTTGGGAACCAAATATCTGTTTATTTATTTATGTTTGGCATGTATGATCGCAAAGTTTTGTTTTTGGAAATAGATTGTTTACTTAAACTTATCGGAGATTAATGTCAAAAATTATCCTAACTCTATGAGTCTTGTACAAAAGTTTGGTAAGGTATAGCTTGAAGTGCAATGCTAAATTTAATCTGAGAGACTCACTCACCGTAGCGCTGCGGCCGATGATCTCAAGAATTCGCTGGGTTTCCACGACTTTTAAAACAGGCAGACAGTAGATAGACAAGTTCCCAGCATGTCTGAAAAAATCTCCACCACAGAAAACACCTTTAAATCGCGTCCCTAGTTCCATCTTCTCGAGTGATACGACGCCAAATCGACCGAGAAATCAACCTCGCATGGCGCCAAAAACGGCCGATCGAACGATTTTGAAATGCTGATCTGGAGCATGCGCAGTCGTTTTTCAGCCCTGTCTTGACAGGCGGGAACGCCGGAAATTGAGTGAACGATGCTTGCGGCCAGCGGAGTGATAGATAAGGGCAAATAAAATTCCTGAAATGTCCCTGAAATGGTCTTATTCTTCGGCCATCTCAACTGATCTCAACTTTCATAAGAATAAAAAGCAAACCAGCGGTGACGAACATGAGAAAACAACGCATGTTGAAAAGAAAACAGTTTTCTTCAGAAGTGACGTTGGGCTAAATTACAAATAAATTTAAATGCAGCAATGTGAAAGACTGGTACCAGCAACTCCTATATCTAACAAGGAAAATGGATTAATTCTTCCTGATTCTTAACAAACAGGTCAAACAAGCTTACGTTTGAAATCTGCAAAACAAAACAAAACCTAGCTAGTAAAGAAAAAGTTTCTCACTGTCAACGTTATCATCCAAGGCAGATTGTAATTCACGAATCAACAAAGTCTCTTCTATTTTACAATGGAAATCAGAACGTCCGGTTGCTTAAATGTCAAAGGGATGCCATTTAATATTGAGGTAATGTGATCTGCAATGGCTGATGTATGACAGCTCTACGTAAGCGCTTTAAAATGTTCGGTTTTTCTTCCTGCAATCGGTGATTTGTCTTCCCTATCTAAAAATCATCACAGTCCCAGCAGCTTGCCTTGTACACAACTTTAGAACTGCGAGTGTTTCGGAAAATAATTTTAAGGTCAAAAACAACCGTAAAACTTATAGATACAAGACTTAAGCTGTTGTGTAATTGCTTTGGTTTGGAACCCTAGATAGGGCAAGACGATGAAAATCTCTTTTTGGGGGGACTGTAGTGACAGGGTCTTTAGGTTTGTTTTAGTGTCTGCTGATGATGTAACAAAGAGGATGATGAGCAAATACGAAAACAACGATAGGTAAGAGTGCGAATGAGATTTATCTTGTATTTCCGAGGAGTCCCATTTAGTGTAAAGGCCAAGTAAAAGTCTTCGTACGGTAAGTGGAAGTTGAGAAAGAATTTTTATGATGGCCCTTGATAAGGACATCCAAGAATAGAATTTCGTTATGCTGTTCAAATTCAATGATGAATTTGATATGGTCATGTCGGCTATTGAGATAATCTAGAAACTTAACAACATTGTCCTTATTGTCGAACAAGGTGAAGGTGTGACCAAATCTAAACCAAATGGCTGGACGAATGTTGCTGTTCATCACCCATTTCTCCAATGGGGGAGAAAGAGACGGGTCTCTCTCTCTCCCGCTCCAGGGGAAGAGAAGAAGAGAAACCCTGGGAACGAGGTTGCAATTTCTCCTCAAATTAGCACACAAAACTATTGGCTAAAATAGGGCCTAAGGGAGAGCCCATGGCAACACCATCAATTTGATCCGGCATAGTACTGTCCAACAAATTAAACACAAAACGGCTCTTCTTAGTGGCAAACACAGGTAAATCCTTTAGGACAGAGCGAGGTAACTTAGGTGGATTGGGAAGTGCATATAATTTGTCAAGACAAATTTGTATGGTCTCATCCAGTGGAACATTGGTGAACAGCGAACTAACAATTTACTAGCTAGGTTTTGTTTTGTTTTGTTTTGCAGATTTCAAACGTAAGTCTGTCTGTAATAATTAATCCATTTCCCTTGTTGGTAGGGTTGTCCACATTATGCCAGCATAATTTTGAGCATAATAGTGAGGCAAAAGAATCAAGCATAATGCTGGAATAATAGTGCAAAGTTTCTTCGACTCTTGATGCTTTTAAAAAACTTTGCCAAAACCATGGGATTCCCACACAAGACACCGGCCCAGGTACCATATTTTAAGATGAGGCCTGGTTACAAATTAGCAAAAAAATCGCTTCCAGCAGTTCCAGTTCTGCAACATTGTCAGCTGCCTCCTCGAACTATTTCCATTTACACTTCTTATCAACAAAACGTGGATTACACTTGTAATCAACATAAACCTATCTTCTGTGGTCTTTTATTTATTTTTATGTTAATTATAGTGGAGCATAATAGTGATGCTGTTTGAGCCGTAATAGTGACATTTGTTGAGCATAAAGAATTAGCATAATAGTGTGAAACATTGAGCATAATGTGGACAACCCTACTTGTTAGGTACTAGTCTTTCACTTTGCTGCATTTAAATTTATTTGTATTTTAGCCCAACGGTCACTTCTGAAGATGTATGTTGAAGCATACGAAACGTTAAGTTCATAAAATCAATGTTTTTTACAACATGCGTTGTTTTGTCATGTTTGCATTTGAACCTAGTTGTATGGCCTCGCTCACAACGGGTCCCCCATAGCTCAGTGGTTAGAGCATCCAACCGGCACCTGGAAGGTCATGGCTTCGACTTCTGAGTATTCGACTGAAGAGCACTATTTCATTTTTTTCATTTACATCCAAGTCGCCATTTCACTTATCAAAATTAGTTAGCTTTCCTGTTTAGAATTTATTTATTTATTTATTTATTTATTTATTTATTCAGAAAGGAAGGTAGAAGGAAATAATAAGAGGGCAAAGATTCACCTACTGAGATCAATCAAGAACTTGAGCATTTCTGTAGGTTCACGACCTAGGAAATCAAGTCCTTTAATCTTGCTGAAACTTTCAGAACACTACAATGCACCTGAGATATCTTGTTAAAGTTCATTCAGTTCAAGAAATTCTGTTATTCGAGAAAAACAATCTTAAAGATAAGGGAACCGGGATTCTAGACAGTTTATCCGTCCCTCTCTATCCTAAAACTATTGTCAAATAAAAGTTGTCACACTTAAGTCTAAGTTGAATGGTAATTCCATGCAAAAACCATCTTTTCTTGATCTGTGAGATTTGGGTCATGTTTTGCCGGTTAAAACTCGGATCTCAGTACTCTCTCCTTAGGTGTTTCTCAACAGTAGTGCCAGATGTCATTTTACAGAGAGGCAGGGGCAGCGAAGGGGGGGGAGAGGGGGTGGTAACGTTCTTATTAAGGGTCGTTCGTGAGCATTTAATAATTGTAAACAATTGCTAACGTCGCTATGGCTTGCTTAAATTCCACTGCTTTTAATGCTGGAAATTGTTTCAAGAGAGTATTCCGAAGTGTTTAAAGGTTACGATTTTGCCGGGTGATTTTAAGTGACTTTTGCAACCAGAAAATCGACTTTTTTTGTTCTTGAAGAGAAGGAGAGACTGCTCTACCTCTACAAACCTCATACCTTCGTTCAGGGATTGGAGAATATCAAAACAAACGGCCTCCATTCAACTAGAGGTCCATTGCAGGGCCTGCATAGGAGGATGATAAACATAAGTTCACAGTACTGCTTGGCACTAAGATGAAAATTAAAAAAACAAAAGGTAGTGAAGTGCCAAAAAAGTTCTTTTCAAAGCCAAACGTAATCAGCCCCCAAGAAACAAGCAGTTCATGCTATACTGAGCATGTGTTCATTATCTTGTAAAATGTTTATTGCTTTTAAATTGTTCATACAGCCTCAGTTGCCAAAACTAAATACATGTAAATGTGATTAAAAGGGTTCAAACCATTTACAAAGCCAAACGTTTCGGGCTTAGTCCTTCATCAATGGCATATGAACGATTTTCAAATTACGCGTGACAACAACCGCTGCATGAGAGAAAATATATAACGTCTGTTGAAGAAGAAGAGCACGCGCAATGATAGACGCGCGCGTGTAAGTTTCAAATGAAAGAAAAGTTAATGTTCATCCCGCGTGGTCGCGCAGTTCCAAGCCTGAAAGATTAGCTTGAAGATTAGGAGGGTCTGAGTGTCTATTTTCCTATGGAGGCGATATCGAAGAATCATGAGGAATTCGAGTGATGGCGTTCAATTTACTATCCCCGTGTTTAGAATGCAGGACGGTCCATATTTTTTCGCGATAATTTGTAGGATCTGGGAGCGAAACGCGCGGTCTAAGAGCAAAGTCCGGAGCAAGTTTAAATTTGAATACACCGAAACTGACAACTTACGCTTTCCGGCTACGCTTCGCGCCTAGCTTGCGAGTATCAGCGTTTTTAGCGATTCTAATTTAAAGATCTCCACCCCAGGGGGAGGGGGGGCTACTCATTAAAGTTTAGTACGTGAAGGCTCCCCCCCCCCCCCGAGGTTCAAACTGGAAGGGCCGTAGCTAGCATGAGGCAAGACGAGGCAAGTGCCTCGTCCATAAGATTTATGCCAGAAAAGAAAATAATCCCCAGAAAGTATTTTCCACTGCATGGGTGAAAAAAAGCTCAACCTGGGTAAAGTGAGTAAAAAAGACTTTGTAAAGACTCCAGTGACTTGCCGTGGCAGGCTATGTGACGCCAATCCCGTGCACTTTGCTGAGTGGAAGCAGTCTAAAGGACCATGCCTTGTATAAAAGACAAAACATTCAGAGAATCAACAACAACCTTTATTTGCATGACTATAACGGAGTATTACAGTATTGCAAAAGCCACTTCAATTTAGTTATTTAATAAATTAAAATATAACTAAAAAATTACAATCATTGCTCATTCTTAACCATTCAAAGGGGTATCATTGTGACTAGGCTGTCTCTCAATTCAAAGCATGGCGAGATGAACGAAATTAATTGCATGTTAATTTATAAAATAGTCAGTAGAGTTGATAAGATGTGATAATAAAGTCTCATATGGTAGTACACCTTTAATACACCAAGAACAAAAATTTGCACCTCTGTTATACCTCGAAAATTGGCCAAATATGTTAGATCATCAGTCGTTCGAAGGTTCCTCCTGGCTCTAAGCTTGAGCATATTTTTGCGCTGTGATTTCTGCCAAAATTGTGCAAACATTTTATATGCGTAGATTTGGCTGCTATCTTTTCAGTTTAAGGTGCATTTCGGCAATCCTTTAACATACTAAAACAGTAAATTTCCGGCGTACCCTTTATAATACTGCAAGCGCAAAAAAGGCTCCCCTTTCAGGCAAAGCCTCCCCGTATAGCCCGCTGTTGGGAATACCCCGGCCCGAAAACATCGTCCGTCTTTCAGTCTACCCAGTGTCAATCTCATTTAATTATTTTTAATTCCATTTCGCTAGAGACAGTTCTCACAGAAGGATATCGGCTGTCTTGCAATTCTGGGAAATTTCTTCACGAATTGCTCCCATCTTTTATATAGATATGACACCGATGGCCCAACTAGACTGACTGCTCTGCAGTCAGGAGAGCAAGAATGTAAAAAGAATGGACTTCAGCTTAACGCCAAGACCGGCACAGAGTAATCGGTGTGCAAGTTGGTCTTTGATAGGGTACAGAAATCAGGGAGTTTTGGTCTAGAATAAGATATCAATTACGGTCAATTACTGGTATTCTACGTGACTGCGTGAGGCAGTTAATGTGTGTGTTCATTGGCACAATGTGACTTGCGCGATGCAGTCGTTGTGTCAGCCCACAATTGACCATCGCTCACCACTAGAGTTCTCGTAGCTCAGTGGTTAGAACATCCGACTAGTGTACGGAAGGTCGTGGGTTCAAATCCCATCTGGAACTCAGGATTTTTTTCTGAGTTTCCTCTCTCCACACATCATTCCATTTTCATTTAACTGGAAAGTGGTGCGACAAATTTAGACCAAAATGGGGTTGAAAAACTCGGAAATAAATGTGAATTCAACCACGGCGACTTTGTTGATCGACAGATGGTTTTCCATTGAAAACACTATGTGGCTATACTGGATAGTAAAGAGAACAAGCTCACTACACTAGCAGCTCGACACACGCTCGTGCGCTTGTTAGTTTTCCTCGACTATCCCTGAGAGGAAAGAGAGAAACTGCTCTCGCTGTCTACTTTAAAAAAAGTCTAACGACCCATGCAACGCCCCGCTGTTATTATGTTTCAAAATGGAATTCCAAGGAAAGCTCACTGTAGTTTTCCAGTTTTCCAGGAAAACTAAGCGGAATCTGTTGTCATGTACTTTCACTACTTTTCTTCTTAAAACGCTATCATGACACTAGAGAGAGAATACTTGCTGGGTTTGGGCTACGTAATTCGATCGGCAACATTTTCGTGAAACTTCTTGCGCAATGATGTTGCGTTGTAACCTGTGATTGCTGCGCGTACATTTCCATCTCCGCGCTAAACACACTTTCATGTTACAAAAACCAGAAGCAAAGTCTACTTTTGGAGCATGAAAATTTAGAGGCGGTAATACGCACAACAAACAATCTCAATTTGTATCTAATTTCCGTGACGACTTCCTTGGGCTGATTCAAGTTCCATGATGGACAAACGTACATTGCACAAGTTTGCTCCTACCCGGAAACTGAAAAGTGAAACCACATTGGGGCATTTTCCTCAAAAAGCGAGGGCTTAAGTGAGAAACCATTAATCAAACTGACATCTTGAACCAGGAAAACAGGCAGAGTTGGGGATAGTCTCAAAATTAGTTCAAGGGAGAGTACTCCCATCCCTCCTGGTCTTGCCAATCCAAGACAATGACTACATATGTTAGGAACGAGTGCTTGCGCTAGCTGCAAAAATACCCTGAATTAGTCCAGGTTACTAAAAAGTGGGCATGCACAGGAAGCCCAGCTGCCCTTCTGGTAAAAGGGACATTTTTCTAGTTTTTGCAATTCTGGTTCTCTTCTGTCATTTTTTGTGGGTTATCACAGAGCGTTTTTTGTTTGCCTATAAGGAATAATGCGCAGCTAAGCTTTCCTTTACTTGACGATCCAATACTGAGAGGTGACTTTCGCCACCTTGCCACTGTATTCAAGGCTGCCAACCATTAGGATAACACAAATTTCCTGATTTTTCATTGACCAAAACCAATTTCACTGACCATGCACGATGAATCCTTTGGAAGTAAAGCCACAAAAACTCAATTGAATTATGACCATTTAATTTTTCGAAATGACATCACCAAGTGGCATCAAAAAAGTAAAATTTCCTGACTTTTCACTGACTTTGAGGTACAAGAAAAATTTTCCCTTACTTGATGCAAAATCCATGACCCTCACAACCCTGTTGTTGTGATGGTGTCCAAGAGCTGTGCTAGCTGAGCCTTGGTCCTTTATAAGCAGAATCATGCTAGATTGCTTGGGAGGAAGATGCACAAAAAAAGAACAGCTCCTATCCCTCTGGGTTAGGGTAGGGTATGGGGTTTACCTAACTATGAAAAACCTCTTCTCGATAAACAATTACATAAATACAGTCGAACCTTCCAACAGCAGACACCCTCAGGACCGAGCATGTGTGTCCGCTTTTGGGAGGTGTCTGCTTACAGGAGGTTGAAAGCCACATGGGCAAGTTCCAACTGACAAGTTGTGGCCATGTGGCTGTTGAAGTCTCTAAACAGCCAACAAACTCAGCAAAAGTAATGACTAGAAAACTGGTCAACTGAGATGCTAGGTACAGTGTGGAGCCAGCCCTGCGAGACATTTTGCGAGGCAACTCATTTTTGTGTAACTGTCTGAAACAAAAATTAACAAAGATTTTGATGTGTAGCTTTTGTAAATGAGATACTTGTACAGAAAGAATGTATCACTTGTCATTTTTTGTATGCAAAGTAATGTTTACACATATTAAAAACCCTTTTTTGTGGAAGTCATGCACAAAATTAACTATTTGATGTTGACCTGAAATCTTAGGAAGCTCTCTTCATTGCTAGTCATATTGGATTCTAGAATAATTGTTTAATGCAGTCAAGGTTTACAAGCAAGCAATTCGACACAGGTGTAGTATAAATAGCATGGAACACTCCTGTGCGGTTGAGTTTTAAGAGTGGTCTGTCTGCTTAAAGGTTATTTTAGCCCCTAGAACTTCAAAAAGGTGTCCGCTTCGGCTTATGAGGTGTCTACTTTCAGAAGGGTATAAACGTAAAGTTTTTGTGGATAAATTGCCCGGTCCAAAATTTGGTGTCCGGTTATGGGAAGTGTCCACTTAATTTTAGCAACCCAGTACAATGACAGTCAACAGTGTTTGAAGCCTGTGTCTAAACTTGGTATTACAAAAGACTGCAAAAAAGCTAGACATTACCATATTGGCTTGAAAAAGAATTCACAAAACTGACCATCCTCCACAGTTGTTGCATCAATGTGCTTTGTTGCATGATGGTCCCTAAAATAAAATGTCACTCCATGACATGATACAGCATTCCTACCACAAGATCCATAGCATGAATTTGGACCAACTAAACAAACTGTAGCAGCGTAACGCTTATTCTTTCTTAAAACAATAGGATCAAACAAAACATCAAAGACATCAATTTTCTCTTCCTTATGTGGCAAAGGGCAGGAGACAAAATGCTCATTCTTTCCTAAATCAAAGAGTGTTTCAGAATACTCACACTCGATTATATCCAAAAAACTGACAGTGTACTTGTTATCCTTACTGCCAAAAAAGCGAATTCCTTGAAGCATGACATCTTTGTCCACCCAAAACTCAATACAATCAGGGTCCTCCTCATAACTCCAACCACTTTCAATATCAAAAGGCACCAGTTCGTCAAATCTACAGCATGATTTCCAGGTGCCAGCTCGTTTGTCTTCAGGAAAACTCAAACTGGTGGTCAAAACCCCATTGAAATGCTTCACCAGATCTCTTAATTCTTTGTTGGTGAGGATGTTGCAGTCGAGCACAGCACTTGCAAACTCCTTTTCCTCCATTGCTGGAAAACGTATGCATTTCACAATTTGCTCTCCAAGGATTGTTCTTTTCACACTGCCATCTGCAGCCAATCCCTGCCTTTCACATTCCTTTGCAGCCCACAAATCAACAGCTTGGAACAACTCTATCTCGCTGATAGTCAACTCATCTCTTTGGACAATAGCTTCAAGTAAGGACCTCTCAATTGTCGCGAATCCTTCTGATTTTACAACTTCTTCAGTTTTCCTGTCAATCACATCCCAGCATCGATCCACAAGAGCTGACTCATCATATTGTTTAGCATGCGACAAAACACAAAATACGTTTGTCGGATCCAAGTTTCTTTGCAGAAAATCCATACATTCGTCAGCAAGCGAGGGAAGGATGTATTTCTTGGCGACATACAACACTTGCATCACGTTACTTTCGTCCAACTTCACCTCCTCGCTGTACACGTATCGCAGCATTTCCAACACTCCCTCGTACTCACAGTCTGGCAGATCAACAGTGTCAGACTTCTCAGCCATTTCCCCGCAGAACATGGCGAAAAACACGGGACTACAAATCGACAACACAAACTTGTGCGCTGGAATCGCCATCTTGCTTTTCTTCGGATCGCTTTCGTCGCTCGACGCTCGAACTACAAGACTCACATCACTTAGCAAATCGCTGTTAAACATGAAAATTCCTCTTTCTCTGATGGTTGACTTCGCCTTCTCCCACGTTTCTTTAAAAACAGCCATGATTTTTGACGCTGTTTAGATACACCCTTCGATTGTCTTGAATGGCGGGAAATTGAGTGAACGATATTTTCGGCCAGCGGCGTGATAGTCGCCTATTCCAGGCGCGTTCAGAATCCGCGTTCAGATAGTGGAGCGCGAGCGAAAGAGTGGGGAATAAGGTTTTCCCTCGTTTTTATCTCGCTCTTTCGCTCGCTATATCTTTCGCTCACACTCTACCATCTGAATGCCTGGAACAGGCTACGCGATAGAGCAGGGCAAATAACAGCCCTGAAATCCCGGGGGGGGGGAACTCCCATATGAAAGTGACGGGGGTGCTCGTTGTCTCGCTTCCAGGGTTGTAAATTGCAGATTTTAGTCTCACTTAGGGTGTTGAGGACGGAAAGCCAATATTTTTACCCACACAGGTATCGCTTAGGGTTGTGTGTGAAGAAATATCTATATTATACTGTGTTAGGGGTCTAGAACAGCACAGAAATTGCCGTTGTTAAAATTTACTCATAGAAGACAGCATTCGATTGCAACATCTTTAGCGCAATTAACATCTCTATAGCTCTTATTTAGTTGTCTGTTTTTGCATGGTCTCCCTTAGGGGTTAAATAAAGCCGGAGCCACGCCCAGCTTGGTCTCCTTTAGGGTGTTAATTCTAATTTTCCGACGAGCATCCCCGTCACTTTCATATGGGAGTCCCCCCCGGGCCTGAAATGCTCCTGAAATGGACCCTGAAATCTCCATCCATTTTCTAGAGCCTGTAAACTCAGCTCACCCCACCAAAGGAGCCCGTTTATAGGGCAGAACCTTATCGACTACATCCTCGGAGACCCATGGCAGCTATTCGGGAAGGGATTTTCATGGGCGAGCTGTAATTTTTCGCCGATGAAAATCCTCCCGCCCCAACTGCTGACTACAAGCAGTCTCTCTTTCCGCTCAGGCGGATAGTCAAATATGACAAAACAAAACAAAACAAAAAAAAAAAAACAGTAGCGACCGCTCGGCAGGCGATTTTCGCGCTCCCTCGTGTGTTCTTTTTCCTCGACTAGCCCTGAGAGGGAACAGAGCCTCTCGCACTCCAGTGCTTGGCAAATCTAGGATTTTCTGAAACGGGGGTTGTAAGTACCAATGCAAGGAGGAAGGCAAACATCCCTGGGTCATGGGGGTATGGACTCTAGTGGCAAATTTTCCCAGTAAGTTTTGAAAGAGCAGTCTGTAAATTACAGGAAGCAATGCACGATTAAAAGGTGCAAAAGTAACACCGATAGTTATTTGTCGTTTTTTTCCTATGTACGTTTCTAAAAATTAAAACAAGTTTATTCTACTGATTTTCTATGATCAATAAGGGAAAGACAATTTTTTCAAACGGGTGAAAGTGGCAGCGGGGTGGGGATGGGGAGGAAAGCTGTAACCCCCTCAATCCCTCCCCTGGATCCGCCCCTGCAGCGAAACTAGACTGCCGGCGTGATAATTTCGCCTTGTCGTGTAATAACCGGCATTGCCTCTACCTCTACAAACTTCATACCTTAGTTCAAGGTCTGGCGAATTCCAAAACAACCTCCCGATTCATTGTGCATTGCGGGGCCAGCGTAGGAGGGATTAAGTTGATTTTCTTATAGAGGTGTTATCGGAGAATCGCGAGGAACGTAAAACAGTCCGTGTTTTTCCGTGATATTATCTAAGATCCGGGTACACGAAACACGCTGTCTAAGAGCAAAAAGTCTGAAACGAGTTTGAATACGCCGAGACTGGCATTTTACGCTTTCAGACTGTTTTTCGAGCGTTGCGAGTGTGCGCGGTTTTAGCGATTCTAAGACCTTCCCGGGCCGTTTTTTTCTAACGCATATTTCAAGATGGCGGCCGATACATACATACATACACTTTATTTTCACTCGAATTTACAGAGTAGCTCTGTTGAGCTAATAGCTTCGAGTAATAAAATAATAATGAAAAGTAAATTGATTAATTAAATTCAATCATCAAAAATAATTAAAAGTTATTAAAACCTTGTGCCGATAAACGTTTGCCGTAGAAAAAAAGAAAACAACTCTTTAAACAACTCAAAAATTGGTTAAATTAAATCCAATTCTCTGCTGCCTTTCTAACTTTACACTAGCGAAATGCTAGCTTTTTTCCACCTGGCCTTTTTAACGGGTATATTGAAACACCTTGCATTTATGCGAACCTCTTGTCGTTTTCAAAGAATTTATTGCTTTATGATCACAAAGCTTAGCGGTATTTACTAATTATAGAAAATTCTACTTTCTACCTTAAGAATCTCTCGTAACACTGGCTCTAAGCTTTCGCATATTTTTCCGTTGTGGTTTCTGCCAAAATTGAGCAAACATTTTATATACATAGACTTAACTGTTATCTTTTTTATTTATTTTATTTAAGGTGCATTTCAGCAACCCTTTAAAAGCTGAGATGTTTCGAGAAACTTTCAACTACGTTCTAAATACTTTTTTAAACTTTCAAACTTTGATAGCAACTTCATTTAGCGAATTAAGGACTGGCATAAAATCACCAATTTAACCCTTTCGCGTCAAGAGTCGTATTTTTCCGATGTTGGAGTAGGGAGACATTGAACCACTTGTGACGTCATCATTTTCTGAAGACACCAGATTGTTTTGATAGGCAGCTAACACAGAAAGGACAGATCCATCCATACGTGTTTCCATTTTCAACATCAACCAAATTCTGGCTGAGCTATGCCAGAAAAAAAGTGTCCAATTTTGGGTGTTTCACGTCCCCACCGACGCAGCACCAGTTTCTTTAGAAACTAACCCCCTTGTTTGTTTGGTGGTAGAATAGGCCACCCCCGATCAATGCTCCATTTTCAGGTTTTTTTGAAGGGCTGAGGCCAAAACTTTTCCAGTGGATAGAAGGGGATAAAGGGTAGAAGATAAAGAGAATAGAAAGGGAGAGAAAAAGAAAAGCAAAAGAAGTGAGAGAAAAATTGGAAATGAATTAGCAAAAAAGTCCAAATTTTGGCTTATGCGCATGCGTGAAACAACAGAACAACAGAAGCTGGTTCAAATGGTAAAAATGGTAAAAAATGCGTTTTAAGAAAAAAGTCAGACAGGAAAGGCTTAAGTACATGGTAAACCTCAAATATGCTCAAAACACCAAGAAAACTGAGAAAACAGTAACAAAAAAACCCCTTGGGAATCAGCAAATTTTGTAGACACTAATTGTGTTGCAGAAAAATTGCTAAATTAATTTGATATTAGTAATAGTAACCTAGAAGTATCCATTGGAAAAGTTTGGTCAATACAAGGGTCACGATAGACAAACTTACATGGCACATTAAGTTATACCATAGAGGTTTGTCTCAACTTATTGCTAAAAATTCAAAGGGATAATTTTCATTAATTTTCCTCAAAACTTTTGCCTGCAGTGCAGGAGTATGAGCAGGAGGGTGAGTAACAATGACCAAGCTGCAATCAATCGTACTGGGAAAACAGGCAGAGTTGGGGGAAAATTAGACCAAGGGAGAGGACTTCCAGCCCTTCACGTCTTGCCAATCCAAAAAATATGACTAAACATGTGACAAAAGTAGTGCTCGTGCTTGCTCAAAAACTGCTAAATTACAGGGTACCAGATGGTTGGAATGCACAAGAAGCCCAGCTACCCATCTGTCAACACAGTTGTATGTTTCATACTTATGTTTGTAGGTCCCTGCATGTAAAATAAAGCAGAACTACAGTAGAAATGAATGTTTTTGGGTAGTTTTTGAACTTCTGCTTATCTTTTGTGGGTTCCCACATGTGTGTTTTTAAGGAATTATGCACAGCATACGCTATTAGTAACTACTCTCACAATAAGCATCCACTATGGAGAGATGGTGGTCGCAATATTGACATCCCATTACGATGGTGAAGTGAGTCCACAAGCTGTGCCAGCTTAGTCTTGATCCTTGGTAAGTTCAGCTATGCTGGATTGGTCAGGAGGGAGAAGTGTGACAAAACAGCAGGTTGCAGTAGGTCCCCCAGGTTGCAGTAGGTCCCTGTGACATGTAAGGTCCCCTGAAGCCCCTTAGGACATTATTTTAGTGCCACAAGGTGCAAGAAGACCTTAGTAAGAGAGATGGAAACATTTAACCAACCACAATGGAAGACAGCAGCAAACATTTTTCTTTAAAAACTGGCTAGACGCTACCGTATTGGGCTGAAAAAAAATTCAGCAAATTGACCATACTCCACAGTTGTGGCATCAGCATGCTTCGTTGCCTGATAGTCCTTAAAGCGAAATGTCACTCCATGGCAGGACACAGTGTGTTTACCATCAGCTCCATAGCATGAAATTGGACCTTCTAGACAAGCCACAACAGCATAATGCTTGTTCTTTCTTAAAACAATAGGATCAAATAAAACATCAAAGACATCAATTTTCTTTTCCTTGTGTGGAAAAGGGACAGAAAAAAAATCCTCAGGATCTTCTAAATTAAACAATGTTTCATTATTTTCCAATTCCATTATATCCATAAAACAGACAGTATACTTGTTGTTCTTACTACCAAAAAAGCGAATTCCCTGAAGCAAGACATCTTTGTCCACCCAAAACTCAATATTGTCAGTGTCACCAGAGTAAGTATCATAATTCCACCCGCCATGCATATTAAAAGGCACCAGTTCGTCAAATCTACAGCATGTTTTCCATGTGCATACTCTCCCGTCTTTTGGAAAACTCAAGGGTTTGGTCAACACTCCATTGAATTGTTTCATCAAATTTCTCATTTCATCTTTAGTTAAGATGTCACAGTCAAGAACCAAATTTGCAAACTCTTTTTCTTCCATCGCTGGAAAATGAATGCTTCTAACAATTTGTTCTCCAAGGATTCTTCTCTTAACAACTCCATCCGCAGCCAATCCCTGCCTTTCACATTCCTTTGTAGCCCAAAGATTAACAGCTTCAAACAGCTCTACTTCTCTGATAGTCAAAGAATCTCGCTTGACAATAGTTTCAAGTAAGGACCTCTTAATTGTCGCGAATCCTTCTGATTTTACAACTTCTACAGTTTTCCTGTCAATCACATCCCAGCATCGACCTGCAAGACTTTTCTCATCATATTGTTGAGCATGCGACAAAACGCAAAATACGTTTGTCGGATCCAAGTTTCTTTGTAGAAAATCAATACATTCGTCAGCAAGCGAGGGAAGGATGTATTTCTTGGCGACATACAACACTTGCGTCACGTTATTTTCGTTCAACTTTACCTCCTCGCTGTACATGTATCGTAGCATTTCCAACACTCCCTCATACTCACAGTCTGGCAAGTCAATGGAGTCAGACTTGTCGGCCATTTCCCCGCAGAACATGGCGAAAAACACGGGACTACAAATTGACAACACAAATTTGTGGGCTGGAATCGCCATCTTGCTTTTCTTCGCGTCGCTTTCGTCGCTCGACGCTCGAACAACAAGACGCACATCGCTTAGCAAATCGCTGTTAAACATGAAAATTCCTCTTTCCCTGATGGTTGCTTTCGCCTTCTCCCACGCTTCTTCAAAAACAGCCATGATTTTTGACGTTTAATACTTTTAGGAAAGTCCTTCTATACAAACTTTTAAATGGCGGGAAATTGGCTGAACGATGTTTTCGGCCAGCGGTGAGATAGATCATGGCAAGTAAAATAACTGAAATATACCCCCCCCTAGAGTGTGCCCGTTCTCCGGCTTCAGCAAGACTGCGAGCAGTCTTTCCTTCTCCAATTCCCAAGGCTCTTCTCTGTCTGTCGCAAAAGTGTGGAAAAAAATCTGTGTTGTAGGAAATTTTGCCGTGAATGTCCTTATAAAACCGAGAGTGACAATTGCGCCATGCAAACATCCTTGTTTTGGCGAATTTCAAGAGGAAAAAGATCGACTCTTTTGCAGTCTAGCCCAGTCTGAGTCTAGCCAGTCTACCCCGTTTGAGTTTTACATAAATATATATACAGTTTAATTTTTATTTCCTTTAATTTGACAGTTCCAGCAATAGCAAGGGTCTCAGCTCAGCTGTCATATATTTGAATTTTATTGTGGACGAAATTCTTCACGAACCGGGCACTCATCATCTCGGATACGATAATGGACTGAACTATCCAGAACTGCTCGTCGGCAGAACAGGAATGTAAAAGAATCGGAAGTCAACGCCAAGACCGTGAAATCATCTGTTCTCATGTTGGGTGGTACACAACTGCCTGTAAATAGGACTTCGGATACCTTTGTTCCTGAACGGGAAGCTCCTTCCGAGAAAGATATCAAGCACCCGTAGCATGAAGGTCTCTACGCGGCAGGGTCCCAAAGAGGTTTAGGGCTCCAGGGCTCCGACCTAAAAAATGCAGGGCTCCAGGGCTCCAAGATGGAAAGTTCGGGGCGCTAGGGCTCCATTACTTCACTCCAGGCTCCATTTAGCCAAAAACAGCATTTTTGGTCGGGCTCCAAGTCAACAAACAAAAATTTCAGGGCTCCAGGGCTCCAAAGACCCCTCCCCCCCCCTTTGGGACACCGTCTGAAGAGGGTGCAAGAGAACCCTAACCTGAGCCATCACCTCTACAGCTTAGAATTATGGACACTCGAGTGTGAAGGAAATCAGTTGAATCTCTTAGACGAATGTTATACTTGAATCTTGCTTCAACAAAGATGGCGCAAGGAATATATACCTGTAGGTATGCAGGATTACCCAAATAGTCTAACATCTTATAACATTTTGTAACTTCCGTATTTCATCATATGACACAAGCTTGAATAAATATACTCACGCCTTTGACTCGCTGGTCGTGGTATGGATACGGCATCTCTGAAAAACTCGCGGAAGTTGATCCGCGCTATGCTTAAGGGTTCAAAACATGTCAAAACATCCACTAAGGCGACCGACGCTGAGTTATTTTGACCTAAGTGCTAACGATCTTACAGAGATGATGATGATGATGATGATGATGATGATGATGATGATGATGATGATGATGATGATGATGATGATGATGGTGGTGGTGGTGGTGGCGGTGGTGGTGGTGGTGGTGGTGGTGGTGGTGGTGGTGGTGGTGGTGGTGGTGGCGGTGGTGGCGGCGGTGGTGGTGGTGGTGGTGGTGGTATAAAATTCGAATGACTACACTAATCTCGTGGGGGCGCGGTGGTGGAGTTCAGATCTGAAGGTTGGTGGTTCGACGCCCAATTCCTGGCACCTCATGATCACCAGGTGATCTCAGATCCGCTTTCAAAAGTTAATGTGATATGAACATTGTAAAATTATCTCTCTTTTTCAAGACTTTAATACTTAATGTAAATTTCTTAATTTCTTAGTTGTGTCAAGTTATCATTCCTCCTAGGGCAATTTTTACTGATCTTTAAGAGTACATCATTTAGTCCAGTACGTTAGCGTCGAAATTTACGAAAATCGTGACAAATCGCGTAAAAGCACCAAATTTGACATACATGTCCTTGAGGGCATATAAAACAAATTTAGAAGGAGTGCCACGTGATCCGAGTATCCGGGGGACCACAGCACTCAAATTAATTTTCATTCGTGGTTACAGGAATCCCACGATCATGAACAGACCACTCGCTGGCAAACTGAAAAGGATTTGATGGGCTGCTTTAACTGGCCTTGTCAGCGAACGACAGAAAATGACAACAGACAGCCGTTTAAGTTTACCGAGCCACATACCCTTGTAATTTCCGCTCCCTTTTCGATTGCCTGGGTTCCCTGTGGTCAATTAACAAACTGAATCGTTACACTTCCGATAACTGTTAAGGGAACGAATAATTATTAGCTCGAATTAGTCGACAGACAGTCCCAAATCAGCAGCTCAAATCGCAAAGGAAACCGTTGCCTGCTACAGCTATTCAAACATTACTTATTTGGGTTATTTGGGTCATACGTTCAGGAACATGTACGCCAACCCATCTAGGAGAAGGATAACTGAAAGAACTGACTTCCGTTATTAATTGTTTTGAATTATGTTTCTTTACAGCCTCTCCCCCATTAAGTTCCTCTAGACAATAAAAGCAATTCGGGTTGACGAGAAATCTGGAAAATGTCAGATGTTTTAAGTGTACTGTTGAGAAAAACATATCGCGAGAGACATTTGAACTCTTTACCTTTGATAACCTCCAAAAATATTCGCACAATGGTCCTCTCAACCGCTTTTAGTTCGCGGCTTCGTTGATAAACGTCGATTTCCGAAATAAGCAGACAACGCAATTTCTAAATTTAAAAATGGCAGCATGGACATTACACAAAAATTCGAGAGTGACTCGCCAAGGCATTGTTCGAGAGAGAAATGATTTAAGTATCAAGTAAATTTAAATAGCGTGTTTCTTTCACGGACATATAAATTTGAATGTTGTATGCCGAGTGGTTCTTCATCGAAGGCGAGAAGGTTAGAATGCCAACTGAACGGCGAACTGCAGGTTGACATATGCACCAAGGAGTCGTGCATACTTCTCTAAGACTTCGGTCAAGGAATTACAATAACTCCTTGGGCGAAAGGTTGCTTTTTCGAGCCTGGAACTTCCCTCGTTCGAAACAAGCTTCTTGGCAATAAAGACGCCTTTGGATGTGAAAGCGAGGTCATTTGGTTCCATGAAAGCGAGTCAAAGTATACACCAGTTCCCGGCCGAGGTTATGCCCCTGCAAACATCTTCGGGGGGGGCCTAATTGGTTTCCATCCATCCATCCATCCACTACAGAGAAAATCTCGATTTCACTCCGGTCGGGATTAGGGTTGCGTTCTCCTATCGTCGAATGCAATTAATGTTCATTTCTCCATCTACGGGATAAATACTCTCAATTGACCAGCTCCCAGTTGGCTTGATAGCTCAGTTGGTTAAAGCGCTGCACCGGTATCGCTGAGGTTATGGGTTCGATTCCCGTTCAAGCCTGAATTTTTTCAGGTTTCTTCTTTTCAACTGCTTAAGTTGAAACACCTTCACTGCGATGATCTTCATATAATTCTGAAATTGGTAACGTCGAGTTCAATTTGCCATTAGACGTATGTCACCAGCGAGTACCATAAGAAGCACGCACGCTTGTTAAGCTCTCTTTCACGGTAGTCAACCAGCTCCAACGATTAGTCACCACTTTTTCCAGCATCGTACGTTTTTCTTTCTTTTTTGTCTTGCAGTTCTTACTTCAGTACACTGCATCGGGTACTTAACATTGCTTCTACCGATAACATAATCTAATCCCTCCCTCTGAGAAAACATGGGCACCCAACGGTTCGTCTTCGGAGGAATATCTGTTCGGCAGACCGAAGTCGCCTGAGATGTTCGGATTTAATTGCAGTGAAAACTATAGATTTCTGTGGCGAAACATCACCTCACGGGTTTTCTTAAAAAGGTGACTAATTAATTCCTTTTATTTTGGGAGGGACAAATATGTCATTTAGAGTGTAAAATAAGGCCAGCTAGCATTTTCGGAAAGACATTAGCAGCTCGGAAATTCGATGGATGGGATTCCGTTTCCTAAAATTGTCTGCGCCTTAACTGATTTTCAGCTAAAAGCGCCGAACAGTCCAACCCGTATTAGCTCACGCAAATATGCCCTTAAAAAGCTCGGTAACAATCTTAGAAACCAGAAAATGGTATTTCAAGTATTTTGCTAAAAGTTTCTCTTTGGGTGCCCTAAGAAAAGACGCTGAGGTCTGCAGAACAGGATTTTATTGTATGTTTCAGGCGAGAGTTCGCCTGAAAAACGCGTAAAACGTAAACATTAATCACGCTAAATTACTTGCAACTATTAGATTTCGAATACAACGAATAAACGGAGAGCGAAAAGGCCTAGATACGGCGACGAACTCAACCTTTCGCCCTAGAATAGCGAGGGACGCAAATAATTACCGTCTCAGAGTTTCAGTGTTGGTCTTTTGAATATTAACGCGTAGATCAGAGGGGATGGTTATTGTAATAGGCCAGAATCTTCTCTGACAGCATTACGTGTTTTTCACGATTTACGTAAAAAACGCTATTGCTTCGTTATTTTATTTTTACCAACACATGTATTTGTTTTTCCTCTGAATGTAGCTAGCAGCCTTAGCAGTTCACACCTACAACCGCATGCAGAACAGGCGTTTTCAATTAATGCGTGTCATACGCGCAGGCTCCTATTTACACCAGAGAGAATGGCAGATTAACTCATGAAAATCCCCTTCTCCAGTTTGGTGAACAAATTCTGAAGTTTGCCAGGTCATTCTAACTAACTGATGCCTTTTGATGTTTTTGTTGTCATGCTTTGTTGGCCTTTATCTCTTATAACGATCGATCTCGAAGTCAGACAGTATGCGGTGGCTGAGTGATCACAAATTGAATTGTTGAATGTGTTGGTTTATTTGTAACATTTTTTTTAATTAGAAAAGAAATTTCTCTTCCAGATATGTCTTTGTCAAAAGAAAGCTTGAACTAAGACCTAGATAAGCTGCTTAACCCGTTTGGGATAAGCTTTATTTTCCATTAGTCCGGATTATGTTTGTTGTCCACCAGTCACGGTCAGTAATCAGTATTTAACCACAGGATAACCAGGCTCATGAGCAGATCTCTTGGTAGACAAATATACATACAGTATGTGGATTTGATGTGGCAAGTAACTCTAATGACTGTTTATTATCATTTGTTCCGTTCGCTGATGAAATCAGTTAAAAAGTTCCCTACGATAATTCTATTTTGCCATTAGTGATTTGTTAGTGAGCCTGGTTGTCCTGTGACCAAGTTATCGACAATAGATTTGCGTTCCACGGCCCCCCAGATGCTCGGATCTCGTGGCACCCCTTCTCAATTCGTTTTATATAGTCTCAAGAATATGTGTGCCAAATTTGATGCTTTTACGCGATTTGTCACGATTTTTCCCTTAACGGACCGGACTAATTAAAGATTCAAGATTTAAATTAAAGTCACGGATGGCCCAACCTCGTTCCCAGGACTTTTTCCCTTTTTAAATTTCCCCAAATTTTAAAAAGGGAAAAAGTCCTGGGAACGAGGTTGCGGATGGCCAGGATGGAAGTGGATTACAAATTCGGGAAAAAAAATGGGTCAGCCTTTATTTTTAGGGTCTGCGGTGACTTCCAAAAATCGTTAACAAGGTAATACCATTTGCTCCTGTTTTGAAAATTCATCAAGCTTCCTCTTGGTTTTGGGAGCAGGTACTTAATTAGCCTGTTCCAGGCGTTCAGATAGTGGAGCGCGAGCGAAAAATAAAGCGAGCGAAAGAGCGGGAGAAAACGAGGGGAGACTGGAGAAGAGGACGACGGAACGCCTGTGAAATTTTACCAGCATCTGGTATACCCTCTGATTGGCCAAATTTGATACCTACTGTCAACACCAGAGGGTTGTTGACCCAAACAAGAAATGCGATATGGCGTGCCCGTGCGAAGGTCATCCTCCATCGAGTCACGCACGGTTGAATAACTGCACGGCAAGCGCTTGACGATTTCCCGAATGTGGATACTTTACAAATGGAATCAAAAGATTGTCTTCAAAACGTGTTTCTGGGAAGAGGTCTCATCGCCTTTCTTCCAACAGGATTTGGAAATAGCTTGATCTTTCAACTTTTTCCAAGGTTAATCAACGGCCATTGCAAAGAAACGCTGTTTCTAAGATAATTGTGGTCACTCCGCTTGTCGCAATCATGAAAGACCAAGTAGAACAGCTTCAAAGCATCGGAATTAGAGCACTGGTTATCGTAGTAGACGAAGAAGAAGACGAAGAAGGAGCAAGAAAAATGGATCGGCTAGATTGTTTATGAAAGCCCTGAAAGCCTGCTGTCTAAGGAATGGAGAAAAGAACAACAACAAACATATCGTAGCCATCGCAATCGATGAAAACGTCGAAGTTCATTCCGTCACGAAGTGAAAAGCTTTCTATTCATCAGTTTGACAAACCGATGTGTATTAAAGTTGTCTGTGATTCTCGTTACCTTTATTGGTCCAGTAGTGGAGATGGCATTTGCGTTTCCGTATCGCAGAAAATTTTGCAATGTTCATTCGGCATGTCAGATTTCTTAAAGCATCATCTACTTTTCCCAACGCTTCAAACTCGGGTGAAACCTATTTCGGTGAGCATAATTACATGACTTTCTTGTTTACTCTGACCTGACCCTGGGTTCATGTTTCTCTGCCGCTGTCGGCGGTCGGGCGGCATGGGCGGCTTTTTAAAAGTTCACAGGCGTTCCCTCATACTCTTCCCCAGTCTCCCCTCCTTTTCTTCCCGCTCTTTCGCTCGCTTTATTTTTGGCTCGCGCTCCACTATCTGAACGCCTGGAACAGGCTAGTACTTAATCGCAATTTTAGCATAGTTTTGACAAAATACTAGGAAAATCCCCGTGACGGGCTAATTTTCTTTGTAAGCCCACTTCAAGATGGCGGACATTTGCGTTTCCCATTATCTTAAACAACCTATGACGTTTTCAGGTTTATTTATTTATTTATTTATTTGTTTATTTATTCAGCATTGCCACACACACACACACACCAAGAAAAAAAATACAAGAAAGATAAAGGTTCATAAGGCGTCAAACATTTAAAATTAACCACAGTCTTACTATTTGGCTTCAGCAATAGGTCGCAATTCATGAATAGACAAAGAACTGGTTGATTATTCGCTATTATTACTAGAAAACGATCAGCTCGAACAAGAGGTCACATAATGCATGCAAGGCGTCACGATATACATGCTAAAAAACGGCTAATTCGAGAAACTAACATTTCGGTGCTGTAAAGTTAGAGAAGCTTCTTTCTTTTTTTCTGCTAAAAACGTTACTCGGCCTCCATCTTGAAGTGGGCGTGACGGTGTTTTAATTTGCAGTTGCGCCAGACTTGCAATCAGTTTAGTTGATACTTGCACGAGTTTATTATTGAGACGCGTTTGTCCGCTGGCTGCTAACATCGCCGATCATGTATTGAGAAATTTCATGAAGAATTGACAATGGCGTGTTGACCACACCTGTGGGTTTTGCACAAGAGAAACGGAGTGGCACTTGTCAATCATGTTGGCGGTTCATCTCATATATGACGACAGAACACAGAGGAGGCTGCAGTTATAACCCAAGAGAGATTGATGCCATTGGCATTGAGACAGACAAACATATCACTATCCATGGAGTTCGCCTTTTTGGCAGTAAAGATCATCAATACACATTCTTTGATAATAAAAGATTTTCAAGATGATCAAACGCTTCTTAGTGTTGAAAACAGAGTACTTTTATCTGTACCCCTGCGGTTTGGCTCACAGCAGTATTATGGCTTTGAAGTTATGTTTGATCCATTAATTTTAGTCGCAGGTACGGGATCAAATCTGTCATGGATGGGCCAAATTCTTGGTATGGGTTAGGCGGTGTTGATACCGTTCAATGCGATGGTGTGAAATTTGAGTTTGGGACCGCATAATAGCAAGCAGTAGGGAAAGATTTACTCGCAACAGAACAAGCATTTACTCTGGTCAATTTGTTGAAATTTTGTTCAAGCTTATGTGACACTGAAAAAGCACTTCATTTGTTGTTAAACTTAATGACATTTGTAGTATCTTATCTTTAGTGTTAACCTTCGAGTTTAAGTTTTAAGGTCAATTTTCCTTGATTAGTTTGTAATTTTCACTCAGTTGTGTGCAATTTTTGACAAAGGGCAATAATAACAAAACCAGGATTTTCCCTCAATATGTTTCCTGAGGAGTGGTAAAGGACTCCGCTGATCTTTGGTTAAGGCTCCCAGAGGAAGGAGTCAGCATTCCATGGTTATTAATTTTTAAAATGAAATGATTATTTTGAAAGTTGAGTCTATGTCCGGTTTCAGACTACAAGTAAAACATCTTATTTTGAAGTAGTTGTACTTGTTCTACCTTGTAGTCTCCCCTATCCCCTTCCCACCCACTTGAATGTCTTAAAGTGCTTCTGTTTTGCTATTGTCATTCTTCCTGAAAGGAGACTTGAAGGAAGCTGTTGTTGTCCATTTTAAGTCAATTCCAGCAGTATCCATTTGTCCTTAGAGGCAGCACTCCTTTTGGCTAGCACCAAGGAATTCACATTACTGGGATCACACAGGCTTTAACTTATTTTTGAAGTAGGTGGCAAAATAACAAAAAACAGCAGCAAAAAGAGCTGGGATTTTTTCCAGCATTGCTAGTGCTTATTTTTCTGTAAATTAAAGTACATGCAACTTGGGGGGCCTCTTTGCTTCCAGTGTCAGTGCTTATTTTTCTGGGGGGCTTTTTTGCTTTCATTGTCAGTGCCTTGTTTTTCTTTGAAAGTAGCAGGGGCCGAAACTCATATTCTTAAATTCTCAATCTCAGTTACTGAATTTCCAGCTTTCTGATTGGTTCAGTGCTCAACCCTGTCTTTTAGCTATCCTGAGACGTAAGCGTAAAATGGGGGTGGGCGTAGGGAGAGAGAGAAAGAGGGAGGAAAATTCCCCCTACCAATTTTCTTCCCACTTTCTCACTTCCATTCCCCCCACTGTGTTTACACTTGCTACGCAGGCTACTTTTTAACCTTATAATGAAATTGGATGCCATGTAAAATGTGCAGAGTTGATTGTGCAAAATATTGATATTGAGAATTTAAGCCAGTGATACAAGGCGATTTTTATACGCTTGCCGTGGTGAATTTGATTGCCAGTAATCGCTAAAAATTTTCATGGGAGCAGGCACACTACATGATTCTCGGCAATTCTCATAGAATCGCGGCAATCAAAATAGCTGGAAAAATCGCTGTCTCAGGATTACATTTGGCAGTTTTCGCTGGTGATCAAAATTTGCTGCAATGAGCAGCAAATTGTGTCTCTGGCTTTAATAATAAAACAAACATCGCACTCATCCTTGTTGGATATGGGGTGATCATAACCAAGGGTCAATTTAACAAAACATTTACAAGTGTAGCTATTGTTTTCAACCTCTGTAACAATAGCTACACTTGTATATTACACTTGGAAATGTTTTATTAAATTGACCCCAAGTTGCAGCTGTCTTTTTGGATATTTATCACCTGATATGTGATGTGTGACATAGTGCTGGTATAAATGTTCTACTTTGAATGATTTCACTATCATTTTGTGGGAGAATAAGAATCAACCTTGATGTTCTCCTCACTGTTCTCATATTTTTTATGGTGTTAGTTGGGAATTTTATCTTTGGGAATGATTTCTTTTATACCAATGACCTGTGCATTTGATCAAGTAGTAACACTATAAGAAGAAATTAGATGCTTGTCACTGCTGGAGCTTAAAAGGTAAAGAGAAGAAAATCATTAATTTTTTAACATGTCCCTCACAAAGTTTTTCAAAAATTGTTTGCATTTTTTCCAGGAATTTCTTCAAAAAGTAGGTGCATCCACAGGGCCCCCAGTCACCATTCTAACCCCACAGGACACCCTTATGGCTAAAACTATAACGAAAAGTACAGTTTTTCCACAGCTTGACTCAAGTCCTTCTCATTTGATGAGGGGTGGGATAGTTACTGACTAGTGCATTGAAAGAGAAATCAACCTTGGGGAGACTACATATTAAACAGGGTTTGTTAACAAAATGACAGTAAACAGGAGACATTCAAAGGCTTCTACAAAATGTTTTTCAGTGCATCTTCAAGAATACTCAATGTTATGTACACAAGGCCATTCGAAAATGTAAATGAAAAAGTCATCCTACTTATTTACCATTTTATAAGAGCTGTGACGTATTTTGTTTTGGTTTTACTTTGATAAATATCACTTGGGTTTCTCTTTTTCTGTTGAGGAAAGAAAAATGTATTTTTACATGTGCACTTTCAGTACAAATGCAGCTTGTAGTTTCTGATTAATTTTCCAAGAACGAGACATAGTCTGTCAACAAAGCAAGCTCTTGTTCACTTGTAAGGGGAATCTCCTTCTGTGGAAGTTCTGCAAAGCAACAAACAATTGACAAAAATAAGGACAATGTCCTCCTACTACTGTAACATGAATTTAAGCCCTAGGCCTTACTTTAGTGTGTTGATTGGGGGTGGCTACACTATATTGCCCTTGGGGAGGGGTGGGGCTTGAATATATTCGATCAGAAGTTAAGGTACTTCAAAATTCCAAGTACTGTACAGTGGACGCACTCATAAGTGACCAACTTGGGAATTCAGAAAAGTGGTCACAACTAGAGCTGGTCGCTTACGTGAATGGACTCTTAAAGGTGACCTCATGGTAAAACAATAGAAGGTGGTCGCTTACGAGAGCTTTTAGTATAAAGCTTGGCATAAGTAGATGGTTGCTAACCATATTATGGCAACAATTTTTAATCGTTTTGACAGAAGAGGTCTGCATGCGTCTGAGTTATGAACCATTCGCGCTTATGTTCTGTATTAGAAGTGTCACTAATTTGATCATGAAGTGAACACTTTCATTTTTTAAAGTGTTGACTGGCGTGAGTGAGTGCTCACTTAAGCAAACTTAGAAACAAAGGAAAAGACAAGTCGGTATTTCACAGAAGTGGTCGTGGTCACTCATGGGAGTGGTCGCTTGAGAGAGCTTTTTAATTTACAGAGTTGAAGTGATAATTCAAACGGGGTTTCACAATGCTGGTTGTAACTAGAGCTGGTCGCTTACGAGAGTGGTCGCAAGTAGAGCTTTGACTGTATAAGAAGAAGGTTGCAATACTCCCCACACCCTAACCCCAGCCCATTGCATGTTGACCGTTAGTTACAGAGAGATCTGTGGCAAGCTGGCTGATTTAATTGATTCACATGTGACAAATTTCCTGCAAGCTGCCAGTGTAAGTAATGCTGACAGCACCTGGTTCTCTTTGCTGCATATCATTACTTGTTTCATTTATTACCTGTCATTTTAGGAGTAAGCATTCCTGTAGCAGGATCATTAGTCCATCCACTAGAAACAGCAGCTAAATTGGAAAGGAATTAGAAATGGTTATTTTGAAAGGGCGTGACACATTTCGTTCTTCCCTACATACATTTATTAACAAGAAAAGCCCCTCCCCTCAGGGTGCAGAATATCTTACAGTCACTCAAGATATGAGCCCAAGTGATGTAGCGGAAGTTTGCAACTAATATTTGTTTGGCCAAGTGAAAACCGGATGTCTGGGCAAGCGATGAAGAAAACACACACACAAAACAATGGGTATTACCAGAAACTCATAAGGAGTTGAAACGTGTAACTCGCGTTCGATGCTCGTAAATATTCATTTTTCTAAGTACCATATTTGGAAACCCCTCGCTCCAGTCCACGCACGAGTTTAAGGCGCCAAAACCTTGCGAAGTGTTGCAGCGGGGTCGTTGCAGCGTTTCTTTGCAAACCTGTATGGATCAATGAAACTGCTCCTAAGTGAACGTCCGGGAATAAGTTTTTTCGCAAAAGTCGTACAATTATTGGCTCTAAAATGTGGTACAGGTTTGATGTTTCCTGAAAAAATTGTTGTATTCATCGCCCAAAGCGGATTGAAGATGTATGATTTTAACATTGTAGATGGAGAGTTGAAACGAACACAAAACGTAGTGGTTCCAGGTTCAGAGGCCGCGGACGGGATGTGGCAAAAAAACATGTTGACAATGAATCAAACAACTGGGAAAGCGATCATTCAACTTATTTTGCATTACGTTCTCTTTATTTGAACATTTGGAGCTGCTTGAACTCAGAGCTACATCGACTGCAGGTAAAACGATGTTATTTTTGTAGTATATAGCCGAAGGAAAAGTCATCGTTTCTTATTCAGCTTAACTTATTTAGCTTGATTTTGGTAGCGAATCACTGAAAACGTATGACACTTCAATATTATTAAACGGTTCTCTCTGTGTTTTATTTTTGTATCATGTCTTGATATTCCGGTGTCAAAAGTTTTCCGTATAAAATCTACCTTTTGTGAACATTTGTTGATAGTGCCTGACTGAAATCATAAAAACAACGCTAGACTATTTTGGTTTGGTTTCACAGTCTGATTTAGTTCTTACCCCAGCGCTTTACTCCATGTTGTTTCAATTACTATTTTTTATTGCCTCAAAAATTTCCTGCTCGGTCTTTGAATCCGGTATTTCTTTTCGCTTTGTCGTTCCTACGTTTGAAAGTTTTTCGGCTTCATTTTCTCCAGTTTGTCGGCCATTAATCTATGAACAAGTGCGCGAACTTGGTGTAAAATTACGTCACGTCGTTCACGGAGATTGATTGGTCAGTTCTCTCTCTCTTCATGTTCCAAATATGGTACTTGCGAAAATGAATAATTACGAGCATCGTTCAAAACCTATATATGCAAGTTACACGTTTCAAGTCCTTATGAGTTTCTGGTATTACTAGACCCTGTCCTGATGGCAGGGTAAGAAAGAGAATGCATGTTTGTTTGATGGATAATTTTTTATCAGTGGTACTGGGGCAACACTGGGGCACAAGCTCCACTGATCCTGCAGTTTTAGCCATCACTCAAGTTTATAGATTTCACAAAACTGCAAATAAGACTGTCATATATGATTGGATAATGTCAGGCTGCAATTTACCAATGTCCAAAAATATCTTGATTGTTGTTGAGATACACCTGAACAAATATTTTTAAGACCAGTAACTTATTAAGAATTTTGAAGGGGAATGGAAATATACCTAGAGCAGTCCATGTTACATGCAAAAGATGTGCAATGTACTGACACTGATGCTATATTAAGTTGTGGATGGTTATTATATGGTCATTATTATGGCATTACAGTTGATCCACGTCACGCGTGAACGGAAACCTCAACACGTGATCCGAGTCTTCAAATAAACAAGCTACTTTCAGTGACGTAACGGAGATCACAAGGGAAATATTGAAGATCTCATTGAAATTTCCGAAAACGGCTTCTATCTTTGGAGAAGCAAGGGGTTGTAACGGGACAAATCTGTCTTATCGAGAGACCGCGTTATTTTCTGGGTTCGCTTCTCGTCAGTGGTTCAAAAACGTTTTAGACGACTAGAAGGAGGTGAAATTATGTCAATTATTTTGCTGACGCTTGATTCCTGTTTCAACCGAACGAGAACAAACCTTGGAGCTGAACGCTTGTGTAAGAACGGTAGCTCCGAAGGAAGTGGACGAAAACCAAGATACATCTGCCGTGTCAAGCAATTACTGATGACAGTTTTTCCTAGTTGCGAGGTTAATTAAAGACAAAGCCGACGCTTCGTCCACAGTTAACCAAAGCGTAATGCGAGTTGTTTGTATGGAGCTGAAATTCGATCCAAAATGTAAATGGTCAGTTTTCCGTGCAAAATACCTAAAAAGCGAAATAGAGTTTGAAGACCATTACCTGTTGTGTGTTTGCTGTGTTTTTGCCACTTTTCCGAGCTTCTGGAGGCCGTTTGGGGCGATTTTCTGTTTAACAGTCGATGCGCCATCTGTCAAAGTAAAGCCAGTACGTGACAAGACGTCGCTTCGACCGTTAAACAGAATATCGCCCCAAATGGCCTCCAGCAGTTCGGAAAAGCGGTAAAGACACAGCAAACACACAACAGGTAAGGTTTTTCAAACTGTATTTTGATTTTTAGGTATTTTCCACGGAAAACTGCCGATTATTTTCAATCGAATTTCAGCTCCATACAAACTCTCATATTACGCTTTGGTGACCTGTGCTTCGTCTATTGCATATTAAACCTACTTGCTCAACAATCTTTCGCGATTGTCCCATCCATATATCCTAGGTTTCACTAGTTTGAACAATTCAATAGATTCTACATGCAACGTCGTCTGAAAGTTTAGGAGGATAACTTCGTCCCCCTTGACTGAACGTCTCACATGTACTGAACGTTTCATGATGTCGAATGATACAATAAACAGCGCCAGGAGTTGCACGAGCTGCTGTGGAGATTGCTTTCGGTCCCTCTCCAGTCAAATAACGATCAATTATTCGTCTTCTCGTTTCCTTGTGGAGAGGCCTACATGACCTGTTCTTCCGACCTAAGGCATTAACATAACACATAACCAGGTCTGAACATTTCGAAAAATCTGTGACAGATTCGAAATCTCCTTTCGATTTTCGAAATCCCTCTCTGAATCTCAAGAAACACAAGGCGAATGCCCAAATATGGAGAACGTGACTCGTCACGTTGTTTTGAATTTTAGGGTTTCCATTCACGCGTGACGTGGATCAACTGTAACAGCTGCACTGATTTCAGTATATAACGCAACGTCCCACCGTAGAATTGACTGACCGAAATGATGACTTGGTCCTCTCAAGGAAGAAATAAAATCATTTGCAGCCATGTGTCAAAATTAGTAGCATTAGACTAGCTATACTATAACTAGTCATTGAAATAGAATTATTGAATATATGAGATAAACTACTCACCACTTACAGCCGTCTCTGTTGTTACACCCATCAGCGAAGCCAGATCGTCTGCTCTGATGGAGGTGTATGCATTTGACACAAGATCAAAGGCTCTCTTTTGAAGTCTCTCTGGTACATCAAACAAAACCAAAACCAAAATTACAAAGCAAACAAACAAAAACACTGATTCAAAAAACAAAGTCTAACAGAAGTTCAGCTATTTTCACAAAACAAGACAAACAGCCACTTCCGATTCATGATGCAAAGCTACATTTGCCAATTTGTTCACAGCAGTTCAATGATAATTGGATAATTTGGAATGTAATAAATAATATTATATTAAATATATGGTGATGGAAAGTTTCTAACAACCAATTTCATCCCTGGATTATATCGTAACATGCAATGTTTATTTGCTTACTTTTAATTAATAACCTTAACAACATCTCAGTTTATTTACTTTGCACTTTATAAAACTACCTGTAATTCAGCCTACTGGCTGCCAAGGACCTACTGGCTGCCAAGGATGATTGTTTTAATAAACTATCTAGATCTATCTAATATTGAAATGAGACATTATTGAAAGAAGTAAGTTAACTTTGTATAATAAGAGTGCTTCACTTGCTTATCTTCATCTAATTTGAATACAAAGAAGTTAACATGTGCTTCAGTGCAAATGTACTGAGATTACACTTAGCCTGAATGTTATTAAATGGGGATGTTGGTAAACCATTTACACAAAATAGGTTCCTCTTTTATTTTAGTAGACAACAATACAAAAGCCCTAAAGAATGATTTTTTTTTCCGGTTTGTGGCTATGCTTCATATTGACTATACGCTCTAGTAAAATTCTTAAAATCACTTTTTTTTCCGTTTTTCATAGTTTTTTCTGGTTGGGAAATCTCACCTTGAAGAGCTGTAATTATTGGTTTTATAGCTGGTGACCATTCTTCTTTCAGAGCATTGTAGATTGAAGGGAAGTCTCTTTTCCACATGTGGCATCCCACATTCCAAAGTTTTCCTAGCTCAGGAGTTGACTTAAAAAATAAAATGAATAAAAATAAAAATAAAAATGGGACAAAAAAAGCCTCACACAATTTGGTATACAGAATTAAGAATTAAAAATCACTAATTCATGTTCCTATAGAGTTATAATTATAGTTCCTCCAGGGAGGCGTAGTGGTTCAGGGTTTTCAAAAGCACCCTAACGCAAGTCACCAGCTACTTTTAGCATTTGCGCCGTATTAGTTCACGTCAATGATGTAGCTGATTACGGATGAAGATATCTTTGCTCATATTTTAATTCAAGTGTATGGTGCCTCCCACAAAACACTTTTTGTCACTGAAAATGCACCAGAATGCATCTCCAGGTATGCAAATTTTAAAACTTTCCCGCCCCTCCAGGAGGGGGTAGCCCTCTCCCGCACCCTCCCCCATGCAGCTACTCTGATAACTCCACCTGGTACTTTTTTTCAAATTGAAAACCATGAGTGGTTACAATCAAGTGTCAAACTTTCAATTACGTGTATTGCACTTTCCAGGAGAAGACTGGAAGGATGGTCAGTGGTTTAGCCCTTTAAGCCCTGATATAAAAATGCATATTCTCCTTTCTGTTCTCCATACATTTCTTATGGCACTAGTAAGGAGAATTTGTCTAAATATCAAGACATCTTATCCTCAGTGATCACTTCCTTTATTCTCATCACTTGAATGTTTGAATAAGTAGTGATAATGTAAAGAGAAATTTCATTTTCATCACTGTAAGGGCTTAAAGGGTTAAGACCAGGTTTCTGAACATGTTGAGTTGTTTCCTTAGACAAAAATCTTAACTCCACATTGTCTCCTTCTATCCAGATTCAAACTAGCATCCTGTTCACTTGGGGGGAGGGGGAGTGCAAGGGGGGAGAGGGGAGAGTTAAGTCTTTCCGAATCACTTTGTGCAGCCTACTGAGTTGCTTTACGCTCCCGTTTTTAGGCACTACCTTTGATGAGCCATCTGCTCATAATGCCCCCTAAATCAGACACAACGCCCCTTCATAATTAGACACAATACCCCATGGTGGTGTGAGACAAAATGCCCCTACAATCATCTGGCTCATTCAGTCCACTAAGTTGGATGGAAGACTTGACTTTACTTCTTGCTATACTTGTTCAAACATGAGTAACAATTTAATGCGCAAACAATTTCGTAAAAGGATATTTTCTGCAATTACCCAATAAGACATTTTCTCGACTTTTTATGATACATGGGAGAATTTGACACTCCACAACTAAACCCTCCAATATGTCAACAGATGAACTTATTTATCAGGTAACAGGGATAATTTTAAGATATAGCTTTAGCCAAGCCTAAAAGCGGAGCCCCCCCCTTTTTTTGTTTTGATTTGTTTTTTTTTTTGCTGGTACTTATTAATTTGTGAAAATACTCTCATCAAGTCGTTAAATTAAAAAAAAAAGAAGAAAAAATTCATGTCCCCGCTGAGAGCTGAACTCAGCTTGACAGCAGCTCCAGCCGGCAATTAGTCCACTAGGCCATGAGTGTTGATGTTAACCTCAGATGTTAATTTTACTATTTATTTCTTTTTTCATGACAAGTTGCCTCTCAACATGAAAATGCTTGTGCTTTTCCTGGCAAAATGTGTTCGGACCGCCGCAAAAACCATGGTTGTGGACAGAAAAAACCAAAAAGCACTAGCTCTGCCATATTTGGCGTCAAAACCACTGCGAAATGCTACGAACTCAAGCGGTGTGCCAGCCGAGTTCACAACAGAACCGACAAGGCAAATTTGTACTCTTTGCATGAACTTTATTGCCTAATTTTTTTCGCCTAAATTGAACTTTTCGCCTTCCACCAAAAAGACAACTGAGTATTCTTTTGAATTTTTTTCCATTAACAAATTTGTTTTTGACTTTTGTTGTCTTTGCTTGTTTTGCTACAATGCGGGTCACCATGCGATTTCGTGCCAAAAACACGGGATACAGCACAGGGTTATATTGAGTGTATGCCACTTCATATTGGTGACGCCGTGGTGTGGACGGATGGACGGTCATGTGACTATTACATCACTACCAAAATTTCTTGGCTTGATAGGTTACCAAATTTGCTTAGCAATGTGTGGTTCCAGAAAATATCCATACCCCCCCCACGGAAGGTCACTGGAAATTCCGAGGGGGAGGGGGGTTTAAAGGCAGAAATTTCCGAGGGGAGTGGGGGGTTCACAGGAATCTCCTTTTCCAGAGGGTGAAGAAACACGAAAAAATTGAAAGCAACGCACGATTGATCCCAAGCACGAAGTAATACTTACGTAGGCTGTTTGGACCTTCAAAACTACGCAAATATGTTGACCAAAATGCCAAATTTTGCGACTTTGATTTGTATGAAATTTCGGAGACCTGATTTGCATATTCGCGTTTACGGACAATTGCGTGTCTCCTTGGCCTTCGGTGAATATTGCACCGTTTTCAATCCTTTCAATGGGAACGTTTTTCGTTAAACACCAAAGTTGTTTAAACAAACACAAAAATATTTTTATCGCACAATCCAGCAAAGGGTTTTCAGCCGCTTTTCACCGGTATCATCGAGATAGAATTGTTGCGTTACATAAACAGGGACACTCATAATTTGAATAGGTTAGATTTCACGCGTTATGCAAATTTATGCGTTTTTGAACTGAAACTAAAAGTTCAGCCTATATTAGCCATTTCTTACAAATTCTTTTACAGTTGTCATTATCTTTGAGTTTCCATTTGACCTTCACTTACTATTTCAATTTTAAACAAAGGATAAAGTGCGGGTCAGAAAGGTTCGATTTGTTATCCCTCTGTGCAATTTATTTTTAGACTCACGATATGCAAATTCACTTGTGCATAATCCCAGGAAAAAAGCTGCTATTTTACTCTAATTCTCTTTCGAACTTCATAACCGTCGATTTTTAGTGTAATTTATATTCAACAGTTTCGCTTTTGACGGCAGGTTTGAGTGTGGCAAACACAATTTCTATTCTCAAAATTTTGGCTTCGTTGTTTACATTCGGCACGCAAATTATTCACGGCAACCCTCAGCACCAACGTTAATAGAACGTTACAACACTCGGTTTAAACAAATTTTCGTGAAAAACATAGAACATTTCAAACCGGATAGCAAACATGCAAATAGTATAGGACAATAACAAAGCGTTATATGCTGAAAATGGATGTTATAATTATAGTAAATGTTACAACAAAAACCATGTTCGCGTAACGTGGAAATTCCTGGGGGGAGGGGGGTCATCAAAGACCCCCTTGGAACAGAAATTCCTAAGGGGTGGGGGGGTGCAAACCAAAAACCTTCCGTGGGAGGGGTATGGATATTTTCTGGAACCACACAATGGTACTCTGCTGGCGCGCTAGTGCGCGGGCTCCACTATTGGAATTCCAGGAGTTTTTCAGGTGTCAGTGAATGGGTCACCTCACTCATTAGTTCATCCCTTGTGAACTACCCTACACAAACTAGCCCAACCCCAAATTTGTATGCAAATACACAGACATTTTGCAATCCGAAGTTAGCAGTACCTGAGTCTGGTAAACGCTTGCATGTAAATTACAATTCAAACAGCTAAAAGGGTTCGACTCAGCTTTTAATTATAATCAGTTAAGCTTATATTAGCTACGTCTACACCCGTCTTTATTTTAGCAAATACGATGTGGATTACTTACAACTTTAATTTCCTCAGGTGTCCTTTTCCATAAAAACTTGGCGTTGCATCTAAGAAAAATCACAAATTGGACCATTTCTCAAAGAGTTTTTTCGTTGTAGAAAACTGCAAAAAAGTAAAGCAACACAGTTGACCAGTTGGACGGCGACTTGAACTTACGTATCATTTTGGAAAAGATAAACTGCTAAAAGCTGTGTATAAACTTCTCCTGAAGCATTTCCCTGAAATAAAATGGACGCAGCAAACATCAGTAACATTGCCTAAGCTTACTGTTATGGACCGGAATTGCGAGACACAAATCACTATCACTGATAGTTCAAACAATAAAATACTTTCTTTACAAAAGAGTAAGTAATTTTGTATATCTTGCTTACATCTAACTCCATCTGCTCACATTTTCCACATAATTCGTCAAAGTTTGTCAGTTCCGTAATGTCCGCCATGTTGGATTTCTGACAGCAGGCTTACGAATCGCGGGCTCAAATTACTTCATACCGAAGATGTATTGACTGATTCCGAACAAACGAAAATGTTCCAAAAACTTCGGGGGTATCTAAGTGAGGAAGTCATGCAACGTTCTATCACTCGGTTGAGTGGAATTGCTTCCGTATTTTCTCGTGGATTTCGCTCTACTGCTTTCGCAGCGATGCCGATCAAGGTAAGGTCAATTGTCTTTCTCTATGTTTCTATCAGATGCAAATCTTGGGGCCAAATTCAGAAGTTCTTTTATTCGGTTCCTGTGCACATGAGCAGTTGAGGATGTCAGGCTCAGGGGATACTAGTGTTTTCGTCAAACATCGTTCGGCTCACTTCATTGGGATACAGCAGTTTGTAATTTTTACCTCGCTCTGTGTTTGTCTTTTGGATTAGTTATCACAATGCAACACCGATTTATGCGTTCATTTCCCAGATATTATAGGTGATCAATCTCACTGGTCCTTCAAGGATGAAACAGTAAAATGTACTAAGATGACATTGGTCGTGGAAGTGAGCTCGAGCTAAAAAGCTGATATAGAATGACTAGGCAATTTTGTCCTGCACGCGATGATAAACAATAGATCTCTTTTATGCTAAAATGCAATTCTTCTTGCACCCAGAGAGATCCAGTTCTGAAATATACGAATCTTGGTTCAGTACAAAACCTTTCATAATAGTCTCCACTATAATTTAAAATCCCAGTAGGCTTAAAAACAAAGAAGAGCACAAAAAATAGTAAAAAAATAAAATCAACTAAAAATTATAAAATGAAATTAAAATAATATAAATATATTTACCCATTTATCTGGAATGTGTACTTTCACCAGTCCGTGTAGTGGGCTTGCCACATATTAAATTCCTTCTCTACAAAAGTCTGCTCAACAGATTTTAATCTCTTCCACTTATGGAAACTGCTAATTACACACCTTTTCTAAGTTTAAGTTTTAAGAGCCATTTTCTGAGAATATCGAGAATTGAAAGACACTCACAAAAAATCGAAATTTTTTTTATTTTGCCAAAACATCCCTTTGGGTAAACTAATTCAAGAAAATATAATCCAAAGTTCCAACGAGTTATTTAACCGACGAAAATTTAAAAAGTTCGAAAAATGCATAAAATGGCGGTTTTAGGGTCTCTAAACGGCTCAAATTCTCACTCAACTTTAGGAAGCCGGTGAGAGCGTAAACTTTTGAAACGGAACAAACCACGCACATTATTTAACCTTTTTACTTTAAAACTGTGTAATAAATTTGCCAATGTTTCGTTTCGAACATTTTCAAGCGGCGTTTTTATCGAGCCGCTCTTAACCTTGTTTATCACAAGGTAAAATGAAGGCCAACTTCCGCCGCTTAAAACGGCATCTGGTATGTATCGTTCAATGATTAAGACTACACAGAAAGAAAGCTCTGTCATTGTACTTTTCACTAGGAAAGTTACAGCTTTGGGAATCAAATGCTTCCCCATCAGTAAATTTTTACTGTTTAGTGATCTGAGCGGGTAGAATTATATGCAAATTACAGATTTAATTCCTGGAATACTGCTAACAATTACAAAGGTCGTTTAAGATAGGCTCACCATTAGTTACACATGCATGCACAATGTTTTTCCTGATCTTGAAAGAAAGTTCTGCTTTCTTGAGTCTTGCTGAGTCTTAAAATGTTAAAACAAAGCAGATTTTTAACGGCATTTCAACAAGACAGGAATCCACTCATTCAACTTAACCAAGACTGGATAACATCTAAAACACAGAGAAATGGCGTACTATGCCGCCTACCTTGCCAACCGAAAATGCAACAATACAACAGAAAAACATTCCAAACTGTAAAAAAACGAATTTTCAGTTTCCTGATTGAGCGAAGATATTTTAAACTCATCGCCTAGAGGAATGCGCGGAAAGACAGGTGCCCTCTACACTGACCCGCACGTGTCACACCACACTAACAGAGAGAGTCACGTATTCGATTTCTGTTATGTGATTTGAGATAAAAACTTGGTGGAAAGTTAAAAAGAAAAAAAAACTTGCAACAGATAGCTAGTACTTTGTTAGATTACATGTTAGCACAAGCTCCACAAAGGAGTTTTTACGGTCACGACTCTCTCTATTAAGCGCGGTAATTTCGCAATGAACGTGCTGCTGTAATTTTACTACTAATTTAATTACAGTTCATGAAATAAAATAAACATTGCAGTAAGTTACATTCACAGTGTCTAAGTACTGATATATGGCGTCGTGTAGTTTTTCCACTTTTCTGGAGAGGGTTACTGCCTGTGGATTAAGCAGTTGTTACCCAGGCCACGTTGAAGTTGTTTCCCTAAAAGAATGCACAAGACACATCTGGCGGCATCTTCAATTGCAGGGACTAAGTGCAGATAAAGCGGTTGACAGTGAATTCAAGTTGTTGTTAGCCCGAGCAGGTAATGTTATCGCATTTTGTTCTGGAATTACTGTGTTCCATAATTTTGGCCGCAGATACTTCATGGCGCTCGGCGTCCTTTAATCTAGGTTCTGCAGAGTCGCGCCACTCACGTGCCCACGGGCGCCCGGGGGGTGGGGGTGGCAGGGATGGCGCAGTGGTGAGAGCACTCGTCTTCCACCAATGTGGCCCGGGTTCGATTCCCGGTCCCGGTGTCATATGTGGGTTGAGTTCGTTGCTGGTTCTCGTCCTTGTTCAGAGGGTCTTTCTCCAGGTACTCCCGTTTTCCTCCCTCCATAAAAACCAACATTTCCAAATTCCAATTCGACCTGGACGTAGGGCCATAAGGGAGACTACAGTTTGACTGCAATTATGCACCCTACTGAAATAAAGTGTATTTATTTTTTTCTATTTTGACCAATGTTTGGGTGTAGGGGTGACGCTGCGGGTTCACCCTGGCCCTGTCTAGGACAGAGAAACGAAATGGAATGTCGATCGTACTGACCATACCCAGTTGGGGAAGACGGGCATAAAATTATAAAATTATACCATGCTTAGGGACAGAGACCAAAAACCATATCCTGTCTAGCGGCAAACTCCACTATAGTCCACATAAGGGAGTAACCCTCCCTTCCGGGCGGGGGAAGGGGGGTGGTGGTGCTGTGTTTAGCATGACGATAGCACGATGTAATTTCAGACGCCGAAAATTGAACTTCAATGCAATCTTCCTTGGTAGCAGTTCGAGCGAGCGAGACGCGGAAGCCACGCGGGCCCATGCGAGAACTCGCCCACATGATACCTTTTCTCGCTTTGCCATTTTAGCTAGCCCTTTTTTGGTTATTGCGTCATGGGGTTGAAAGCTTAGACTCTTCTACTGAAAAAATGCTTAAATAACCAGAAATCAAAGATAAATATACCTTGAACTCTAGGCTTTCACAGTAATTCCAGAACAAAATGCAATAACATTACCTGCTCGGGCAAACAACAACTTGAATTCACTGTCAACTGCTTTATCTGCACTTAGTCCCTGCAATTGAAGATGCCGCGAGATGTGTCAACGTGGCCTGGGTAACAACTGCTTAATCCACAGGCAGTAACCCTCTCCAGAAGAGTGGAAAAACTACACGACGCCATATATCAGTATTTACACACTGTGAATGTAACTTACTGCAATGTTTATTTTATTTCATGAACTGTAATTCAAGGGGCATAGTCACGCGGATTTCGCAGATTTTTGGTCAAAACTGTACTGAAATTATCGGTAGCTAACTTTATCTATGCCCAACATTGTGTTTGAACATATGATGGAACATCTTAATTTCATTTCATTAAGAGAAAACAAACCATGACCATTTAATATCGATCTAATGTCAACACGCTGAAAGAATTTGAAAAGTTTAGCCTAATTTTTTCAAATTGCAATCCATTTCCATCCATGCCATCCGTAGCAACAGACGACAGAAAATAGTTTTAGTGAAGTAATATAGTCGTTGGTAACAAAACTAGACTATTGTTTGTGGGCGTTCATTGATGTGAAGACATATTTTTTGTTTCTAAAGTGAACTAAAATAGCGTGACTATGCCCCTTTAAATTAGTAGTAAAATTACACCAGCACGTTCATTGCGAAATTACCGTGCTTAATAGAGAGAGTCATGACCGTAAAAACTCCTTTGTGGAGCTTGTGCTAACGTGTAATCCAACAAAGAAACTGGCTGTCTGTTGCAAGTTTTTTTTTTCTTTTTAACTTTCTGCCAAGTTTTTATCTCAAATCACATAACAGAAATCGAATACGTGACTCTCTCTGTTAGTGTGGTGTGACACGTGCGGGTCAGTGTAGAGGTCACCTGTCTTTCCGCGTATTCCTCTAGGCGATGAGTTTAAAATATCTCCGCTCAATCAGGAAACTGAAAATTCATTTGTTTACAGTTTTGAATGTTTTTCTGTTGTATTGTTGCGTTTTCGGTTGGCAAGGTAGGCGGCATAGTCCGTCGTTTCTCTGTGTTTTCGATGTTATCTTGGTTAAGTTGAATGAGTGGATTCCTGTCTTGTTGAAATGCCGTTAAAAATCTGCTTTGTTTTAACATTTTAAGACTTAGCAAGACTCAAGAAAGCAGAACTTTCTTTCAAAGATCAGGAAAAACATTATGCGTGCATGTGTAACTAATGGTGAGCCTATCTTAAACGACCTTTGTAATTGTTAGCAGTATTCCAGGAATTAAATCTGTAATTTGCATATAATTCTACCCGTTCAGGTCACTAAACAGTAAAAATTTACTGACGGGGAAGTATTTGATTCCCAAAGCTGTAACTTTCCTAGTGAAAAGTACAATGACAGAGCTTTCTTTCTGTGTAGTCTTAATCATTGAACGATACATACCAGATGCCGTTTTAAGCGGCGGAAGTTGGCCTTCATTTTACCTTGTGATAAACAAGGTTAAGAGCGGCTTGATAAAAACGCTGCTTGAAAATGTTCGAAACAAAACATTGGCAAATTTATTACACAGTTTTAAAGTAAAAAGGTTAAATAATGTGCGTGGTTTGTTTCGTTTCAAAAGAATCTTTTTTACGCTCTCACCGGCTTCCTAAAGTTGAGTGAGAATTTGAGCCGTTTAGAGACCCTAAAACCGCCATTTTATGCATTTTTCGAACTTTTTAAATTTTCGTCGGTTAAATAACTCGTTGGAACTTTGGATTATATTTTCTTGAATAATTAAAATCCATGTTTTAATTATGTATTGATTTTAGGTTGGTGATAAGCTTCCTTCTGTTCAAGTCATGGAGGGAACTCCAAGTGACAAAGTCGATGTTGCATCACTGTTTGCTGGTAAGAAAGGAGTACTCTTTGCTGTGCCAGGAGCATTCACACCAGGATGCTCAAAGGTTTGTATTATAACATTTAATTTGTTTACATATAAATAGATCTGCCACAAGAAGCACCTGTCCTCTTTGTCATTAACCCTTTAAGCCCTGATCAATATAAATTAAAATGCATATTCTCCTTACTGTTCACCATACATTTCTTATGGAATTAGTAAGAAGAATTTGTCTAAATATCAAGACATCTCATTCTTGGTGATCACCTCCTTTATTCTCATCACATGAATGTTTGAACAAGTAGTGATAACGTAAAGAGAAATTTCATTTTCGTCACTGTTAGGGCTTAAAGGGTCAAATAAAAATGGACAGGGGAAGGGTGGGGACTCTGATATGAAAGGAGTGGGGTATGCTCATCGGAAAGTTTAAATTAAATCCCTGCCCTAAAGAAGACCAATCTGGGCTTGGCTCAAGCTTTATTGAACCCCTAAAGATGTTAATCTGAAGTAGACAGACAACTTACCACAGGAGAGATACATTGTAAAGTAAGGTTACAAGAATGAGATTTGCCATTGAACGCTTTTGTCTGTGAATAAATTGTAAAGGTAATGTCATTAACTAACTACAGTAATATTACCTTGTAGTTTTTTTCACTTCTGCATTAGCAAGCAGCATGATTGGAGTAGTGTGGTAGAATCTAATGTGAAGTATGGAGCAAATCATTTTAACCCTGTAAACCCTGATATTAGCATGCATATTCTTCACACTGTTCTCCATACATTTCGTATGGTACTCATGAGGAGAATTTGCTTAACGATCAATATCTTTTCTACTTGATGACTCCTAGGGGTTAAAGAATTATTAATAATAAATTGTAGGGATCAAAAATTGCCATCAATGTCAGTACAGTTTGAGAGGGCTGCTGATTTGGTGTGGCAAAAAGTTGAATGCATTTCAGATTTGCACAGAAATTCTTGTGAGATGTACAACATTACTGCACATTTACTGCACATTGGCAGCTGTGTATCTTGCCCTTAAAGGAGAAGGTCACTCCAGAAACCGTATATAATCACCAGTAAAAAGACCACACTGAGTTGAGTTACTGACCGTTGTTTGAGCTTCCATGCTGTATCCGGTCCCGGAAATATTCCTCTCCAAAGAAGGAAAAAATTCATCATGTGCCGCCAATTTTGGATAGCGCTTAGGAGCCTGGCCGCATATTTTTGACGTCGTTCCGCCCAACTTGTCAGTTTCAAGATGTTTGTTCAATACGGTCAAACCGTATTGTTTGGAACCTCGGTATTTCCGAGGACGATGAAAGTGCAAGATGATTTTAAATGAAGGAATGGTTAGAAGGTACATTTTGCACTTGCGAAAGATGTGAAGTGTTGCCGACTCCAAGAGAATGCATTTGCTGTCAAGAGCAGCCATAGTCGGAAAACAAGATAGAAGGTACACTTCGAATGAGTAAGAGTCATATTTATTAGAGAAGAAATTTGTTTTCACCTTTACATCGTTATTAAAATTAAAATGTGCCTTAAATCGAGCCGCAGTAGGTTTGTGGTCTTAATGTGAATTGTCTGTCTGTGTTGATTTTAATTTACTGCTTGCAGTAAGTGCAGGTATTTCGTGCATCATAGAATATGAGGACTTTTCTCTTGTGTGCTTAAATCCTTCTTCGAGTATTTCCACCCAAGAGTTGGTTTCAAAGCAGTCGGCATTAAAATGCTCATTAAAATATAGACATTTCCAGTTTTTCGAGAAAGCCAATAATTTGCAAATTGCTTCTCATGGCAAAGCTGGTTGAGCCACTGCTTTGCTAGGTCTGAATTTCATATAGGCAACTGGTGAAATATTATTAATAATACTTCTTTCCTGATCTTTTTCGGACATAATGTTACAGTCTGGGACTGTGCACGATGGCATTTTCAGTTCATAACGGCACCACAAAAAAGAAATGACAGCAGCCAAAAAGCTATGCTCTTGAAATTGGCCAACTACATTTGAGCTTTGCGCCAATTTCAAGTTGGACAGAATGACGACACGAATACACACCAAGGCTCCTAAATAAGTGCTATCCAAAATGGCGGAACCCGATGATGAATTTTTTGCTTCTTTGGAGGGAAATTTCACTGGAATCGGATGCACTATGGAAGCTCAAACAACGGTCAGTATCTCAACTCAGTGTGGTCTTTTTATTGGTGAGTACAAAAAATATACACTTTCTGAAGTGACCTTCTCCTTTAAATCTTAAGTTTAGGATATACAACAAATTAACATCTGAGGGGCTTGTTAATTGTACAGTTCCCTCTTTTATACCCAGTATTTATGTGGGACCCAGCATTTAATCAAGAGAATACAGTACATTATTTTAGTAACAGTTGCTACTGTGTTCTTCACTCTTGTTGATCTCAGGAGAAATTGGATGTTGATGACTCTTGTGAGGATTTAAAGGTTGCTTTTATCGTCAGTAGTCAAAATGTGTTTGATATCTTGAATAAATAAAAAATTATAATTAAAGTAGTTCCGTCAGAGTAGTTCTCATTCATTCGTGAGTTTGTTCGTTTGTTCGTTCGTTCGTTCATTCATTCATTCATTCATTCATTCTTTCATTCATTCATTCATTTATTCATTCATTTGTTCATTCACTCATTCAGTTGTTCATTCATTGGTTCATTTGTTGGTTCTTTGGTTTGTTTGTTTGTTCATTCATTCATTCATTCATTCATTCATTCATTCATTTGTTCATTTGTTCATTCATTAGTTTATTTCATATTTTTAGTAATGTTCATGTGTTCATATCCTGTGCCTTTTTGTCTCAGACTCATCTTCCAGGATATGTTGAGGACTTTGACAAATTTAAGGTAAAGTTCTAAGTAACTTTATTTAATAATAACCATTTATTCTCTAACGAGTCACTGCACACTTTCCAGAAAAGATGGCTGCCTAGGAGATGACCGCTTACAAGAGGTCTCAAATAATAAGTACATGTGCTGCAGTTGTTTGACTGAAAAAAGAAAAGTCTTGTTGTATTCACAACAGTCAATGAATGATGCGTGAACAGTTCCCACCATAATTTTATGAAGGAAAATACAGACAAATGTCGATAGTTTCATTTTAACCGCAAAACTTAATGATGTTTCTGAAAACGTAAACTTTTTACATTGAGTATGTGTTCAAAATGAAGTAACTGTCATGCACAATTTTTGCCTACGTGAAATTCGGTTTGCCGGGACATGTTATGCATCCTTTTCATTCAAACTTCACACTAAGTGTGAAGTTTGAATGCAAAAATGCATTTTCCTGGTTATACTTGTTCTTGTAAATGTTTGAACTGATTCAAACTCTTGAGAGTGCAAACAGAAATCAAATCTAGTGATCTCCAATTTTGTTTCCAGGCAAAAGGAGTAGAAGTTGTTGCTTGCATCTCAGTTAACGATCCATTTGTGATGGCTGCCTGGGGAGAGGCACACAAATGCAGTGGAAAGGTTTGTGTATTGTTACGCTTTGTTGACAATTTTACTAAATGTGAGTGGTCCCTTTCAGTGTCGTAAAGGATTCATAGTAGGTAAAAACCAAAAGAGTGGAAATTAAATGGTGTTACTTCTTGAGGATATAACTTAGTCACCAGCACAGAAGCCTTCAATTCCATCACAAAGTCATTTCAGAAGGGGGGAGGGGGGGGGGGCGGTGAAGTGGCAAAAGAGGAAAAGGGAGGGAAAGGGATTTGATAGCGGAGAAGGGCCTGCAGGGAGCTGGGTTAGGAGCCCTGTGGAGAAAAGAAGTTTACTTAGTGTGGAGGAGAAGGAATCAGCAGATGAGAGAGAGGAGAGGAAAAAGATGCCAGTTGGTTGGGGAAAATAGGTCAATATGGAGGTTATAGGGGAAGAGTAGTCAGCAGGTGAAGCAGTGAGGTAAAGAAGAGGATAAATAATTCAGAAGGGGATTAAGGAATTAACAGTTGGTGCGGGGAGGGGAAGGTAGTTTGAGAGTTCAGAAACCTTGTCTACAGTAGCCAGTGGAAGTACATGTATTGTATTTAGTATTATTTTGTGGTTCACACATTCAAAAATCATTCACGTGATTTGTACCTCATTATTTCTGACTCCTTTTTTCTCAGATCCGCATGTTGGCTGATACAAAGGGTGAATTCACAAAAGTATGTTGGAATTATTTTTCCTCAAAGTCTAGTATAAGATACCTACTTGCATTAAAACCAAGCCGACTGGTCATTCCAGAGCAATAGCAATTCAATTTGGTTGCCTGATTACTAGAGTTTAAACATCAATACATAAGTTTTGATTAATACCTTTCATATAATTGGTCACACTGTATGATCTCATTCACAGACTCTAAAAATACGAGGCTTTCAAATTTTGTTGGTTTCATTGAGGAAGAAATCCCCACCCCAGAACGTCTCTTGTTTGGGACTTGATTAAAAATAGCCATGTATTCTGTAGTTCAGCCAAGATGAATTTTTTAAGAGCCACATCCCCCATTTAACTGATGAATTGTTTGTCTCAGTCTGTGTTAATACTAATTCTCCTGCCAATCCTATTCAAAGGCAATTGACCTGGAGCTAGATGCAACTCCTTTCTTGGGGAATGTTCGTTCTAAGCGTTACTCGATGCTGATTGAAGATGGAGTAGTGAAGCAGCTACAGTTGGAGCCTGATGGTACTGGACTGAGCTGTAGTCTTTCCAACAACCTCCTTGGTTTGTTGTAGGTGAGTGAAAGATATGTTTCTCGACAAGGATTACTGGTAGCTAGGGGAGTGTCTATGGGTTTTCTTTTTCACCTGAAATGTCCAGTTCCTATTGGTGGCCCCTGGAACTTGTAAAATGCTCAATTTAGTCAGCGGTGCTCAATGCGGCCTTTTCAAGATGGCGGCCATTTTCAACCCCCGTGGAGGGGATGGGGTTACTCACTAAAGTTTTGCATGGGGAGGTTTTGCCACAAGGTTCAAACCCTTGCCTTTAATGTGCTGATCCTCATCGAAATGGCACCCCTTTTTACGTACCTAGAACAAAAATTACATTCTTTTTTGTACCCCTACAATAAGCCAAAAACACTAGATCATTGCTGTCGCTCAAAGGCTCCAAAACTTAGGTATATTTCTTCCTTGCGATTTTTACCAAAATTTTGCAAACATTTTTATTGCTTAGACTTAGCTGCTATCTCTTTCAGTCTAAGGTGTACTTCAGCGGGCTATTTCGTTTACAATACTAAAACAGTAAATTCCCCTACCCTATACAATAGTGCAAGCACAAAAAAGGCACCCCTTTCTGTTGGAGCCTCCCCGTATAGCTTCTTATAGGGAGTACCCCCCCACCCCTGGGTTTTCAATGGACAGGATTGCACAGCTCAATCTCGGTGGTTGATGGTCAAGATTTCTCTTCTTGTATTTAGATGGCTAGATTTACTTTCTTTCTAAATTTAGCTGGGGACAATTTTCGTTTGCTCGGAAAAAGGGAAAAATTGTTTGAAAGTCAATTGTGGAGTCCCATGTAACAATTTTTTTTTCGATTTTTTCAGAGTTGTAAGGTGCATGCGTATTGCGATATATGACACTGTTCTGAAACCTAAACACAAATTAAAGTTGAGGACTCAAGTGGAAAAGAGAAAGTCCCAAGATTTGCGATCTTTCATTCTCCGGAAGAATTTTTTATCGGCCGATTTTACACGTTCTTCCTTTAGTAGTGAATTGTGATTGGGATAGTGCAAGCCTGTCACGCCAGCCTTTGTTAGTGTCTTTCGTGTACGACAAAGACACGAAAAGAAGAGAACATAAAAATGACAAAAAAGTACTTTTATTTAAATTGGGAAAGAAGGTAAAAAAATTTTCCTCTGTGTGTAAATATTGTGTCACCAAGAACACATTTTTTTTCTTTTAGCAAAGCACGGAAAACAAATAAAATATTTTTTCCAATTTTTCCTCAGATCACACTGAAAATAGGAATAGCGAAGAAAAAACAAGGGGCAAAATCCGTAGAAGGACTGTGTTCAAGTAAAAGTTGTGTTAACAAGGAGTTCCCTTTGATCAGACGAAGGAATCACTTTTAAACATTAGGACTGATTTAAAAAAAGGAAATAATTTATAAAGGAGAGTGAAAGAAGTAAAAACCTTAAAAAACAAAACGGTGACCTCGGGAGAGCTTTTAATAAAGTGACAATTCTGGTTTTGCAAGTTGTCGTGAAGATTTTATTTTTATTTTTTTATTTTATCAGCTTCGCCAAATTATTAGAGCCACAGGTTTACTATCTTCTTCTTGAGTGGCTGTCTGTGCTGTTAATATAGTTGTCTTTAAATGTAAAGAAGATCCTCGCAGTTATTAACGCAACTTATGCAGTTGCGAAAAGAAAGCCTGAAAAAAACAGGCTTGCGAGGATCTTCTTTACATTTATTTCTTCATTCCGCAGTTCAAATATATGAATTTCATATATTCATAATTTCATAGTTGTCTTTGTATCAGTTTTCAAACCTGTCTTATCGCTGCCGTTGTTTGGGCAGGTGTGAATTTTCAAACAAGGCTTTGTTTTTGCACCTCTCAATAACATGAACTGAAAATTATGATGCAAACAAAAAAAAAAAACTCCACCAACACCTGCGTTTTAGCCGTTTACATACAGGCACTTCTTTGCGATTTTGAGTGCATTTTTGAAAATGCTATCGCATGCCAAGTGACAAAAAAACTCGTGGAATGCGCTCTGCTCCAGTCGCCTGAAAGTCAGCATTCCCTGCTAAATCGCATAAGAAAACGCTTGAGTTTACAAACAGGCCTTCAGACTGTCGTTTATCATGCTGGCAAAGTTCAGTGAGCTCAACTGAAGTCACGTACATGGATTGTGATTGATGGGTTTTTATTCTCTCATTTCTGGTCCCGTTTGGCTATCCAAGTAGTAATGATAAACTAGTAGGACGTACACAATCTCTTAGGGGGTTTTGAACATGGTAATGAAGGCTGTCTCGCTTAGAACTATCAATGGCAAATATGCATCATTACCTGCTGAAAATTCAGGCAACGTCAATGGAAGTACAACGTACAACCCATAATCCCTTGATTCATACAACCCATAATCCCTTGTTTCACACTCAACCCATAATCCCTTGATTCACACAACCCATAATCCCTTGATTCACACACAACCCATAATCCCTTGATGCACACAACCCATGATGCCTTGATTCACACACAACCCATAATCCCTTGTTTCACACAACCCATAATCCCCTGATTCACACACAACCCATAATCCCTTGATTCACACAACCCATGATGCCTTGATTCACAAAAAAAAAAAACATGATCCCTTGATTCACACGGAACCCATAATCCCTTAATTCACACAACCCATGATCCCTTGTTTCACACAATCCAAAAGGACAGAGTCTCCTTCTACAAAGGTGTTGTTGAACTGTTTATGACTATACGGGAAAAGCAGATCTTAGCAAGGCTATTGGAATCTAAAAAGAAAATTGCGGAAAACCAAGTTTAATTTGAGGCAAGCACTCTTCGACCTAAGAAAGCAAATAGTCTCCAGTCAGTTTTTCTCCTTGTTAGACTTTATTGAACAAACTCATCGACGGGCCCAATTGCACTACCCCTGGCAGTACGAATACTCCCTTCAGCCCTCGTAAAAATAGACATTTTCACTGTAAAACAGGTGAAATGTTAACTGTTGCAATATTGAAGTCAACTTGGTTATGTAAAGACGAAGTAAAGATCGTGTTCTATCGAAAACAACCGTTTTAACCTCGATCAGCCAGTTTTGGCTGAAACAGTTGAAACTTGTTTAACACGAAAAACCCAATCAACTGAGAACGGTTGATCTCAATAAATAATAGTCCGTACCGTTAATATCTCGAATTTTTCATTTTTCCTTTTCATCTTCCATACACAAACTTGCATTTTGGGCAGTTTGTTATACAAAGAGAACATCACATTTTCCTTGTTGTGTGCTCTTCGCAATGAACCTGACTATTATTCAATTTAACACGGTTAACCTATTAGTGCCATGATTTGAAGAGCTGTTGGATGTTCGAGCCAGTAAACTATTTCCCTTCCCTTACTTCATTAATTTTCTAAGTATCTTTTACTGTACGTACAAAAATAATATGAAAAAATACTATCCAAGCCTACTTCCAAGAAACTGTGAAATGGATAATTGCAATTATACATCAATATTATTTCATTTTCACTCCAATGCCCTCGTTTACTTTGCTTAATGTTGACAAAAACGTTATTTGAGTGGTACTCTACTAGTTTGCTTTACTACGTTCCGTTTTAAAGACTACTTGCTCTCTAACATAATAAAACCAATATCCAAACTGCCTTGAACCTCTTTTTCAAAACGAGGTCTGGTTCAGGCCTTGGCTTGAAACAGAGGCCTGGACCACGCGTTTTCACCGGCTGGCCCATTGCTAAGATCTGATTGGTTCATATGATTGTTTGCCTCTCTTGTGATTTGCCGGAGTTATTATTCAGGATGAACACTCGATTTGAAAATCACTCTTAACTAAATATTATTTCACGCGTCACTATGACGAGTAACAAGAAATGACAGGAGCAGACGGCGTTACAATGAAAATTACAAGAAATGTTTTTAGCTCGGATGGTAGAGCAGTGGTCTAGTAACCCGAAGGACGTGGGTACGAATCCCACCTAAGCCACTGAATTTTTTTCAGTGGCTTAAATAATAAAGTGGTTGTTTACTTAAATAATAAAGTGGTTGTATTTAAACATTGAGTTTCACAATATTTCAGCCAAGGACACAAGGTAAAATTTAGCAATTGTGTACATTTTTGCTTGTAACATTGTTCAGTGTATCCTATCATCTGGGTGATCGAGGGTGAGGCACATGCGACGGTAGATTCGCGCGTGCGTTCCACGCGCTTGACTAATGCCCACCTCGATACCCCCTGAACGGTTTTTTCGGGCATGTTACTCACAACTTAACACAAATTGCTTGTGCTAGATTAGCATTATATCCTTAAAGAGTCAAAAACTGACTTTAAAATTAACGACAATACCTTAGCTTAATTTTTTGTTCTGTTTAACTTTCTACTATTCTCACAACTTCGACCCATTTCAATTCCCTTATAAAAGCCAGCTCAAATTGTCCAATTTACTAAGTGACGCTTTTAAAATAATCTCTAACACTCCAAATCAATCAAGGATTATTAAGATCGTACTTCTTTCGCAACTCATCAGTCTTATTTGTGGGGGAACCGGGTTTCAACCGGATACCCTTGGGGTGCTTCTTTTGGGACGGTTCAGCGGGTTCCAGGGGCTCATACCCCGCGGCTCTCATGCAGCAGCATATCAGCCATATTATCAGGTAAATAATTACCGGTATCAGTATGATGGCCAGTATCGGGAAGAGAACCCAGAACAGATGTTCCACATTGGGGCAGTCTTCGAAGTACCACTTATCGTTGGGGCAACCTTTTGGTTGGAATTTACCACCCGGGTAAAACTCGCAAGTTTCCGTTGTTGAGCACCAGTAACACAGGCCATCGCCATGTAGACAGCTCTTACAGGTCGCTTTCCGTTTTGGGCAGGGAGTCACTCCAACTAAGAAATGAGAAAAAAAGGTGTTAATGAATTCAAGTACTCGCGGTTTTCTTTTGAGGGAAAATGTACACTTTTTTAGTGCCATTTTCAGTAAAAGACAAAAAACAGTCAAGTCGATCGATCCCCACCACCCCTCCCTTCCCCGAAAATAATGGACTAATTAGTTACTACACCATTGCAGTGAAACTACGTGTTTATTATTCCACTGTCGTGTCATTTTACCGTATTAGGGCAAGAGAACGCGCAAAATATGTCAGCGACTTACCCTGCACAAATCCCAGGCTGACCGGTTTTTTGCTGAAGGAGGAAGAAGCAAAAAAAAAATGCACTGGAATAATATACCTCTTATGCGGGGCTCGGAAAAATACTATACAACTCATAAAATATCCGCGCGTATTATTCACCAAAACACCGAATAAGGTGTGTGTCTTAAGCTTCATATGGCTAGGACAGAGGTTAAAGATTTGGTCAAATTTTCATGTTGTACCATTGCAAGTCTTGGCAAAGGTGCTAACAATTTTGAATTGATTGTACCGTCCTCGAGAACTCGCTTCAGTAGTTGGTATCTTCGTCTTGCGCGGTATTCTTCTGGGGGCAGTTTTACAAAAACAATATCAGCAAAATAAAAAAATTAACTCAAACAAGCAAAGTATTGCTTGTTAGCGCCATTTAACACCAAGCATATAGGTCAAAACAACATCTACACAAAAAGGGTTCTCTTTTGATTGTGGCTTTGATAATTTGGTTTTTGCGACTTGATTTAATTACTCCGGCAAAAGAAAGCATGGTACTCAACTGTTTCTTCGAAAGAATGTATCGCGAAGAATCGTTCAGCTAAAAAATAGCAAATACTATTAAAGTTGTCCCGTAGTATGTTGTTTTTTTCCTTTTTTTTTTTCAATAAAAATATTGTATCTTGAATGATAAACATGGAAATGCCAGAAAACACACACATAAGAAAAAGTTTCGTAACATTTTCAAGAAAAAAAGAACGAATCCCTATGCCAAAAACTACCACTAGAAGTAACAAAAATCTAGTTTAGCTCTAGCTCCTTTTTCAAAAAACTTTTTTCCGTTACTTTGATATTGGTTTTACGACACCCATTTGAAAACCGCTCTATACGCTTTGAAAGGCCTGTTAACATTTCAGTTTTGAACATTTTGACACGATTTCGCCTTTGAAGGTTGCTCATGCGCGTGCCTTTACACTTCGTTTTACATGCGTACTTATTCATTTACTCATGAAACTTTGAATTAATTAAAACAATGTTTTCTTCTACTGCAAAGTACCGACCGTAATAAATCAAGCGATCTGATGTGTTCTTTTGTGTCGTTTTGACTATGTGCAATTCCCCAGGGGGGATATTAAATACCATTTGGATGCACGCTTTGTTGTTTAAAAACCAAAAGAATTCCACATATTTTGTTTTATGATTCTCTGCACGATATTTAAAAGCCTGAGGACTTTAGGAACTGATCGTGAGAGAATCTTCAGTCTCTAAACAATAACAAACAACAATCTACAACGGTTACCGCTAGCTTTTGTTCGTTTGTACGACTCTATGACGAGTTTTTGAATATTTGCATGTGAATTCAACCAGGCGTTTCAAAATCTCTTCTTTTAAAGGCATTCCAAACGACTAATTGTTGTTTGTTTACTCTCAACCTCTTCATTTCAACCGACGGTTTTCAGGTGTTTTTCACCCCATTTTGTTATGTTCTTGAAATTTTCGTCTCTTGGCAACTCAAGAGATCGCCGCCTTGTAATAAAAATGGTGTGACAGAAAACAGTTTTAAATTGTCCTTTAGTTGCTAAAGGATAATCATTAAAAATTCATGCATTTAAATGCCGAGATAAACACTTGTTTTGTTTAGTCAAACCGTTATCTGTTTCTTCTAGCTAGTCTGTTCGAGTTTTAAAATCAAAACAGTCTTTTTGGAAACTTCTTAAGAGTGTTTTTTTTTTCTTTGAAGAACTCACTATGGAACCTGATGTATGTTTAACCTCGCAGGATTCTCGAAACTTCACACTTGAACACCTTTAAATATGCGTGTTTCGCTGCCTCGTGTTAATATGTTAAGTTGCCTAAGCGCTTGTTCCCTGTCACAACTCTCCCTCATAGTTACGTGGCGCTGTATATTCTTCTCTTGAAATACTTTGGCACTTTTAGGGGTACAAAATCGCTTTCAAGAGTTTTCGTGAGCATCTCGTTCAGCCCGACGGTTTTATCAAAATGGGAGCGCCTTTCTCGTTTTCGCATAATTTCACTCCATCATCTCCAGTGACACTTCATGCGTAAACTACAGAGCAGAAATGTCTTCATTAATCTACTAAATGGAAGGCGTTTTCTTGAATAAAACGCTTCTAAATAGTTTAAATTTTCCTTGTTTAGTTTAAATATCTAAAATTGCAGACTTCGTAGTCATAAAAAAGAGTAAATGGTTAACTCAAATAAAGGCGAGGAATTCCTTTGGAAGTTACCCAACCATGCAGCACGAAAGATACTTACTGACTAGCAAGTCTATATCTAAAAGACACTTACTTGGGTATAAACATTGGTTGTGATACTCTTTTTTCTTTCCGGGACAGGAGCGCTTTGTAACATTAAAGTATACTTGGCATTCTCCTTTAGACTCGCACCAGAAGCAAAACTCGTACGCGGTACAATTATCACAGCCGCCTTGACGCCCGCATAAAACGCTCGCGTTAACTGTTACCACGCTGGAGTTCAGCGCGGAGTTATTCACGGGCGCGTCCATTGCGTTCAGTTCGTCCAAGGACTTGTCGTAATAATCCAGCAATGTATCTTTTCCCTCGTCGTCGGCTGTTTCTTGCTCACAAGTGGTCTTCCTGTGAACAAGCGGGCATGTCTTGCTTCCTTGCCTAACACACTCGGCCCTCTCCGACCCGTCGGCACACCATTCACAGTTTCTTCTGTTAGATAAGCACTTTTCGCAGTCCGGTTCGTCTTGCACACAGCTGTGGTCGTCAAAATAATAATGACGGCTTATTTCGCGTCCTTCTTGCTTTCTTTCATAAGATATACGGCTTTGTGCAAATTGAACCACTATGAGAAGTAAAATTATCTGAACACCTCTCATAATGCTTGCTTGGCGGGAAGTCGAAAAATATACTTCTTCGGTAGAACCTGAGCCCCTTATTTCTCTCAGAAACGTGGTGTTACTTTTGGTGTGCCATTCTCAGCTGTTTTTGTCCGTCAAAATATCAGATACCGCTTGAGAGCGCTCATACAGTTGACAACCGCAGAAGGCGCAATTTCAGTACTGTCTTAGCGCAAAGTAATTATTCTCTATATAATAGATCAACAGGCTCTCTACTCATATTTGCATGAGTCACTTCTCTTAGCGACAGTACTATTGTTTATAATTATGGAACGCTTGAAGGATTTTAAATTAGGACCCAAATGCAGAAAGCGTTTGAAGTTGTGAGTAGAAAAGAGTGCATTTCTTTGGACTTTGGCGCTATTAGTCGGCATAATTTCCTTCATGTTGCCTTTGTTTTTTACGTAATACTTGTTTGATCGAGCAACAGAACTTTCTGAGAAGCTTGCAATCGATTCCCCTGTCATTTCCTTTAACTCTCGCGCGCAAAATAAGTTATTGCAATTTATATGATAATTTATTACTAATTAGAAATCAAGTTTGCCTTCAGAAGCGTATAGACAAAATATGACTGTAGAACATTTGTTATAGATACATTTGTTTCGGCAAAATTTTGGCCTTATTGCATAAGGTGAAAATGGTGCAAAATTTCAGAATCTTAAACTTAAAACTCGGACGTTAATATTAGATTTGACTGAAATCGTCCATTGTTCTACAGCACAAGTCGCTTTCACATCAGTCATATAATCGTGCAAATTTAAGACTTTAAAGGGCATCGAAAAGGATATTTTTAACCGAGCTATTTTGATTAAAGTTGCTAATTCGCGGACAAAAGAGAACTAATGACGTCTATGGGACGATAACTTTATGAGTGAATAAAGAATAGTTAGCATTATTGAATTTATAACCTTTCATTCTTTAGAATGCAAGTTCTTTGATTTTTCTTCAAAGATGTTACAGCGAGCATGACGCAAAAATAGCGTGATTTACGAGTGATCAGCGGTAAAGCCGGGAGCTAGTAAAACTGGTAAATTAAAGCTTCATTCTTCCGTCACACTTGCTTCGCCATTTAAAAAATAAGAGACTTCTCGCTCGCAGCCTCTTAAACCCTATGTGCTTGCTCATTTATATGAAAGGCACCAACATACTATTCGTTTCTCAATATTTTGTGACACTTTTCTCTCGTAAAAAAATTGCGCTTCTTTGTGCTTGGGTGCTCATACTTGTAGAGATGCAGTCTTCTTGTCACTTCCTTCCGGTTTTGGAACCCTGGTCAGGAAGGAACTACAGTAGAATCTCAATAAATCGAACCCACAAGGAGACACAAACAAAGTTAACGAAAGTTTGAGTTATTGAGATGTAAAATAACTGTAATGAATGATGCAGGGAAACGGATATTATTAGGAATTAGCGAGAAGTTCTATTTATCGCAGATTCGAATTATTAGGCCGGCTACCCGGCTGTACTTGCGAAACATTTGCTTGCAAGTTACACTGAGAAATGTTGACTGTCACTGTCGACATACATTTCGGTGAAATAGTAAAACTCGTTAACAAAACTTGGGTCAATCATGTAGCGTGGATTTATTATTTACATTGAGTTTTTCAGTCCGGGGATAAAATCGTATGTGTTACCATGATTCACGCTCACAGCCCTGCTAACCACATGAGTACTTTCATGTGGATTTATTTGTTTATAATAATGCTTAATATTTATATTGTGCATCTTACCATGTAATTATTAAACTAAGCACATTAAAATTACTCTGTACTTTCAGTCTGTGGAGACAGGGTGGTTTTAACTTCTCCGTTTGTGGACGACATCCTAATGTGTGACCATACAAACGAATCTAGTTGAGCGGGACTTTCCTGTGGTGCCGTTTATTACGCTTTTCAAGATGGTTCTAATTTTTTCTTCTGAGGACGAAATTCGTAAATGTGACCCTGCATTTAAATGAAAGCTCCTGAGCCGAACGTCCCGGTCTTGCTGTTTATTATCTAAAGTGCGGGCTCCTGGTCAGTGGCCATGTATCTTTCCTGTGGTTGTGTTGATTATACATAGTGTACAAGGCGTTTGAAATCGGTTTGAATCTGGCGATAATATAAACTTGCACTCGTCGGAAATTTTTGAAACTACATACAAGTATTTCCATTCCCATCAGTGGATACAATTGAACGAATATTCCACTACCTGGATGTTAACAGGTATTCAACTTCTCAGCTGTATCTTAGCTAGAAGGTCAAATTTCCCACGCCTGTGACTAAAAAGACAAAGACAAAGGACTCATCTGGCAGTTATTGAAAGTTCACGACTTAAAAAAAAAACCTAAAATACCTCCTGCCCATTAGACGACAGAGAGTACATCGGTTGACAGTTATTAAAATTTCTCATCCCCACAGGTGATCTTTAAAAACCCTCTCTTTAGAGTTCACATTGTCATATTTGGTCACCTCTCCGTTCCCTCACGTTTCTAAAACACTTTCTTTTTCCTAACTAAAGTTCCACACGTTTCCCTGTTCCTAAATTGTACATCCATCCCGTTCTTTAAACTTATTCTGTGAGAGTTGGACTTGTGAAGAATTGCTACGCTTAAAGGGCGACGGTCCGCCTCGCACGGGTAGGCTTGCATGGATAAATTCTGCTCGTGAAATAGCTTATTCTACTTGCCGACAATGCTCGTAAAAGTGATCACTTATTCTGCTCGAAATTCTGCTCGGACACCTAAATTCTGGTCGAATTCTGCTCGGTATTTGAAATATTTTCGGCCTTTCAGGCCTTGTGCATTTTCGGGAATTGAAAGGGAGCTTGGGCCTAACCCTAAATACTAATTAGATATTCGTTATGCATAGCAAAATTGTGATTCTTTGTGTGGGCGTTTTAGCCAATAATCACATTAATTACAAGGTATCTTCTATTTGTACTTCGTTTTCAAGTTTTCGTACAACTGTTATGCATATCATTAGTATTACTGACTTTCCGTTATTCTGTTCAAACTATGCTCGACAATGCCTTATTCTACTGTCCAGAGGAAGCCGGGGGGGGGATGCTACTCAATAAAGTTTTGTACGGGGAGGCTCCGCCCGGAGGTTCAAACCCTTACCTTTTAATATACTAATTTTCCACCAAAATGCTACCCCTCTCATATACCCAGAGCAAAATTGCACCCCTTTCTTATACCTCAAGGATAAGCCAAAATAATAGAATTTCCTGTAATCGCCACGTTTTTCCCGGGTTTTCAGTTGTTCTGATTCAGTTGAGTAGTTATTTCTGCCAAAATGTTGCACCCTTTGAAATACTTCACTTTAGCCACCATTAATTTCTTCCACTTTGCAGCTGATTTTGTGACCCTTTCTTATACTAAAATGGCAATTTTCCCCACCCTTTTATATACTGCGAGATTAAAAAAGGCATCCCTTTCGTGCAGAGCCTCCCCGTATAGCCCACTGTAGGGAATGCCCCGCCATCCCGGTTCTGCTGGACGAAGGCTCGCCTCAAAAATCGCTTATTCCGCTCGAAATTCTGCCGGCAGAGTTTATCCAAGCCTACGCACGGGTTTGAACTTTATTCTTCGTTAGTTAACTAAATGATGTGGCACCAGCCTTTTCGAACTTTGAGTGGATAAAACTAACAGAATATGTTAATATTAATCGCTTTTGTGTACCATTCACCTGTGGAAATCTAATCATGGGAAACCTTTAGAAAATAGTACCGTAACCTTGTACTTTGATCGCGTGGGAGGAAGTGACAAGGTTAATATATTCCGTTCATGTTCCTTTAACGCAGGTGTTTACACCAGCGGAAGTCGTAAAAATTTCACGTCTACGATTCGAGTATTTTTGTTTTCGTTTTCTAATATTATATATCGTTAACGAGTTTAACATAGCTGACAAGCGCCAGTTTGCTAAATTTTTACCTCTTTAAAATTTTTTTAAAGGGTAATGAAGAATTGCGAGCATATTCATGTCTGGAAAACATATGCACACAGTCGCAATTAGTTGCTGCCAAGTGTAACCGAAAAAAGACGGAATGGCGGAGAAAGAAAAAAACAATACATTATACAAAAGGAGGAAAAATACAGTAAAGATACAGAAAAGAAAAACATTGAGCAGTAAGCACTGATTATATTTGGAGTTATACTACAGAGTGTCTCAATGAGTGCCAGAGGTAAATTAATTTAACCCATTTCGATCTATATAACTCCAAGATGCGACTTTTGTTCCTCGTTTTATTAACGTCAAGTGTAAGTGTTGTTTAAACTTGTCACACACGCTTAAGACCAAGCATCCACTGCTTGTGGTAAGAAAATGTTGAAACAACAACAATTGCCAGCAAAATGATCAAAAGTTGCTCAAAAACCGCCCTCGATAAAGTTTCGCCAAAAATGCCAACAATTGCCCACAAGTGCATCTTCCTGCTCGTCGAACGTTCCCGTTGCCATAGTTTTGAATTTCAAAATGGCGACTCTGAGTAACTTTGGTGGAAACCTGGAACACTGCCTCCAGTTGTTTGCTGGCGGGCATCGTGCGTGTCAGTTCACCGAGTTTAACAAAACGAGAATTATGCTAGGAGACATTGTTGCGGAAACATTGCTGCAGATGCAAATGTTTTCCAGTTTAGCCGGAGGAGAAACATATGGGTATGTTGCGTCTTGGAAGGAAGGAAATGTTTCTGAATTAAGTAAAAAAAAAAAAAACATTTTTGCTTCACAGACGCAAATTTTGCTTCCGAAACGTATGTTTCCCAGTTTAGCCACCCAAGGAAACATGTCTGGAAACAATGTTTCCGAACAGTGTTTCCTAGTTTAGCCAGGCCCTTATGAGCACGTTTTAAAAGACCACTTTCACTTACAAATTAATCTGGTTCCTCGAGAACGCCTTCCTTCTCTAGTAGACAGCAACACGGAGGGGTTTGGAAAAAAAAATGAATAAATGGAAAATTTACTAGGACTAACCTTGTGACTTCTAACAAGCGGCTCAAACGGAAATGTGGACATTTTTTCTTATGCGAAAAGAGAAGATGAAGTAAGAGAGTGAATCCCCGTGCCTAATGATAATTACTTGAAATTTACTGTTAGTTCGCACCAGTGCTGTGAAGGTTATTTTTATCTGTAGTACCCATCTCAACAATCTAAAACTACATGACATCATTCCAACTGACTAATGAGGTGTCGTCCTTAAAATAGCCACGCAGTATGACACAGAACCAAAAACAGATTTCAAATAATTTTCAACCGAAGAGGCTCATGTATGGGAGATTCACTCTCTTCCTTCATCCTCTCTTGGAGGAACTTAGTATTCGTCACTTTCCATATGGCAGCGTTTGTTTAAGTTTTTCCGGTGCGCTAGTTTTTACACAGTTTGCTACAAATCTAAGTTCATTTTGAAATGTCCTCACCATAGAGGGTGGTAAAGGGTTTTTTCGTGATCCGTGAAAGGCCCTTTTTATTTCCTGTGAATTGTGAAATGGCAAATTTTTCCTCGTGAAACGTGATTTGGTTACAGAGCCGTGAACCGCAAATCACCGTTTTTTCACGAGAATTGCCAAATGACTAATTATTTTTATCCTGAAATGTGACTGTAAACCATGATTCTCTTTTTCATGCAAAAAGTTCTCTAGTAAGTGTTTTAAAAAATAAGACTACGTGTGGTAAAGAGACTACAAGACTAAACCAAAAACTACGCGTGGACCAGTGCCGATCGTCCTGGACGCCAGGTCACTCTACTCATTCCACCTTTTCTCTTGGTTTTCTTGGGGATCATTGCGGAAGGGTGTCTGGACAGTCGCAAAGTTTTACCTCAGATCATAGTTTTGTTTAGTTTATATAAAGTACACGCTAACAAGAAAGTCTTGGTGTAGAAAGAAAAGTCTAAAGTCCTGTTGTCGTGCAAAAAGCACAAAAAAACCCTGTAATCATTTAAGAAAGACGTCTTGGATTTTGGTGGAAAACAGCGTGTGGCGGAACAGAAGAGTGTCGGAAACCCCACCCCACCCCCTGTGGCCCCCAAAAATAAATATGCCACGCGTATGAAGTTGATCAAATGTCACACATATGCTACACCTTAGTAATGCTTTGCAAAAAACGAGCTTGTTTCAATCCCACACATAAATCCGCAAATTAGTTTTACAGCTTACGTTATACATAAAATAGTTCTAGAGGCTACGTTGTGTATAAATACAAGCCGTTGTAATTGTTGTAAAATTCGCTGAGGAAGTTCCCATACAGCGTAGGAGAATATTTAAAGAAGTTTTACAATTTAAGTTCGCACATTGCTGCTCACAAGTTAGGCTTTTAAAAAAGTTGCCTTGAGTGGACGGTCGGTGAGGACAACAAACAAAGCTGTACTTTGGACGTAATTCATCAAAAAGTAAGGAATTTTTTTAATCGTGAAATGGCCATTTTATATAATATAATAATAATAATAATATTTAACCAGGGAGCCCACTCGCCTTGGCGGTTTTCAGTGGGGCCCTGCAAATTATAATAAAAATAAAAATTAAAAACTAAGAAAAGAGATAAAAATTGATATTACAATATAAAACTAATTTAAAATACTTTAACAATTAGATAGCGCATAATTTAAAAAGTTTTAAGTTTTGCCTTAAATGGCCATTTTATTTTATTTCCCGTGAAACGTGAAATGGCCATTTTATTTTTCGTGAAACGTGATCTAGACCCCCCCCCCCTTTACCACCCTCACCATGTAGTGAGATGGCCCGCTTCATTTTAATGCCATTGTCCAGTTGATCAGGGATCGAGTGGTAAAGCTCTCTTACATGATCCAACTCGATCTGCTGCCACATAATCTGGATCTCACGCTATAGGCCATTCTTGGTCGCGATATTTGTCACATATTTTTGTAGCTCTCTCTTGATGTAGAGCCAAACATTTTCTATTATACTGAAATTTGGAGACTTTGCCGGCCACTCCTTTCCTCTTTATAATTTTCTACACGGTGAGCTCTGTGAACTGGGCCATTGTCATCCATGAACAGGCTAGGTACTATTTATCTTCAAAATACCAGACAATTACAGGCCATAAATTCTTTTCCAGGATCTCAGTGTATTTATCACAGTTAATGTTGCCTTCTACTGGAGTCAGACTCCAACACCATCGTAGCAAATACAACCCCAGTTCATCAAACTCATCTTGCGTTCAAGGCGAAGACATGCAAATGAGATAGAAAGACTGCATTTTTCGCCGTTTCGTCTTTTCGCAAAATATAAACACCTTTGTTTGCACCAGGCACAATCTGACTTTCGTCGGAAAACGCAACTTTTTCCAGTACTCATCTACTTATTGTCTGACGTTTTTGGTCTTTACACCACTTGAATCGCTTTTTTCCCATTTAATTTCCGACCCTTCATTTTCCCTTTGCACATTTTTCTTACTGAAAGTCTGTTTTGCACTCGTTTAGCTTCGCAGTGATGTCCTGTGAGTTAAGTCGTCTGTTCGTTTTCACCAGACGAGTTAAACGGTATTTCTGTCTCTGTTTGTGAACTTCTTTTCCCTTCCACTTCGCTTGAAATTCTCCACTGAGCCAGTCCTTCGATGGTTGCTTAGAACGCTCGTGGTAGTAAGTGTAGCCGTTTTTGGAATGTTCAAAAGTCTTAACAGTTCACCTTTCTTTCTCACGGATTCTGACAAAGCAATGATCAACTCCTTCGTCTCTGCGGACAGTTCTAAACTTTTTTGGCCAATGGCCGTTGAAATATGTTCTCAAAGCAAAATATAATAACCGTCACAACGGACGAGATCTCGTGGCTGTTGTACGGACACCCTGGTGCACGAGCAGAAAACATTAGTGTCAAATTATAAGGATTTGTGTGAAACGTGATCGCTAGTTTAGTCAGAAAACTAAAAACGGCAATAAATAGCCAATTAAGAGTACTTACCAGATCATATATAGTCTTTGTGTTTCATGATCGCCTCAAAGAACAATCTGCGCGTGCCAACAAACTACTTGGTACATCAAGAGAAACACGAGGTTCATATCTTGGAACCGCAGTAAGACGAACGCTGTTCTTAGGCTTAGTACGACCTCACTTGGGATACGCCACTCAAATCTGGGCACCGCAGTCCACCGAACTCACTGCTAAACTTGAACGCATTCAAAGACGCGCCACTAGGTTTATTTTAAATCTCCCTTATTCTTCAACTATAAGCTACAATTCCCATCTACAAACTTTAAATCTTTTACCTGTTTGCTACTGGAACGGACTATCAGACCTTATCTTCTTTTTCAAAATAACACATGGCTTGGTCAACGTGGACCCCTCTGTCCTACCCGATGTTCGCAAGTACAGACGAACTAGGTCCACTACTACCAATGTTAATATATACATACTTAACAAATGCAAGACCACTACTTAACAGAAATCTTTTCTCGTTAGAGCATGTAGAATTTGGAACTGTCTAGTTGACGAAATTGATTTTAGTTTAGTGACCTTAACTTCATTTAAATCGGTTTTGTTTAATTATTATAAGACCTCGTTATTCACTTCTTTTGACTGCGAAGACCCACGTACGTTTAAGACTGTTTGTTTAAAATGTAATAGTGTCCGTCCGGTATCTCATCCGATCTTTTGTTGTATGTAGTTAGTCTCTTTTTCTTGTATTATTGTCATTCTTAACGTTAACATTTCATACTCTTTTTATTTTCCCCGGGCCCGCTGTAATTGGCCTCAGCTGTTGCGGTGTCCCTGCCAACCCCCTTCTTTAGTTTATTACGTTGTGTGTTTTGTTTTCTTTGGCGAAGCTAATAAAATAAAGCCTTTCAACTGCATTTCAGCCAGTCTTTAGGTTTCGGAAACCGTTAACCTTCCATTAGCACACCAACAAGCGTCTTCGTATTACATCAAAATAGGATAACAAAATGTCCCTTTTCGTCTCCTTTTAAAAGAACGAATTATTCCTTTCGTTTTTCTTGTTTTCTCTTTTTAAAACGATCCTTTCTGTGTATCTCTTGAATAACAATCGCCAATGAACAGAAGATGCAAAAAATGAATTGAATGTTCCAACCCGGGGGGGTACTCCCTTATATAAGCTACATAGGTATGTGCTGCGCCAAAGGGTATGGTTTTTTAGCCTTTTTGGTATGAAATAGGGTGAGGTTTGTTCACTCTGATATGGGATCTGGTATGGTTCTTACAAGAAGCTATCTTTTTATTAATTTTCTTCTCCAAAGAACTGAGGTTTGAGTAACGTTGGGAATTTGGAGCCCTTCTCAAATGTTTACGCAAACGAAATAGGGTTAGGGTCTGGTCTGAAATAGGGTATCAAATTTTGGGTCAGGTCTGAAATAGAGTAGGGAAAATCACATATTTTGGTCTGAAATAGGGTAAGGGTCTCCACAAGCGCGCCGCACACCCCCACCCAAACCTTAGCCCTCCCCGGGGGCTCCAACACAGAATTCCACTTCTAGTCACATCAGCAAAATCAAACATTGCACCATACAAGTGTATATACAACTTATTAGCGTATATCAAGAGAGGATAAAGGGGTAAGAGAGCTACTCCCCCATATAGGCCCTCTCCCCATCCTAATCCCTCTTAAGTTATTTTTAGTAACAAATCGGGGGGAATTCAAAGTTCAAATAACTTATTTAGTTTTAAAGCAATTACCCTTAATTTTCGCAGCAATGTAGAACTCGTCATTTTGTACAATTTCATGATTTTTATTTTTCCGATTTTGACATTTTTTGGCGGCAAAATGACGTCACGAGGTTGGCGCCAAATTTTGCTTTTAGCATTATGGGATATCTTATGTGTGTTTCTGAATGGCCTTGTTACAAAGATCTCAAAACTGAAAAAATGGATGAAATTTGTTTATCCACTCAGAAGATATCACGTTTTGAAATTTGAATCTTGTTGCTAAAAATAACTTAAGAGGGATTAGGATGGGAATAGGGCCTATATGGGGGATTAACTCTCTTACACCTTCATCCTCTCTAGCGTATATACCCAATGAAGTCATTTTATGAAACATTACATTTCTGTATTTTAAACTTAAATATCTGTACGTTTTTAAGTTCTATATCACGGAAAATTTTATTTAGAAATTAAAAAGTACTATGGTTTCGAAAAAAAAACAGAACTAAAAAAAATAAAGATCAACGTGTAGAAAGATTGCATATATCTTTAAAAAAGCAATTAATATTCATATTCAGCGTCTGTTTGTAAAACTAATTATAAAGAAAACAAAAGAATTAGTATTAAATCAGAGTAAGTTTAATGGCAATACCCTGAGATTTTGAAAAATCTCACTATATCACGAATAACCGTATTGGGTTTTTATCAACTGTTGGCTTTCGTTTGCTAAAACTTTGCGAAATCCAGTCTCTTTTTTTCTTCATGACAAAAATCTAACTTAAGACATCGATGTACTAAATGCTTTAGGTAAGAAGTGAACGCATATTATTAACTTTGCAAGAGCGTACAAGGGGCCTCGGTCGACTGGGGCTGACTCCCTAGGGAACTTGAAGCTTTTCATTGGTGAAAGCAGCGCATGCGAACACGGAAAGTACAGGACGTATCGAGCACTACCTAGGGTGCAGCCCCTTTGGTAGGGTGGAGGTGTATTGGCTTGTTCAAGGTTCAAGCATAAAAATCTTTGTTTCTTAATATATTTTAAATTAAAGCGGGCTCCATATTAAAGCAGGTGGATGCTTTTTCTTCCCCACCCCACTCCTCCCCCACCACGGCCTTTTAAGGTCAGCGATCAGTCCTTATAAGCCAATTTGTAAAATACATCAAGGCCAGCAGGTCGTTTTTGAGAGCTGAAATGGAAAGAGTAGACACAATAACTAGCACAAACGAGTACCGATTGGAACTACAATCATTTATGACATTTAACTCCAGTTTCCATTCTATTTAACTTTTTTCTTGTAAAATTTGAAATGCAGTTTCTTGAGCAAGCCATGTCGTGTGGTGAAAAATTTTGTATCATTATTTAAAAATAAAATTTATAAAACTGGATAACAAATATTTTGAACGGATTGATCTTAATGCATCTTAAAGCGGTGTTAACCAAAAATGCATTTTTGTGTCTTAAATTTCAAAGAACTCTGAACTGTATTTGCAATATGTTAATTTAAGATCAGTTAGTGTTGTTCGTGAGCTCACGATAATGAAATAATCGCACGTCTAGCAAGTTCGAATACATGTTATTCAGCTTAATCGGTAATCACGCGAAACGTCGGTTTCGCCCATCTAGTACTTTGGACATTGCATTTCTCTTCAAGCTTAAACCATTTTTGTGCTGGCCGGGCGCGTTGGCAAGAAATTATTTCTCGAAAGTGCTAAAGAAACGAAAAAACAAATTAAACACTTAAAAATTAAAATGCAAAATACCCACTCTTACAATTCATGAATTAATGTTGATGACTATTTAAGAATCATGCTTGTTTTATCTATGTCAGATCAATTGAACGCCGCAAGCTAACAGACCTTAAACCCCACGACTGGAGGTAACTCATCTGATCAGGCTTCATCCTTTGGTTTATACAGGTACGAAGTAGTATAAATATGATGTTCTGTCTTATCTTAACCAAACAAAACATTTCTTTCCCCACGTTAATTTTCTACAAAGATCTGTAACGACTCACAAGTTACAAATAGAACTCTAGAATCTACTTCAACAACTGAACGCGCAATTAACATTTCAATTCAATTTCGAGTCAACGTTTCCCGAGCGTTTCGAGTTTTCTCGTCCATTTTTCCCCCCGTAGTACCATATAGAATTTATTTGGTAGGAATTCACTTGCTCCGCGTGGGAGCAGTTCTTAACAACAGGTACATGGTCTGTGTATTCATATTTATATTGAAGGGTGCAAAGTGATGTTAGAGAAGGCGATTTTCATCGAAAATTAGAAGATATAGAATCACATAGAGCGCTATAAGATTATTCGAAGGTAGCGTTTAATTCCAGCAACATGTTGCAAGGTTATAAGCTTTCTTGTCGTTGAAAAACCTGCAACAAGTTGTGTTAATCCCTTGCATACAAAACAGCTCTCTCGTAACATTGTCTCAATAAACTGTCTCTCTTTTAACGACCGATTAAAGCTCGTCCCTACTGAAAGCCGTGGGATAAAAAAGTAAGAAATTTACTTTTTGTTAACAATTTTGAATAAACTGTCTGATTATTGATTATTTCAGCGACTTTGTTTGTTATTTAGCTCATGAGACAGTCGAAGGAGTATTATAGGAAATGCTGTGTGACACAGAAAAGTTGTAGCACATTATAGCCAATGTTATTTCCTTCCACAAGCGAACTTGTTTCGCATTCATTAGGGTGACTTTGATCGAACACATGTGGAAAAAAGTAAAAATGGTTACGACATATCTGCATAAAGAGAACTAAATTTAACTTGTCTGTATATTTCGTTTATTTTTACTCCGGACCGTGGCCAATCGAAAGAAGATAGACGTATACCTTAAACTACATTGCAAAACGATCATAAACAAACGGAAAAATACAATTTAGTCTTTACACGAACGAGGTAATAAAACCACAAGTATCTGGCTCAGACCACAAGGCATCACAGCTTTGAGTGATTCTGGAAATATTTTATTATGTAAAGTCTGAAAATTATCATGCTATTAGCGCAAGCAATAGATGAATTTTAGGGTGTTTAGAAAGCTGACCGTCATTAATCTTGTTGTTTGCCTTTGTTATTAGCAGGTAAGATTAATACATGTATGCTTTTGTTTCTAGTACAAATATGTTTTGCAAGCGTGGGCCTACCTTAATCACGCGAGCGAGAGCAAACTCAGTTGAAGCTTTGTGTTGTATCGCAATTATTTTTCACAGAGAAAGAAACTGAAAGAAAAAAGAGAAGAAAAGAAAAGAAACAAAGCAAAGAAAAGTTCGAAAGAAATGGATTTAAACGCATTCTAAGTTGATTCTCTGAAATAAGTACACTACCGAAATTTCACATTTTAGAACAAGGCGTTTACTTAACGACCATGGCCTCCTATCCTGATTTGCTATTCTATCTATGCGTTTTCAAATCCAGATCTATCTACATTCCAATCCATTTTACCAAATCGTTGCTTTACACAGATTCTGTGAACCTGAAAGACTACATGTAAGCTATTGTTTAATAACATGCAAAATGCAAATGACAGTCATCTTGTAGAATGCGTGGAAAATATTTGTTCGCCTCCGCTCACGTCTCACAAGACCGAGATTCGCACATGCACGTAAATACATTTGAGCATCAAAAATTGAACAAAAATGATCTCTAGCTTGTTTAAATTTGCATGCATAAACACATTTCTCTTGTCTCTCAGTCAGAGATGAAACTGTCTGAAATATTGCTAATTGAGCTTGCGCAGTGTTAGCTATTTGTTTTTGGCCTAGCCTCAAGACTTTTTCAAAAATCAAATTGGTTAAAATATACTACTGAGCAATCTTAACCTGTTCAGTTTAATTTGCATACGTAAACACACAATTTTATCCACCCAGAGTCGCATAAGGGATTCTCAATTTAGCATTTAAACTTGCTAGTGAGTTCTTTTTTGTGGCTATTATCCGAAGCACAAGAGATTTTCTCTGCTTGCGAGGTATTACAGTTTAGTCTTGTTTTTAATCTGTGGTGTTTTTATGTTTTGTTTTGTGTCCTTTCCTTATGTCCTTCCTTGTAGTTATTTCAACAACATTTTCAGCCTTATTCTGGTTCTCAGGTTACGCTCCTTAAATTTGCATTCATAAACAGCCGTACATGCTCAGCGCCATGAATACTTAACTCATTTCGATTGATGTGGTTTTACAGTGCGCCTAAGTCTTGTTTTAACCTGAGCCCAACCGCGAATAAATCACTTTAGTGATTTAGTATGTGAATGACGTACTAAAGTGTTTTTTACTCAGCAAACGAAAACTTATGACTAGTCTTTTCCGTGTTGTTGCTATAATATGTTGTACAAGGTTGTTCAAACTTTTTACTTGTTTTTAAGCTTTAAGCATGCGACCATTCAAATGAAAGCTACTGAGAGGTACATTCTTGTGGTACTCGTTATTACTTTAAGGGTGCACGCCGTGCACGTCCTTGGGTAAGATCCTCAAGTATGGTCATTTTGGTAAGCTATTTACCACTGCTTTTCTGAGTGCTGCTTATTTTCGAAAGAGTGCTTATTTGAGTGATTACAGCTTTTAAAAAGCTGACTCTCAGCCATTTGTCCTCTGTATGAGAGGTATTCGTTGGCAAGGGTCTATCTGCCAAAAAAGAAAAAATATATATATTAAAATAACCAAACTTTCTCTTGGTGCAGCCACAACAGTGCCTAATTAAGCTAAATTATTTTTGGTTTTTCACCTGTCTTTTCAGATAACATCTTGTTTAATGACTTTATCTAAATGGACACAAACCGCAAACTACAAATTGGCTCCAAAATTCTCCATTCACGAATTCACCCAATATAAAACAGGGAAATAACTAGAGAAGACCCTGCTTACAGCAAAGGGTTTTCTATGCCGGTTTTAATTTTATTTGCTTTAGCAGGAAGAAGTTTTGTGAAAACTTGTTTGGAAGGCCTCTCTGAGCTGGATCATCCTCATTCCCCAATGTTAGAAAGAATAGATGTTTCCCTTTCGCGTTATTTACATATCATTAAAAATTCTTATTCTGATTGCGGCGCTCGGGCAGGTGTTCAGGTCTTCTCTCCTGAAGGACTTTAGATCTTGCTTTCCATTACGAGATCCTTCTCCACTAAAAGCCTAAAAACGAAAAATAGTAATAACAAAAATATGCCATGATTTTGCGAATACAAGCATATTGCCTAGTAATGAAACTTCCTCAAAAGGTTATCGCATGACCTAACAAATCCCTGATACCACATTATAAATTGAAATGGGAATATTTTGTTTACAAATGAATTTCGCACTTAAGGCGTGCACTAGTCTAGTCTCTGTCTTCTTGTGGCTATTTTCTACTGGAAAAAAACCATTTCATTTGAAAATTGTAGAATTTTTGTCGTTCTCACTTGGCCTGGTTTGTTCATGGACCAAGGCCTAGATATTTCATTCGCTGCTAATCGGTGGAGGTGTTGTCCTATTCGCTGTTTATCTACAAAAGAATGCTTTCTACCTCAGGTAATTGATCTTACATTGGGTGCCTTCTTTCCCTTTCCAGATCATGATATCTTAATCCTGTGATATCCTAATTCAAATGATAGCTGATGTGTAGTTTTCCTTGCAATACTTTTTATTATGCTTCAACGCCAATTTAGACGGCACGACTTCTGCTTACGAGTGTCTTATGCGACCTTTCTAGTGCGTTCTGCTTGCGTCAGGCAAAGATCGAAAACAACCCTCGTCATTTAACTTTTTCTGTGGCAAAAGGCGCTGTTACACGAGGCAATTTTTTCTGCAACTTGCTTTTAACGGCGTTGCGAGACAAGTTGCGGAAGAAATTGCACGTGTAACATCCATCTATGCAACATGTCTCGGTACGAAAAATTCCGTTGTAAGTTGCAAGAAAAGTAGACTAGGTCTCTACTTTTCGCAAGTTGCGAGATAATTTGCAGTGTGTAACATATATTCTTGCCTCGCCATGCTGTCGTCTTCTGTTGCGTTACAAGTTGCAGGAAAAATGTCTCATGTAACGGCACCTTCAGTTTGCTGAACGATTCTATTCAAAACATGTTCAAAATCCTGCAATATTTTTTCGTGTCGTAGACAACAACCGCAAGCAAGTTATAGGTTTGATTTCAACGAAACAATTGGTGTCGCACGCATATCGTAAGCACGTCGCCTGCGACAAAGTTGTACGTCAGTCTAAATCGGCCTCACAAGATGGTACTAATTTTTGGTCTGGGGATGAAGACCTTAATTGTGATCATTCAGTATTTTCTTGTGATGCTTTTTATAATACTTTAGAGGGTAGTTCTCCTTTTTTTGGATCAGTGGATAAAATCCTGAAGTGTAACCTCATTTAAATGAAAGCTTTTTCAAGGGGTGATTTCAGGTGGCGCCATAAGACGTGAAATGATTAAGTCCTAATTTTTAGTCGTTTTTGACCATCCAAAAAGACTCCTAAAATTTTCTCTTTTCTAATGTTTCTGCCTACATGACGAGCCCCATGATAGAGACAACTGAACTGAATGCGTCTAGATCACTACTTTGTTTAAGAAGCTCAGCTCTATAAGACGTTGTTTTCGACGTTTCCGCCTCTATCTCAATCAAGACTGAGTTTTCATACTCTTCTAAAAAAAATTGCAGCTGAAAAGATAGCTCAGCAGGAAATAGAACCCACTGTGATAGTTTAGTCTGTTTGATCGTAAAGAAAGCATTATTAACGAAAGATTTGCAGAAGGAATTCTAACCATGCCTTTGTGTGGCGTTCCATTTCGATCCCGTAATAATAAAACGTGATTACGTTTATTTTTAAAAAGACTAACCCTTTTGGACTGGAGCCAGGAGGACACAGAGTGCCCCTGTGCTTACACTGACTTTGAATGCTCAAAAATTTTCTTTAATATGGAAGCAAAAATTTACACGGCAAGAAATTGGTATGACATGTCACTGTTCATCAAATTTGATGTTACCAGGGCAACCATAATTATTTTGGCAGACAGTCTATTTACATTTTTAATTTTTCCTGTTTTAAATGGAAATGTTTAACTTCATTGACTAACTTTTACATTTGTTCATCAATTAATTCTTATTTTGTTGGTTTTAACTACGTTTTGACCAATTTTGGTGGTTTTCGGAGGTTATTTGAGAATCAAGAAATCCAAAATGGCAGGTCCAAGATTTCCGCCTCTTAGAATTTATGACTTAAATTTCAAAGAAATGTGATCTCGTCCAGTCACTTTGGCGGATCTCAAAGAGAACATTTCTGGATGTACTATGCACCTTCGAAGTTTCGGTCGGTCGGTCGGTCGGTCGGTCGGTCGGGCGGTCGGGCGGTCGGGCGGTCGGGCGGTCGGTCGGTCGGTCGGTCGGTCGGTCGGTCGGTCGGTCGGTCGGTCGGTCAGTCAGTCAGTCATTCCGTCAGTCAGTCAGTCATTTAGCCAGTCGTCAACCAGTCAGTCATTCCGTCAGTCAGTCAGTCAGTTTTTCATTTATTCAAGTTTTGGCATTGCACGCCAATATTTCTTGCAGTACGCCACTGCGTTAGAATGTCTTGCTTATTATAATGAAACTCGAATAGGCAACAGGAACACACCTCATTTACATATTTCCGTAGGAATAAGGAGAAGGTGAGCGTTCCGAGCAATCACCTACAAGTTACTCAGAACTTACTACACCAGTTCCTACCGCAGTTGCAACTGCTACACCAGTTGCTAGTTAGTTAAAAAAAATATATTGAATTTGAATTGCAATCCGCCTCAAGGATTGGAGGAGGAGGCTTAGGATATTTCGCTCTTCTGCATGTGTCACCCACACAAATATCGTACGAATTAACATAGAACACGACACAGCAGCTCCCAGGGAAAACGACTGCCATTGGAACATTACAGTTTGGTGCTTGTTTCCATTCGCATTGTAAAAGTTTGTTTCACTCAAGGATACGTGACTCCAAAAGGGTTAATTTGTTTAAATATTAACGGCATTGACGGCAACGATTCAGGCTTACTGTTGGTTATGGTATGTGTTTAAGTGTTTCAATTCATTGTCTCGGTTAACAAAACCGCACATAATCTGATAGCGGTTAGGAACGTGTCGGTGAAATTTAAGATAAAACCAAAAAACCCTCTGTTTCAATCATGAATAATTTACAAATCTATCCCTTATTGTTAATGGTTTGATTGCCGTCACTGGGCAGCGATGAAGTTTTAGATGTACTTGTCAGGTATCGACCATTTCTCATTTGACTTTGTAGAATATGGTTATTTTGCTTATTTAACTTTATTCCAACACGTTTGGTCAGCTGCTGATTGTTTGGCTTACAATTTGCACCGTGACAGACGCACGAGTCAGTCAACCAATCGTATTTGAGAATGCCCATCCCACCGGTTAACAAAACTACCTCAGATCGAAGTCTTCAGCGCTAAAGTTTGCTAAAGGTTGGCAGGCAATTTCATGCATGAATTGCTGCCGAGGAAATTTGTGTTCCATTTTCAGCATACCCGATACGCGAAAACTATAGGCTGTTGCAGGTAACAACATAACTTTCCTTTTTTATCAGTGACATGTTCTTTGCTAGCATTCTGCGTGCGTTACAGATACGGATAATAAGCACAGTTTGTTTTGGTTTTCGTGTGTTTACAAATGTAATATTTTTCAACTAGCTTGACTGATTTTAGCTGTAGATTATTTTCAAAGAGGCCAATACTGGTGACTTCGGACTTCATCAATATCTAACTTATATAGATTCGTTGATGCAACAAGTGACGACCTAAAAAGAAACCGCTTTTGAACTTTTATTAGATTCATTCCACTTCCCGGATGCACACAACAGGACGTGTTAGCGATCCCTTGCCTTTTTAGTGACAAAAGGCTTATCCCATCCAGCAAACCAAAAATGTAAAGCTTTTAAACAAACATTTCTGCTTAATCAAATTAGTCCCGAATATGCTCCATTGCAAACCCTAAAAGACAATGAAAAGCGAAACTTGAAAAATCATGAAGAGAATCGTAACCCTATTTATCATTTTTATCATTTTGTAAAATTGCATTTTCTATTGATAACGAAAGGCCGAGCTGAGGCCAAGCGTTGCAAATGAAATGGATTATGATGTGTAGCCAATATAAAATTTTGCCATTAGGTGAATCGACTGTCAGTGCGTCTTGTTAAATTTACTGGGCATATATAATGGGTATAGAGGATTTTTTTGTGATAAATCTAATTTGAACTGCAAGAAACACTCCAAACTTTGATGGACAAACAAACTTTATGTATCAATGATGCAAATTTGTAATTGCTTCTGAGCTAGTTGCCGATCAAGACTTATTAAATTTGCACCTTACGTTTGCATTAGCAAAGATAAACTTCCACACCCGGTTTCCTTGTTTGTTCACGTAGCGTTTTCAAACAGATTTAAAAGGGAAATTACAGCTGAATGCTGTGTTTTAGACAAGTTTCAACGCTACTAGAGCGGCTTTCAATTGAGTTTTGAAAGTAATCCACGTTCGCTTTGGTCTTGCTTTACTTCGCCGTGCGTGTGATTGGACATCATAAAACAAGCGCTACTTTCTCAACCAATCAGCGCCTGTAATGCCAAAACCAGTCAGTTGTGTATTTGTCGCTTGCGTTTTCCCGAGCTTCGCGCCTCTTATATGCATTTGCTTCGAGTTCTGATTAATTCATTGGGTAATGTGTGTTTTTGTGATGGCTAGAGTAATTACTTTGGTTTTGGAGGTTACGACGCTTAATTGAAAAGCTCTCTTTCCTTGACGTTTTACGCAACCGAAGCATACCATCTTAAGCTTGTAGTGCATAAATTTCGCTATTAATTTTTCAGATCTTGTGCGATTTTTAAAATGTTGGTAACGAAGACGAAAGGATGGGGAACTCAACGAGTTTGAACTAGGGAAATGAAGATAAATCCTCCCTTAACTGTAGTGTTTTTGTCAAGAAAATATAAAGTGAGAGGATCCATCCCTCGCCCTTTTTTCTTTCGCACAGATTGCAAAACGTTTGGTTAGAAAGTTCAGAATAAAATAAAGACTGTTAAAAGGCAACAATTCATTTAAACAGAGCGGTATATGCCCCAAATAAAAAATAATGATACTTGTTTCGAAATAGAGAGTGAAAAGAAAATTTTGGTTTGCACACTGGTTATGCACTGGTTTGCACACTGGATATGTCCGTGTTATGGAGGTGTCTGTGTTATAGTTTGCAAGTTGCAAGCTGCAAACGATGTTTTGGAACGTTTGGCTGTAATCTTCCCTGATAGCAACCAGAAAATGTCGTCTTTAGCTTTCAATAGTAGATTTTAAGGGAAATTCAGGAGCAGAGAGGTTAAACTTTTTAGACCAACTATGTGCAAGTAACTTTCCTAAAAGAGCTGTTTTGCATCACGTTGTCTTCTGTTGATTGGATTAGTTAATGGATGGCTTATTGATCCGGGGCGTGTTTTAATAATTAAAATAGATAAAAGGAGTTGTCATGGTTTCCATTAACTCAAGATGAAAATTTAACAACATTCACCTTACAGTCCGACCTCTTTATTACCTAAACCATGCAAACGAACAGAGTAGTGTCTGTGTTATGGCGGTGTCTGTGTTATAGAGGTTGTTTAATTTATATAAGAGGTTTGAGTTAGTTTTTCCCATTTTTGAGACAATTCTTGCCAAGTAGTGGAGCGAGATAAATTACGCGCGTGCGGGGCGTACTGTGAAGGACGGAGCAAGAATTAGTGACAGACAGAATTTGATCGGTACAGCTGTGCAAATACCCCTGGGGGGAAGGGTACTCAATGAAGTTTTTCTCTCCGGAAATCAAGAAGTCACACGGAAAGTGTGTACTATCAATATCTGCACTGCACATGAGTATTATCCGAAATTGACCTCTTTTGATGGTGTTGAGATCGTTGTTCACGATGCCAGCGTTTTGATTTTAAACAGAGATTTAGTAATTTTGGAGGAGTGGGAATATAAACTTCTTGACACAAGCAACTTTACGCAAAGTTTAACTACTTAATATGCCTGCAACGGAAGTAGACAGGACTCGTTAATCATTTTCCTTTAGCAACATTTTGACAATTGAACAGACAAGACAAGTGATACTTTCTTCGCATAAATTCGAGCAAATCGCCCTAGCAAACTATTCTGCCCACAGTTTTGCAAACGAAACCTACAAGTCGCGGCTTTCATCAGGGCGAGGTATCATGGGACATCACTCGAACCCAATCCTTCTTCAGCCCAAAGTCAAATAACAACGACTGGATACGAGCCCGCTCTGGGACCAAGTGAACTGGGAGGGTGGGGATGGGGGGATTCTGCCCGCACGGACTTCATGACGTCATAGTTACTCGAGGGACTGGTTATAAAACCTTGCAAGTTTCAAAGACCATAACAAAGGTGCTGCAATTGATGTGGAAAGTACTACGACCGTGCACAATCTTTTGTTTTACGTTCGCACACTATAGCTGAATAACTTAGCTGTGACATTTTTATTGGTTAGTTGCTCATGTAAAATTCAAACCCTATTGTTGTTTGTGCACGGTCAAGGCTAAAAACGATAACAAAAACATAAGACAAAGGACTTTGCTGAGCTTCATAACCAGATTCTTTTATTAACTATGATGACGTTTATAACTTATTTAAAATCATGATATAGCCCCCAACCTTGGTAATTTTTCCTAAAATTTAACTGGAAACAATTTGTTGTAGCAAATCATTGTCCATCAAGTTTGACGTTACCATGGCAACCACTTTTTGACAAGTAGTGTTTTCAGAATGTTGAATTTCCAGCTTTTTAATGAAAATTATAACTTTCTTGAAGTAACTTTTATAATTTTAGATGATTTTCGTGTTCTTTTATTGATTTTGATTACTTTTTGGTCAATTTTGGTACTTTTCGGAGGTTTTGTAAAAATCGGGAAATCCAAGGTGGCGGATCCAAGATGGCCGCCGTTTGAGAACATGACATAGTTATTACATCATATGACGTCATCAGCTCGGGTTGCGAATCCCAAAGGAAACATTCTTGGAATTATTTTCTTTTCTCATTCAGATAGTATATGTATGGGGGATGAGTTATATTACCACAGCTTTCATCTTCTTTTGGTTTTCTCTAGTAGTTTTACCTAGCTGTAAGGCACAAAATAGGGTGTGTGATGAAAAAGAGCGACTAACATGCCCTGCGAATGCAACGAGAACGAGTTGGAATGATCCCGAAATTGATGTGCTTTTAATTAAAGAAAAATAAATTCATCTTTTGAGTAGCATTTTGCTTAGCATTGCTAGCGTGATTGCTTAAGGCCCTACTCTACTATTAGCTGGTTTAAGTTTTGGTGAACAAAAATTCTCTGAAAGATTTACCCATTTAAAGACAACTTTCGTGCCGTCCAGACCTATTGGATTTCATTGGACAATTTATTTTTTGCAACTAGTTTTATACTTTGGACCTCAACATATCTGATATTAACCACTACAATGAGTGGAGAGCTGTAGTCAAGAATAAATAATGTCCAATCCACTTTTTTAACTTGTTTCTTTTCAAGTTTTTTACCCTTTTCTAGGTCTTTCTGTCGATTGAATAACTTCCTGCATTCAGTAGTATAAAGACATTGTAGTATTAGGAAGCCTGAGTTTTCATCTCATAATAATGCGTTATCATACACCCAGCTTGGAGCAGGCGCGTTTCTATCAAACGGTCTTTTCACAATGCCCTCGTTTAAAGACAATATGTGGTGTTAAAATTGTATGCTATTGTTGGACTAACTGGCCCAGCAAAATTTCCTGAAAGAAAATTACGTGCATATACACCCTCATGGAATGATGTTGTCACCTTTGCTTCGAGAAACCGAACTGTTTTCTCTCTTGAGCTGAAACATAACAAAAAAAATTACCTATGTCACTACTGATAAGCGAAAAACTACAATAGCACCCTAATCGTGTTTTCTAAGTTGAGACCAAAACATTAGATTTGCATTTTAATTCAAGAACAAAAACTCAGTGCACAATTTTCGCCTACACAACAAACAGCCTTCACTGGGAAAATTAATTTCCCATCCCGACCGATTAGCGCGGGTACATAAGTTGTGATAATTTCTGCTACTTCGGAAATAAGCTATGTGATAAGCACGCTTTTTTATCTCGCAAACCATTTTTACATTACAGTAGCTTAACGCGCTAATGAAATTTCCTTTGTCCTGCAAAGCGCGTACATGAAAGCGCTTTTATTAAGAAGCATTCAAAGAAAATGAATATATTTCGTCGTTGAAGCGCAGATTCTTTCGAGTAGGCAACAGATTTCAGTTTGGCCGCCGACTTCTAAATTCGGTCAGTTTTTTTTCTGTCTTTCTTTATACTTGATGTTCTGATTGAAACCCAATTATCGTTGAAAGCGAATATGACCGTTCGTAAGTAGACAAGCTGAATTACATTTTGTTTTCTTAACAGTCAATTTTGTTTGTTTTCCAGGTGGTTTCGTTAATCTTATGCTCACACGGAAAACTTGACAGATCAACGTGCAGAGAATGTGGCTTATCTTTTCTCCTCTGTTTTTGACCATTTTCTCGTCAACGATGGCTAAAAACTGTTCAATCGCCGAGTATATGAAGCAAAATTCAACACGAGTGTAAGTAGTATTACATAAAAAGTAAACAAGATTACTCGTAATTTAACTTCGGCGGGGAGGGGGAATTGAGGATTTTAGGCCAAATTACTTTGTCTTTAATGTTTACAGAGGTAACATCTGTCTCACAAAGTTCTTCCCGTTGCCGGCAAACAGATTATTTACCTTGCATGTTTGTATGTGCCTATTTAAATCATCATAAATAGAGGTAATCCTGTTATTCATTTAAGCCAGTTGGTAACGTGCATAAACGGATCGAAGGGCATAGCAATGGCCGCCTTCCTGGGAACTTAAGAATATACTTAAATGCCTTTTATAGCGAGGAACTGTAACAAGAACTTTGCAGTCTTAAATGGAAACTGATATACTTTTACGCTTGGATTGGTCAAGCAATACTGTTTCTCTCCTGAAGTCAAATTTTTTCCTTATCACTTTTGAGTCCTGTCGGCATCGACTATAAAGTCGAATCATCAACTTTGAAATGAAAGCTACTGAGAAGTACTTTTCTGTGGTGCTGTTTGTTATGCTGCACAAGGTGGTTCTAACTTTTGAGTCTGTGGATGAAATCCTAAAGTGTGACCATTCAAATGAAAGCTACTGAGCAGTACTTTCCTGCGGTGCGGTTTAATATGCTGTACAAGGTGATTCTAACTTTTGAGTCTGTGGATGAAATCCTAAAGTGTGACCATTCAAATGAAAGCTACTGAGCAGTACTTTCCTGCGGTGCGGTTTAATATGCTGTACAAGGTGATTCTAACTATCGAGTCTGTGGATGAAATCCTAAAGTGTGACCATTCAAATGAAAGCTACTGAGCAGTACTTTCCTGCGGTGCGGTTTAATATGCTGTACAAGGTGATTCTAACTATCGAGTCTGTGGTTGAAATCCTAAAGTGTGACCATTCAAATGAAAGCTACTGAGCAGTACTTTCCTGCGGTGCGGTTTAATATGCTGTACAAGGTGATTCTAACTTTTGAGTCTGTGGATGAAATCCTAAAGTGTGACCATTCAAATGAAAGCTACTGAGCAGTACTTTCCTGTGGTGCTGTTTATTATGCTGTACAAGGTGGTTCTAACTTTTGAGTCTGTGGATGAAATCCTAAAGTGTGACCATTCAAATGAAAGCTACTGAGCAGTACTTTCCTGCGGTGCGGTTTAATATGCTGTACAAGGTGATTCTAACTATCGAGTCTGTGGTTGAAATCCTAAAGTGTGACCATTCAAATGAAAGATACTCAGCAGTACTTTCCTGTGGTGTTGTTTATTACGCTGTACAAGGTGGTTCTAACTTTTGAGCCTGTGGGTGAAATCCTAAAGTTTAACCATTCAAATGAAAGCTATTGAGCAGTACTTTCCGACCTGTGGTGTTGTTTCATTTTGCTGCACAAGGTGGTTCTAACTTTTGAGTCTGTCGATGGAATTCAAACTACTCTCTTGTGGTACTGTTTATTGCTCTGTCCAAGGTGGTTCTATCTTTGGAATTTGTAGAGTGAAAACGTTAAGTGTGCCTAGAAAAATAGGAGCCATTGTTCAGGACTTGAAGTACTTGCCTTTGCTATTTTTGTTTCGTATGCTGTAAAAGGTGGTTAAATCCACGGCGGAAATCGTATCCTTCAAATAAAAGTGGCACTGTTCATTATGCTGTACATGTAGTGGTAATATCTTTCAAATCTGCATTTGAAATCCTAAAATGGGACAATGCTTACTTGACAGTGTATGTTTCCTTCTGGAGCAGTTTTTTCTTTCACATAATTATTTCTAAGAAACAAACAGTGAACAAATAATGTCAAAAGTGGTTACCATTTTAAGCCAGTGGTTATAAAAATTCTGCCGTGATGAGTTATTTAAAATATGCGTGGGTATCGTATCTGGCCGTTAGATAGACATACTTTAGGTTTTGAACAATAGTTAAGAAACGACTAAAAAGATATTCAGCTTTTCCCCATTTGTTCACACGTACATGCATCAAAACATGAGCGTGAAGACTCCGTGTCCAAATGAGTCAGTCGCAGCACCTGCGCTTTTCCCCCCGAATACTTGAATAAAAAGTGGTGCCACTAAAAGAGTTTACTGAACAAATCTAGAGGATGTAGCTGCGTTGGAAAGCGAGACGTTAGCAATTTATTCTGCAGGGAAAAGTCTACACACATTTGGCTGTTGTTTGATCGACTTTAATGTCCTCGACAGGACTTTTAAATACAGAAAATGTGAAGTTTGGTTAAAAACACCATATTTCTATATGATATCCGGAACAGATGTAGGCTTCCCTGAAAGTTTTCTTGAGTAAAATCTTTTGTGTGGTACTAGCTATATATGATCAGGTTGTCTACCCGAAACGTCATTTTATTTTTTTCACTTATTTATCATTTATTTATTTATTTTTTATTTTTTTTGTCATAATTTCCAAACAGCCGCCATCTTAAATTCGTCATCATGGATTCAGAAAGACCTTAGAATTGCCTTCAAAGTAGCAAAAAACAATAGTAACTGCTACAATGAAACGGAAATGTTACTTCAAAAAAGATAAAATGTTTCAGTAAATAAAAAAAAATGTTGAAAAACCTGCAGGTCAAAGGATGGTTCTCATGAAAAGATGAAATTCCGTCAATAGTGGCGTGTCATAATACACTGTCACCAGACATAGTTTAGGAAAGTCACAAAATTTGGTGATAATCCCTTGCTTGGGTCAGTCAAAGAGTTAAAAAAATATCAAAGTCAGTAAGCACACGGTCAGCTCCCCGTCCCCTCACCCTTTAAGTTTACGTCTGTCTGTCTTAACTTTCATCTAATTTACACTGCTCGCTGTGGTTGAGCAAAAAGTGACTTAAGTCATTAAAATAGACAAGCATGCAGGAAATCTTTCATCTTCACTGGATGTTCTTCTTGACTCAATATAATTTTGTTTTTTTCTGAAAATATTTGTATTTTGGCTTTGCAGTGACTTAGCTGACAAGACCTGCACCTCATGTTGGACAGAACCTTGTAATGAGACAGAAAACATCACAGAGTTGTGAGTATAGAACACATGGCCATCATTATGATTTCTACCAGAAAAAGAAATACTTAAACATACACTAGAATTCCCAGAAAACTGAAAAGTCGGAAAAGAAGAAAATGAGGAGGCTTTATGTATGGAATTAAGGACGGTGCGTTTTGTTACTACACGTAAGTTCTGCGCATCTCGGTATGATCCGAGAAATTCGGATTTCTTAAGGAATGTACCAACTAATACAAAGATATTTTGTGCGGCTTATGACTTTGCGGGAGAAGCAAATATTTGCAAGGGCTGCTGGAATCCAAAATGAAACAAAAAAAAAGAAAAGGTAACCACGCATTTTTCAGAGATAATTGAGCTTAAAATTGAAAAGAAAATTCCACACATTGTTATGTATTTACTTTTGGATTCCAATAGCCCCTGCTAAGAGCTGCTTTTCCTGCTTATTCATAATCTGTAAAAATACATCTGTATTAGGAGGCACCGTCCGTAAGTTGTTGGAAATGCATTTTCAATTAATCAAATTATTCTATCAGTAATAACCTAGCCTGAGAAAACAGCCGACGTTTCGCGAGGGCGCCACTTGAGCCCAAGCAAAACGACGTCTGAGTAACGAGGGCAGAAATTCCATACTGATGACGTGCACTACCCAGATCTTGGTAGTGATTCCGATTGGTTGTGCCGCGAGGGTTTTTTCTTTCAACCAATCAGAAGCACTACCAAAATCTGGCTAATGCACGTCATCAGTGTGGAATTTCTGCGCTCGTTACTCAGACGTCGTTTTGCGAGGCCTCAAGTGGTGACCTCGCGAAACGTCGGCTGTTTTCTCAGGCTAGTAATAACCTACTTGTCTTTTTTAAAAAAAAACCCGCCATGTATGTCGAAAAAGGGATGTTTTCCAAACATTAAGATAAAGACCTGACGCTCGCACAAAATGATTAGCTTAACGTAAACAGAATTCTGCTGGTCTGAAAGGACTCAAGCTGTAAGTTTAAGTCAATTTTATAGAGAGTTTGTGTGCACAGAATCCCCTAAAATAGTATGATGTCTATAACATTTCCCTCAGCTATTAAGTTACGTTATCACTTTTATTTACCTTAATTTTATAGGTATCTTTCTCACCACGAGATTAAAACTATAACACCAGGAATGTTTACCTGTTTGGGGAACCTCAGGAAATTGTAAGTAACAACAGTTCTTAGCGCAAGTTTAACACAAAATGGAAAAACAGCACGTTTGAATGAGATTTGCATAAGCAATCAGTATTGAGCCCTCAGATTAGACGAAACAGGAGGTAAATGCCGTGCTTTGTGAGCTGTTTTTATTTGTCATTTGCTAAAACAACTCACTAACTTCTATCTATTTAGGTATCTTGACAACAACATGATCACAAGCATTCACCAAGACGCATTTTCTAAGCTTACTGCACTGGAAGAATTGTAAGTATCATCTTTAGAGAGAAGTCTCTCAGTTCACTGTGAATTCGCATCCCGTGGTACTAATAGTTTATGGTGCGTCGTTCTGTCTTTTATCACAGGACACTGGAGCAGAACCAGCTAAGCAAACTTACTCCAGGGGACTTCAGAGGACTTCATTCATTGACTCACTTGTATGTTATGATGTGCATAGTAACATAAGACTGCAGTGCGTACAGAATACTTAAAAACATTAATATTTGGCCGCAACGCGTACAGGAAACGTCAATTTACTAATATAGGGCTGCAATGCGTACCGAATGCTTAAATACAGTAATATAGGCCTGTAATGCGTACAAAACACTTTAATTCAGAACTATAGGACCGCAATGGGCACAGGATACTTAGAAGTCAATTTATTGGTGCAGAGCTGCACATTTGTTTGTAACAATATCGTCGGTATTTATTTGTTTTTTCTTTCATTCTTTCAACAAATATAATACACAGCTACAGAATAAATAAACATTTAAAAGATACGTGTTTTGCAATATCAATTAACATATAACACTACGATCACCGGATTTATACATCACGTCATTCACAAATAACGCTAAAGTTATAACTGACAGGCAGGAGGCAGGAGGCAGGAGGCACCGTCCTTAACAAACACAATCTGAATGTTTGCAACTTTACATATTTAACATATTTAAACAGAAAGTCAACAAGTGTTGAAACTAATTCTTTAAGCCACCTGATCTAATGAATTTAATTTTCTGCACTTTTTGTGTTAGCGGTAAAAAAGTTAAGAGGTACGATTAAACTGTTCTCCCCCTTTATTTTTGCAGATATTTAGGGCATAACTCAATAGAAGAAATACAAAAAAACACATTTTCAGAATTGAAGTCCTTGAGTCAATTGTAAGTAGGAAATTCAAAGGAGTGTGAAGTCTTTGAGATTAGCTCACCCTAGCTTTGCCAATTTATCATATTTCATTTCTTGTTTGTTATGTTTTTTTTGCTAAAGGAAATTGAACAACAATCGTCTCAGGAAGATCGCTCATGGAGCGTTTGATAATACTAAACTGGTGCAGTTGTGAGTATGTTATTGAGGACCTTTTTACTGTTAACTTTTTAATCTCATCAACAATTAGTCACTGGATTAGCACGGTTTATGTCACGGTGGTTTTGCTGTGTTTGGTCAAAGCACTGTAAAAATGACAACAATTTAGCTTTACTCAGAGGCAAAATGCTCTAAGAACACCAATTGAGATCAGGGAATTTTGTCCATTTTTGAAGGTGGAACACACCATGTAAATGATTTTTCCTGGATACATGTGAGGGACTTAAAAGAAAGGGCTGGCCCAATGTTGTTAGGGTGCAATTGATTTCCACACTGGCCGCCTGGAGCCAGGAACAACCCAACAATCGTTTTTATTGCACCAACGGAGCAATTGTTAACAAATATGCGTCGTTATATTCCGGTTTCCGTTGACGGGAAGGTGTCTTTTGGCTTTTAAACTTTCGCCAAAAAATAGCCGATAATAGCCATTAAGAATAGCGTGACGTGAGTTTGGAAAGCCAGTCTTAATTAATAGAGATTTTGACGATTGTTCCTTCGCTGTTTACCAACTTATTTAGTAATTTAGTTGAGAAGGTGTATAAAATACTGGGGCGAATTTCAGAATAACTTGCATCTCGAATTTCTTCCAAACACATCCCCGCTGCATGTCCCTTTTTCAAGGTTGTTCATGTTGTTGGAAATCCTGAAGAATCCGTTCTCTCGTGTTTAATACAATGCAAAATTCAAAGTGACGACATCTAGTTCTGACTCATTGACAACATAGGAAAACAGAAACACCTGGTTAAAACATCCAAACTCAATCAAAGATGTTTGAACGTTTGCCGAGTGCGGGAAAACACGTGGGCGAAATCTGATTTTCCATCTACCTCATCAAAACTTAGGGCGCATAATGAAGACGGAATGAAGATTTTACGGGCAAAATCGGTTCAGGCGAAAGTTTACAAGACTGGCAAAATTGTACATGCACAGAGAAAAAACCCAAGTGACTTGTCTAACTGAGCTTGTCCCTCTCTTTTCACATGCTTCCCAACTTTTCCTCCGCTTCCCTTTGATCATCCACGAGAGCCGACGTCAATTTTCCGCACGTTTGCTACTGATGCCTCATCAATCGTCCCCTGCTGTCACCTGTCTCACAAAACCCTAGTCTATTTGTGCTGCTACCAGATTACTTTGGTTAACCAGCAGTCGCTTTTTACCAGTTTATTTATTTCCTTTTTTTGTTTGCTCGAACTGACCAAACGAAAAATAACGAAAGGTAATATTATTTTAATGTTATTTTTATTACCATAACCATTTAGATTTTAACTACAAAGCTTAATTAAATCTTTCATACAGGCAACTGGATGATAACAAGCTTGAAGAGCTTCCCGTGTTCAACAAACCAAGTTTTATTGCAAACCTGTAAGTATACAGAAAAGTTAAAATAAAATCAATGTAAATGAAGAAAATTACCCTGAAATTCCGATTAAGCCTGAAAAAAAAATAAGGCTTAATCGCAATTTCTTCAATCGCGCACATCACTGCGAGGGTCAGTTTTTTTCACATATTCACAAGTTCCCCGCTTAACGACCACATGCAGGACGTTAAGGTCAGACCTCCCAACACCAACCCCCCCCCCCCCCCCTTTAACGTCCACTTAGGATTTTTACGGTCCCAACTTTGGTGACTGACTAGGTTCCTCGTACCCGTTCTGTTGAAACATATTGCTTACTCTTTAATTACGGTGCCTCCTTTTGTTACTGCGTACTGACGTTCTGCGCATCTCGGGACATTCGGGTTTCTTAAGGCATTTGCCCACTAATATAACAACATTTTTGCGCGGTTTATGACTACGTGGAAAAAGCAGATTTTAGCAAGGGTTATTAGAATCCAAAAAGAAAATTGGGGGTAACCACGCATTTTTCAGAGATAATTGAGCTTAAATTTAGAAAGAAAGTACCACACATTCTTTGCATTTTAACGCTTTTTTAGAATTATGGTTGCTAAATTATCTCTGAAAATGCGTGGTTAACCACATTTTTCGTTTCGGATTCCAATAACCGTAGATAAGATCAACTCTTTCCCCATGGTTATAACCTTTGCAAAAATACATCTCTTGTAGGAGGCACCGTCCTTAATTACGCAAGTTTGCTCCTCATTACGGATAGGAAAACGCTTATGTGCACGTCTGTGGTTTAAAATGATGACGTCAAAACGCGTCAAAAGAGGATTTCCGTGTCTTCACCGTTCACAATGAGAGTAACAAGAGAGAGAAATGTGCTTTTTAAAATTTTCTTACTTATTCTCTTTGACCAGAGCGAAGAGAATATGATGGAAGAGAACGCATCCCTGTATCCCATGAGCCCGCGTCCATTGTTCTAAAATTAGATTTAAAAAAATTATCATTCAAAGAGGCCCATGTATGGGTGATTTGCTCTCTTGGATTATTCTCTCTTGCCAGAGTATAGTCAGTTTTCAAACTTGTTGTCTTCTTATATTATATGCCTTGCAATATAGATTTTCACTTGTATAAAGGTGCAACTAGGATTGTGTCATCTGTTATCAATTAGGTATGAACAACGTAAGACCTGTTACGAAATGCTCAAAGAAGCTTTTGCACGGTTGGAATTTCTTATCCCAAGAAAAGGATATTAATTCTGCAGTACCTCGTCTGTTTTCGCTTTTTTTAAAAGAAACACTGGACGTTAGTTAAAAAATAAGTACAGTTTAACTGTGTGTGAACATTAAACTCAGCAATCAACGAAATAATTAATTGATGGGTATGAACAACTTTCAGGGAAATATCATACAACCATATTAAGACACTTGATGCAGAAACGCTGAAGAAGTACGGAGAACTTGAAGTGCTGTAAGTACTACAGAAGATATAGTTTTGATTTTAAATTTACTGCAAATTCGTTTTCACCTGTTAGTTTGAGATGCCAAAGTGCCAAATATTGAAATGTGGCCTAAACAAGTTTCAAAATACAGACGCTGTTGCAGTTCAAAATGGTAAAAATACTTTGCCTCGGTTTCAAAACAAAGCAGCTTTAGAACAATACCCTTTCTGGGTATGTTTTTCAAGAGAGAAACCTTCTCATTATTCGCCTCCCTCCACGCTAGAATTTGTTTCCTAGGAATCGTGTTTAAAAACGTGTTTTTCTCTCATTTAGGCACCTGATCAAGGCACAGATTAAAGAGTTACCGACCATGGTGTTTATAAACAATACAAAACTTCGACGACTGTAAGTTTAGTCCAGAATCAGGACTCTATGTTACAAATTGCCGTCCATTTAGCTCCGAGAACCTCGAGAGTTTCTCCCAGCCCCTGATAATCCTTTACAAATTGTGTATCAATTTGTTAGCAGCTGCTACCATGTATTCAGTATAATTTGTGTACTAATTAGTTCCGTGAGTTTTTTCGCTTCTGTTGAGTCTAGCCAAGGTGTTAACGTTTGATTTAAATTCGATTTGCGAAACTTAATTGAAAGCCACTCTCTATGCAATACAATAAGTTTTAACTTTTTTCTTAGGTCCTTACAGGACAGTGAGCTGGAGAAGATACATCCAAAAGCTTTTGAAGGAACCGAACTTAAGACTTTGTGAGTATAAACATGATGAAACGTTATGCGCAAAATTTCCTGTACCTTGAACTGCGCTGGAGTAGGCTCTTTCTTCTCCTAATATTTTTAGCGCGAGAAGAAAAAGAAAACCCATTTACTCCTTCCCAATCCCTCTTGGTTTTTACCGTCTATTTGGATAATTTGTACAAGCTTCTATGGAAAATAGCCAGGACGACTGCTTGCATTCTACATGTACCTTACAACTTGATACAAAGTAGCAGCACGTTGCATTATATCAGGTAAAGACGTAGACTTGCCCACAAGTACAGCTCAGAGTTTTTCTTTTTTGGTCGGAAGCGATCCCACCACCGGAGCCGGAAATGAGAAGCGAAGGACTTTTGAGAACGTCTAGTAAAGACGCTTCTTTTTAATCCAATCAAAACGGCGAAGTAAGCCTATTAACCAAACAAAGAGGTTCTGTTAGAAAAAAAAAGGAAGCTAAAATTCAGATCAGCCAGAGATGGAGATAGTTCATAGCCTGGCTTCTAATTAAACAACCCTTTCCAGTTTTGTTCTATGTTTTTTTGTAGACCATCCTTCATTAGCCAATAAGATTAAGTTTGCCAAGCTCGTTGGTCATTGGGTCATTGTGTTGATTATACTAATTGCTAACGGACCACGAAGATTTCGGTTTCGTAGTCTCGCTGTTCAAGATAAATCAAACGTTGAAACTCCTTTACATTTCTTTCAGGGACCTTGCGAAGACGAAGATTTCATATCTTCCAGGGGAAAACTTAGAAGGCCTCGAATATTTCTTTATAAAAGGAGTAAAAACCTTATGGGAAATACCAATCGTCTCGTTCAAAAGTCTGAGGAGAGCCACTGTGGAGTATCCATTTCACTGCTGTCTCATTAACGCTCAGTGGTCTGACACGCCGGTGGGCACGCCGCCGCCATTGCCGCAACGTACTGGACCTACGGCGAAAATGTGCCCAAAGAGTGCTGGTGTAATAGCAACTACCAACAGCCCGCCGCTAACAACGAAGGCAGATCCTTTCGATCTCAAATTGCCTAAGGAAACCAATGGCTCAGACATCGTGATAACACTGCCTCCCGATGAATGCGTGGATCCTGATAAGGAGGTTGTTGTCACACATCCACCCTTTTCGAGTCGAAAAAAGGTTAACTGCACGCCCAAGGAGGATGCATTCAACCCTTGCGGTAATTTGTTGGGTTCTAATGCACTGCGCGTGTGCACATGGTTCGTGCTGGTCTTCGCTTTGGTAGGAAACTCCTTCAAGCTGTTTGTTCTTCTATTGAGCAAGCGGAAGATCTCCATCGCCAAGATTCTGATGTGCAATTTGGCTTTTGCAAACTTTTGCATGGGTGTATTTTTATGCATGCTAGCCAGCGCTGATCTGTACTCATTAGGCAAGTATCAAAACTTTGCTATACGATGGCAGTACCGCACTGGCTGTAAAGTGGCCGGTTTCGTGTCGATTTTCTCCACAGAGCTTGCTGTATTTGTGTTAACAGTGATCACAGTGGAGAGATATTTCACTATAGTGCACCCTTTTAAACTCGACAAGCACCTTAACACTAAACAGATTATTGTCCTCATGGTACTGGGTTGGGTGTTCTCGTTAACCATGGCTACTCTGCCGCTTTTCCCTAACGGAGTGAGCAGCTACCAGAAAGTCGCGATCTGCCTTCCATTTGAATTGGAAAGCACCGTATCTAAGGTCTATGTGACCTTCCTGTTGGCAACCAATGGATTAGCATTTTTCTTCGTACTTTTTTGCTACGGTAGAATGTATTGCAGTCTTGGAGGCTCGGGGTCTGGACATAGCGTGAATCGTGTGGAAAGTAGAGTTGCGAAACGAATGGCGATGCTGGTGATCACGAACTTTGCGTGTTGGTTTCCGATTGCGCTTGTTAGTCTCATAGCCATATATGGCACAACTCTGATCAATGTCCCAGCGGCCCAATTCTTTCTCGTCTTTGTTTATCCAATCAATTCTTTCACGAACCCTTACCTGTACGCTATAGGAACGAAACACTTTCAACTGGACGCTCTGGAAATATTGGGCCGTCTTGGGATTTGTAGCTCGGCTATCAAAAACCTCAGCAACAGACTTCGGGATCAGCTCGAGACGACTCTACCGAACTCGTCCCGAGGGTACACCGGAAGTAAAATTAGTCTGAGCTCCGTGCGATCTCCGAACCAAACCCCTATCGTGTCCCCGCGAGAAACCTGCAGTTTTAAGAGCCACCGCGGAGATAGCTGGAAGAGTTACAATGGAAGCGTACATAGCAACAACAATAGTCATCGAACGGCGTCGTCAAGAAACAGTCCTTCATGTTCCCCGTGTAGTTTCTTGTCCATTCCTTCGATTCACAGGAAAAATTACGATCTGAAGCAGCAAAGAGAGGAGTCTGATTCAAGAATAAGCTTGAGCCTTCAAAATAGTTCCACACGCAACTCGATAAGAAGCTCTGATCAGATTGATAAATGTTTAGCGCGGCGTTTGTCTGCAAGGGAGGTTGTTCTTGAAGGAAGTATTTTTTCTCGGAACAGAAAGCGCAGCCGGGGTGGCACAGTTAACGATAGCGATGAAATCGTGCCGCTCGAGCCAGAGAATGCGGACTCCACGGAAGAAGAAAACCGTGAACAAGAAAGCAACCCTATTTTACGCGTGCCAACTGTTATGGTGACTTCCTGCTAAATGCCTAGATTTTGTACCTGGACAAAACGGTCCTTGGAATTGGATTCATTCTCATCCAGCAGGGCCACCTGTTCCTCGTGGCCAGCGGGGCCTGGGCTTGAGGATCCCCAAGCACCACCGGCTGAGAAGCAGCCTCGTCCCAAGGGTCTCCTCTGTTCAAAATGGCGGCGGGAGAAGAACCTGATCCAAAGCAGGTCAAGTGTCTTCAAAGATACTAGTGATTTTATTTAGTTCAACATGGCGAAAGGCTCGCTATTGGTGTTGACTTTGTTTTTGAGACCACGTGACGTGCTGTATCAAGTTCTGTTGTCGCCATTTTGAATAGAGAGTTGATCCTGGGGACGAGGTTGGCTGATAAGTAGCAGGGGCGAGTTGCATAAAACGTAACGTCCGGCTTAACTTCTAACGTCAGACGTGTAGTCTAGTCAGTCACTACTTTTAAAACGTCTGACGTTAGAAGTTACGCCCGGCGTTAGGTTTTATGCAACTCAGACCAGGAGGCTGGATTGGACTACGAATCATTTTCGTGCGAGAGCTTCGCCAATGAACTGTTAAAGTTGTCGAAAAGAAAAAGCACTGGGCACGAAAATGGAATAAGAGCGGGACCCTTCAAACAGTGCGCATGCTCAATATTATCATTTCTTACACCAATGTTTTTCCTAAGCCTTCTCTTCTAATAAGCAGCAATACCTAGACACGAAGGCCCTGGGAACCACACTGGTTCATAATTCAAGACATACTCCTACTCAACTTTCTACCCCATACGTGTAAATAAATAATTTATACCGCGCAAATTCAAACTTGAAAGCTTTCTTATGCATGATGCTTTTTTTATCACAATATCAAGATCAGTTCCCAAATATGAATGTGGCTATTTATCAACTGACTCGCCTAAGAAAATGTTTCTCTCGTTTCATATTATCTTGAAACGCAGATGTTTTTGGCGAGCGATCGCTGAATTCTCCTGCGTAGATGAGAGGGACCCAATCCCCCTTCCACCTACTCGTGACTGCCCTGTTCTCCATAGTTTACATTTTGACACGGCCCAACTCCAATGAAATAAACGAATCCTGTTATAAAAAGAATGCATTATTTAACACTTTTACCCCTTCCCACCCCAAACCTGCTAGTATCCCACAGGTATAAGCGTCTTTTCCAGAGTAGTTAATAAATATTTCCAAGATGGAAGTGAGATGACGTGCAAAGACGTCGAAACTCTTTTCGATTTTATCGTTTATTGTTTTTCCTCACAAAATGTAGCTCCCAAGCAACATGACAAGCTGGCGATGTACCTAATGTTGTTGTTTTTGTTTTGTTTTTGTGTGCTTTTCCTCTAGCACTGCTGCCCGATATAAACAACAACAGTGTCGTGTATTCTTTGGATCAACAGGGTAGGAGAAGCTTTCACTCGACTTTTATTTACCAGCAGTATTGGCCAGCATAGAACGCAAGCTTTTGTCTAGTCCACAAAAGAGTGTTTGTAGTAAAGATACAATTGTATTAACAGGGTCGTGGTAAGGTGGGCTTCACCGTGTGTTTTTTATTTCAATTCATTTTTTGATATAAATCCTCAATATGTCATGACCAAATATTGGCCAGACCAGGGAAAAAGGGTATTTGGAAGACTTTGGGGCGATTTTAATAATCCGAGACGGCGTACTGTATCACAAGACGTAGCTGCCATCTTGATTTTTTTCATTAACGAGGTTAAGCATTTAACAACACAGGCAGAACGGATTTTTTGTGTTATATTACTTCACTTCTATCAACCTAACCATTCGGGAGCTTTAAACGCTTTTGAATTCGTAAAATGCCGCATTGCAGGAAAGTATCACTCAATACCACAGGCGTCCCAAACTCACGATTCGAGAAATCGATCGAATAAATGATTTATGTAAGCGTATGAATGATTTATGTAAGCGTATGAGTGATTTATGTAAGCGTTTCGAGTGGGACGTGACTACTTGAAGTGCGCGGTGTTGTGTTACAATTTAGGCCGTTGGAAATTCGAGCGCTCTATAAGACTTTGTATGGAGTTTAAAATAACGTGGAATAAAAGCGCTCGGCGAAATAAAATTTTACCTTCTTTTCAATAAAATAAAGAAAATGTACTCACCTTTCTTGATTCCTGTTGTCCTTTTGGGCTATTTCATCGTTTTTGGGGGGTTTTGAGGTTTTTGTCGTAGCTTTCATATGAAAGCTACGACAAAAACCTCAAAACCCCCCAAAAACGATGAAATAGCCCAAAAGGACAACAGGAATCAAGAAAGGTGAGTACATTTTCTTTATTTTATTGAAAAGAAGGTAAAATTTTATTTCGCCGAGCGCTTTTATTCCACGTTATTTTAAACTCCATACAAAGTCTTATAGAGCGCTCGAATTTCCAACGGCCTAAATTGTAACACAACACCGCGCACTTCAAGTAGTCACGTCCCACTCGAAACGCTTACATAAATCACTCATACGCTTACATAAATCATTCATACGCTTACATAAATCATTTATTCGATCGATTTCTCGAATCGTGAGTTTGGGACGCCTGTGTCAATACTGGTCAACAGACTGACAGTCCGGGTGATAACTCGGCTACCACTGTTCCATTCAGCCACTTCATTAACTGGATAAAATCCTGTCGAGCAGCAATTCCCAGCGGCATTGTGGTTCATTTGCCGTATCTGAGAGTTATTAAGGATCAATCGACAATTTCTAGATCTTCAAGTTCTAAGTCATCAATGTCGTCCTCTTCAAAGAGACTTTCCTCTATAGGTATCCCATTTACTAGCGCAGCGTCTGTATCTTCATCGGGTATTTCGCTTCCCCCACAAGCTTCGTCGAGACCATTTTCATCGGCTTCCGTCGTGTCTGGGGTCTGAAGTTAAAACACAAAAGTGGAATATGCAACGTTTTTTCTTTTTTTTTTTCAGTCCGGCTTGCGTCAAATTATCTGGCTCCAGTCACGTCAGCTCGAGCGTTTACTTTCTACAGAATTGCGCCAGCGAGGCTATGAAGTGGTACGACAATATACAGTCGTTTTAGTATATTTTCACTAACATTTATTTATTTAGATAAATAGATAAATGAAGGTGAAAATATACTTAAACGATTGTATATTGTCGTACCACCTCATAGCCTCGCTGGCGCAGTTCTGTAGAAAGCAAACGCTCGAGCTGACGTGACAAGAGCCAGATAATTTGATAATTTGATTACAGTATTGTACGAACCTTGCTTTTGTTGCCGTTGTCAGCAACAACAATAAAACCTCGTACGTCTAGTAAAACTGACCAATAAGGATACCAAAATATCGCCACTTCTGATAAAGTATACGTTTCGCACCTAAAAAAAAACCCTTTCATGTCACTTTACCATGCCTTTACCTGAGACCACATACAACGGGGACATGACAAGGAGTGGGGAGGGAGCGAGCCAGAGAATTAAAGGAAGGAGGCCAGTGGAGGACTTCAAGTGGCTATGTCAACTATTTTGAATACCACTTTAAAAAGCCAAAAGAGATATTGGTATCGAAGAAAACTGCAAAATAATGGTTCAGTTTTCTTTAAAACTGCTCTACTAGTCTTTGAAGAATAAGCAACTTTGGGTGCGGATTGGCCCAATTTTGCTCAAAGTCTTCCCTTGGGTCTTGGGAAATCACTACAATTAATTATAGTTTGTTCCCTTTTTGGAACAATCAGTCGATATCTTCATCTTGACGTTGCAGGAGCACTACTTTCAATTTTAGCAGGGCCATGGCCCTGTTTTTCAAGCCCCCAAAACAAATTTTTGCCCCCCCCCCCCAAAAAAAAATCTACTGTACTTCTAAATAGCTTCTCAGGTCTGAAAAATCTCTGAGAAGTTTGTGAATCAGCACTCCCCCCCCCGCATCCTGCCCCCTGCCCCCCCCAACCCCACCAGATAACTAGAGTACACTCATTTTCAAAACGAATCCCGAGGGAGGACAGAGGTTGTAGATGTCTGTTCAGTTACCTGTCTTTCTCCATTTTCTTCAGTTGTACTTGTAGCCTGATTGTGTTTTAAACGCTCAGCAGCACTGCTCGATACATCCACCGTACCAGTTCCATCGACTTCATGAGCAGCGTTGCACATTTCTTCTAACGTGACTTCTATCGTTCTGTTATTGACACCATCATCCTTAAAGGATAACAACAGTTAATCGGGAAAAAACTGACTTGGTGTTCAAGTCTGAACAGGAAGCTTTGCCACTATCTCTTTTCTTTGCTTTGTTTGACTTTGTTGTCAGTTTTTTTAAAATTAACTTTTCCCGGCTTTTCTCGTCATGCATAAAGTGAAGTCCGGACGTTTCGTACCCATGGACACTTCGTACCCAGACGATTCGTACACAAGTTGAGATGTTTCGTAACCATTTTTATCCGTTTCGTACCGAACCCTCTGGACCCTTCGTACCCATGCCAACAGTTAGAGAGTAAAACGTCGAGAACGGTCCGAGGTGGGTACGAAACGTCCGTGGGTATGAAACGTCTGGCATTACAGGGTTCGTACAGATTTTTGGATGCAAAATTCAAGACTTTTTCCAGACTTTTTCCAAAACAATAATTTCTTTTTCCAGATTTAAGGTTATTGTACGTAATAGCATGGTTTTAGGGGATATTTGAGATAAAACCCCACGAGTTATAATTCAAAATTGTTCTTAAAATCACGAGCGGCGAAGCGGCGAGTGACATTTGGTGACAACCGTTTGATTTGCATAAGATTCTTGTGTTTCTTGCTAACCATGTGGCTGGCAACGCAGCTTCTCCCATTATACCTGCAGCGTTTTTTGACCGTTTTTTTTTTTTCGTGGAGTTTTTGGTCGGGCTCGACGTTACCTCGACTGGTTTGTTTAGTACATGTGCACGATTTTTATTTCCTGTTTTGCTGTTTTGAGGTGAGTTGTGTTGTGTTGTGTTGTGTTGCGCTGCATTGCGTTATGATCGTTGTGTTGTGATCCGTTGCGTTACGTTTGCGTTCTGTTGCGATTCATTCATTGTGTCTGCTGTGTTGCGTTGCATTGCATTGTGATCCGTTGTGTTTTGTTACGTTGCGTTGTTTACAAGTTCAGCATTTCTAGTATTCCGTCTATGTTGAAGTTGTACAAGTAGACAAACTCGACCAACCTCACTCACTGGCAGACAATCTCTGCACCAGAGAACTAGACAAACTCAAACACCCTTAGCAAATTTGATAAACTCAACAATCTTCACTTACTTTACCTTTAGTAAGCCAGTACGAATCCCACAACGCGACCAACTCGACAAACTTAACAAACTCACTCACTGACAGACAAAATCTCTACACCTCGACACAACTCGACAAATACAAGAAGCCTTACTATATCGATCAACAATCCTTATATGCTACAAGACAGTAGGAACCCCACAACGCGAACCAACTAGACAAACTCGACCCACCGGTAAAGCATCTCGACGAATTGACAAAGTCGACAAATTTCACCAAACACTGTGAACTCGGCAAAACGACCAACTCAAAAAACCCGCCGACTCTACTAGCAAGTTTTTCAGACGATCTTAAGTCTTTCGCCATTTTTTTTTTAATCTGCGAAGTCAGCCAACTCAACAGTATATTCTTCCGAAATATTAAATTTTCAACCCTGTGAACTCTGTCGGCTTTACACAAAAAGTAGACCAATTTTTGTGCAATTGAATTATACAGTGTTTATTAACTTTTTGGGTAAAGGGGTGCCTTGTTTAAGCTCGCAGTATACTTAGAGGGGATCTGTCACCGTTATTTTCAGGTCCAGTTTTCGGTTGAAGAATGTTGTGAAAAATATTTCTTTCCTTTCGTATACTGAAATGCTCATAGAACGTTATTATCAGAAAGGTTTTTCAAAGGGCGAACAAACCACACTCAGTTTCTGGCACTTTTTTGTCCAAGAAACTAAGTTTTAGAGAGCTGGTAGAGTAATTTTAAACTAAACTGAACCAGTATTTCTGGGTTTCCTCTGGTTGCAAGTCGTCGAGTTGGTCGAACCGTTGTCAAATTGGTCGAGCTGATCGAACCGTTCTCCGTCCTTCTAGTAGTTGCGTCGAGTCGTGCAACGAAGGTACAGGAAAACTCAGAAATTTTAAGCCAACAAACTAGACCAACAAATAAGAGACAGATCACAACACAACACAAGACGACGCAACAAAACAACAAAAACAACAAAACGCAACACAACGCAACGCAACGCAACACAACCAGTCGAGGTAACTTTGCGCTTCACCAAAAACTCCACGAAAAAATTGGTCAAAAAACGCTGCACACTTGTCGCCCATGTTCAAAATATTGATTGCCTTGTCACAAACATTACACTTCGCTTTCGTTCTCGATTTAGGGTCAGCTGCAATCCAGGCCTTAAATCTTTCATTAGCTTTCCACTTGTCAGAGAAAACACACTTCCCCATCATGTTTCACAACGAAAGGCAAATACTTGATTGATATCTAAACCTCCGCACAAACGCGGGAACGAAGATTGTCCCATGATGCACTGTGAACGTACAGTAACCATGATGCAATGCCGGCATAAGAGAGTTCTGAGACTTCTCAGTCTGCGGCCAGAACGTCATGGTAGCCCACATATAGGCCAAGAACGTCATGCTAGCCCACATATAAGGCACTAATGTGAAGGTAAGTGAGTACAAGTGAAGGGAAGTGAGTAAAAATGAAGGAAAGTGAGTACAAATGAAGAAAAGTGTGTGTTAGTGGAAGTAGGTTCGTTAATCAGTTGGTGTATATATTCATATAGGATTGTAATGTTATTAGTGCCTTATAATTTATGTCGGCTAGCATGACGTTCTTGCCCAGTCTGCGATTGAATGTTTTTGCTAAAGATAAAATGAAATAAGATTTAACTGCCTGAAAAAATTTTCACTTACATGTAGCAATTAAGCACTTCTTGCAGTTTTCAAAACAAAAAAACTCCAGACTTGTTACCATTTTTTCCAGACTTTATCTTTATTTTCCACACTTTTTCCAGGTCTGGAAAACTGGTTTGCAAATTTCAAGACTTTTTCAAGAATTCAAGACTCTGTACGAACCCTGTGGCAAGCTTCAGCACCTACAGTACGTTTTCACTGTATTGGGCTTGAGTCTGAAACACTGCAAGGGCGTTCCGTGAACAAAGAAAATTCACTCACCTCATCATCCATTCTTCTGTAAATACTCATATCTTCTGTGGCTTCATCATCATCAGCATCAGCTTCTACAAGCTCAGGTCTGAACATGAATACCTCCCGACCACTGACCTACAGCACAGCAATTACACAACTACATTAATATGTTATCATAAAACTACATATAGAGAGAGCACATGGGGACACATTATGAACACCTCCCGACCACTGACCTACAGCACAGCAATTGACAACTACATTAACATGTTATGAGAAAGCTTTTTAGAACATGGAAACACATTATGAACATGAATACCTCTGGACCACTGACCTGCGGTACAGCACTTACAATGAAAACTACATTAACCTGTTATGGGAAAGCTTTGTAGAACATGGGAACACATTATGAACATGAATACCTCTGGACCACTGACCTGCAGTACAGCAATTACACTGAAAACTACATTAACCTGTTATGGGAAAGCTTTGTAGAACATGGGAACACATCATGAACATGAATACTGTACTTCCCCACCACTGAACTATATTACAACAATTACACAACTACATTAACCTGTTATAAGAAAACTATGGAGAACATGGGAAAAACTGTGAAAATGAATGCCTCCTGACCATTGACCAACAGCATGTAGCAAACACATAATACATAAACCCTTAAGTCCCAACAGTGACAAGCATCTAAATTCTCCTCACAATATCACTACTTGATCAAACATACAGGTCACGAGAATAAAGAAAATGATTATCAAAGATAAGATGTCTTGATTTGTATGCAAATTCTCCTAAGTGGTACCAAAAGAAATATATGAAGAACAGTGAGGAGAAAATGCATGCTAATAGGGGAACAGCAGCTGTAAACACGGGTGTAAACTGTGGCTTACCAAACACTCACCTTTCCAACAATTCTCCCAGCCTTAAAATCATCCTTTTTCTTTGCCTGTTCCATTTCAAATTTTTCTTTCTTTTCTTTTAACTACAGAGAAACAAATAACGACAATTAAAACCAACAAACACTCTCGAAAGTCTCGGTAAGAAAATGTTTCCTCCTAAAATTGATAATCAACATCAATCTTCTAAATCTCAATGGAAAAATTAAAAACAGTGTCATTAATAACTAGGCCAGAATGACAAGGGAAGCGCACTCACACTTTTTTCCTGTTGTACATTAAAGGGGCATAGTCACGCTATTTTAGTTCACTTTAAAAATAAAAAAATATGTCCTCACATCAATGAACGCCCACAAATAATGGTCTAGTTTTGTTACCAAAGACTATATTACTTCACTGAAACTATTTTCTGTCGTCTGTTGCTACGGATGGCACGGATGGAAATGGATCTAAACTTGAAAAAATTAGGCTAAACTTTTCAAATTCTTTCAGCGTCTTGACATTAAATTGATATTAAATGAATGGTAATGGTTTGTTTTCTCTTAATGAAATTAAGTTAATATGGTCCCTTAAATGTTCAAACACAATGTTGGTCACGGATAAAGTTAGCTACCGATAATTTTAGCACCGCAGTTTTGACCAAAAATCTGCGAAATCCTCGTTACTATGCCCCTTTAATTTACAGGGTTTTTGTTTGAGGCCGGACGTGATGTCGCAGGTGTATGCCCCCTAGACCACCCCCCCCCCCCCAAATCTTTGTAGTGGAACATTTCGGGACTTCATACACGTAAGGTTGCATGCCTGTGACTGGTCAGAACCGGTTGGGTAGCAGAACGTGCGTAGTTGAAGGAAATAATGGAATGAAACTGTGTTGTTGTTATATTCTCGTCTTGTGCAATGGCTCTACCCAGCTACAATTTGCACTACTTGATCTGGCGTATGCTTCATACTTTTGGCATAAAGTCCAGTTGTAACAGATCAAAATCCATTTGTAATTACTAGCAAAAAGAAACAGGGGTGTCACCCTCTCAGAGATACAAAAGAGAAAAGCATTAAATGAGAGACCATTTTGACTAAGTGCCGAACGCCACCCATAGGTTTAAAAGATTCAAAACTATTTTAAATTGTGAAAATTAATGGTTGATTTCATATTTGTTTTGGCTATAATTATTTTTATTTCTTTATTTATTTATTATTATATTTTTTTCATTTTCTGCCTACCTTTCTTTTTTTCCATTCTAGGAATGTTTCTAATGTTAACTTTGTCAAGTTACCGCCAAGTTTTGCTCTCTGGAAAAGAAACAACAACAATTCTAGGTCAATATCAAATTGCACCTCAATGAACTGAAAACTATACTATTTGAACAATGGTTCCTTTGTAAATAATTTGAACGCAGGAGTCACATCATAAGTCAGTGACGTATGATCGTCTGGGTGAGAGCAGTCCTAAGAAGGACTGTTTGTGGTGAAACTGATTAATATTTTGACAATCTGAGTGGTCAAGTCATCATCAGAGTGGTGATGACTGTCGTACAGGTTGTTGAAACATCAGTCAATGTCACCACAAACAGTCCTTCTTAGGACTACACACACCTGGACGATTATACTTCATTGACTTAAAATGGTTCCATATTGGAAGGTGGCTCCCGGTGCTGCAATGATGCCCAATTAAATGGGCTGTCTGGGGTAAGCCTGGCTCTAGTAATACCAACGGTATATTTGTTTGTTGGTTGGTTTGTATTGTTTTCTCATTTGTTTTAATCAACTTAGCTCTGTCATCTGGTTTTCACTCGACCAACATACAACCCACAACCGTTCCATTTTTTACTGGATAGCACTCACCCTAAACTTCTGGTTTTCCCAACATGTCTGTACCCAATCTCACACCATATTTACATGTTCTAAAAGACATGCTACTTCACTTGTGAGGAACTTATCTGTAGTGTAATTTGAATGCACCAGCAACAGTCTGGCTGTGACACCCAATGGGCTTTCTTGTTAACCCTTTAATCCCGAGGGTGATCAGCATCAAACTTCTCCTTTTAATATCAATGCTTAGACAATCAGAGATGTAATTGAGAATTAAGGGCACCATCACCCAAGAAAAAGTCTCTTGATATTTAAACAACTTCTCCCCTCTCCTTGTAGAAGAAACATATGCCAGCAAGAAAGGAGAACCTGGATTTTGACATCAATGATTAAAGGGTTTAAGTCTTGGTTTCCACTAAAATGCTTACATTGTATGAAACATTAAGCATTTAGCGTTAACTCTGATCTGGAATACAAAGTTGTTAAGACACCATACCATACCTACCTCTGTTTCTATAAATTCTTCAAATGATATTTCCTCCTTTGCTTCTTTTTCTTGTTTCTTTTTTAACACAAAGCCTGGTGGCAGTGCATGTCTGTAAATACACTTTGGGCCATTAGGACAACTCCAGAACCAGCCATACAGCCCCTTCTCAACAGCCTCCAGGAAAAACTTGCAAACCTGTGAAAATGTCAGTACAAGCTTTTTAGTGAAGAAAACTCTTAAGGAACGCTGTCCTCTGAATGAAATCAAATGACCAAATGAATCTCTTTAAGTAGTGACAGAAACTGAATTAGTTTAACTGCCAAATTTGCCAAAGGCAAATAATATTGTTAATTATATTTTTGATGGAATATTCGCTGAGCCTGAGGAGGATAACTGTTTTGGTATAATTGCTCAGGTGATAATCAGAACAAATACATTTTCTTTTTTCTTTTCTTCAGAAACATCAAAAATCACACGGTGGCCATTTTGAAAATTGGTGCTTCAGTATTATAACCACCTCGCGCGGGGTGATTATAGCAAGCTAAAGATATGACGTAATCCTCAACCAATCTGTGCGTGCCCTTCTCTATAATCACCTGAGCAATTCAGGGTCCGAAATTGCGACCAGCTGGTCGCATTTGCGACTGAAAATTGAGTGTTAGTGACCAGAATTTCAAGGCTAGTCGCCAGGAGGCGACTAACTTTCAGCGCCTTGTTAATGTTTTGAACCGCCGCTCAAGGAAATAATTTCGTTTTAAATGGAAAAATTCGCATTTGATTTCCAGCAGAAACTTACCCCTTGTCTTTTCGAAGTTTTTAATCTCCATAGAAAATAATTTAGATCAAAAACGAAGGTAAGATTCCTGTTAAATGACCTCCACAACAGTTGTAATCCACGCAATGTAATCGAAATTTAGCGGCCGCCATGTTTTCAGCAGTTTCATCTGACAACCATACCGTGGGCGCATCGCATAAACACAGGCTTGCCTTTCGCCATTGAATATTCAACGAAATGCTCTACAAATTTTCGATAATGCTTTACAGTCAGAAGAAGTGGCGTCATGTTCAGTCTTCAAACTAAGAGAGCTATCTATTTAACAAAAACTCCTTTTCAACTACGATGTAAGCTACACGATCGCCTTTTTTTCATGGCAGTCTGACTCTTGCGATCGTTCACGAGTAAGATTATGTTCTGAGCGAAGAAATGACTTTAAAAGCTTCGTGTTTCGCCGTGAAGCAACAATTTTACAGACACTTTTTGGCGACCAGAATTTTCCATCTGGCGATTGGAAAAAAAATTTCAGTCGCCACTTGGCGCTCGCATAAAAAAGTTAATTTCGGACCCTGCAATTATACTAAAAGTAAATAATCTAAGGTCCTGGTGCGTAAAAACAACATACAATTTCTGTTTTAGGCATTGATTTCTCCTTTTCACCATGCTTTTTCTCAATGACTTCTTCCAGTTTGCTCTGATCCCATTTATCCATGGTATCTGAGGAGGAAAAAAGCCATATTAGCTGTAACACAACAACAACAACCACAACAACAAGAATAATAATCAAAGGCCTTAAATGTATTTTGACATGAACTTGAAACATAGCCATTACAAAAATCATAAATTTATAAATTAGAATTTTATTACAGACTTCCTCGAATAACCATTTCGACGACTGAAACCATGTACCTAAAAATTTAAAATGACTTACGCTCACTTATAGGAAAACTCAGCTAAGGCAAACTTGTCAAAAAATCAGGACATTTATGTTATCACAACACCGCAATATCGCATTCCTATACAGAAACGTGCGATTTTTGACGGAATTCCCGCTTTGTTCTCTTCAAAATATTGCCAAACTTTCGATCAATTTTTTGCAGCGTTTGCGTGACAATTTAAGGACATTTGTACAGTTATTCATATCACAACAACATGCAAAATGTCAAGGTGCACCAGTACTCCAATATATCATTGCAGCCCTAGCTCCAACGGGACCATGCCTAAGTGTTTTCAGGGTTTGACTTCAGTGAGGGGAAAATACAGTAAAGTACAGCAGTACTTCACTGAACAGCAATTACCATTTTGAAGGTCTTCATCTCCATCCCTAGCATCCACATAAATGCTTCTTTTCTCTCCTTTTCTGTCTAGAGCAATGTCATGTGAAAACTTGCACTTGTCTCCCTTAGAGCATTGTCCTTGTTTAAAAAATGCACACACCACCGACTTGGGATCAGCACCTGTGTACAACAATGAAAAACTGGTAAAAGTATTCCCTGTACAATATTAAGCCCAAGAGATTTACTAAATTGATGGCCACATCTGACATTGGAGGGAAGGGGAATATTAATGGCAGATGAAAGGGGAGGGGGATTGGGGGAGGGTCAATGCTGTTGGCTGCATCTTATCTTGGTGTGCCCATGTGAAAAAATGACCTTATTAGGCAGCGGTTGTGTGTATACACATGTCGCACCGACTCATAAAATGGAAATTTTTTGTTTTTCATTTCCGTCGGTGTCGGCGTCGTCAGTATCCATCAGTTCACTTAGTCTTCTTAGGGTTCAAGCGGCCTCTGAACAATGGCCTTTCTGTTATAATGATGTAAACAGATACCCACTTAAAATGTATTTGATTTTATCAGATTGAAAACCAATCTGTCAAATACCAGACATTCTTGTGAATAAATAATAACATGAACTTTGCTGAAGAGTTTTCAAGTTGGATTTTCCATCTATAGCTATCATTGCAGAAAACTTCAGGGAATGTATTGACAAACTACATTAGAATTGCTTCAGACGTGTTAACATCTTGTTTTTAAAGGGAATACGCGATATCGGACGTTCACAAGCACGCAGCTCACAGTTCATCACAAGCCAAGGTGTGCCAGCCGGTTACAACACAGCCAAAATATTGCATCACACTTTCACGGTTTTCGTCACGTAGGTTTACATGTTGTCTCCCGGGGCTGTCTCCTTAGTGGGGGAAGGAGGGATGCCATTGAATCACCAGGGGCCACCTGTAAATTCTTCAGAATACCCAAAATAACTTTCTTGATAGTGCCACAATATTAGTCAAAATATTGCTTCAAATAGTCACTGTTTTGGTCACACAGATTCACGTGCTGGGTCTCCTTGGAATTTTAAGAGAGGGTACATGAGGGTCACCAGAGAAAGAGCAGGGAGAGTTACCATTGGCCATCTTTAAATTCTTCAGAATTTCTTTTTATTATAGTGTCCATTTTCTCGATTTTGGAAAAGAAGTCACTGGAGTCCCGTGAATATCTGGATGTCCCTGAATTGAATTGACCTTTCATCTGTCACAAAAATATGCTTACATACATTTAATTCCTTACATACCAGAAGTGCAAATTGTCCACAACAGGTCACCACAAACTACAAACTAGTAAAGTTTTTTTTTAAAGAAACCTTTTTTCCTTAGGAAAAGGGGAGGGGGGTAGAGACTATCCGCTGCCTGTAAATTCTTCAGAATTTCTTGTTTCATATTCAAAGAGGTATACCATGTAAAGATGCTTCCAGTAACAGTTTATTCTCATTCTTTGGTATCAAATAATACACGTGTTGACTCAAAGGTTTGAAGGGCCACTTCTGATACTCAAAGAAAGTTGTTGGAAACAAAGTTTGAGTGTTTTGCGCAGAAACAATGTTAAGTTAATTTTTTTAGTGTTTAAATAAAATGTAACCCATTGGTAAAGATATCTGCAAAACAAACCCATTTCTGGTTGATAGTAATGGGGGCAAGAGTTTTCCTACTACAGATTCAAGATCAGGACTATTGGCCTCATTTAAATGCATGTGACACTAAATAACAGGGGGGGGATGGCTAAGAGAGGGAGGGGGCTTACCACATTTTTCAGATCCAAGGTTGGTAATTTGACCATCATTATTTATTGGACTGTTTATTTTATTAATTATTGACTGTTTTGTGTTATACCTGCTGATACTTTCTGTGCTATAACGGGCTTGAAAAGCTGGTTTAAATCATCACTTTCTTTCTTCTTCTGTTCTTGTGCCTTTTTCTGTCAAAAGAAATTTTTTTCTTCATTTCAGGCAAAGCAGATGTATACAGTGCTCGAAATTAGTGGTTGTCCGGTCGTCCGAGATGACTTAAAGTGCGTTCGGGCAACCAGTTTCTAGAAAAAATATATGCCCGGTTGCCCGAGAAGAAAACCGCCAGACAACCCAGGAAGAAATTGAAGTACTTACATTACTGTGATGCCCAACAGAATAAAGAAATGAATTATAAATTTAAGACACGAAAATCGCTCTTAATAGCGCTCTTCTGAAAGATGGAGTCCACGAGAATTCTTAAAACCAAGGAAATTGAAGGTTGTAACAATTAAACGGACGTTTTTCGTCTCGTTTGATAAGCCAGGCCAGGACGAGCTTGCAGTGTTGTCTTGAACCCAGACCTCGTCGAAAGATTTTGGCGCACTCGTACGCAGTTCATTGTGAGTGACGATCGATACGCGATAGGCGGTAAGTATTGTATTTCATTTGAATAATTCATTACGCATGCAGATTTGCATGACTTCGACTTCGATTTTCGATATCCTGGTGCATTTGAATGTATTTCTTGCCTTCATCTTGAATGAAATTCAATTCTAAACAAAATTTAATTCAAGTTTCTTTCATATTTCAAACTTTGTTTCAACATTGTGGATTTATTATTTGCAGTACTTTGGCAACTATGAAGATAGAGGCATAGGGGTATTTGTCTAGTCAAATCCTATAACTAGGCAAAAATCTCGAAAAAACATACAACATTTTAAGGACAACCAAGTGCTCATCGGGGCAACCAAAGTTAGGGGCGAGGTTGTCAGGCATTTACCATAAGGACATCCTGAATTTTCTTCTAATTTCGAGCACTGTGTATATAGCTAGAAACTGAAATTGATGTTAACTGTTGAGTTTGTCATGATGTTTAGCTTCACTAGCCTATAGTGTAGAGGTCACTCTCAGCAGAAATCCTCAAAGGGTGTACTTTCAAAGTGGTATAAAAACTGTACAATTGAATTGTTCTGCACACAGTAAGAACATAATAATAACCATTATTATAGAAGACGAAAATGTCCTACAGCGTATGCAGACTAAAATACCTGGCAGTTCGAAATTTTTGAAGGATTTTGATGAAAAAAGGCCTATTCTAGCTTTCTGAAAGCATTCGATGTTTATTTAGAATTACCAAGCAATTCAGAAAAAGTATTTTGGTTTTGTAGTTGACAAGTTTTCTGAGCATGCACATACTAAAAAAATTGTGATGTTTGCAACACTTAGATTTGTGGCTAGACCTACCAGTGAGAAATGCTCAGAATTTGGACGAAAATTTCTCATTCAAACATCCTAGGAGTATTCAGAGTTTGTTAAGAATTAACAAGCAATTCAAAAGATCAATTTGGCTTTGTAGTTGACCAATTTTCTGACCTTCTGCCGGTAATTTAGTCTTGAAACATTTGTACCCAGCCCCTGGTAGAAATCCTATACAGGATCCTACAGGATTTTCTAGGATCCTATAGGATCCTACAGGATCCTACAGGATCCTGTAAGTTCACACAGGATCCTACTCAGGATCCTAAATGGCACCATGTTGTTTAGGATCCTACTCAGGATCCTGTAAAGTCTGACAGGATCCTGCTTAAGATTGTCCAGGATCCTGTTTAGGATCCTGTAGGATCCTATAGGATCTTGCTTAGGATACTGTAGGATGTAGGATCCTATACATTGTAGGTTCTTAAGCAGGATCCTAACAAGATCCTATAGGATCCTACAGGATCTTATATAGGATCTTATCAGGATCCTGGTTAAGATCCTACAGGATCCTGTTAGGATCCTATTAGGATCTTATTAGGATCCTGGGCAGGGGCTGCCAGGGTATACCAGGGGCTGCCAGGTATACCATACCATACCAGGGGCTGCCAGGTATCTAGACACTGGCAATAATAAAAAGCTGCTGAATCGTAACCAAAACGGGGGGGGGGGGGGCAATTCAAGAGAGCAAAGCTCAAGATACGAGAGCAAGTGAGGGGAAAGTTGAGGAGGGAAAGCTCATATCCTGCAGATGTGAACTGAAAACATGAACTAAAAATTTTATAGTTGGCCATTACTCAAGGTTTAGTAGCTCATACAGGAAACAGTGAACACTGGATAAAAACTTTTTGTTCTTGTGATCTTGCCTTTTTTTTCAGTCTGGCTATTGAGATTTTGGCGATTTTGCAGTTCAAGAAAACACTGCACACTTTTGACAAAATCACTGTGAACATTCAAATCCACAGTGTTGTAATACTCCTTTAAACCTATGAGAATTGTTTTGAGACAATTGTTTTGTACACCAGTTGTAAAAAGTGTAGAGAATGTTTGAATACTTAAACTGTATAGACTGGGAAGAAGCAAAGAAACAGACTTTGTCATCAGGTCAAGTTGAAAGTATTCAATGTGCAAAAATTTGCCCTCATTACTTTTGCACTGTACTGTAGAAAGACGATAAATGCCCATGCTGCTCAAAACTGTTTAGTAACCTAGACTGTCTGTCCTTCACGAATGCTTATGTTTAAATTTGGTAATCACTGGCATGAAGCAACCAGAAGCATGGCAACCCTGATGAGATGTTAATACCATCACAAGAATAACCCACAATTTTGTTATGAAAATTGGCAGCCTACATTTAGTACCTAAGTACATGTAAGCATTGTCTCTTGCTTAGTTGACTCCAAAAATTCTCTGCTACAGATACATTTTTTTCAGGGTTAGAATCAATCTGAAGTAATATTTGCACAAATTATAGCACGAACGTGCTGAACTCTAAAAATATAAAACAATACACCAAGTTGTTCATCTTCTCACTGGTATTAGGGAATATTTTACTTCACAATGAGACTAACCCTGTATGAATGTGTCTTTTGCCTTTTAACCCTTTTAGCCACAATAGAAAGAACCATCTAATTTCTCCTTACAATATCCCTACTTGTTCACCAAACATCACAAAACATGAAATACCTTGATGTTTGCACTCATGTCCAATACATCCAAACTGAGTTGAATTGTCTTAAAGCAAAGACGATTCGAGTCAGTTCGAGGATCAAAGACTTCCGACTCACCGGAAGTCCGTTTAGCAGAACTCGACTTACCGGAAGTCAGGTGGCAAATAAATGCGCAGGGAGGTAAAAAATTTTGACGAATTGACTCATTCAAGTCGATTCATATTCCTAAAAGTCGATTCGACTCAACGGAAGTCAGGTTGTAAAGTCCTTCAAGTATGCGCACATGACAAAATAAGACATAACACGGAATGCATAACATGGACCTCCCTTGTTCTTCAAGTGTCACTGATGCGACACTAAACAGGAACATTGTAATGAACCTTCTTCCTCGCTTGTGTTGTCGATCTGAAGGATTTGCACACGGAACACTTGAGACAAGATAAAATGAAGCTTCCTCATTCTTAAAGCGTAATGCGACACTAAACAGGAATATTGCAGTGAATCTTCTTCCTTGCTTGTGTTGTCGATATGAAGGATTTGCACACGGAACGACAAGAAGATAACATGAACCTTCCTCTTTCTTAAAGCGTGATGCGACATTTAACATGAAAATTGCAATGAAGCCTCTTCCTGACTTGTGTTGTCAATCTGAAGGATTTGCACACGGAGCAACAAAAAGATGACATGAATCTTCCTTGTTCTTAAAGCGTGATGCGATACTAAACAAGAAAATTGCAGTGAACCTTCTTGCTCGCTTGTGTTGTCTGTATATAACTATGCATATATGTGTAGTTATATGCAAAGGGTTAATGTTTTTATGTATCTCGCAAACCGACTTCCCTAGTAGCTATAGTCCAATCCACTGCACTACAGACGATTCGAATCCATTCGACTAGTGGATTCAACAACTTTCCCTACCCCGTCTATTCGCTGGCTTCATTTTCTCGCTAATCGACTTGCAAATCGACTTTCTGGTTAATTGAATTGACTACACACAGACGAATCGAATCGCGTGAATCAAATCGTTCACAATTTTTGCATGATTTTCTCAAAGTGTCTAGCAAATTGATGTTCCAGTTAGTCGAATTGACTACACGATGGACCGTTCGAGTCCATTCGACTCGAATTGAGTTGATACCACCACTTTTCTACTCTCCCTGTTTGCCTTCTTGTGTGTTTTTGCTAAGTATCTCACAAATCGACTTTCCTGTTAGTCGAATCGACTACACAACGGACGATTCGAGTCATGTCGACCACTTTTTCCACCCTCCCTGTTCGCCTTCTTGTGTTAATTTTTTTAAGCGTCTCTTAAATCTACTTTCCACATAGTCGATTGGACCACTTTTTCTACCCTCCCTGTTCGCCTTCTTGTGTGATTTTTTCTAAGTGTCTCGCATATTGACTTCCCACATAGTCGAATCGACTACACAACGGACGACTCGACCTCTTTTTCTACCCTCCCTGTTTGCCTTCAGGGTGATGTTTTTAAAGGGTCTCACAAATCGACTTTCCTGTTAGTCGAATTGACTACACAACGAACGATTCGAGTCAAATAGACTCAAATCAAATTGACCACTTTTTCTACCTTGCCTGTTTGCCTTCATGGTGATTTTTTCTGTGTCTTGCAAATCAACTTCCATTTATAGAATCGACTACACAACGGGCGATTCGAGTTGATTCGTCACTACCTTAGACGAATCGTGTCAGTTTGGGTGTATTGGACAACCCTCGATGTTTGCGAATATTCTCTCAATCAGTACCATAAGAAGTGTGTAGAGGACACTAAGGAGAATATGCATATTGATATTGGGGCTTAAAGGGTTTATTCAGTGGTCTTGAGGAACTCGTAACTGGACTATTGGTATACAAGCCTGTAAGACTTCAGAAAATCCCAGACCTTCGGTGAATGTTAGCTGCAGGAATGGTTTACAAAATACTTTGCAAAGTATTGACTAATGCCCATTTCCCTCCACAAAACATGTCTTCAGTGCATGCTACATGGTACATGTACAGTGTAAGCATGTTGTATTCAGTAATAGTAAATGCAAGAGAGTTTATGAGCCAGTCATATTGAGAAGTTCATTTAAATGACAAAATAATCTGATTTTCAAAATCATCTTGCCAGACATAATTTATTTGAAAAACCAGAATAAATAGGCAATATGTTATCTTGAATACAACTCAGTCACAATTCACTGCAGACACATTTCATAAGGAACTGAACATTCTCCAAAATTCCCTCTAGGGGTTAGTGTTTGCAGATGGGATTTTATAACAATAATTAAATTTATAATACTTCTTTAGCAAATCTTACCTTGCTATCCTGTTCTTGAGCAAGCTATATTCAAAACAAAATTGCAAAAATGTACATTACAAGACTTGCTGTAACTATAGAATAAATCAAAATAATATAAGCATCACAACACAGTAAAGGTGGGTATATTAGAAAATCTCCTGATGCATTTTAAATTTGTGCAAACATTTTTAAAATATTTTTCCTCTGAAATTACATGAAATCAGTGTGAGCTTAAACAAAGGTAAGTCATACATGATCGTACCACAACGTACAGGAACATGTTAGAAATTCCTTTCTGTAAAACTGCCACTGCTCAGCAGTCCTTTTTATTCAGGGCAGTGAAACTGTGGATCAATCTGCCAGAACATTTGAAATGCATTGACACTCTACAAAATTTTAAAACTTCTTTTAGAAACATTTTAAATAACGAATTATACAAAGATTGTTAACCCTTTTTACCCTCTTTTTTAAATATTTCACTTTTATTTTTGTACTTAATACCTGAAAAGCTCTTTTGAGAGGTATTAATGAGTTTATTATTATTATTATTATTATTATTATTATTATTATTATTATTATTATTATTAACACACAACAGGTAGGTATTTCAAACTTTATTTCCAGTTTTCTGGGTTTTTTTGTTTTGTTTTGTTTTTTTGTTTTGGAAGGAAACCTGGCAAATAATTCAGGTCCATACAAACTCTCTTGTTACGCTTTTGTTATCCGTGATTCCTGCAGAAGACACACTGTATACAAGTCTGTGCTAGACTTTACAATACCAGGCCACTTATTTGCATGTCACAGAATAAGAATATAAATAAGTGGCTGGGTATTCCAAAATTGCTACCAAGTTTGAAATCAGTTCACAACTGCATGGTGACCCAGTCTAAACGTAAAACAATGTATGTGTTGTATGGATAATTCAGCATAGTTTCATGTAAACACACAATTAGTGCAGTTAATTCGTAACAGTATCATATAATCAACCAGTAGTTTCCTAGTGTTGCGATCACCAAGTGACGTCATACCAAAAGGCACATAATGAAATGCACAAAGTACACGACAGAAATAAACGATGACATCTGCAACACCAAGAAACACCTATCACACCCCACGATAAACTTAATTAGTGAACAGAAAGATCGTCACATATACGACCGAGTACATATTAGATTTTCTACAACGTGTAATAGTACATAACCTCATTTTAACACTGTACATAAGCTTACCTTTCTTGCGCTGGGATTTCCGCCATATTTGACCTTTTATAGAGTAACGAAACACCGATGATTACTAAAATCATACAAAAACTCAAAATCAATGGAAATCTAAAACAAATCGAGAAATTTTGATACCTGTTGCGTCACATGTTTCACAAACGTCTGTTGCTTTTTCCCCTTCTTGTTTTTCAAGCCGAAAGTTTTATCCTTCAGAAAAAAGAAATTACAAATGTCAGCTGACAGCAGGCAAGCAAAATTATCCATTATTACGAAGGTCTTCTTAATTACCTCAATTATCTTTTCTTTCTTTTTCTGTTCGGTTTTTTTATTCGGTTCATTCGCTCCCTTCTTCTTCGGAGGCATGATGGCGGACAAATCTGATTTCCCGGCAAACTGTGCACGCTTGTTGATATTACCCATAGTTCCTTGCACAGCTTCTGTTGAAAAATGGCGGGATTCTTGACACCACAGGTTAACCAGCCATTTTGGAGTGGTAGTCCTGCTGCGAGCTTGCCCAAAGATGGCGGCGGCCTGGGAAGATGACTTCGGTCAGTTTGCTGGTGTACCACGGATGTTAGCCCTTAGTGATCGCCCATGCAACCCAGAAAGTGAGCCAACGTCTTTCTTAAATCTGTTTCTTCGAGATTTGGATGACAGGAAAGGAAAACTTTCCCATTACCAAGAAGTTTGTCGTATCCAGCGTGCCGTTAGAAAAGTTATCAAGACTTTATTACTGGAGGTTAGAAGAGAAAAGCCCTTCCTTGTGACAACTTTGGTTAATAGCGGCAGCTTTTATGAAGGAACGAAGATCGCAAAACCGGATGAATTTGACTTTTTTGTTCAGCTTGACAGTTTCTCCGGCCCAGAAGATATCGAGGTTGAAGAACTACCTTGCTCAACTGTTGCAGTTATCCCAACCGAATCAGCCTTGAAGAACTGGAGGCTTTGTTTCAACTATAAGCATGATTTCGAATGGAAAAGGTCTCAGTATCAAGGGAGCATTTTTCGACTTATTTAACTCCAAAGCGAAAGATTTTAAGCGGTATGGGATGAGTGTAGAGCTGCCTGTTTCCGGAAAACCATTAAAAAAGTGTGGTCCTGCATATACCTTGTTCCTCAGATGGACTGGTGGAGATTTTTATAAAGGTTTATTAATAACTGTTGATTTGACACTGGCTGTGAGGATTAACTCTCGATCTTCCAAGCTCAATTTGGAGTTCTCATCTCCAGCTGGCCAAGTCCTGAAATCTTTATTGGACAGTGTACCACGTTATTTTGCTATTGGCTCATATAGGAATGTTCTGACTGAAAACCAACCAAATTTCTTTGAAGAAAATGCGAATGTCTTGGACAGAAAGTGTAAGAATTTGTGTTTACGCTGTTCCCAGTCTTGTCTTGAGCAGGCAATATTTTGCTATTTTGGTTTAGATGGTGGACAGGCAAAATGTCTTAGATTGGAAACTCTTATATCACTAAAGAGTACACCGACGACGAGGTCAGGTTATTTCACTTAATAATGTACTGTTTAACAAGAACACATACCTGGTCGTCTGAATAAAGACAGTTCATACTCTATGTCTTTTTTGGCCTGGAACTCCGGGGGGGGGGGGGGGGAAGGGGCACTCAGAAAAATTTTGGCGGGTGTGTGCCACTGGGACTCCGAAACCCTTAACCTATACCAGACCACTTTCAGGTTGTTTTTGCAACCCTATTCTAGAGTAGATGCAAACAAATCCCTACCCTATCCCAGACTAGCTATTTTTCAGTTATCTATCAGAAATATAACCACACAGTGCTTTTAATGGCAAATCATCTCTAGATCAACAAACTTGTCACGATTTCATTTGATTTTATACTTCCGAGTTTTTCAAACCTGTTTGGACTAAATTTTTCACACCACCTATTAGTTTCCCGGTAAACAGATGCCCTTTTCTAGACCAAACGCCCTGATTTCTATACCCTTTCCCAGACCAAACTGCTTTAAAACCATACCCTTCACAGTGGCACATACCTATACAAGTTATTTATGGGAGTTAAGCCCCCCCCCCCCCCCCGGGCTGGAACTCTAATGCACTCTTGAATGCACTCTCGGGGTTGCTCTAGTCCTGGAGGTTGTGGTGGGGGAGGGGGGAAGGGCTCCCCATGTGAAGGTGTCAGCTGTGATCGGGTGCTCTTTTCTACAATGAAACCTGGCATAATTAATCGATGAAACCAATAATCAGTAACTGATATCAATGTGGTAGACAAATATTGGTAATCGATGAGTTATCAATGACCGACATTTGTGCGATTTTTCATTGATTAGCAACATACAGCGCTGCAAATGATCCCAGACCCCAAATGATCCCCAGGATTTACCACAAATGATTCCCCGAAAAATGGTGGAATGGCGTGGAGTTCCAGTGATCGGAAGATGAAAATACTCACAGAAAAATAATAAAATAAGACTTTCTTATTAAGCATTGACATGAAACATTTTGAGCACATAAGAGACAAGAAAACTGAGGTAGATTTAGAACTTGCAGTGTGTTGATGTTTAGTGATTGCTTTCCACATTGCACATGGTTTAAGTCTAGTGTCTCATTTGTGCAAATCAGTGCAAATGGAAATATTAAATAGCCTGTGCATGCTTTTTGTGGGTGTGGTGGGAATCTGGTGATATCCTTGGCAGCCTTATTCTTTTCCTATCCTTGGCTTAGGTTACATAATAATAATGATAATAATTTAGAACTTATATAGCGCATTTTCTATATGAATATAATCAAATGCGCTTTACAAGCAGGTCGAATTGGAATTTGGAAATGTTGTTTTTTTTATGATGGGAGGAAAACCGGAGAACCCGGAGAAAAACCCTCGGAGCAAGGACGAGAACCAACGACAAACTCAACCCACATATGACACTGGGACTGAGAATCAAACCCGGGCCACAATGGTGGAAGGCGGGTGCTCTCACCACTGCACCATCCCTGCTCTCCTATTTACTATTTGAGTTGTCACGCAATCTTTCAAAGTGTGACTACAGGCGTACATGACTTGTTGCACTGAGCTGGTTAAACACCTTAGAAGTTCTCAGTATTGTAAATTTGAGTGTTGAAATGAACCCATTGATTACCCACTGAGCATTGCTAAAGAAAGGAAACATGGACTGCCTGAGAAGAAAAAAAGCTTTGTAGCTGGCTAGCTGAAAATCAGTTAACATGAGCGGCTGCAAATTTTCTCGTGACTAGCGCTCAGTACTACTGGTACATTGTATAAGAAAGCAGTCAGTTAACAGATCCTAAAGAAAATACACAAACCAGATATATTTTCAATCTGCATGCTAAACTAAAGGTACAAAAACAATTGTGGATTTAAAGCACTTCATTGGATCGTGACATTTTATATCTTTTTTTTTTTGGCCTTAAAACAAAATATGTGAACCATGATTTTTGAGGTCAAAACGTGCTTTTACGAATAGTAAAGACAAAAGCACCACTAAACACATCATTCCACTGTCCTCGCCATTCCAGAGTCCACGCCATTTTAATCTCCCGGCCATTCCATTTGTCTATCCCATTCCTATTCAGTCCGGGCCATAACCAGAACTGGATATAAATTTCTTGCAATCTGATTGGTTAACACATGACCAAAACATTACGTTGACCGCGAAAGGACTAAGTTCCAGGAGAGAGTACAGCCAAAAACAGATTGAAGCTTTCGATTTCCGCTCGCAGGTCTTGTTAAAGAAAGGCTTCAAACATAAACATAGACAATTTTCTTCATTCGGATGAGGTCTTATTCGCCAAGTAATAGCTAGGACAGCCGAAGCGTCCTGAAAACTTGCTTACGGCTGGTATGTAATTATACCATCAACGACGACGTTTCGGCCTCTATTGCGCCGAGAATAATTTGCTGCTCGAGTTTATAAAAGCAGAACACGCGGTATTCGTTGTCTGTGAATTAAAGTACTCATTCATCAGAGAATAAGCGTAGTCGAAGCTGTGTGGATGTGTGGTTTGGATTGTTGTGAGACTTGCGCCTTACTAAACTGAAGGCGGACGGTACCATTTATAATCTTTCTCGGTAGCTCTGTTTTGCTTTCGGTAGCTGGCATAAGCTTACCTATATCCCGGCTACATGCGACGGGAGGATTCCGTGCAATTTTATAAACAACGAAGACAGTTAGTTTTTGGCACTGAAAATGTTCTGCCATGCCTGTATAAGTGTTTCAGGCGTGCTTGTATAAAAGGTTCAGGATAACCCAGATTGTATGAATTATTGCTTGTGTAGAAAAATTCAGTGGTCACAAATAAAATCGAGCGCTGTAAACTCTCTGTAATTGTTAGCTGTGGAAAATCCACTATCAATGAAATTTAAAATTCCAGTGGCCATCCTGAGATGGTAAAGGTGTCTTTCACCGCTGAGGCCTCAGAGGCTGATGTTAAAGCTGATTGCTTTTTATTTTTGTGCATACAGGGTTAAAGCTAATTATACATGTATTTTAAACCGATATATTATATTCTTTCACATCAAATAAACTTAACCAACTGAAAATTCTACAGGATCGTAACAAATGGCCAAAGTACATGTTTTACTGTACCAGTAAGGATACAAGGATTTTGGCCCCGCAGTGAGCACATAAACAAGACATAACACTTATTTGAGATAGGGCAATGCAATAGTCCCATCCAACCCAGAGCACTTATTAGAGAGGGTTCTAGTTTGAATAGTTAGTGTCAAAGCAAAAAACAACTGAAAGAAGCTCCTGAATTGGCTTTGGAAATGAAATAAACTATTCCTTTAATTGTTTGCTAATCCACAACTCAATGAAGAGGACCTCTTTAATATAGACCCAGTTCCTGAGTTCAGATGGCTAGCAAGATCACTTTCATTGCTGAATGACACTATCCAAGTAGTAAGTAATCTACACTGATCAGAAGTGTGAGCAAACTGTTCAATCTTGTTTGACGATCTTATTCTCCCAATATCTTTACAGGAAGTACATTTTAAGCTCTGATAAGCTATGCATTGCTAACAAAAGTTTTGATATTGTGACAAGATATGACTTACAAACACTTATGTAAAACAGTAATAAGCACATACAATTGCAGGGAATAATTCAACTTCATTCAAGGAAAATGTTTCCATCCCATGATCACTCGACTTCACCATGAAAGTGTTCAAACCACCCAGGGCGTACTCTCATATGGAAGGAGAGAGGGGTTGTAAACTGCCGATTTGGATATCACTTTGAGTAGAGAGGATGGAATACTAATAATACATACTACATAATAATACATACTAGTCATACTGGTAATACATCCTGGTATTACTTAGGGTTGTAACTGAAGAAATAAAAATATTTTCATCATTGTTGTGTGCGTGGTGTAGATGTTTCATAATGGGATCTTAAAGCAGTCAACTTCTGTCATGTCCAGATTGGTCTCCTCTAGGATTACAATTAAAACAAATCTGGAGAGCAATATTATTCTTGACCCACTGGAGTTATGCCACAGGTGAAAAGTCTAAGGAATGCCACTACTATCATCATGTAAGAAAATGTTATTCTAATCTCCCCGGGGAGAGGACTCATCCACTTCCCTAGCTTGTCTATTAAGCAGGGTATGCAGAGCAGTGGGAAGGTTGAAGGCTAAATTTAGGAATGCTTCCATTTCATGCTGTAGTTTTGGGGGCAGTATAGGTATCATCCCCTTCGAGCGATGCCAACATTTCCTTTGACTCCCCAGTGCTCTGCATTTTCAATTCCCAGCCTGGCAACCCCACACGGTTATTATAGTTGCACAAAAATAATGAAAATGCATTACTAACAATGCTTCTTTTGACAATAATTTATTAAAACTGTAAATGGTTTGAACCCAGGAGTCATATCATAATTCGGTAAATTGTGATCGTCCGGGTGAGTGTCGTCCTGAGAAGGACTGTTTGCGGTGACATTGACTGATGATCTCATCGACCAATCAGGACAACGACCAGAGAATTATAACATCTACTGACGATTCACAGTTCACTCGACTCTCATGATGACTTCCGCTCAGGTTGTCGAAACGTCAGTCAATGTCACCTCAAACAGTCCTTCTGAGGACTACACTCACCCGGACGATCACAATTTACTGAATTATAATAATTTATTATTTATGCAAACATCTTCCATCAAAACACTCCAATTGTGCCAGTTCTTCTGGGTAAGCAGCTCTGTATAACCTGGAAAAAAGCAACTCTTGCTGTTAATTCTGAAGTAATCTCTGAGCATGTTGTTGCAAATACTTTTTTTTCTTAGTCTTATTGTATTATGGTAAATAGCAAATTAGTAAATTAATTTAAATAGACAGTAGAAAACAAAATGATGCAAGTCTTCAAATCACATCAGCATCAAACAAAAAACAACACCAGTTTACAGCAGTGCCAGAAGTGAGAGCTGACCGAGTAAATAAAATATGTCAAAATTTATTTGGAAGAAGAAAATTTAGGTCGTGAATAAAAACATCTTGCTGCTGCTTCTGCAAGAAAGCACCACAAATATTCTCCAAAAAGCACATCATGCTGACCTAGTGAAATGAGCATCTTAAAGCCCATTTAAATTTCTACTGCCAGAATATGATACAACATTTTGTTCTGCATGCTGTACACAGCTTTTATAATCCTAATTTCTCACCGCCGACAGTAGAGAACCGTTTCCGATGCGGCCTACAGCTTGCAGGGTCCTCGTCTCCCATGTTTTTTAGTTTGTTTTTTTTTTACTCCCACACTATCTACAATCACGGTGCTTTTCCTTGACTGCACGGGAAAAATGAACACAGCATGAAATTCGAGTCACAGCATCAACAAGGTCTGGCCGCAAGGTTTTTCTCTGTGATGACATTTCTTATGGTGCCTACGTTTGCATCTTCAAAAGCCTTGGACCCAGCGACGCAGTCGTGGACCCACACAAAAATAACACCATGTAAAAGCAAATTTCATACACATTAACGACATATTTTTTTCACAAAGGACAAAAAATGCTACGTACCTGATTTTTCCATTTATGTGGCGTCCTGTCGAGTCGAAAACAGAGCAAAAAAAGCACAAAATGGCACGGTTTCGGCCTCCCAACTCGTAAAAGCTTCGCAAAACGCCATTTTCTTCGCCACTCAACAAATCTCTATTGTTCTATTGTATTGTGTGCAAGGCCTTGTGGGAAAAGGCCACTTTTTGGCCACAAAAAGAGCTCAGAAAAGAGTATGTATAGTGTACCTAGCTTCGGCGGCCATATTGCCATTTCTCGTGACGTCACCAGATAGCCAATTCCAACCTCGTTCCCAGGGTCCTCTCTCTTCCTCCCTCGAGAAAGTACCCTGGTTTCGGCTGGTCACGTGGCACCCAAAATCTGGGTGCTAACAAGAATGTGCTACAGGGGTGGGGTAGCAGAGTGTAAGATTGTCACTAGTGTTAGAATGGTGGAAAGTACCGGAGGTGATGTAAGCTTTTTCAGGAATATTTGTGGTGATAACAACTCCTTTTATAGACAAGTATTTCTTCATTGCATACGAGCGTCCGACATCGAAGCGGTCCATGTTATTTTCGACTCAGAAAAACACGTTTACAAGTCTCTAAATTTCAAAACACTGTCGCTAGCCATTGCCATAGTCAACGGAAGCAGGCACGAGTCACAACATAACAAATTTACAACAAGGAGAGCCGTCGGCTTTATGCTTAACAGAGCTCGAAATGAAATGGAGTGTCAAGGATTAGGAAGGACTAATTTATTTTTGGCACCCCCAAGGAGCAGCAGAATTTTCGGCAACCACACACAAGACAAACAAACGGCGCGATGGTAAAATCAGGTTAAATACGCCGCGCTAACCGACTGAAACCACCGTTCTTGTAAAATTTGAAGGTAATTTGCTTTATTCCTGTCGAGTAGGCGAGATTGCTCTCACACCGCCGATTGACCGAAAAAAATCTAACTTTTTTCACCACAAAACAGTGACATGGCAAAATGAAAAATGTGCTAAACTAAGGGTGCGTTTCTTTGGGAAAATCCGAAAACGGATTTGTGATCCCAGATCATATGGATTCTTCGACACCAAAGAAACGCAAAATTCGGAAAAGGATTATTTTGTCATGACAAGACAGGCTGGAGGCACGCAATATATATGTCAGAACGATATTTCTCTCTTACTGCCCTAGAATTCAACTAGAATGGAATACAGATAATTTATAAACAAGGACAGTATCTGCAGTAGTTCAAGTGAACTCGCTATTTGCGTTCACAGTTAGCAAAATCTGGTCCCTGAATTACAGAAATGGCACACAAATGAAGTTATCCTGACGTGTCAATGCTTCTGTCTGTAGTTTTGGAGAAAACTTTTCAAATATACGGAACGGAATAATCACCTGAATTTTCTTTTTCACGATCTAATGTTTTGTCACGCAAGATCGAGAGAAAATATGGCGAGAGCAGTAAATTTGCATGGAAGACCGCTTGACAGATGTACTATTTTCGGATCCGTCCCCCAAAGAAACGCACGGATCATGAATCCTAAAAATCCGGATTTAGATTTGATCTGATGTATCCACTCGGAGTGTGGATTCTTCAGATCACTAATCCGTGATTAATCCATTTTCGGATTTAGGTAAAGAAACGCAAAATCCGTTTTTGGATACAAGAATCCGGATTTGGATTTTCCCAAAGAAACGCACCCTTAAATAACATTTATAATTAAGAGAATTAAGAGCTTTGTTGACAAGAAGGTTGTACTCTGGTCTGCAGGATTATACCATTACATTGAAGCTTGCAGATAAAAATACGCAAGTGCAGCGTGGGCTTTTATTATCAGAATTTTACTTGCATTATTAGGCCAATAAATAAAATATATAGCAATCAAATGAGTGTGTGACATTTTTGTTCGGGCAATACGAGCAGCTTCTTATCAAACGCCTTCGGCAAATTCAAAACAGATCGAGCCTACCGTAAAATATTTTGTTGATGGGAAATCTGCATTATTTGTGCTTCTGAAACGCCGCAGATTCTAGACTGTAGATTTTTTTATCGTCCTTGTCTTTGAAAAAAAGTGAGCTAATGACTTCCATTCCTCTGTCTTCGTGCCAGTTTGAAAAGATTTGCGTTCGCTTTTCCCTTTGCTTCTTCAAGAAAGCGAGTCCACCCTGGTGGGGAGCTGTTTGCTTAAGGGAGACACGTGACCAGCCGAAGCCAGGGTACTTTCTCGAGGGAGGAAGAGAGAGGACCCTGGGAACGAGGTTGATCCAATTCTGGTTATCCGCCGCACTGCTATTTTTTAGCAGGATCATTTGCTCTCTAACAACCCCCAGTGTATGCCAATTTTGTTTGACTTGCCCTCATTTGGCATGGCTATTGATAGTATAGTCTAGGAGAGTTAGAGCGGTTTTCATTTGACTGTCGAAAGTAATTCGTGTTTTGCATTGGTTTTGCTTTACTTCACTCTGTGATTGGTTAAAAAATCTCGCGCCACTTTCTCAACCAATCAGAAGTAAAATTCAAACCAATCGCGACTTGCTCGCACGCGTTTTCCCGCGCTTGGCGCCGGTTACATGTATTTGCTTCGAGTTCTGATTGGTTCATAGGGTAATTTGTGTTTGTTGTGATTGGCTGGGGTAATTACTTTGGTTTTGGTTTTACGACACTCATTTGAAAAGCTCTCTATAAACCCTTGATTAACTGTCATCCTTTATATCCTGGGGACTTGGATTTTCAGTGATATTAGCATTCAAGGCTATTATCACTCATGGGGGGGGGGGCAGGGGGTAAACTTACCGCTTCCCGTACCCTTTAATCCCAGTTCCCACCCTATTATTGTTGGCCTCCACCTCTTTGCGCTTTTTCGATTGCAAAATATGGTGCAATGTTGCATAATTCCCCCTATTTCTCCCACTTCCCGCCCCCTCTATTCCATGCTCCCTTACACCTCCCGCCCCTTTTTCTCCCAGGCTCCCGCCCTCCCTTCCCCCTCAACACTCTTAGCACATCTTAGCATTTGAACAGGTGCAATTTTGATTTTCACGTAGGTTTCAGAACACTGATTCCAGTAGCATTCAGCAGAATTCAAGCTCAAACTCTAACACGAATCGTGTGAGTTGATCTCATGAAACTAAACTCACTTGTAATTAAGTGTTCGTGGAATATTTTTATTTATTTATTTACGACAATTGGCCAAGTATACAAATATAAAAACTTGTAGGGAGAGTCGAGCCAGTACCTGGCATGGGATTACATACAGCACTAACCTGAACCTGAATTGAACGATTTTACTAATAGGCAACTTAGAGTGGTTTTCAAATGAATGTCGTCAAACCAAAACCAACCAATCACAACAGAAACAAACTAAGCAAAAAATGAACCAATTAGAAATCGAAGCAAATGTAAGTAATTAGGACTTAATCAGCAGTAAACGCGGAAGAATGCGTGCGAACCAGCCAGCGGCCCATTAACAGGAACAAACAAAACGGTACGAATTGGCTACCAAGCCATTTTAATCTCTGAGACAGATTTTTACCCGCGTTAAAATGCAAATGTAGGTTGACATTTGAACTTTACATTTTGCATGATATTGGCGAGGAAAGGGGAACACTCTTAATCTGGGAGGGCCAGTATGGGATCAACTACCATTTTTTGTACTAGCACTTTCGCGAGCATTTTAGTGAGGCAGAAGCATTATTCAAGCATTTTAGTGATGTGCCCGCCTCGAATCGCAGATATAAGACATATAACTGCGGAGGGAAAGCATTTTTCTCACCCAGTTTAATTTTGCTGTTTAATTACGATTGTTGTTGTTGTTATTGTTTTTTCTTTTGTTGTTTTTGCTGTTTCTTTGAAGCGGAATCCTTTCAACTTTTTGCAGAAAATATCTAATTCTTTCTCCTGTTTGTTCATACGCCCTTGATTTACAGTTAAGTGGGGGGGGGGGACAGGGGGGCGGGAGACCGGGAGAAAAGGGGGCGGGAGGTGTACAGGAGGCGGGAGAAGAGGGGGCGGGAAGCGGGATTCCCAAGGTGGCGGGAAGCGGGAGAAAGAGGGAAGAATTGCGCAACATTGCGCAATATTTCGCAATCGAAAAAATGCAAAGGGGCGGGAGCCAAAAAATACAAGGCGGGAACCGGGATTAAAGGGTACGGGAAGCGGGAGGTTTAAACCCCCCTGTCCCCCCCCCCCCACAGTTAAGCTTTACAATTTGTCCATTACCTTGTCCGATTTCGACTCGTCACAATACGAAGCTTAAGGGTAGTTCATAAGTCGATTTCGATTATCGAAAAAAGATGGTGAGACATTATCAGTTGGTAAATATCGTACTCGTATCGGATCGATTTGAAAAACTGGTATCGTCCCATCTTCGCCTTACTTTCAACGTTAACTTGCCTCTATTTAACTGTTGGATCACGCGGCCGAGTATTTAACAAGCAAATAGACAACAAGGTGGCAGCTATCGCGTAAAGAAAACGGAGACGGGTAGTCACGATCCACTGCAAATCAGTAAGAATTCTATATTAATTCTTCGTTGTTTTGGAGACGTTTTCTCTTTGTATCAGTTTTGGTGCTACTTGTCGTAACCTGTTAGCGTGATAGCTAGCATAATGTACATTTTTGTTTTTGAAGACTCCAGAAACCCCAAAATGAGTGACTGTTCTTTACTGAAAATAATAAGTGGGAACAGTAGCCAAAGAAATCGCAGCATTCATGAGAGAACACTAGTAGATTTATGTTTACTGTAATAATGGTGAACTTGTACTGCTCTCTTTCCCATCGGTTCAATATTGGAATATGAATTAAGTGTAATATAACGTTGGGTGATATACAAAGGTTGGGACGTAGGAAAGAAAAGTCTTAAGCTCACACTTTGGATTGTCTACCATAATGCATTTGAATGGCATCTGGCAGTAAATTGACTGAAGCGAGTTTAACGATAGGGCTAGCGTTTGAAGTTAAACGTTAGTTTTACGTTAATCGAAGAGACAGAAGAGATCTTGAAGACTGTTATTTAACTAAAGGATCAGGGATATAGCATAGAGCCAACCTCTTAAGTGCTTTAAAGGTGACCAGAAGAACCTAAATTATTTCGATGTTTAGTTGATAACCGAGTTAAGTACAACGGCGAATTCCATGTTTTGTTGATAAATGGTAAAGGATGTGCCGAACGTTAACAAAGGGAGAAAAATTTCGGCAATTTTTTACTGGGTAAGTAGAGCGAGCGACAGCGTCTGAAACGGCTTCTCTGAGGGAAGAAAAGGATACTGTAGGATGGCGGATTCCTCCTAATTTATATCCGTAAAATAAACGTTTATTAAAGGGGCTGTGTCACGGCAGTCCAGTCCAATTTGTTGAGTTTTCCAATTACTCGCCCTCACTTGTTATGGAACTTAACGTTAGCTAAGAAATTACTTGCAAATGACAAAATCACAGCTTGGTGACAAACAACTGATGTATCCCGAGCAGTTATATTCAAATTTACAAACTACAGAGATGAACTTTGAAAACTGTTCAGCCTAAACAGTTTTTGAAAAACCTCAATTGCAATCCGTGTTAATCTTCTTCAATTTGGCCCACCCATGCCTTCTTTTGTATTTGCTGTGTTATTTAAACCTTTCGACAATGTTTTAAGCGGTTATTTTTATGTTTCGGTTAATTTGGAGCGCAGATCCTAGAGGCTGAATTTGGGTAAATTTCGTGACACAGCTCCTGTAATAGTAAGGATAAAAAGTTAATTCCAAAGAGCTTGACAACACTCTTTGTCCATAACAGTATCAAACGGTAATGATTTATTAAACAGTTAACGTAGTTTGATTAGGAATCTGGTGGTGTCTTTGAGACACATTCAAATCTAAATCAGCGCGGATATATTATTTGTTACTCTACACTTTCACGTGAAATCTTTAAATTTAAAATCCCTAACAACGGAAATACGTCTGCGTTCGTCGGCTACAAACCAGCTAGCTAACATATTTGCGTTTGAAGTTGCTCAAAATATCGATATAATCTTTATTGTTTATTTAGTCCTCTTTGATAAAAGTTCTTGTTTGGTTTCAATTTAACCCTCTCATTCCCACTGAATAAAACATTAGTTACATGTTATTATTCTAACTGTTCAGTGTGTGTGTGTGAAATCCTTAATTCAGTGTAAACGTTCAAGTAAAAGGGGGCCATTGAGCAACACTTTCATTATACTACAAACGGTGGCTTTAAGTCTTGACTCCTCGGATGAAATTAGTAACTAAGTTTGATCATTCAACTGCAAGCTATTGAGCAGCACAAATTTCCCGTGTTTAACATGCTGTAGATTCAGTAGATGGTTTGTACTAACTTTTGACAGTCTGGATAAAAACAGCAAGTGTAACCAATGAAATGAAAGCCATTGAGCAGTACATTCCAGTGGTACTGTTTGTTATGCTGTACGTGGTTTTATCTTTTGCATCAGAGGATTCAAAACAAAAGCTACCGAGCAAGGCTCTCCTATGGTGCCGTTTATTACACTGTGTAATGTGGTTTTAACTTTTCGCCCGTGGATGAAATCCTAAGGTGTGACTATTCAAATGAAAGCTACTGAGAAGTACTTTCCTGTTTATTATGCTGTACAAGGTGGTTCTAACTTCTGACTCTGTGGATGAAATCCTAAGGTGTGACTATTCAAATGAAAGCTATTGAGCAGTACTTTCTTTAAAATTTAAATTAAATTTAAAATCCCTAACAACGGAAATACGTCTGCGTTCGTCGGCTACAAACCAGCTAGCTAACATATTTGCGTTTGAAGTTGCTCAAAATATCGATATAATCTTTATTGTTTATTTAGTCCTCTTTGATAAAAGTTCTTGTTTGGTTTCAATTTAACCCTCTCATTCCCACTGAATAAAACATTAGTTACATGTTATTATTCTAACTGTTCAGTGTGTGTGTGTGAAATCCTTAATTCAGTGTAAACGTTCAAGTAAAAGGGGGCCATTGAGCAACACTTTCATTATACTACAAACGGTGGCTTTAAGTCTTGACTCCTCGGATGAAATTAGTAACTAAGTTTGATCATTCAACTGCAAGCTATTGAGCAGCACAAATTTCCCGTGTTTAACATGCTGTAGATTCAGTAGATGGTTTGTACTAACTTTTGACAGTCTGGATAAAAACAGCAAGTGTAACCAATGAAATGAAAGCCATTGAGCAGTACATTCCAGTGGTACTGTTTGTTATGCTGTACGTGGTTTTATCTTTTGCATCAGAGGATTCAAAACAAAAGCTACCGAGCAAGGCTCTCCTATGGTGCCGTTTATTACACTGTGTAATGTGGTTTTAACTTTTCGCCCGTGGATGAAATCCTAAGGTGTGACTATTCAAATGAAAGCTACTGAGAAGTACTTTCCTGTTTATTATGCTGTACAAGGTGGTTCTAACTTCTGACTCTGTGGATGAAATCCTAAGGTGTGACTATTCAAATGAAAGCTATTGAGCAGTACTTTCTTGTGGTGCCGTGTATTGCACCGTTCAATGTGGTTTTAACTTTTGGGGCCGAGAATGAAATCCCAAAGTGTGGCTATGTTCAAACAAAAATTACTGAGAATTAAGGCGCCTTTCATGTCTATTACGTATCATACTGCACAAAACAGTAGCTCTGATGAAATCCATTAAAATGAAAGCTCTAGCATTGTTTTTGTTTGTTTTTCAAAATTTTGCGAAATAAATAAATAAATAAACAAATAAATATATTTTTCAGTTTTAAACTTGGATGTTTCTAGGAATGAAAGGGTTAACGTTCTTGGTTAATTGTCCGTTTTCCTTATGCTCCTTCGCACTTCTGACACGCGCATCCAGTTACGTGGCGAATCTTTTGAGAACTTCCGTCAGGGCATTGTACGAACTCGTCCGTAAAGCCTGTGCTCTTACAACACTCGCACTTGGTTCTGTACCAGGGAGAGGCCATTAAAATTATACTCAGCGACCGGCAAGTTCCACGGCATTTATGCACCTTTACCAAATTTGTACAGACTTTCGTCAACTCCACTTCCCGCTCGCATGTTACTCCCATCTCTTCCCACCCGGATGCCGCCCAAGTCACGTGACTATGCAGTAGCAAGGCAACCGTGATCATAAGAAGGTTAGTCATTCTTCTGAAAGACAAAAGCGCAAGGAAAGAGTGAGAGAATAAATGGTGTTTCTTTGTTTTTTTTAAAGTCTACTCACACTGGGCTTTTTTTTTGGTCTTCTGGGACCAGGGCCGGAGGGGGGTGGGGGGATTCGGCCCCCATCTCTTAACTCCGAGAATATTAAAGCTATGACAACGAAACTTGGAGGGCAGATTGTACGTCTAAAAAAGATTCCTTTGAGATTCGCAACGTAAGCTGGTGACGACATATGAAGTAACAATTGGGTCAGGTTCTCAAACGGCAGCCCTCTTGGATCCGCCATCTTGGATTTCTTGATTTTTCCAGAACTTTAGAAAAATGCCAAAATTGCGCAAAAAGTGACCAAATCAATAAAAGAACACGAAAATGCTTTAAAAATGTAAAACATACTGGAGGAAAGTCATAATTTTTCAATGAAACCACGGTTAGTCAAGTTAATCTTGGTACAATTGTTTTTTTTTAGTACTTGTACAGCAACGAGATGCACTGAAATAGCTTTTGCGCACCTTCCATATACTTGCAAGTCTTTTTGGCTACCCGACACAAGCCTTGCCAAACTTGCGATGACTTGCGAGACCGTCTGGCCAGAGTGCTGCAGGTAATCACGGGATGTTCCCGTTCCCGGGCGGGGTTTTAGCAAGAGAGGATTGGTTTTAATACATATTAGAGCGGTTTTCAAATGAGTGTCGTAAAACCAAAACCAAAGCAATTACTCTGACCAATCACAACAGGAACAAAACACAAAATGAACCAATCAGAAATCAAATCAAATACAAGCAATTGGCGCTAAGCGCGGGAAAACGCGTACGAGCAAGTCACGATTGGGTTTGGTTTTACGCCTGATTGGTTGAGAAAGTGGCGCGAGTTTTTTTAACCAATCAGAGAGCCTAGTAATGTAAAACCAAAGCAAACACAACATTACTTTCGACACTCAATTGAAAACTGCTCTATACGCCGGCCTTTACACTCATACAAGACATAAGCGAGTCGCATTTGCGCTCAGTTAGTGTACATTTACACCTGTGAATAATGACATTTACGCTAAGTAATAGAGTGGGATTCATGAATCATCCCGGTTTGTTTTTGCCAGCGGGGAAGCGGTTACTATAAAATAAGGCCCTCCAGGAGGCCTGTATACTGCTGCGTTTATTTCCGACAAGTAGGAAGTGGCCCCAGTTTCATTAACTTGTTTTTAAGCAATTTCGAATATAACAAACAGAAAGAGGCCAACGTGCACTTTTGGTCCGCCTCATTGCATTTGACGCAGAAGGAAATTACAGGAAAGGTCATTGGTAAATAAAATTTTAATATGTTAAAAAATTGATGACATTGCTGACACTGAAATGAAGTAGAAGTTCAATAACTTGAGATCAAACTCGCGTTAACTCTAGCCAGAAAGGAGTTTTCTCTTAGCTTCAGCTTCTTACACCCAGAACTTTAGTCCCCGACAACTCCAACTTTCTATAAACTGAAAAGTTTTAGTCGCTCCTGAGGTTCGAGTCGTATCAGCATCCAACTGTACACTGAAAAGCTTCTATAGAAAACATAAGCATGAACAGGCATTTCTTGTTAATTTTTTTATATTCCTTCACGAAAAAAAAACAACAACGGCTACGTAGATTATATATGCTTTCACTGCAATGACAACCTGTTCCTGAGAAAAGAACACACCCTAAAAGTAAAACCTTTAATTTTTTCAACTAGTTTGAAACTGTCACATTTGAAAGAGTCGCCTTTTGCTTGTCGACAATCTCACTCAGCCTCTCCCCAGCTGAGAGCAATTTTGTCGTCGAAACGCGGCTCGCAAAGATTCATGTGTGCACTTCAAATGAAAACGCATACCACTGAGGAAAGGTGAGTTTGGTATTTAGGGGGGGGGGGTTTCGACGGCTTAAAATAGGATCTGGAACCCATGAGAAAGAACAGAGGTAGATCAAAGACCTAAGAATACACCTTTGAAGTTTTAGGGCGATTCGTTTATTGTGATCAGTGGAAGGTATCGAACCTTAAGTGAGGTGCAGTGTGAAACTGTTTCCTGCCTTTCATTTATAATTCTTAACATTCAGCAAACATGAAAAATAAAAACCTCAATTTCACGCCCAAAAAGCTTCAAACCAGCCCAGGAAGCCCTCAAGTAATGACCAATACAACAATGAAATAAGGCAAATTATTTTTATTTCGACTTCTTCCTGATTTGTGACAATTTGAGACGTTTTGTTGGTAGCATTTCCATACAAACTCTTTAATGTTGCCGATGTCATTATTATGCATAGCGTGCCGATGTTATATTATTCATAGCGTGGAAAAAACAGTCTAATTTATGCGCGGCTCTCAACTTTAGCTTAGGCTGCCTGTGCTCAGACTAAAACAAATGTATCACCCTCTATGCAGCATAATAAATAGCAGCACCGGAAGGCACTGATCAGTAGCTTTCATTCGAATGTCACACTTTAGGAGAACTCGTCGACAGACTCGAAAGTTGCAACCAACAAGTACGACACGATAAAAAGCTCTGCCGGAAAGTACTGCTTAGTTGCTTTCACCTCACTAGTCAGTGGTCACGCTTATGGGGTGCATCTAAAGATATATATGCTTAGAGGAGTTAGAGCGCATCCATTGTGCAATTAATAGGGTGAAAGTAACGTTTAATAGCTTTAATTGGATTGGCACGATTTCGTGCTTCAAAGACTAGCTCAAAAGCTAGCGCAGAACCTGCGTCACCTTATTCAAGTTTTCATGCATGCGTTATAGTTAATTGGTTTCGCCCAGTTGATAACTGTTCATGTATGAATTAATTCTTGCTAACTGTTTGGATGGCAATGTGCTGACACCGTAAACAGAAACCAGGGGCTTGTTACAACTTCCTTCGGTAAGCGTCTAGGAAAAAAGACGGCTTTCCTACAGACTCTTTTGTTCTCTTCCTAGCCTGAGACAGGTTATTCAAAGTAAGGTTAATGTAGCTACCATTGCGTGCCTATGTGTGACGTCAACATCCGGGACACCTACCATGTACTTTTGCAGAAGAAGAACCAGTCGCCATGTTAGTGTTCGCGTTAGTTGCGTTTCTAAATTGTTGATTATGGACACCTTGAATTCGAAACAGTCGATAACATCTGTCGTATTCCGTGAGTATTGTAATTTCGCTCTTTGAAAGCGTAATTTCTCTTTAGTGGAAAACCTGCCTGCCTTATCGCGTAACTGGAGCATTAACCTTGTGGAATTGTCAGTGGATTATCTATCAATAAATGTTTGAGTTTTCGACTAGAATCTTACGCATTTTTGGTCCTGTGAGCTGCGTAATAGTTAAGCTAACTCAGGGCAGGAGTGGCAATTTTTGTCCAGTTTAATAGATCAGCGGTATGGATTTCAGCAGTTTAATTTTTCCCTACATTTGATTTAGTCCGCTTTTAAACTATCACTTATTAAGATAAGCAGTGAATTTGTTTAAAAACAAGAGAAACAGAAAGTTAAGATTTTGAGATATAAAACAACATTCTTTAATCTTTACATGTTTCGACAGCATCAACTGTATATGTAATCGTCAGAATACAGCAGTGAGAGAAGTGTGCCGGTTCGGAAATGAATGTGAATCCGTTTCTGAGGCTTTGCCCCCTCTTTGAGTAATAATTTACGACACTTGTCAAGTAAGGAACAGTTAGCTATCAAATGCATTTGATAGTTTTCTCTTCAACTTCATTTCTAGTGACATTGAAGAGAAAAGGCAAGGAATCCTTTTAATGCAATGACAAAGAGAACTGAAATACCTAACGGTTTCGTGATATAGATACTTTTTTTTTTACCAAACTAAGCTACCTTGTATGATTCTGTCCGGCTCCGATAGGTGTAGATAAAGAGTGAAATAGTGAAATAATTAGTTCCAAAGGGCTGACAAGAAAAGGAAACACTTATAAATGCCAAGAAAGGACACTAATTAAGAATGAAAGAGCCGCGTGTTAATTTTCTTGATACTTGATATACGGTCCTGGCACGTCATTCAAAGGAAGGCAATACAGGTACTACACTTATTGACTGTGTGGGAGGGCCTGTGGAACAATGTTTTACGTGCGGTCATGAGCCGTGAAAGGTAAACGGCGAACCTTCTCGTGGTTATTTTACTTATGAGGACCATAAAAAGTTTTCTTTAAATTTATAATGAATGTTGTCTAAACCACGCATTTAATGAATAGCTGGCGTGCCGGTTGCGAAGCTAGACGTGGGCGTTTTCTGAAAAGGTTCGTGTCAATCCATCCGGCCTCTTAATAGTTGCCAGTTTGTCAACCGTGGAACTACATCAACGGAACAGTACGTAATACAGCTTAATGGTAATTAAGGAAGAGAGAAAGTCCTCCCTATTTCTAGAACGCTATGTTAGATAGAGGATAAGCGAAAGCGCTTTGGAAGAACAAGAAATACTCTAAAAACAAGAGATGAAGACGAGAGACTTCAAAGTTGGTTCAAGTTTTTTCGAACTTCCACGAGTTTTACCACAACTTGTGGAAATCTGAGCCCAGAGAGTGTTTTCTGTTTGCTTTATAAAATAAACGCAAGAAATTACCTTGCTATGTTTCCGTGGAGTTATTTTAAAAGTAAGGATGACATATTTCAATTCAAAGCTATCGTCAGCTTACGTCGAAAATTAAAATAGCTTAGGTCGAAATTAAAATAGCATTAGCCATAAGGCTATTTTTAACGGCTTTCAACCAATCAAATCGCGGGCAGTATCTTGTTTATTTCAGTGTCGCCATTTTTTTTTCTTATTTGAGCTTCTTTTTTGTTACTAGTTTATCAAAGGAAGTTTAAAATAAAATGTAATTAAAGTTAGTTTAACAGAGTTTCAATCCAGTTAATACGTATCATCCTTAGTCGAGTAGATGACATACCTACATTTGAGTACACATGCGTTCTTTCTTCCTAAATATAACCGAGAACCCTGGCAAAACCGCATTCATTTAGATTTTTCTACCGTTACTAGACCGTGTCAGGGACGCGCTTCTTTGACGCAAGAAACATTGAAATTTTAAAAGTCATCGGCCAGCCGAAGAAACGTCTGCATTTCTTCTATATATCGGGGATCACAAACTAATAGGCGCCTTGACTTTATTTATCCTCTTTCACTGAAAGGTTAAATTGTCTCTAATGAAAGTCCTGAAAGTCTGCCTTTAAGATACTCGATATATATGAAGTTGTATCCGTGTATCGCCAAGTAGACCGGAATTGATGTGAAGCGTTTAAAATTGATTACTGCAAAGATGACTCGCTTGAATCCAATGTAAAAAGGCATTGTTTGGGAGAAATCTTGATCATGTTCAGATAAGATAACGATTTGTGATTGTCATCCTAACTTCGAAAAAAGTGAGAAGTAATAAAAATTTACACGAGAAGTAGCTCGAAAAAGTAAGTTTTTTAAAGTTTGTCTCAACACAGATTTCGTGAGAGTATTTATCTTCTAAAGGTCAAATTGCGCAGTAAAAAATTTAACTCTGAATAAGTTTCTTGTTATGTTTACTTTCAAATAAGGACTTAGTCTATCATGTTTATGAACTAAAGAAAAACCTTCTAGTGTTATAAATTAAGCTCACGTTAAGACTTAAAACGGAACACAGGCTGCCGGATTATAAACAAAAGCTAGAACTCAAATTTGTCCATTCAACTTTTGGGTTTGTGAAGATTCTGCAGCAAACATTAATGAGTGAAATGTGTCAAACAGTACCTACCGTAGTTCTGTCAGTTTCTTAATTAATGAAAATAAGCGAAATTTTTAGTTTGTTACCTTTTAAAGGTAACGGATCAAACTAACGTCGATGAGAACATAATCTGAAGTTTCTTACCTTGAAAGGCAGTAAAAGATGTGAGTTGTTTCGCAACTGTTACGAGTTTCCGCAATCTTTTAGCTTGTATTTCAACAATTTTTCAGGTTAAATGGCGTCTGTGGCAGACAGCGTCTTCCTTTGGGAATTATTACTTCTGCTGAAATGAAAGATGAAATGAAATTTTAACATCTGAATGGCGAGTAATATGCATTAAGGAAACGTCGGAAGAAACTCAAATGAAATGGGGGAATGTTTAAATGAAGAAGATTGTATGTGTGACAATGGAGCGGAAACGAGATTAATAACATCAGTTAAGAATTACAATTTAATTTTGATTACATTAAAACAAGCCCAAGTTGTAAAGATTGAGGCGTGCATACGCGGGTTACTACGTTTAGTAAAGCTGTAAACGCCTTCTTAAGCATTTCACAGCATTGTGTTGTATGGAGTGAACGTGATCAACGAAAAAGCCGACGTACTCACTTTAAAAGGTGCTGGTCTTTGTTCCCAGTCGTAAAAGTGTCCTCAAAAAGGCGCCTATCAAATTTACAGGCGTGGAAGTATGAAGCCTTTTTTATTTCGTCAAGATTGACGTTTTCAACTAATTCTCTCTCAAAAATGACGCCGGATGAACGTTATTCTCTGAAACGACGCTTTTTCTGCCATTTGGAGAGATTCTCAGCGCGTTCGCTAAACAAAGGGGCTACACATTATTATCAAAATTAAATTAAAAACGCATCAATGGGACAGGTGCACTAACATGAATAAACGCCCGCGTTTTACTTACTACCGAGTCCGATATCGATCGCAACTTATTTTACGACTGTTACAAGGCTTTAGAATATCGAACTCTAGGGGTCTTATTGCAGAATTTATGGTTACAAATAAAAGTGCATGTCATTCAGTATTCAGAGGTTTTTTCTTACATCAAAGCACGGCCTACTTTCAATAAAGCCTTCGCGATTAAACGACTAAGATCGTCCGAGGATACTGCAATTTCACTGTACAAGCCACAGTAACAAAATCTTGCAACTTTTCAGTGACTTGTTCAAAACGCGGAAAACCTTTATAAACAAAACTTGGTTTTTGGATTTAAATTCACCGCAAAGCATTCGGTACATTATATGTTATCATACTTGTCGCCTACAATTGCGAAGCAACTCAATCAATTTTCAATGGAATTAAAGTTAATAACACCTTGCAAACTGAAAACGAAGGGCTTTGTTTTCCGGACGTATTCATAAACAAACAAACGGGAAGCGTAGTTATAAAACAAAAGATAAAAAAAAAGTTCATTTACGGTGTGGCAGCAAGCTTCACAATCACACCTGCCGCGAAAGAAAATTTAAGTCGTGGACATCTTTGTCTCAGAAACATACCACAAAGAAGAAAAGCTTTCAGTGTTGACCATACGCCAAGTACAGTTTAAAACTTGGGAGAAGGAAAATCGCAAAATTGCAGGTAAGCCGTTTAAAATGAACCATGTAAGCCATTTAAAAGCTGCTTGGTAAGCCATTTAAAAGCAGTCGAATGGCAAATGTTTCAATTTACTCGTGACTGAACAAGTCGTTTGATTTACTTTATGAATCAAATTACGTGTACATTTTTCATATCGTCGAACGATATCAAAAGTTGAAAAAATACCACCGGCGTCTTCACATTTCAGCCAAGTAACTGAGCCAACACGAAATACACTGACCTCCCTTGACTTTTCTTTTGACACTATACACTAGATAAAAGAACTGCTTGTCTATCAGCGTTTTTTATTGAAAATTCTTAGCCTACATTTCTTTTCATCTGTTACGTTAGTTTCATCGATATTTTGCTTTCAACTTATCTGACAACAGGAATATTTTTAGACCTTACCGATGACAGTAAAGTTGAGTAAAATATATACAACAAGCATTTTTTATTGTAAACGACAACTAAAGAAACTTACAAATTTAGTTAAACGCTTTAAATGGACGAACAAGTCATACGTTATACCGCCTTCCTTTTTTCGATTATTTGAAGGATTTCTAATCTTAACTTAATGTTCAGGATTTTAAGCTGATATAATAATTCCCAACAATTTTTTTTCTTGTTTTTAAAGTTTACTTGATAACAATTTTTTTTTAATATTATCAATGCCTTACTGTAATGTAACATTGCGTTCATTAAAAAAAGAGAAGGAATGCATATAGATTGAAGTTTTTAGCGGGCGTGACCTAAAATGAAACATACATTTTAGATAAAATACGCTTTGTTGATGTTACTGAAAAGATAAAAAGAAAGCCGAAAAATAAAAGCACAACAAAAGGATGAAAATTAATAAGGAACGCGTTCGAAAATTAACCCGCAGGATTAAATATGTATCCCCGCTGGCCGAATCTAAGATCAAAATTTTCAAACCTACGCACAGCTTACAAAAGTTAACAGAAACGTCGGAAAACAGTCAACGTTGAGTTGAGTTTTAACGAGGATCAGTTAAATTAAAATATAAACAATTTATTAAGTGTCATGAAAGCCAAACAAAGGAAATCCATTTGAAACATGTTGAAACTTCTATGAAACATGACAGTCTGTTACTTTACGAGACAGATTCACATGTGTTATGAAAATGTAAACAAATATAAAATAATTTGACTTTTGATAAAAGGGGGTTTAATATTTGACTGAGTCACCTACTCACGTTGACATAAATATATTAGGGTGGTAAAATCACTTCAAAAATTATCCATTGAAAATAATTTAGTGCATGTAGAAATTCGAAAATAATAATCGTGCAAGTCAAAAACGTTTAAAAAATTTTCACATACAAAATTTATTTTATTTCTAAGCTAAAATCATCGGGCAGCAAGCATTAACGGGTTTCCTATATATAATTATTATAATTATTACTTTTGCGACAAAATGAATTATGTTACGATTACGTCAATAATTAGATGATGAACTTGAGCTAACGTGAAATCAAATTTAAAACAACTATTAAAATTAGAATTCTCACGGGATCTTCGTACAATTTTACTTAAATTGACAGAACCAAATACCAAATTTAAAAGCCCGGAGAAGTCATCAGACGTTATAACTTCACATCGGAAGTGGCAAAAAGAATATTCAGCTTAAATGCAAAGTACTGAAATTACCACGACGTACTCTAACCTATGGGAGAAAAAGAGAAAAAAAAAAAACATTGGTTAATTCACTGGTGAGGGGAAGTTAAAGCACATGGTTTATGAGTGAATATTCAGTGAAAACCATGCAGTAAAATTAGGTAAACTCGTCCAGCCTTACAGCCATTGGTGCTAGGAACCTCACAAAGCTACGACGGCATAGAACTTCACAAAACAAAGCTTTTAATTATTGGCTACTACCATTATAATAAAATGAGTTTGCTTGCATGAGCAACCGATCCAGAAACAATGGAGTTTTAGCAATAGGTAAAAAAAATTAAACATCAATAATTTCTGAGTCCATGGTACTCTACAAAACAACGTTATTGAGAAAATAATTTTCAGATGCGTCCAGCATGTTGGTTCCCCCTTTGGGGCACCAATATGACGGCCAACAAAGTCAGTACAAGAAATAAGGAAGTTAATAAATCAATATTCGTAGTTTCTCTTCACATATAGAGAGATGACATTTTGACGTTATCACAATACTTGAAATTTAAAAAGCAACACAAAATATCGGTTTTATGAAATTTTGAGAATTCCTGTGTTTCAAACTGCCACGAAATTTCAAACTGTTTTTTTTTGTAAAACGAAGAAATGTATCGACATGAAACTTCCTTTAAATTTTTTCTCACTAATGTGTTGAACATATAAAAAGAGCAGCTTTGTATTGACCTAAGTTTTTGTTTTAGAATTTTGATGACGTCACGTGAAAACTAGCAATTAGCAAAACAACGGCTCTACTCGTGCGCCATTCACTTTGGTGCCTTTCCTTTCTCTTTTTCATTTTTTTCTTCTTTTTCTGTAAAACTACAACGTGACACGACCAAACCCAAGTCTGTTTTAAGGGAAACAAGAACAAAAGATTTCTTCTCCTCCTGAACATGGAGGCAAACAAAACATTAAACTGAATGACACTTTCCCGGGTTCGCTGTCGTTGGTTGCGTATGTCTCCATCCTTTACAGCATAGTCCATTCACTGTGTGAGTTGAAGCCACACAAAAAGGAGATTTCAAATTGGAAATAAGAGTAAAGCGTAATAAATGGTAATCAGTAAACAAAAATAACAAGTATTAGCTACTCTGTGGTTGAAATCGTGAAGTGTTCCTTTCTAAAAAAGGGCAATTCCGAAGTTTTTTTCCAGTTTTGGTTCGGTGCAGTGAGTTGAATTGAATTTGTAAAATTGCCATTTTTATTGCGATGGATCATCGAAGGTGAAGTCTGGGGTAATTATTTATGCATATATCTCAGTTTTTAACTAGAATGCAGTTTACCTTAGCTCTCCTGCCTCAGAAACTGAACGCTGGCTCCCGCTTGCTGTTTGCAGAAAAGAAACAAAAATCTCATCACATTTTATTCGTTTAGAAACGTCATAAAACGCTGAGAAAGGGCTGAAGCTATAAAACTTAGCCCACGACATGCTATTATCACGTCATCCAAAGAAAGCATTTGTTTGTGCCGGATGCAATGGAAACGTCATTTACATAATGATAAAAACCAACATCCCGCTGATGTCTAGCTAAACAAAAGAAACTTAAATCTGTATGGTGACCGATAAGATCTGTTTCAGAGAGTTCGAGCTAATGGCTTCCTCATTCGTTAAACACTTATAGCTTTTCGCAGATCTAATGCACTTTTAAGATAAACAAAAGACGAGAATTATAATTTTTATATTTGGGTAGATCGAGTTTGCTGTTCCGGCCTCTGCAATCTGAATTAGAGAATGCCGTTTGGTCAGAAAAGTTAAGGCAAGTGAAGGCAACATTATCAGGTAAAACATTTAGCGTTTGTTCACAGTATTTTGGCAGAAAAAGTTTCATCATTATTAACAATGATGTACTAATTTTGCCCTGCTCAGCACAAACCCTCTACTAGGAATTATTTGAAACGTTGCATTTTAGGGCCTTTTGTTTCCGTACCAAGGTCTACGATTTAGAAACAACAAACTCTATAGAAATCAAAGTAGTTAAAACAGACGTTTTTGTGTTTCTTAGCTTCATATCTTAAGAAATGAAATTCAGTGAGTACATAAACTATATTGAGTATTTCAACTTCATTTCAAAATAACTAGAAACCAGGAAAAACTTATGAAAATCAGGGTCGAGTTAGTTCTCTATTCTAATTTTACGATGCACAGGTTTTTCCAAAAGGCAACTGGTTTTCTTGTGGAACCCAACAATACAACCTTTCATTCAACTTTACTTTTTACTAACTGACTGACCACAGAGTTGATGTTTCTAGAATATGGTTATTATTATCATTATTATTATTATTATTATTATTATTATTATTATTATTATTTTATAGTGCAGTTTGAATTTTAAACCGAAAGCATTGTGCATAACTTTTTTCTTTGGTTGAGGACTCTTTCTCGGGAGCTATTTTCTTTTTTTCTGAGACACATGTATCATTAGCTGATTAAGACATCTTTCTCATATGTTCACCAGGCTTAAAATTCACCATCACTTTTATATCATTGCGAATATGCCACCTATCGACATTTCAGTCCTAGCAGCATGCAGGACGTTTGTCACATGAACCTAGTTTAATGGCCTTAGCTCACACGAGTCTCCTGTAGCTCAGTTGTAGAGTATCTGGACTAGTAACCAGAGGGTCATAGGTAGGACTCCTGTTGGGAGAGCTCGGTTTTTTTCCGAGACGCCTGTGTCATTAACTGATTAAAACATCTTTCTCACAGTTTCTTTTTCTTTACATATGATTGCACCATAAATTGTGTAACCGAAGAACACATGACACTCCAAATAAATTTTAAGATAAAATGAACAGGGACTTTAATTTGGTTTTCTAGTTTTAGTAGGGGAGTGGTTTAATGAGCAGCGCAATTCACTCCCAAGGTTTCAAAACTTCCTCTTAATTTTTCCGCCTTTTAAACTCAATTATCTCGCACCCTAATGCGTCCGGGAAAGAGAATAAATTACTACAAAACTTTAAAGAAGCACCTTTTCCTTTAACTAAAAACGCTCCTTTACCACACAACGCCCCTTTGAATTGAAAAATCGCTTTTCTTGGAGCAAAAACAATGCTCGTAGAAAAGAACGCTTGCGCCTCCCAAAACGCCCTTTTCAATGGGAAATTGTTTTTCTCCAGGCAATTTTCAAGATTTTCTCGTAGAAAAGCATTCTTTCCAGTTTTTTACCATCTTAAAATACCAGTTTAAATTGAAATTGCTTTTCTTTAATCAGTAGAAACAACAACAAACAAACAAACAAACAAACAAAATAAACAAAAAACAAAACAAAAAAGGCAAAAAGGAAAAAAACTGTACGTGCGTGTTGTGTTTTCCCTTTTGCTTAATTAAGAATCTTTTTTATTAAAAACCTGCGACACAGTGTACATATACGCCCGAGGAATTAAGTAATTGTTCAATGTCATTTCTTTAAGTTGCACGTAACCAATATTCCTATTGATAACAAAAATTCTTATCAAAAGCTCTACAATGTCAAGTGTATGATGTGTATAAATACGCACGTCTTTTTAAGAGAGATGGCCTGATTGATTGTTGATAACAAGAACAACTCAAGGCGACGTGACATTATTCACACTTTTTGCATCCTGTTTTGCAACTTTGTTTTGCACCCAAACTGCATGAAAAATTGCTCAATGTCAAACCATTACGCAACACGAATTTTTCGCAATATCTCGATCCCCTAATCTTTGCGACAAAAAATGAAACTTTGACTGACGTAACAAAATACTCGATGTTTAATACCAAGACGTTTTCTGCAATCGTTCTGTTAAATCAAACTTCAATTTCGATAAAAATTATTTAATACAGCCTAATGGAAATTTCTCACTCGCAGTTCTCGGCTTTGCCTGATCGTTTTCGCCAAACTTTCGGACCCGAAACGGTTGTTGGGTCGAGATTTCCGTGTTGTTTTCTTGACACGACACATTACTCCACAAGTTTTCTCTTCACTAAGCTGTAAAATGACTACACAACCAAATAAGCTGACTCTAACTATGCGATGTTCTGGAAGCCTGTTCAGATAGGTAGCAAAACAAATAGTCACTTTTTGATGGGGAAAATGGAAATTAGCCCCAGATTATGGTCTACCTGTCTTGTGTAACATGCGTTTTCTAATAACGCTCCTGTTGCTGAGTGTAAAAACGTAACGAACAAGGCTTGCAAAAACCTTTTGAAATTGCTTTAATCATTCTCAGACTAGCTTTACCTTTCGTAAAGATTGCAGCAATGCTGCAACGCTTCTTAAACCTACTTCAAAGCTGTCTCGAACCTATTTTCTTTATTGTAATCACAGTTCATTTTTGCATCAAGACAGCCACCAACGATACGCATTTGTCCACCTGAAGTGTCACGTGACTTGTCAGAAAACGGTCACTTTTTTCTTTAATTTACTTTTCCCGTTGCTACTGCACCATGAAACTTTTCCTGAAAGCTTGCAACATCCAAAAACACTGTTTTATTTCTGCGTATTGTTTTTATCGTTCCCAGGAATGTGATCTTAGTTTATCTTACAAAAATCTCGTACCGAACCGCGCATCAGTCAGGAAAAAAAAAGACTCCGCCACATTAAAATACAGACGGCAGATTTCAAAGTGTGCTCTCCGGATACTTCACACTCCACAACGCCAGTGTTATTTTTGCATACAAAGTTTGGTATATAAATGCAGCCACTTCTGAAGATGTCAGAGCCGCAGGAAAAGCAGACAGATATCTGACAAATTAGTTGTGACAAGCATTGCGCCTATTTGAAATCAACAAACTCTAACCTTCACCAGTCGCACATAAAAGCGCAGCCTAAAACTTGAATTCATTTGTAAATTAGACATTATCTAGCGCAGTTATCTAAACAAGACCCGCCATTTTTATACCATTGCAGCAGATCTGCCTTTAAAATATATGTAGTGAGAGGTCAAATTTTACAACAAAAAACATGTTCCTTTAATACAGATGCTGTGAATAATAGGTGGAAAAAATAGTAAAAGGGAAAAGTTTCGTTTCGTTTATTTTCATTATCTTTATCCCTTTTGTTTCTATATAATTTACATTGAGAAGGCATCACAAATTTCAGTCCTATTTAAAATTTGGTGAGTGAACTCTGGCAACACTATCGTACATGCATCAGGGGGTCACACATGCGCACATACTATTACTCGTGCATATCACTGGGTAGCCAGGTACAGCTGCTTCGCCCCTGTTAGGGTTCATCAGCACAGCATAGCATGGTCAACGAATATGTATGGTAATTTTCAGTGATTTCGCTTACCATTCAAAATTTCCCTGACAACATATTAGCATCGAATTTTCAAGGGTTTAGTATATATATAGATAGGCTAGCCTAAGAGCGGAGCTCCCATGAATAAGTTGGTGTTCGTTTATTAGAAAACCCGAAAACTGTTTCGGGCCCCAAAATTTTTCGGGGCTATTTTCGGGCGCGATATTCTTTAGAAAAGTATTCTTAAAAAGCCGAAAGTGTTTTTTCACAGCGCCGCAAATTGTTCTGAATTGTCTCAAAATAATTTCGCGAAAATGTTCGGGCTGGTCATGTGAAATCGAAATCGAAAGTCACAGCTCTATTGTAATTATTAATTTTTTTTCGGGCTTCAAACTGTACGCACAATTTTTTCTTTTCTTGCGCTGTCTTCCTTGGTTTTACAATGTTTTAATATCCTGTCATTTAACTGTCAAGACTTGTCAAATCGTCTCAGACTATTGGCCGTTCGCTTGAATGAGCTGGAAACGTCGCTTATCTAAAACAGCTAAATATAAGTCACTCCAAACTAAACGGGTTGTCGTTTTGCGTTTTCATCGAATTCTGATGTTGACAAATAACACGAAATGCCACAAAATCGGAATTAGCAGCGCTGAAGCAAACTGACCTGTATTTCGCATCATGTTCAAAAAAATCGTTTATTAGTACTAGTAAATTTTTTGTAAAAATTAATTTGGTAAATATGTGAATTCCCTGTTTTCGATTTGTTCTTTTGCGTTCGAATAGCTCATTGGCGTTTATATCAAAGTCGGCAACTCGTCTGCCTAATCAACTTCTGACAGAGTTTGGTCGACCCAGTTTTCATTCCATCGGTTGCTGCAGTTTATAAAAGCTACTGACAATTTTCCAGACCGAGAGGAGGAAGGTTTTCTGTCAGACGTTATAGACTATCGGCTGGGTTTAATATTAGGTGCCGTTTTCGTTTTTCCTCCACGAAGTTGCTTCCCAATTTGTTTACTTTTTTTTTATCTCTGAAGAACAAATTATAAAGGGAAAGGTTTCATCAGATATAAGCCTTAGATACATTTCTTTCCCTCTAAAAGAAAATACTACTTGTAGAAAGGAGAACATGTACCTTAAAATAGGAGTGAGTAATTTATTTTACTGCAAAAGATCGGAAATGCAATTACTGCTCGCGAGAGTCTGACTGAAACTGGCGGTTTCGCGTTTAATAGGTGGTGAATATTGTTTCAATCTAACACAGGTCGTTTGCCTCGACTTTGTCCTCTAAACAGTGTCTATATATGTAAAAAAAAAATCCAAAACAAGCAAGAATGACTTTCATGTTAAAAGCATTGTAAAAGAGGGAGAAAGGTCGTGCTATCATAAAACATATTTTTCTACTCGTGAGTTGTCCTCCGTATTTATCCTGTCTGTTTATCCCCTGGCTGTTTAGTTCTGTCAACCATGATATACCTTTGCTAAAATAAATAATATTGCCACGGCATCAGACAATTTACTGGCCAAAATTGCAAAAAAATGTTTTCTGAAACTTTCAACCATACGTAAAATTATGGAGAGAAAAAATGGCACAAGGTTTTCGCCCGCGAAGTATTACTCGGGCGTTTTAAAGAAATTACCCTGTATTATTTTTCCGAAGCTTTTATTGTCTCTTTTTGGACAAAATAGATTTAAACCAAGACATGCTTCTCTTATGGTTACTTAAATAACTTTTTCATTTCGATTTGTAACTAAAAACACGCTGAAACGGGTTGGAGGTTGAAAACAAAACAAACACAAAAACATGCCACGTTAAACTCACTCACTGAATCGGCGCTAAATTGGGACAGAAATGTCATTCGCTTCAAACGAAGAAGCTGTAAAATACAACGATAAGAAGAATATAAAATATTCCACAACTGAAAAAAAACTTATAGAGCTTTACGCTAAGACTATTGATTTAAGCTTAATATTGACGACAGAGCGACTCTTCAGCTGTTGGATAAATGAAATTAGGAATCAGTCAAAACAACCCTAGATTGAAAAAACAACACAGCCTCAGCCTAGAATATTCACAATTTCTGCTTTTCGAATAAAATGCACCAGTTGCAAAAAAAAAATTGCTCAAAGGAAAAATGCTGAAAACTACGCACTGCAGTAGGCCCGGGAATAGGAGATATAAGATTTAAGCCCACACATCAGATTGCTTATTAATGAAAATTCCTTGAATGAATAAACACAGAAAAAGGGTCAAGAAACCTTCACAAACAATAAAATTTCGTTGACATAAGCACGTGTTTGCCTAGGAAAGCAAAATGCATTCAGTTTTCGCCTCGAGTAAAGTTACTCGCAAGCAATGCGCTGATCAATTCGAAACTTCAACATGCCCCCCCCCCGGGCAAAGCCCGGGCATTTGACTGTGCACCGTGCCCGGGGAGGGGGGAATTTGAACGTTGCCTTAGCGGGGTGGGGAATTTGAACCGGATTTATCTCTTGTTCTGACGTAATACGCCCGTGAGTTTTTTTCGGTTTTGGCAGGGTATGACAGATTTACAAGATAGACTTTCGCCTTTGTTAGTGAATAACTCTTTCAAAAGGGTCTTTAAAAGAAGTTTGAAGGTGTCGTTCAGCATATCTCTCTCTGAAAGGCGTTAAAATGTTTGATTGAAGACGAAATTTGTCTTTGAGGAGAGGTAGTTCAGTACTAATTGGTGGGGCATTTGAACGGCTTTTTTGCCCCGAGGGGAGGGAATTTGAACAAGCCAATCTTCAAAAGTTCAAATGCCCGGGGGGTTGCCCGGGGGGGATGTTGAACTTTCGGATTGATCGGCGCACAATTCCTTTCTTTTTGAACAAGTTTTTTCAAGTTTTTCAAACATTTCAATAAAATTAACGTAAACACGTAAAGTCGCTCAATTAAACAACTCTTACAATGTAAATCCACAATCAAATATGTAATTGACTTTACCGTTGAAGTGAAAGAAGTACTTGAGAGTCTAAACGAAAGTCGCCGGGCCCTTTGCAGATGGTCGCTTGTCAGATCTCCTTAGCTTTGAAAAAGCCAGTACGCTTATGTCCTCGAGCAAGGATTTCTTGCCTAATCAAGCTCTCCAATTTCTTCTATATGCGCCGTAGAGTGTAAGGCGATCCGTCAGGTCTCTTCAGTCCAAGAATGTAAAATTACCGTATTGAAAATCGACCGTATGAAAAACCAGCAGCCATATTGTTGTCTTCAGTTCAAATTTCTCCTGTGATAACAGGCGATCCGAATTCTCTTTAGTCAGTGTTCAGTGAAGGGTTATTGTTCCGACCTCATGAAATGTGGTAAAACGTCCATGAAAGTGCATCTTTTTTTTTTCTTGAAGCCTCAATAAAAGGTTAGCATTTAAGTTCGAGTGTAGTCTGCCATTTTTCACCAGTATGTAAACGCACGCGACTATTGAGACACCATCAATATTGACTCGCATGGATTTAGGTATTCTTTCTATGAGTATGGTGCTCCGCTTTTAGTAACTGAACTCACTTTATACCGCCAATCTGAGTGAATGCTCACTTGAAATTCCCATCTAAGTATTCGTAGGTGTATATATAAACAGTTTGTCTAAGTGATGTCTGACACTTATGTCCGTGGCATCATTTAGGGCTCCCGCTGGAATATTTCATTCATATGCGGTTGTGTAGGTTCGTTTTTTCTTCTTCTTCTCATGCATGTCATGTCTCATGCTCTTATTTTTTGGCTTGAATATCTCGAAGCGACTAAAAGTTGAAATATGCCTCACTGGATGAGACGCTGGTTATTTTCAGGTTATTCAAAGCATTTTGCTTTTCATAAAAATTCACAGATACTCATCTCATCATGGGTAGAGAGAGACAATTTGTGGCAACGCATTGTGTTTACGGAAACAACAGTACTTCAGAGACCAGGCGTCAAACTATTAGTATCCCAGGCTTAAGCTTTGGAAAACCAACTTTATCTGGCTGTTAATTTAAATCTGTTTTTCCTCTCAAACGCCTGAAGGCGGGATTTACCAGAATTGCTAGGCTTTTTTCCGGGATTTTGCAGCAAGGATAAACCCTTATCTATATGTTACGCAAGAATTAGTGTAGTCGATAATGTTTTGAGTCATGGAAACATTTTAAGAATGTGGTGGCCCTCCCGTGAAGCTAATGTGTTTTCAGTCATAATAACTATACAAACAAACAAACAAACAAACAAAAAACAAAAACAGCAATACTAACCTTCGTTGGTGTTTCAAACGGAAAAACATGGGTTGTCTTTCATGTCCAGGATATGAACTCAGTCAAAACCAAAACAAGACGATAGGCTTTATCCTCACGCTAAACGCCCGTGGTTCTTCTACGTGCGTGGGATGTGGCTTTTTAATGCAGCCTAAGACACTGTAAGAGCAGAATTGGAAATATAAAATTACAGTGAATATATAAAATTACATTGGCTGACAAGTTGCGTCATTAATACTGATAGGGAAATAGGGTTGGCGCTGTGATGACAGCATTATTGGCCTCCATTCAGTATGCGCAACGTGCCATCAGTTGGGGATCAACTTTGTTGTTGGTTCTAATCCCTGCTTCGTGTGGTTTTCTTTGCGTTCTCTCATTTTAATCCATCTAAAAACACTACATTTCTGAAGCCCGAGACAAAGAAGAATGAAAGTTGACTTTACTTAGAACTCTCACTTTCGTTTCTCCTGAAACTCTAAGGAACTCCTCATGAACTCTTGTGTGCTCTCGAAAAGTCAGAACTCTCATAAACCTTCACTCTTGTTTGTCTTGAAACTCTTAGACGCTCACTGTCGCGACTTTTTTGCACTCGTGGAGAGCTTTAATCTGCTCGAATTTTCTTTGAAAGCAATGGAAGTTGAAGCTCTCAAGCTCTCGTTTGGTCTCTAAATCTCACGCCCGCGGGATCAGTGGGTCGGGAAGTATACGGGAAGCGGGAAAATAGAGGGCGGAAAGTAAACTGGAAGCGGTAAATTGGAGGGCGGGAGGTGGAGACCTCAAGGCGGAGGGAAACGGAAAGCGGAAAATAATGCACAAGATTTCGTGATGTGGAAGTAACCGGGATTAAAGGATGCCGGAAGTGGGAAGTTTTCACCCCTGTCCCCCTCACTCCCCCGGTCTCTCGTACAGTCACCCCCCTCCCTCCCTTCCCTTCGTAAAGCCTCAAAGAGTGTTTGCACCATCTTCGACTCTCTTTCTTGTTTGGCGCGGTAGTAAATTCCATTTCGCCCACAATCTTAGGGCCACAGTTTTATACGTCTTGAAAAACATTTCGTGTGCTTGTATTCAAATTACGTAAAATTATTACGAAATCTTCCCACGCATGCACTTATGATAATGCTCAAAATACGTCAACACAGTTTTGAGAGCTGAAAGATGTAGAGACAATGTTTTAAAAGCTTCAGGAACTTATCAAAATCGCATTCATCTACGGATGTTATAATACTGTAGGACAAAAATAAAGGTGCAAGCAAACAACCGGATGGTTATTTACATATTGCTTAGTTCGGGTTTATAAAAAACCCACACCCTCACAATGTAAACCGGCTAGCGGCTGTTACAACCGCGCTCACAGAATCTGCGTACCTTTTGATCGGCACCAAGAAAGCGAATACGCGCCCTGTTGTCGATTGTGGACTCGGAGGCCGTTGATTGGCCCAACAATTTTGACTCTCCTACAGTCACTGGAGTGAACCATCGGTGCATTTTAGACACCTCAACTAGGCAAGTACGTTTGGGTTTGAAAACGTGCACGTTTTAATCTCAGGCAATTTAAGGCATGGTTTGGAGGCGTTCAGAGACCCCACAGAGAATAAGTATATTCTTTTAAAGACGCAAAAGGATCCAATTTTAAAGTTATATATTATATATAGTTCCATAGAGGTATCATCACTTGTGTCTGACTAGATGGTTTTTGTAAAAGTGCTCATAAGTATCATGTGACATTCCTTTGTCGCTGACGTCCCAAAACGTGTTTTTTCAAATGGGCAAGGTTGTTAAGCCAAACCGTCTGAATTGCCACTTTGCCTTGTGATGTGGACAAAGCTTTTTTCATCAAAAGTTATTGATAAGTAAAGAAAGATGGTGAATTTTTAAGCTTGGAGAAGAAATAAGAAAAGATGGAGTATTCAACATGTCGCGAGCGTGGGACAAAAAAAAAATCTGAGTTCCGACGGGAATCGAACCCATGACCTTCCGTACACCGGTCGGGCGCTCTAACCACTGAGCTACTGGGAGACTCGTGGTAAGCATAGGTCATATTTGCTGAGTATAAGACAGTTTGTTATAAGACACGTGACCTGTTTCCCTTGCTTACGTCATCCCTATTCCACAAAGACTCACATGCAGGGCTAATTCATAATATCCATCTTAAGAGTAAAAGAACTATACCCAAGAATATGCGCTGCTCTTTCATTTTCTTTGCCCCGTTTTAATCTGAATATTTTGATCGTTCAGTAATCATTTGCAGGTCACGTGACTGAAATCTGAACGTCAAATATGTCACATATTGTTAAGGCCTCCGAGAAAAAATCACTGGTCAATTTTCATAAACATCGGTCAAAATAAACCGTTTTAAGTGCCACTTAGCCAAATAAGCATGTGACCCATGCCTTAACTTGCTTGAGATGCATCTTACCCATAATCGGCTACACTGGCACGATCGAAAGCACTTATCAAGTCATGAAAAGCGGAGACATTGATTTGAAAGGGCTTCCAAAATATGACAGTTTTAAGAATTAATCGTTTTATTGTAGACGGGTAGGATGGACAACTTCGGAAACGCTGGTATCGCTTTCGATCTTTTCTGGTGTAAACTATGGCCTAATAATGAATATTTGCGAAAAAGAAAACACCTTAGTTCAGGCAAAAGCTAAAATCGAGGAAAATAGATTGCTATGTTTTTCCTGAACCAATTGAGGCCTCAGGGTCTGAAAAAATGATCTTCTCTTTGCCTAAGCCAAGATCTGATATTCTAAAGAAATCAATCTCTCAATAGGCTGCTGTCTTGTGGAACTCCTTGAACAATAGCATAACAGCTGTTGACAGTCTACCTAGTTTTAAGAAACTCACTAGGAATTTAAAGTGAAATTTTTATGGTTACAATAAATTACTGGTTAATTTTATTGTTTTTGTATTAGAAGTATTTTAATGTTTTTTTCTTTCTTACACAGTCGACCACATCAGCTCTGCTGTAATTAGTTTCATCGTGTATAAATAAATGCTTATTATTATTATCATCAGTCATCATCATCAGTCATCATCATCATCATCATCATCATCATCATTATCATTATTATTATTTTATTAATATTATTATTATTATTAAAATATAAATGATTGTCAAAATGACTACTGCAGGGACTGATCAAACGACGTGAAAAGACGTGAGTTCCAACTGGCCAATACCAGTGTTCATCAGCCTTAATAAACCTGATGAAGACTGGTATTGGCCAGTTGAAATATTGTAACTCACGTCTTTTCACGTTGTTTGATCAGTCCCTGCAGTAGTCATTTTGTGAATCATTTCTATTTTTATCAGTTTTGACTGATCACGATCTTTCTGATCCGACGTTGAGCAAGGTTGATCGTACACGGATTTTGCAGTGGTTTTATACTTAAACCTCGTATCATTAAAATAGTTATTTAGGACATAATCTACAATGTCTCATCTTAAACCTGTCATTCCCACAGAGACATGAAGCAGCAAACAGTACTTCTCCAGCTTACCTTATTCCTCGTCTTAGTCGCCTGTCATTCCCAGTCAGTCGTGCGTGTCCATGGCAACCACAAGGAGGTGTGCAAACCGGTTCAATCCGAGGTGGCGATAAGAGTTGCAAACTGCATAGAGAGGAAAGTGCATTTACCGCAGTGCACAGGAACATGCCTTTCCGAGGAATCCTATCTTGGCAAGTCTTGCTGGTGCTGCAAGCCAGTCAAGAGGAGGTCACTTCTGGTGCAAATCAACTGCAAGCAAGGAGATTCTTGGTACCTATACAATCACGAAGTACAAGTCCATGAACAATGTTCTTGTTCAAGGTGTTTAGACCACTAGGTAATGAATCTTATTCACCATAATCGCAAAATAAACTTCTTCACCGTGAAATCCGCCATTTTGGAATATGGCACGAACAAGGAAATTATTTGGCACTACGGATTCCGGTTTTAGTTCTTTCCATTTCTTTGTATAAAAATAGTGTACTTCGAATAATGCCCCCTTCCCCCCTTCCCCCGTTTTGAATGGCGGAATTGACTGCGAAGAGATCTATATCATAGTCCAACCCTTTCAACGGCCCTACTGCGCATGTCTTGCCCGAATGATTGACGCCAAGAAAAGTGGTGTACCCTTACGCCTAGGCTAAACGAATTCAGAATTCAACATTTCCATTCAACATCGTTCAATATTGTAGAATATGGCATGTTAAACGTGTTTGATAGACCTGTTAAAGGATTTGGATGATGGTGACGGCGTTCAATTAACAAACGTTCGATTGTCCTCATACATTGGTACTGCAAAGATGTATTCAGTAATGTTCGATGATGTTAAACCCTCCTAGACCTTAAAGGGAATCTCCACTGTTACAAAAAATGGACGCTAAATTGTTGGAAATACAATGTAAAGTCTAAGTTTCAATTCTTTAAGTTGATAAGTGGAAAGAAAGTTTTAGTGTACTAATAAGACAGATATGAATATCACCTATTTTCGCTTTTGAATTTCCCACACGCTGCCATTTTGAATTTTTATGACCTCAGATGTTTGCTTGTATTGTTATAAAGCACCATTTTTTGTAGGCAACAATAGCGGCAATCATTTAAAATGGCAACGCACGGTAAATTCAAAAGCGAAAACGGGTGATATTCATACCTACCTTTTTGGTACACTAAAACTTTCTTTTTACTTGTTAACTTAAGAATTGAAATTTTGACTTTATGTCCAACGACTTAACGTCAATTTGTTGTTACAATGGAGGTTCCCTTCATGGGAAACAACGTCTGTTTCAATGTCGTTTGATCGAAGTTGATTTCAAACGTACGACATCACAGTCTTCAGATAACTTTTTGTGCAGTAACATAAGCGCGAATGGGATGGCGAAAGAAGGACTTTAGTTTTCTTGGGTGACATATCTCGGTTTCCCGTTGTGATGTGATGCCAATTAGATTTCGCTGCTGACTTTTTGTTTTTCGTAAAGAAGAAAACTTGATTGATAACTGGTCCTAACTATAAAAGCGAACTCATTGTACAGAAATTCTTTTTACTCTTATTCATATGTTTCCTGTAGAAGTGGCTAGGAGTGGTGGCCGGTTTAAGGTTCACGAAAATTTACTGAGCGTGATCATTCTGTATACTTTCATGAACTGTACATTTCATCATGTGTTGATTTTACATGAAGAAATGAGAAATTGATCTCTGTTGGAGCTTTAAAAACCTATTCTTTTGTAACGCAGTTTAGCCAAAAACGAAACCGAACAATACGGCCAGTTTTTCGCAACTTTAAAGAAGAAAAGCTTTTGACAAAAATCATTTTTTCAGGGCTCCGGCGCTTACATTATATAATCATCGTTTTTGTTTGCAAAGCAGGCTTATCAAAGCCTCGCAGCGTGGAAATTTATGGATTCTTGTCTTTCCAGTAATATAATATTTTTGTAACGTTGCAAACTAGCTAGTGCATCACAACTGAAAACCATTTTTTGGCGGCTTATGGTGAATAAGGCTTCCGGCTATAGAATTTATAATGGCAGTTAGGCAATTTAACGAAATAAATTTAAAACCAAGGCACATTGGATCCACTGACGCAGACAAGATATAGACAAGATAAAAAGTGTAACGATAATGACTTCAGTGTATTATAAGGACATTTGAAGTGTACATTAAAGACATTTTATTTGCATGCATAACAGTAACTAAAAGTCGCTGTAACTAAAAGTTCTTCTGTAAGCATCACATAAATTGTGAATAAAAATTCTAGAGCATTAAATTGTGCCTGATTTCCTGGTAGAATGACGTTATTCATTGAGGGCAAAAGAGTGTCTTTTTTTAGCATACGAGGGTTTTCGTTATATTCGTTTCCAATTCTTCTTATTTCGAAGTGATTGCGTCAGTCAGTAGTGGTGAGATTGATGACTGAAAGTAATTTTTTTCCCGGTATTAAAAGGTAAAGGCGCGCCCTTTAACCGCAAGTGGTCCATTGTAGTGTTACCCCCAGCAGTATGTTGAGCCAATTATACATCTGGGTGGAAAGGGACAATTTGGAGTGATATTTTTCTCTAAGGAAACAACACGACGCAGTGCAGAGACTAAGCCTTGAGCCGGCGATTCTGTGATCTTTCTATTGGAAGTCGACCGCACTTAAACAACAACATTACGGCCTGTCGACCCGCCCGTCCACTTTTCTGTACGGATATTAAAAAAAAAACTTCATCTTTATGACTTTTGCTTCATAGTTTTTGGAAGTCATTCTTGGCAAAATCGTAATCACGACTGCGCACACCTTTTGCGTATCACCACCGTTAACTTCCCAGCATGTCTAGCAACCTTGTTCCCAGCGTCCTCTCTCTTCATCTCTCGAGGTTGCATGTCTAGTTGTGGCGCCGGGTAAACTAGATGGGCTAAAACTGTGATAAATAAACTGACGAATACAAATAACGACTCATTTAAGCCGAATGAATCCGCACGGACTAAATTGTGTAAAGTTGCATTCACGCTGTAGTGTTAATTCTCTGATTTCACAGTCTTGTTACCAGTGCCGCGCGGCACAACATTTCATGTAGGCCCTTCACATTTTCATTGCAGCTCATTTACATCTAAATTACCCGCGACCTGCTCCCTCCTGGCCTCCTGATTCAGTCGGTAGAACATCGGTGATCAAAATCCTGGGATCCTGGATTCGAATCCCACCGAGGTCAAAGACTTTTTGTTTACCTCAAGGGCAAGGTCGATACTCAGTAGGAAATTAAATGGTTTCCTTGAAGCCGTTAATTTTACACTGGAGAGTCATTTCCCTTATTTTCCAGGAGAATAAATTGTGAAAAGTTGTCTGCAGACTTAAAGTGAGATTTTTGTTTAGAGCTTTCGTTTTCGAACTCATTTACATCAATTTTATGTGGGGATGGGTCGCCGTTTAACTAAGACCCCGCAAACACAGACCAAAAGTTTGTAAACATTGACTTCTAGTATTGACATGACTTTGAAGAAATTTAATGAATCCACCTTAGATGTTACAATCATCAACTGAGTATCAGTAAAAAAATATAAATACCAAAAAAAATGGAAAAGGTTGGAGATCTGTAGTTTTCACAAATTGAAAATTACCGAGTGTTTTTTATCACGTTTGTTAACGATACCAGTTGTGTAATTTACATTCACTGAGCAATTACATCACAGTTCTGGCGTGTTAATAAAATATTACCGGCCATTTCGCTACACGCCGTTGAGGTCACAAAATCAATATAAGAGTTTGGAGTGGAGTTTGGGGAAAAATCGACATTTCTGAAGATTTTCTTCGTATTTTAGTCGCAGTATTTTCTCTGCGGACAGCACTATAAAAAGGTAAGATAAAGTAGCAATTCATTTGCTGTTTTAAATAGCATTTTTAGAGTTCCCGGGACAAATACAAGGCGGACATAACAGCGCTTACTTACATATAACTTCTATGTGATTATAAATCGCCGACTACATGTTGCCTACTTAGAAGCTGTTCATAGTTTGCAAGAACCCGACTAATTTCGTTGTGTTTTATCTGCAATTTTATAATGAACAGTTTTGAAGTAGTCTTTAACTTTCCTGTAGATACTCCGACTCGTGTCTTGTGGTAGTATTGTTACCTGAATGACCGGAACAAAATATCAATAAATGATTGTCCCTTAACAGGTGTGTGTTTACACTGTCCGTTCGGATTCACTGAGAATCTGGAACCAGAGATTTACAAAACGTTTTGCGTTCTTTCAAGTAGATTTAAACTAGGTAATTTCTTAAGAAATAATCCAATTCAAAGTTTTCTTTGATCTACTGCTTGTTAATAAAGGATAACTAAAATTTGTTTGCAAACAAAACGCCATTTATTCTAGTAATCTAATTTGAGTCCAGATCACTACTCCGCCTCTTGTAAGCTCAAGAGAGCAGTTGGTGAAAGTATGTTAAATCAATCATAACAATTAGCCATTTCTTACCAAACGATAAAAGTAGAGATGAATATCTCATTGACTAACTGGTCTCTAAGGGAAAATTATCGCTTAAACGAAAACAAGATTCAAAAGGGTTTTATATGGGTCTCGCGTCGCTAAAGGGAGTTGGCACTTACGGAAGTGTTGCTCAGGGATATTCCACTGAAAAATATAAAATTCTAACTTGACATACTTTTAATATTTCTGTCCAAGAAGGAACCAGGCTTAGAACCACTGACCAAAAATATACACTTTTATCTCCAAGAGGTGATAAGAATTGTAAGGAATGGTTTTAAGATTTTTGATCTTTGAAAAATTTCGTTCTCTGGCTGAAACGTAAAGGGTGGGAACCATTATTTGATGCACTTAGATTAATGAAACAAAGTTAAGGTTGAACTTGGTCAAGTCCTACTCTCAAGCATGTTAAGGCATGGCTCAATCTATTGGCAAAGACCCCCCACGAAGTTAACGCTTATACGCTTTGGAGGCAATGTTGCTTCAACGTTATCAATCACCCAAGCGTTCTAACAAAGGTAATTACCGTCCTTAAATTCGTTTTGTTTTAATTATACTGGTCACGTGCCTCATGACGTCATAATCTTGCTCAAAATGAATTTTCAAATGGGGTAAGAGTGGTAAACCTGAAGTAAAAGAAAGACATCAGTTTTTGTTTGCATTACTGTGTCCATAGTATTCGTGCCCGGAATGGTATAAACTTTTGTTTTGTTAAGGAGATATTGAGAAATGAAATACATCACGTGACCTGTTTTGTTAAATATCTCCTTAACGTAAAATCGTAATCAACCATTCCGGGCAGATTCTCATAGAGGACAACCATATGACTGAAAAACTAATGCATTTGATATTCATCATATGCCATCTCGGCACCCCATTTTAACTTTTATTTTGAAAAAAAGAAACATTCATAACAGGTCACGTGACGAAAAAGTTTGACACTTAAAGTCCAAAAAGGATTAAGGTCATTTAGTTGCATATGCTTGCCAAGTTTGAGAGGTTTACGGTAAATGTCTACAGAGTTATGATTGTTTTTCAAAATTTATGCAAATTAGTTTCAAGCCATGCCTTAACATGCTTGAGCTGCCCTATTTGGCCGAATTACTTACCATAAACGTTAAAAGATGGTACACTGCAAACTGAGCAATTCTCAACTTTTTTTCTGGCGTATATTTGCTCATTAGCTTTCTTTTGCTCCATGAAACCAACCACGCCGTAATCAATTTTCTACTGGAGGAAAATGAACGATTTTCATTTTTTAATCGGAACAACAGGAGAAAAGCGGTAGCCGTTAGATTTTTCTTTTTTCGTTTTGGACTGAATTTCAGTGTTTCAGTGTCTGTTTGCTTGTTTTTACATCCGGGTAAGTTTACCCTAATATATATTTTATTCTCACGCTGCTTTGAATAGCCCTTTTCACAGTTAACTTTACTCATTTGCATTACAATGTATTAAAACGTGGATGTGAGGCAATTTCGGGCAGAAACTCCAGAATTGCCCGAAATTGCCTCACATCTACGTTCAAACACATTGTAATGCAAATGAGTAAAGTTAACTGTGAAAAGGGCTATTCGTTGATATTAGGCCTAGGGGAGCTTAGTCGCTGTTACACAAGGCAATTTTTCCTGCAACTTGCAACGTAGCAGACGACGACAGCATGACGAGGCAAGTTGCAGAATACATGTTACACGCTGCAAAGTATCTCGCAACATTGCGAAAAGTAGAAACCTAGTCTACTTTTCCTGCAGCTCGCAACTCGCAATTTTTTCTTTGCGAGACATGTTGCGAAGAGGGAGCGTTACATGCGTAATTTCGTCTGCAACGTGTCTCACAACGCCGTTGCGCAGAAAAAATAGCCAGGCTCCGCAGTGAGGAAAGGCACGAAAATAAATCAGCGAGCGAAGCGAGCCGTGGACTGGGGCTCTTCTTGTCCTTCCTTCCCCACCACCCTCTCCATCTCTTGGCTCGTTCTCACCCTTTGTCTTTTTTTTTTCGCTCTTTCAGTTTTCTTCCCTCTTTCCCCGACGAGAGAGCCTGTTCACAGGCTACAGAAAAAATTGCCTCGTGTAACAGCACCTTTAACCAGATAAATATGTGTGCGTAAAAGTGATCGCAGTATCCCAAGGGCAAGTTCTAAATCAATAACACCTATAAGAAATGCAGGTGGAGTATATTGTCAGCCTACATTTGTGTTATGATAATGAAGTGACTACAAGTAACACCTTAATTAAGGTTTTTTAAATGCTTTTTTCTGTTAATTACCACTCATCACTAGACAGCGATCGTTTTATAAACTGTTTCGCGGCGGTCTTGTTGGATGGCGCCTTTATAAATGCTTAAAATATTCGTCTATTGTCCGGTATGGCCCCCGGGGGGGGGGGACTCCCATATGAAAGTGACGGGGATGCTCGTCGTCTCGCTTAGGGTTGTAAATTGCAGATTTTGGTCTCACTAAGGGTGTTGAGGACGGAAAGCCAATATTTTTACCCACACAGGTATCGCTTAGGGTTGTGTGTGAACAAATATCTATATTACACTGTGTTAGTGGTCTAGAGCAGCACACAAATCGCCGTTGTTAAAATTTACTCATAGAAGTCAGCATTTAACAACTGTATAGCTCTTATTTAGTTGTCTGTTTTTGCATGGTCTCCCTTAGGGGTTAAATAAAGCCGGAGCCACGCCCAGATTGGTCTCCTTTAGGGTGTTAATTCTAATTTTCCGACGAGCATCCCCGTCACTTTCATATGGGAGTCCCCCCCCGGGGTATGGCCGTCCGCAATACGGGCATGTGGCAAGCCGGACCTTTCTTGTTCTCCTTCCATGAACAATTTTCAGATGCGTTGCTAAAGAGAACACTCTACAATTGCAAAGAAAGCAAGCAAGCGCCGTTTGACGAGACATAACGCTGATAACGGACCAGAACAGACAATGTCCACAAATGTTCCTGGGAATATTTAACTTGAGACAAATGCAGCATTGATCACTGGGAAGTTTTGTCAGTGAGAAGTATTTGATTTGAAGTGGACTGAATTGTACTAACAGTGGTTTTTAAAGGGGCTTCCTTCAACATAATCCGTTTTTCTTAAGATATAAACATTAGTAAAGCTTGGCTCAAAAGTTCGTTATGCGAGAACTCTCTAACGAACGGTTATCGTTTAGTATTTCAGTTTGAGAAATCTGTTTTGCTGCGTTTTTCTCACCTATTGTTTTCGTGCCTATACAATAACTTTTGAATAGTTCCTTTAAGCCCGGCTCTTCTTAACGAGCGCACCGCACATTGTGACATTTTATCACACCCCGAGATCATTCAACGAAGTGGAAAACGAGTGTTCGGTTTATTTATGCTGTTCGAGAATTGACTGGCTTTTAAAATTGCGTTTTGAAAGAAAGGAGTTGTGTAAAACACTAAAAATGAAACACGCGAACAGGCCTTTGCTGAATTTTCGTTTGTGTGTCAGGTGGAGATGTGTATTCTCGACTTTGAGGGAAGCCAATGCCCAGTCAAAAGTTATGTAAATAGCCATGACGACTGAATGTTTTTCTTTAACCCAAATGATATATGCAGCGCGAAATTTAAATGCTCCGTTCCTTTTCAGCTTCACGAGAATTGAATGGGTTAACTGCTTTTTGAAAGAAAGGAGTCGTGTGGAACAAAATGAACCACGCGAACAGTCTCTGGCTGAATTTCGCGTGTCAGCCTGCAGATGTGTATTCCCGTTGATATAGTCTCTGATTAGCAAACTTAAATGTCGCTGAAACAGGTATAGATGTTTTCTACTCGTTCTGTAAGCTGAAAAAGTAAGCTGCCCTTTTTCTTTGTTGTCCGGGTGTTGAGCAACATTCATTGCCATAACCACCCACCCCTGTGTAACTATTCGTGCCGTGACAAATGTTCCTCTTACCCTCTCCCACAGGGAATTTTGGCGGTACTTTGCTTTCGCTGAAGATTCAAACTTACTGCGAGTGCCGTCATCGAAAATTTTGAATTTTACCCAATATGGCCAGTTTCACACCAGTAAACAATACCTATTGTTTTCGAACTTGATCCTCTTTTCTTGATACTCGTTTTACTGTTCCGCAACCTAAAATTTTCCAATAGACTTCCATCAATTATACTTTTTAGGGAAACTATTCCTTGATCCTCAGCACCATTGTGTTTTAGATGGCAACCACTGGAAACTAGTATTTATAACTAATCATACCTTTTTGGTACGCTTCGGCAGCATATCAGGCGAGTTTGGTCGAGCCATGGTTCGTATTTTTATACCTTACCTTTAACGTCCTTAAAAACAGCTATCCTTTATACTTAAAATCTCTAAGCCGTTAACTTTCACTAAAACTATTGTTTTTGTAAATGTCTTATCTTTGATCATATCCCCTTAAAAATCAACTCATCACCCAATCTTCCTTCCAGGGATGCGTTTGAGTCTCCCATTTCTGCTGTGTGTGTTTGTCGCTGCACTGCACTTCAACGCAGATGCCGAGCGATTTTCAGACGCCAGATATCAACTGGGAAAGGCGCTGCTGAGACGAGCGCGGGAAATCAACGAGACGGGACAAAGCAATGGCGACGAGTTAGAAGATAATGAAAGTGATATGTCAGAGGAGGAACGGGAACGAGTTCAACAGATTGACGCAGCGGAAGACATATTCGTCGGTTCCGGAAATCACTTGTATGAAAACCAAGGAAGGTCGGAGAATTCTGATTCGAAAGGAGAGGAAAATTCGGGCGATGAAGACATCGAGGCTGATGAAACGGAAGAAGCTGACAGCCCCACTTCCGGCGACGGTAACGAAGGAAATGATGATGACGATGAGGAGGAAAAAAGCGAAGACGATGATGATGACAGTACGGAAAAGAAAAATGATAAGGAGACTACAGAAGACGATGATTCAAGCGGTTCAGGCTTGATTGAAAACGAAAACGCCGCAAGACGATCCATGGACGCTTCCGGTTCAGGATCCGGAAGTGAAGAGCAAGATGATGATAACGACCAGTCAGGATCAGGAGAAAGTACCATTCAGGAACTTGCACCCGCGAATACCTCCCAGGATGAGGCCAGCGGTGCTGCAAAAGAAACGGAAGAAGACGCTTCTAAAAAATCGGAAATAGAAGAAGGGCGTTCCGGTGACAGCGACGATGAAGAAGAAAGCGGAAGTGCTGAGGTGATCAGAAAGGGAATCGAGAGCTTGAGCCGACTTCTCACGCCAGTGGCCAGCGGTTACGACTTTGAGCTGTTCAGCGGTAATGCGCCAAAGAATGACCAAGAGAAGGAGAGTGAAGCAGAAGGTGAAAGCGAAAAGGGGGATAACGATGCCACAGAAGAGACCCACGTCAAACAATGCAAAAGAGTCTGTGAAGATCCCATGACTTATGAGCAATGTGCTGTGCCTCGCTGTGATTACAAAATGGGAACCATCAAAGACTTGTGTATTTATCTGTGCAAACACCAGACGCCTGTGTGTCGACAGGAGTGCGAGTAAGTGGCGTATTATTTTCGCAAAGTGAATAATCGTAATAAATGTTTTGTGTAGGTGTCATTATGAGGCTTACAAAGGAAGCCAATCAAAACAACTAGCCTTTCTCGGCGCCAGGTCCTTGAACAATTTATTAGTAAACCTTATTAGCTGGGGGCTGGATTCCAGATTCTTTTCTAAGGGGTATTTCTGGCTCATTTACTTAAATTGCGCGAGATATTATCTCATATGATATAATGTCATATTATTTTGATGAAGAATTAAAAATTAGGACTTACAGAAGCTCTGGCTAATTTTCCAAGAATGAAAGATACTCATTTGACACCGTTAATTGACTCAAAACTGTTAACACGGACATAGAAATTTCCAGTAGACGACTTAGACATCAGGAAAATCCTGAGTAGCTGAACAAGTAAACGTTAATGCAGAACGATAAACAACTTGTTACGAACTAAATACACTAAGCACTGAAGCGTTGGCACGGACGGTTGTATCGATCCATACGGGTTAGCTTATGCCGATCAACGACTTGACTTAAGAAAAGATCAAACATTTCAGTCCAACCTTCATTTTGGGGGTCTTCTTCCTCCTGCTGAAAGCTACAGCTGATTGGTGAATAGATGCTGGCGGTTTTTATGTCAACAGACTTAGGGGCCGATTACATAACGAATTTCAGCCCGGGCTGAAATTTCGGTCCGCAAACCGGGCTGAAATTTTCTTGCGATTACGGAAGCCGAGCTGAAATCTCTGCCTGGCTAACCGGGCTGAAATTCGCCATGTGATCAGCCCCTTGTCAGGCCGGAGGAACCCTAAATAACGACCATTTATTTAAGTATGACATAGCAAGCAACTAAGACAAATTAAAACATATAGAAAGTTTTAGTACTACGTAGAGGCCGAGATAATTCAATTGAATGTTAAAGGTATTGCATTTGACAACTACCTGTTAAATTAAAATCGGGTGGTGTATAAAATATTTAACCGTCACCTATGGTGGCTATCTTATAAACTTAAGCCACAGCTTTGCTATAAAACCCAACACTTTTTTTCTTATTTTCGTATGAAATGTACGGTAAACTGTCCTTTTTTACATTTAAATGCCCAATCGTAGCATGCATGATACAAATTTGTCGCCTAGCAACAGAGCTAACAGTGCGCATGCCTAAGAGAGCTACAATAGGCCCTCGATCTCTTTTGGTCGGTGCTTAAAACAAAGAGGTGCTACTCGTACATTTAAACGAGTGGAGCTCTTGGGACGAGAATGCGCTTTATGCAATCTCGTACCCAGACTCTATCTTTACGCATCAAAGACAGTTGTGAAAAGGGGTGCGCTGGGTACGAAAATTGTCGACAAGCCTTCTTACCAGAGTAGTTTCGCCTCTTTGTTTCTGTTAATTACAGATACGGGTGCTTTCCATTCGTCCAAAAATTAAGTTTGAAATTCTGATTTTTTTTCGCCGGCGAATGTAACAAAAACAATTTAGTTGACCAATTCAACGGCAAATGGAACAGAAATTTTCGGCAGTACTGAATTTTCAGGAAAATGAGACAACCTTGCTAGGTATAACTAAATTTGAGAAAGTTCGTTACGTAAATTTTTTACTCTCGCAATTCATTCCAGATATTTTGGTTTAGTTTTCGGGTGAATAGAAAGCGCTGCACACTTTCCAGACCACAACCTCGTTCCCAGGGTCTCTCTTCTTCCCGTCCCGCTCTAGGGGAGGGGAAGAAGAGAAACGCTGGGAACGAGGTTGTCCAGCCCATTGACATTGATACGTGCAGCCAAGGTTAAGCTAGCCTTTGGTTTCAAGCTCTAAATAACATTAATGACTATGAAAGAGGTGCACACGCTTGATAAATCTGATAAAATGGCTTGAATTTCCCAGACTGTTAAATGTCTATAGCGGAGGCACCTTCAGTTCAACATATTTCTAACACGTTCATTAATCAAATATTTCCTTAACGTGAAACCATGCCCAGCTCAAAAAGATAGAAATCTAACCACAAACAGTGAATCCAGCAAGCTGTAAAAAATCTACTTGTGAAATAAAAACTACAAGATAATACACATTTTGTGTCTTGATTACTACCCGCCTGTGTTTCTCGTAGCGTAATTTGTTAATTATCGAGAGGCACTCCATTTTCCGGCTTTTACTGTGGCGAGACTAAGTCAACTTTGTGTGCAAGAGGAGCAACAATGCTTATGACTTGATCAAAACTACATTTTACTACTTGAGAGAACCACGATTTTCTTCCTAAACATGTCTTTTCAGCGACTAAACAGGGAAGAATGTTTCTGCCGCAGTGTTTCCTAGTGTAGTATTCCCTAGGGCTGCGTTTGCACACCCCCACGTGAAATTGTTGTTCGGCGGTGTTTTTGTCCAGCGGCGACCATTTAAACGTATTTATCCGTATTCAGATAGCGTGAGGACTGGAAAATAGAAACCATGAGGTTTAAAGTTCGGAGCTTATTCAGAGCATCTGATTGCGAGTTACGAATGGTTTTTCGAGGGCTTCTCGGTTCCAGACCTTTCATTCATAATGGCGTCACCAGTTCCAGATTCCACTCAAGCCTCTCAAAATCAAAACGGCGGCCTTGCAAACAGCTAAGCAATGATTCTACTCTCTGGGCATTCGTATCTCGAGCTAACTCAAGCAAAAATTTGCCTCATTTCTGCTAGCATAAGCGCAAGCACACTTTCCACTAAACTGAAAACGGCAGCAACAAAAACGCAAAAACAATTGGAAGAACAAACACAGCGATTGTTTTTGTCTGATTCTCTGTAGCAATCATAAATGCAAACACAACTTTTTGTGTTTTTCTGAAAACCGCTGCTTGTGTTTGTGTAGAAACCGTTGTATTTGTGCATTTATGTCTTTGCTTCAGTCGTTGTCAGAGTTATTGGCAGGGTATCTGCATCCTTAGACAATGAACTTTACCCCACGGTGTTTCTCTTATTGACCAAGTCCCCGGTTGCTCAAAGCAGGATTAAGTTAATTTGAATTCAGTCTTACAGCCAAGTGATGAAGATTCTTGCAAATCGTTTTTGCTCTAAATTTGACTTTGGCTGCTTTCAAATGGCCACTTAAAATAAGCCGTGAAAAACTCTTTTCAGCAAGATAAATAGGAGCCTCGATTAGCGTTTAATCCCGGGATATCGTTCATCCACTGGGAGAAGTTGCTTTATGCTGGGTATCCTGTGATGGGCTAGAATCCCATCCAGGCCCAGTAGTGATACTCCTACTCACATTTTGCTGGGTATCCTGTGATGGAGTAGCATCCCAACAAAGCGAGTAGTAATACATTCTCGACTCCAGAGCTCTTTTGCCAATGACTGGCGTGAAGCCAGAAGCGTAAGCACTGGGGTCGAGAATGGTCGTAATACTCCCACTTACATTATGCTGGGTATCTGCGATGGACTAGCATCCCATCTGGCCCCGGATTTATGAAGTCATCCTTAGCTAAGATGTCTCAAGTATTGTCGCGTAACAATAAGCTATTGTTACGAAACAGTACTTGCCATGAATCTTAACTTAGGAAGCCTTTGTAAATCCGGGGCCTGGTCGTTTCGTAAAAAAAAAAAGCCGGATTGAAGCTCAAAGCTAAGATCGAAGCCCGTTCAATCTTTTAGATTACCTGCCGTTGCCAGTGCATCTCGGACTTAAGGACGGTGCCTCCTAATACAGATATATTTTTGCAAAGGTTGCAACTACGGGAGAAAAGTAGGTCTTAGCAAGCGCTATTGGAATCCAAAAAGAAAAATGTGGGTAACCACACATTTTTCAGAGATAATTAAGCAACCATAATTCTAAAAAAAGCGTTAAAATACAAAGAATGTGTGGCAATTTCTTTCTAAATTTAAGCTCAATTATCTCTGAAAAATACGTGGTTACCCCCAATTTTCTTTTTGGATTCCGAAAAACCTTGTTCAGATCTGCTTTTTCCACATAGTCATAAACCGCGCAAAAGTATTGTTGTATTAGGGGGCAAATTCCTTAAGAAAATCGAATATCCCTGGATGCGCAGAACGTATGCGCAGTAACAAAAGGAGGCACCCTCCTTGAGTTGTAGGAAAAGGCTTTCAAACTTTTATGGAAAAAAAAGTTTTATTAACATAACTGTACAGGAGATACCAACTTAGGATGTGTAAATAATAGAAGCTTGGGTTTTGATGCACAAAGACAGATTAAATGACTTAATTTAACTCACGTTCACCACAGAATCATCGAGTTTTTAAAATTAATCTATATTCCCTTCAGAACATTTTTGCATCAGTAGCGGTCCCACGCTACTAGTATTGGATGCTACTTGCCGCAAGTTCATTGTGGTGACGCAAATCTATAGCATTGTTTTCTGGAATGTTAGTTTCACAGCTCTCATCACTACGCTTCAGTATTGAAGATTCTGAGCCTAAAACAAACGGCTCAATAGCCTCTCTATTTAGTGCTTGCGCTGCGAAAGGTCTTGCGGACGGAAATGAAACATCAGCAGATTCTCGCCTTGGTGGATGTGCGGTTACTTGCAATGAAACACAGTTGTTACTTTGTGCAGGATTGTTAAGCATGTGGTCGCTAGCGGTACCTGTATGTCTCTCATGCAAGCCATTGTTCTTTGCCAAATCATCAGCTGTTGCTGGAGATGCATTAATCATGATGGCAGCATTTGCTGTCGAACTTGGAACGGCAGTCACTGTTGATTTTATTATCGGAGGAGAATGTATACGATTCAGTCCTAAAAATAGAAAAACAGTTCGCAATTCACAACACAACCAATATCAAAAAGGAGATAAAATCAGCGAGCCAGAAAGATCAGTCAGTCAGTCAGTCAGTCAGTCAGTCAGCCAGCCAGCCAGCCAGTCAGTCAGTCAGTCAGTCAGTCAGTCAGTCAGTCAGTCAGTCAGTCAGTCAGTCAGTCACAGTTATTTGTTGCATTCATCCTCTCATCCTTCCCATGTCAAAACCTCCATCCCGTTCTCTCAATTTCTTAGACTTCGGCGTTTAGGTAGTGATGACTCCGATTTTTCCAACAAATCCGAGGAAATGTGCATGTCATTTTTTCAAGAATCGTGGCTATCCTGATTCTGTTGTCAACACAGCTCAACACCGTGCTCAGCAGATTGATCGACACTCAGCACTTCAAACGTCACAGAAGGAAAAAAATTAGAGAATTCCATTTACACTCACTTATCATCCACATAACCTCGCAGCCAAAAACATCATTATAAAGAACTTTAAGTTACTTCAAAATGACAACAAAACAGGAAGAATCTTTTCACAACACCCTTTAGTTTCATTCAAACGCGACAAAAACATAGGGAGCTTTCTAGTTAGAAGTGTACTAAATCTGATGATCAACCAGGTACTTTTAAATGCGCGCGCAAACGATGCAACACTTATCCTTTCATTCAGAATGCGGACAAAATAACAGGACCCAAGCGATCGATTAAAATCACTGATCGTTTTTCATGCACCTCTGCGAATGTTATCTATTGCATGACATGCACTTTATGCAAAAAGATATACATTGGTGAAACAGGGAGAAGATTAGGGGACCGTTTCCGCGAACACCTACGAGACGTTGAAAGAAATGACAAGGACACATCCAAACCAGTCGCCCGACATTTCAATCTCACTAATCACTCTAGTCAACATATGACGATCTGTGGCCTTTCCCTACACCAGGGTAACACGGAAAGCCGTAAAAATCTAGAACAAAAATTCATTTTTCAAATCGACACACTTAATCCCCACAGTATCAACGAACGCTTTTCATTCAATTAATTTATTCTTGTTTTCCACGTTGCCATGTTCCCACCAATAGCGTAGCTCCACCACTCCCTATATAAACCAAGTGCAACCCACAATTCCTTGATTTGCTCTGACGAAGGGCTAACGCTCGAAACGTCAGCTTTCAGTCTCTTTACGGTGGCCAATTTACCTTATCAACTCAGTTGATAAATCCAAAATTTTGTTTCACGTCCCCACCGACGCAGCACCACAGTTTCTTTAGAAACTAACCCCCTCGCAGTCAGTCGGTCGGTCGGTCGGTCGGTCAGTGAGTCAGTCACTGGACCTTGAGTGAATCAGATATTTCGAGATATTGGTCCGTCAGCCAGTCCATCGCTGATCAAATATTCAATCTGTCGGTCAGTGTATCGCTTGGTTAAACACTATTTAAACAATAGAGTTCTTCTATCGAAAGCACTATCTGTGATAGGTTGCCCGAGGAAATGCGATGTTCAAAACTAATATTAGCCCGAGAACATAGTTCGAGGGCTTACATGAAGTTTGAACATCAAATTTCCGAGGGAACCTATCAGACATAAGGCCTGAGACAGAAGGAATCTATTGTTAAATTTTGAGCGAAAATTGCCAAAAACGGGCACTATGCGCTGACAGGCGACCGCTGAGGAGAGACACTATCGCGTCACGTGATCGATTTCGACCAATGGGAACACGCCAAAATTTAGCGTTGTACTATAAAGTCAGTTAGGTCCACAGGTCAGTCTCTCAACCAGTCCATTGGTCAGCCACATATTTAGTCAAACAAGGGGGTTAGGTTCTAAAGAAACTGTGGTCCTGCGTCGTTGGGGAAGTCAAAACAAAACTTTGAATTTACCAGCTGAGTTGATAAGGTATATTGGCCACCGTTAAGAGATCGAAAGCTCACGTTTCGAGCGTTAGCCCTTCATCAGGGCGAAAGGGCTAACGCTCGAAACATCAGCTTTCGATCTCTCTAAGGTGGCCAAAGTTTTGTGTTTCACATATTTAGTTAGTCCATTTAATTCAGTCAATCCACGCGAAAGATCTCATCGGTCAGTCAATTCACCCGTATCCAGTCTACCAATGGGCCAGATACGTCTATCAGTAAGCCTATCTGCCGGTCAGACCGACAATTAAAATTTCAGTCGCATATCAAGGAACTAAGTTAATCAGGCAACCAGCCACAATCACTTTAACAGTCGGTCTTAATTCAGTCAAATTAAACATGTCCTAAACAGATGCTCTAAAGTCACTCGCTGAAAACAACAGTTTTACTAAAAACCTTAATTGCAAGACAAAACTGAAGTTTAAAAATAGATTGACCAAGTAAAGGTACTCAATAACTCACTTTCGTCGGCCTTCACTGGCAGATCTTCCGGGGAAGGTATGACTGCAGTACTCTTGGACCCTGGTTGTCCTGACGAAGGCAAAGCAACAGATTCTGCGCCTCCTTCACGAGACCCATAACTCTGAGCCCCCATCAAAGAAGGGTCCGTTGGGCTTGGTTGAAAATGTCCCGTCGATCCGAACCCTTGAGCGCTTGCAAAACCTGTCATGGGGCCCTGTTGCATTTGTGCCAACTGATACGCATTGCAAAAAGGTGTGTACAGAGTAAACGGCACTTGAACTGGAGCTTGCCACGGGACAAATGGCACAGGTGTATACAAAGCAGGATTCCATGAGGCGTTGAGTGAATTGAAACCAGGTGCTTGATCAAAGTGTTTCTCCTTAGGGGGTGAAGTGCGGTTTGTTTGCTGCTCTGTTTTCTTCGGAGTGTACAAGTGTCTTTTTACTTGGGACAAGAGATCTGGTGAAAAAAAAAAAAAACCTCAAGCCTTTGCTTTCTTTAAAGTTTTTTTTCAAGAGTAATTATGCAGGTTGTTAACGCCCAAGCGCCCAGCTTAGGAACTTGTGTACACTCGTTATTTTGTCGTCCCCCGTCCCGTGTATGACATCCCGCGCATCTCGCATCGCTACCATAAGATAGGCATTAGCAAGAGAGGATGAACTAAGAGAGTGAATCCCCGTGCCCCATGATAACTACTTGAAATTTATTATTAGCTCGCACCCGTCCTGCGAAGGTTATTTTTCAATTGTTTCCAGGTCAACAATCTAAAATTACATAACGTCATTCTGACCAATGAGGTGTCCTCCTTAAAATAACCACCCAGTATGACACAGAACTAAAAAACAGATTTCAAATAATTTTCATCGTAAGAGACCCATGTACGGGGGATGCTCTCTCTTCCTTCATCCTCTCTTGCCATTAGGGAACTTTAGATCTGAGTACGAGTACGAGTTTTCAATTTCAGTTTGCAGGCTCACTTCACATACCAATCTCATTTCTGGAGTTCCTAGACTACGAACAGTCTCTTTTTCCGCTCAAGGATAGTCGAGCGTAACGAACAAGCGAGCGAGCGCGAATTGTTACGTGACGCGCGCGAAAATCGCCCGCCGCGTTGATACGTGGCAGGCGATTTGCGGCTCGGTACACTCGACTTGACACGCACGTCACGTAACAATGCTGTAGGCTATTTTCGCGCGCGCTTCCTCGCTCGTTTGTTTCGCTCGACTATCCCTGAGCGGAAAGAGAGACTGCTCGTAGTCTATGGAGTTTCTTTCTTTACTGGCAAACAACACGAAGGAGTGAGGTCTCTGGAAACGACGTCACTGGTTTGAAATTCAAAAGTCCTACTTGTACTCAATCTCTTACTCGTAGTACAATCTAAAGGTCAACATTAACCAAGGGAACCAAATTTCAGTTTGAGACAATGGGAGTCACACTGCAGCTTTTCACTGAACCACACAAAGTTTATTCCTTTTCGGACCCTTAAATATTTGTATATCAACAAACGCTGGAAAAAGGTGTCTGGTTTTTGCGCTGGTTTTACTCAGTTACACTTTTGTTCTTCGCGGACCTTTTTCTGCTGTTTGCGATCCTGGCCGTACCTTGCAAGCAGAGGTTTCTTGGTCGCCCTATGTTCTTATTCGCCCGCCGGAACATAGGGCTTTCGTTACTTTTAGGGGACTTGCGCTATATAGAGAAAAAATTGTCTGAATGCACGCGCAAAAATGACGAATTTAATTCACTCGCAAAAATGACGAATTCAATTTTAATTGTACAAAGTTTAGAAATAACTAAACTCAACAATAACAAAGCTAACCGTCGTAGAATCAGTGCTTAATCCTAAACAGAAGTATAGATGAGTTCTTAGGCCTAATCACTATCGATCAGTGCTTAACCCTAAATACTGTAGATGAGTGTTTAACCGTTTTTCATTTTGTTTTCATTTGTTTTTCTCGCTAATGAACGCTCGTCATCAAATTTGTCACTCGTCATTTTTGCGCGTGCATTCAAACAGTTTTTCACTGGTTTTTTTCCTATGTAGCGCGAGTCCCCTAAAAGTAACGACCAAAAAAGAAACCTCTGCTTGCAGGGTATTCTGGCCGATATTCATATTGTGGTTTTGGGTTTTCCGATGGTCGACCCAATCGTTCCTCCAAATCCTTGAACTTCATCACATGGTTTAGAGATTTCCTCAAACAGTAGGTACGCGAAAGCAATCGATTTGAAGAGAAAAGTTGCAATTGTTTTGAAAAAGTTAACCGTTAAAGAAACGTTGTCGCCATCCTTCAATTTTCTATAACAGCGCGCGCAAATAATTAAAACTGTGAGAAAATCCAAACATTAAAAATTATAGTATGGACTTTGTAAAACCTACAAGGGCCTCTAAAGAAGAGGAATTACTCTATTTTTTGCAACGATTGCGGCAAACGTGAAACGGGCTTACCCACCCCTGTTTTTTGAAGAGTTCTTATTTATTTATTTATTTATTTATTTATTTTTATTTATTTATTTTCTTTATTTCTTTTTTTCGTCTTTTTCTAATTGACTAATTAATTGCTTTCACCAAGCTTTAGTGCCAACTTACCTCTGTACTTAAACATCACTTAGTTTTACTCAGCTCGATTAGCTTTATAGTTATCCTGAGTTAACATTACCTATTTTTGTATTAATATATTATATTGTAAAGTTTAACTTTTTTTCCTTTTTCTATTTGGTAATAAAGCTTGTTGTTGTTCTAGTTGTTGTTGTTTGTTCTTTTTTTTTTGTTCGTGCATGTTATGCGGCAATCGCAATTTTGGGAGACAAGACAAACACGTTGCCTTGTGAAATACTGAAGAGGCCTTTATAACGCCGTTGCGAGTTCAAATCGCCAGTGTACAGGTGTAAAAGTTCGGCGATTCTCGGTGAGAATTCATGGCCATTTGACGAGAGCGTGGCGCATGCGATTTGCGCAAAGAAGAAGAGCTTTTTTATCTTCTCATCGCATTCTCTGTTCCCACCGCCAAACATTTGAAAATTGGAACCCGGCGCCACGAAATGGCCGTAAAATCGGAAAAAGGAATCGCCAGAGTTCAAAATGGCGATTTCAAATCGCATTAAAACACACTGCTCCCAAGAATCCCTCCTTAGATCACTGCAAACGGCCATCAAGAGTACAAGACAATTTCACTTACCTCGTCGCCCTTTGCGAAAACACGCATGCTTGAACTCGCATTTTGAAGACAACGATAGCATAGAAGGCGGCACCCTCCGTGGGTACTCAGTGACCTTACGAAATCCATACAAGTTCAACTGTCGAACAAAACTCGCAAAATTCTTCGTCTTGAACAGCGCGCTCGATGGATTGTTTAGAATCTCAGCGACAAACTTCTGAGTGCTCGGTATCACGATGCTTGTTCCCTGAGCGCTCCAGTGAATTTCACTGAATTTAGGACTATTTACGATCCACCATAACTTCTCCGGAAAGCTAAACAAGCTTGCATCGGGCTGAGGTTCAGCTGAGGAATGGGATTGCCGGGGTAAAACCCTCGCCATGTTGAAAGCGGTAAGAAACTTGCAGGCTTTCTAATCCGTTATTTTGTTTCCATGGAATTGCGCGCGTCTTATGTGATTCGTCATAAGAAGCGTGCCAGCACGACTCTTGATTGGCTCAGAGAAAAGCAAGAGCACGTGCACGCGCGCATGCACACGTTAGCAATTCCGGTTGATGCTCTTCTATCTTGTCAGTCCCAATCGCTTGCTTCTGAAAACTGCATTTTCTCACCGCAAATAACATTAAATCGCTGTTCTCGACATCCTTGAGCAGGTCTTATATCAAAATACGCGCCTCCAAATAGCAAATGTATTGTTGTGACCATCACCCTTCAGCGCCAACCATCAACACGCACTTGCGTGATACTCCACGCAGGGAGTTACAATAGCTAGCGGAAGTGATGAAGAAAGCGAGTAAAATTCTCACTAAGCGTACTGCAAAGGAACGTGGCGTCCTGCAGCATCAAGAATGAACGATTTTACAACGTCCCTTCAAACAAGGCTGGCAATATCAACATACCGTAAACTGCCGCTGGGCTTATGCAACTTCGTAAGGAGTTTTGGATGGGCTTATAAACGGAGGGGCTTATATCCGGGGGGGCTTATATGCGGAATAAAAAAAAAACGTTTCCAAATGAGCCACAGCAGTGTTGATTAAAAATACGTTTTTAATTTACCAGTTTTTAATTAACCTTTAAACCGCCATAATAATTCGAATTCATTTCAATTTTAACAACAAAATCAAAACTGTAACAACACGAACGTAACCAAAACGTAACAAAACAGAAGCTCAGAGTTCATCTTCGCAGTGTTCTGTGACAGTGCGTAATATTAAGGAAACAAGGTAAACTAGAGGGGGGGCTTATAACCGGATACTTTTTTTATTTACAGGTACATGGGCCTATAACCGGGGGGGGGCTTATAAGCGGCAGTTTACGGTATCTTATCCTAGTGGCTCGATTGAGACTCACTGGCCGTGGTTACACCACCCTAGATAATCAAGATTTCCCAAGTTGCCGAATTTCATTCTAGCATTCTAATCCAGCAATGACAAGACTTACCTACGGTATTTCCTCGTCTCCATTTGTGTGTGCGTGTCAGCGGCTTATCGAATGGCAACAAACATGGTCAATAGTCTTGGGACGCTTACACAAACCTTACACTACAGGCACGAACTCCACCTCCCCCCGCCCCCCCCCCCTGTCCCCATGCCGCCCTATACAATATTGATTACAAGCTTCATTTACAACCATGTTGGACAAGAGCGGGGTAGTGGGTGTAGAAAGTGTGGAATAATTGAACAAACTTCGGAGCGCTACTCTACAATTTTGGATCCTCTAGTTTTGGCGCGATTTTGTAAGGTGTTCCAAGGATTATTGTCCACGATGGTATTTTTCCCTGTGAGTCCACACTCCCACGGTTACCAGCTTCACGTACATGTGCTGGTTGTTTCCTGTAAACAGTTTAAAATGCACAGATTGGAAAAACTATTACCTACGTAAAATGACCCACTTACAGAAAGATTTGGAGGTCCAGTGATTGCCTTAAACCGCGATCTAATGTCCCATTCACACCAAAGCTTAAACACGTTTAAAAGCTGTTTAATTAAACAAGGTTTAAAATTGTTTTCTTTATAAAAGTTGTTTGCTGATTTTTTTCTACTGCGAATTTAGTGCAAATGAAAAAACAAGTGAAAGCTCACTTGAATTCTTTGTTTAAACTAATCATTCAGCTTTCTGTTGCTGAATTTCATTTTGTTAAACCTGATTTAATTAAACATGTTTTGCTGGTGTGAATGGGGCATAAGTTAGAACTCCTTTAAATAACCAGCCCGAAGAGTTAAACGCCCGTTGAAAGAATTTTATTGGCGTTTTAAGACGGGACTAAGATGCACGATTTGTGCACGCTTTAACGCGCAATGTTACAGAAGTAAAGCAGTGAGGAAGAAAAAACAAAAGCGAACACATTGCCTATGAAAACATTTCTTGAACTGACCAAAATAATGTTTGAGGGCCAAAGGTGTTTTACATATGTGACCTAAGCCAAAGGCAGGTGCACACTGAGTCACAAGCAATGTTAATACGAAATACAATATTTCTTTCAAAGATGGCACGCGGACACGCTTCACCTTCAATTCTTGCATTGGCTTACATTTGTATCGGTGCTTGAATTTAAAAACAGTTACTATCACAAGTGAATGTCAAGGGCAAGAAAAAGAAAAACGTCTTTGCTCTTTGATTTGCGTTCTCAATGTTTACATCGACTTTAGCTTACGATTGTACTTGAGTTTGCGGTTCACATGTATTGAAACCACACTTTTAACGACTTCACACTCTGACAGGAACGGCGTATAAAAGCACTGATATTAACAAGCGAGCTTCGCTAAGACGGCCAAGACGGTCGGTGGGTGCTAAGCTTGCATGATAAAGAACAACAACCCGTTGCGTGCAGTTATGCATCTCCAGGATTCTTCACGGGAGTTGTCTACCGCTAACTAACCGGACCATCTGGAGTAAGCCCGTTGGTACTCGTCCTAGAACTCCGGGTTTTCCTCAGAGGAAAACAAAATCGCGCGCTGAAATGACCTTCCATTTGTGTTACTTTTACTTAATGCCATCTCATATTTATGTGTTTCAAAAGATATGCTACTTCATTTATGGGATTTTTGTGTTTAAATTTAACCCAAGCCCAGTGGCCCGGAGTTTATTGTTTGAGTGAACAACTGACGCCACAACTACTTCCCAGAAACCGTGCTTGGATGGGAACCACATGCTTGCCTCTCGTAAGGTCCTTCGCTACATCCGAATAACGTACGAGTCACTAAAAAAGAGGCCAACAAAACAGGGCAATTAGCGCAAATATCAGGCTTATATGAAAGGATTTTAAACAACAGAGGACTAGAACGCTACGTTCAGTTTTCACGATCACAACCAACGAGAAGAAAAGGGGGGTGGTGGGGGAGGGCTAAGGGACATGAAAGAATAAGCAGCCTTTCCAGCACTTCTCACGACGGCGATAACTCGGAGCAAGTTCTCCGGTAGTTTAGCGGTTACAACATCCAAACGGTGAGGGGAATGCCATCGCTCAACTACTGTCGGGGATTTGCAATTCTATCTTGAGTTCTCGCTCTCAACAAACTAAACTGACCTTATTGGATTTTCACGTTTCGGGGTGAAATTTACGTGCTGAATTCTAATTGAAAACCTTCTCAATCTTCGAGAGAATTTCATAAAGAGAAAGCAAACCATAACCACTTTCTGGCGATTTTTCTTAGCCACAACAAGGAAACTTGAAAACATCAGCCTAATGTTTTCAAGTTTCAATCCATTTCTATTTTAGCGATCCACAGCCCAATACACTTATTTATAGTTTCAGAAAACTAGCAGAGCAATTTTAATCCTTTTAGCCCCGAGATAAATCTGCATAATTATTCTCCTTACTGTTCTCCAAAAATCTTTTTCTGGAACTAATAAGGAGCATTTGTCTAAATATCAAGACATCTCATCCTTGCTGACCACTTGCTTTATTCTCATCGCTTGAATGTTTGAACAAGTAGTAATGACGTAAAGAGAAATTTCATTTTCGTCACTGTTAGTGCTTAAGGGGTTAAACAAAACTGAACCATTATTTTTGGTTTCCTTCGACTGTAATGTCTTTTGGCAGTTTTGACATAATCCTAACATAAGTCAGATACCCCTTGATAAATGCCATAATTTACCTGTGAGTGATGTATCGGACCCAGCGAAAAGGGTTGTAACCTTTCTCGCGGTCCTGCACGCGCAGATAGCGGATTTGTAAACCAGAGCAGATATGCATCGGAATCTCAAACTCCAAGCTAAAAACATAGAAAATATCGACAAAACACCAAGTACGTTTTTGTGTAAATTAAGATGGAGATTCACTCAGTCGGCTCTAGTTTGATAAATCTAAAGGGCGTAAAATTCCTTGTAATTGACGTCAATCCAATTTTATTCCCTCTTGGTTAGGGTTATTCAATAATCGGCGTGTACTGGGTGTGTCTTCCCACATTTGCTCCAAATCTGGGGATGTTTACCGACCTATTGGCCCCACATAAGTACACGAAAATTTTTGTCATTTTGGCCAGAAAGCACAAAATCCAGAGCACTGAAATATCTCGAGCAAACATCACTTGCTTTCTTTGCCTTACAAAACATTAGCGCTCATGCACTGCCCCAAGTTGTACTTTAATATTTAGATTTTTCGATACATTTTAATGCGAACATTTGTAATGTATATTTACATTTCTAGGATTTCTTGTTGCTTTACCTTGTATTTATTACGCAATTCAGCCTTTTGGCTGTCATTTAATTACTTTGTATTAAACTCTGTAATTATTATTTTTACCCAGCTAATTGCCAGTGATACGGCTTCTGACCAGAGCTTGTGGCCTGTTGCACAAAATACGGCTATGGAGCGAGAAATCAGTGTATTTAGTGTGGAGCAAGGGAGGGAGGGAGGGAGTCTAACCCGGGCCTATGGTGAACGTAAGATGGTGCGATTTTTGTTGCTTATCATTACCTTTCTGTGTTACAGTGCACTAATACCAGGAGAACTAAACACTCTGACCGAGCCCTTCAACTCACCTCACCGGACCGATTTCTTGTCTTGTAGATTTTCGTTTCTCACTCATATGAACCTAACGAAACAATAAAAGAAATGAAAAACTGAATATGACTGGAGTACATATATCATTGACTGTGAAGAAAATGGAGAATACCATTGACTGTGAAGACTTGAAACAGTGGTTGGCCAGTTTTGGCGAGTTTGATATGTGTATCAAACTAATTTCCCTCAGTAAGTGTCGGTCAAATTCCCAGCTACTAGTTTATTCTATTGTTTATAATTATCTGTCCTGTTAATGTCGTTGACATCTCGTTTGTATAGCTCATGGGTGTTTGGTCAGCTTCTTTGTTCTAAAGTTAGTTAACCAAATGTCTCACATAACATAATGGCGGTTGGGTGCCCGGGATATCCAGGGCCCTCCACTGTGGTCAGCCGGCCCCCAGATGGACTACTCCATTGCTGGCAAATCCCCGCAACCCAACCGGGAGCCCCACACGCCCTAAGCCCGACAGCAACTGAACAACCGCTGACCATCAACGCTTGACAACTACATGCTCGTTGTTGGTTAACTTGGGTAAATTACATTTAACCTCATTTTAAGCAATTTCTAGAGTGAATTCTCGGTATAGTTTTTACTGCAGGCGAGACATGCAATACAATTAACCTTGACGGAGGCCGATACTTCAGAGCCTCCTTGTAGCTTTGCTATGTTCCAGTACCAGGCTTTCTCGGACGACTTATATTCTGCTGTCTGTGTCCCAGATGTTATCCTATGCGACACAGTGTCTGCTGACTTGGGCACGGGTAGTTTCATAACAATGTTATTGGCACAGCTACACAATAGAACATACAAATAAATAAACAAACACAAAATATATAAACAGCTTGCTCAAGGTAAAGTTAATTCGCTAGGGGTTCAGCAAGTTAAGGCTCGCTATACACCTGATTGATGAAACGTTGTCGGGTGCAAAGTATCAACCATGAACGTTGGAATTCTGGGAAGACTTCAGTTAGGTGTAAAACGTGCTAAAGTGCACAGTGCAGTAAATGACTTAGAATTGGGCGGTTACACAAAGTTTGTTAGTTGTATCAGGATTCGTTATACGCGTAATGAAGTCTTACTAATCAATGTCTGTAGAAATCGTAGGTTCCTCAAGGTCCTACCTTATACTAAGGTCAAATACTCGTTACTCATATACCCTTACACTAGAATTACAGTAGCCAGTTCTACAAGATGTTTTCTCGACACTGGGGATCGTCATTTATGTGTTCACATACACAGATTGCAAAGACTAATTATAGAATGTAAAGAATTATTTGTCACATTACTTGGACGAAGGAATATTGCATCTTAGCTTGAGCACAGCCTCAAGGGTCCTGAATATAAACAACAAAAAATGTTAGTTCAGTCAAACTCATCCCAGGGGAATAAGTTACTGTAACCTTCAAAAATGCCACTAGCTGAAAGAGAATCATCAGGGTTCACACAGAAACTGGAAAAGAAAATTCCATGACTTTTCCATGACTCTTAATCCGATTCCATGACAATTGACAAGGGAACTGGTGAAAACAACAAGTGAAATGCCCCACTGGGTGAACGTGTTGATGCTTGACACAAGTTTCCTAAATTTCTTTACTTTTCAAACATCAACTAAAAATAAGTTTAGGGAAAATCTTAAATTCCACGACTTTTCTACGACCAAAACAAATTTTTCTAATTTCCATGACTTTTCCAGACCTGGAATGCAAATTTCAAAATCCATGGCCTTTCCATGACTGTGTGAACCCTGAAATATTCACTCCATAAATACACGACACTGGCGTTTGTTGACTTCTAGGTCCTTTTACAACATTTGCAAACTCAGAAGAGCAGAATAACTCACTTGGAGTCTTCATCTTCGTCAACGAATGCAATCAAAGTGAAAGGAAGGCTCGACTGAAGAGTCTCTGAAAGTCTGTACTTCATGACGATAAACTGCGTGGGAAAGAATGCAACGGAACACTGAACTCAATAAATTCGTTAATTATGTTTAAATCCAGCCTTCTCCAATTTTATTAGTTTAAGCGTGTAACTTACAATCCTCCATTTTGATAACTATTTTAATTCTATAGTGTAATTACCCTTCTACTGTTTGTAATTTTAGTGTATCTTAGATTTAGGGAGTTTGGTCGCGATTGGGACGAAAGTTCTGTTCTTTTCTCCCGCACTCACCCCCTCCCCCCCCCCCCCCACCTTTAATTTTTTCTTTTTTTTTTTTTGCTATTTGTTACGTATTGAATTCTTTTGTTAAGTATCTCATTGTAATTGTTGTGGCAAACGCATTCAAATATAAATAAAATATTTAAAAATAATAAAGCCTAAACAATGTGTAACCCTGGACAATGGCTCCAGTAACTTCTCTCGCAGCAGATTTGCGATGGAAAAATGTCTACTCTAAATGCCCTGCAGTTGACATGGCGCCAGTCGCCTGGTCTCCTCCAATCTGCTAGACTTGTGTCTTGAGTGAAAGTTTTGTTGTTGTTGTTGTTTTTGGCTATTCAGTTTCGACTTCGACTTGTCTTCAACCAGTATAGCTTTAAGGGCTTTGCCTCCTTTTTTACTGCGCATAAGTTCTGCGCATCTCGGGATGGTCAGAGCGACTTGGGCGTCTTTAGGACGGTGCCTACTAATACAAAGGTATTTTTGCGCGGTTTATGACTACGCGGTAAAAGCATACCTTAGAGAGGGCTGTTGAAATCCAAAGAGAAAATTAGGGGTTACCGCGCATTTTCCAGAGATAATATAGCTTAATTTGGAAAGAAAATTCTATACATTGTAAATAAACGCATTTTGATTAACTTGACGTTTCGTATGCTAGACAACATAAATTTTCAAAAGTAACCGATACAGTGTTTGAAAACTGTTTATGTAGTTTACAGTAAGGGTCTGGAACCGAGATTAAGAAAAACGATCTTAACAGTAATTTAATAGCTCGGATTGTCTGTCCTGAAAAGCTGTAGCTAAAAAAAGCAACAGCTTCTCACTGCTAACGTTAATATTTAAAGATGGTTGTAGTTCTTGAATCAGCAAAGTCTCCTTTATTTTACAATGAAAGTCCGTTTTGCCGGACGCTAAAATGTCAAAATGATCCCATTTTATGTAGTGACCAGTGGTTTTCATATGATCAGTTATAGCTGACGTGTTCTGACGTTGAAATGTTCAGTTTCTCTGTCATGAAGTCTACGTTTTGTTTTACCTATATAGAATTCAATGCAATCCCAGCAACCAGCTTTGTAGATAAATTTAGACATTTGAGAGCGGTTCAGGCGATCCTTGTAACGAAAGTAGGATTTGATGCGGCGTGTGATCGTTTTTCTTAATCTCGGTTCCAGACCCTTATTGTAAACTATATAAACCGTTTTCAAACACTGTAAAGGTTACTTTTGAAAATGTATGTTGTCTAGCATACGAAACGTCAAGTTAATCAAAATACGTTTATTTACAATGTTTATCACCGCTGTTTGTGTTTTATTCTTAATCAAGCTACGATGGCCTAAGAACAAATGTTTCTATACATCGTTCTGTATTTTAAAGCTTTATTAGAATGTGGTTACCCACAATTTTCGTTTTGCATTCAACAACCCTTGCTAAGATCTGCCGCTTTTCCCCGTGGTCATAACCTGTGCAAAAATACCCCTGTATTAGGATGCGCCGTCCTTAAATTACCTTTTTTAAAACACACTTTTAGCAAGAGAAATAATATTGCGGACTAACTTTTTAACCTGGACCAATGATTTAGTTTTTGAGCAAATGGATCCAGATGGCTAAGTAAACTAAATTAAAGAAATTCGTATTTGGCCGTGTACATGCATAGGGTTGTACCCAAACCGCAGAGACTGTGTAAAATGCCGATTGCTTCCAATGCTTTACGTGTAGTTGTAAACATAATGTATGTTTCATACCTCGCCTTCTGGTGGCCTGACTACAAGTGTTCTTGTTGTTTCAAAGTTGGACAAGTTGACTGACTCGTGGAAGGTACAGTTGTCAAGTCTGACAGCTACACTGTCCACTGCAACAAAAAATGCTCGTGATGATCAGATAATTTTCCCTTCCCTTGAAATAGTGCTTGAGTAAAACTATTCTGAACAGTTTCAGTCACTGTAGTTTTGATTTGTCTACAGCAGGCTAGATTACGAGCAAGAAAACACCTGCAAACGAGCGCAAAAGCCCGGGGAGGTACTCTCTACAGTGGGCTATACGGGGAGGCTCTGCCCAAAAGGGCTAAGGGAAAATTGTCATTTTCGTTTATGAAAGTGTCGCAAAATTGGCTGATAAGTGGAAAACACGGCGGCTAAAGCGAAGTATATGAAAAGGTGCCACATTCTGGCAGAAATGACTAAGCAAAACACACAATAGTTTGCACCCTTTGAGCAACTGAGCCAGAACGACTGAAAGCCTGGGGAAAAAGTGGCGATTATAGGAAATTTTAATATCTTGGCTTATCCTTGAGGTATAAGGAAGGGTTGCATTTTTGCTCTAGGTACATGAAAGGGGTACCATTTTGGTAAAAATTAGTATATTATAGGGTAAGGGTTTGAACCTCTGGGCGGAGCCTCCCCGTATAAATCGCTATCTCGGATCCTAAAACAGGCTACGACTATCCCTGAGCAGGACTACTAGCAACCTAAAAGCAGACATATGTATCACAGTGCTACAGGCATTCTAGCAAGTTTTTATGGTGAATCAAAACGAAAGAGCAAAGTCCTTATTTAGTCTAACGGACTGAGAAAGCAAGGAGCAGCTGTGTCATACGAGTCCTTCCTTCTGTTTGAACTCAAGTCGACCTGACTTCCCCTTCTCAAACTCAATAATAATTCGTCAAGGTTAAACAAAGGAAATCATAACCGTCAAAAGTTACTGGTAACCCTGTGGAGGGCCTACCAATGTGGATTCCGTAGCGAGAAGCTACTAAGAGTATTACTAGTTCACCTACATAGACGTGCATTCATAGACTTTATTTTGACTTTACTTCTTCGAGAAATAAATAAATAAATAAATAAATAAACAACAAAAAGATATAGTTATATATGCACACTAAAATATCTAATACTAATATATTCGAATTTACAGCCGGTGGCATCCTAGGTTTAGTTGCCGTAGTTGTTGCTTAAATTCAGCCCGAGAAATTGGTGTTCTGGTGTTGTCCGGGAGGGAGTTCCATAACTTAGCAGTACAGTATCTAAAAGAATGTGAGCCATAAGTAGTTGTTAACGGTTTAGGAAGGCTCAGAATGTTGGTACCTCCCTAGTAGCGATGTTAGTAGATCACAAAGGCAACGTGTCATTGCATTAAAGGGACAGTATCCCGCGAAAATATTTAACATTTTTTCCATGTAGTATTAGCAACTAGCACCAAACATACAACTAAATTGGATAAAGAGAGTCTACAAGTAATTTAATCTGGGGATGAAGTGAAGGATTACAAAAATGGAAATGGATAACAGATTGTTTGATTGCGTAAAATGATTTTCATAAATCAAGTTGCGATTCTGATGAAACTTTGTTCCCTTAAGCTGTTACTTCGTCTCTCAAGATTACATATTTCCTTGTTTTCATTGCTTTTGGCAACATTTTCTTCCCACTTCAATACAATTATAATAAGGCAAGCTCATAGGGGTCCCAGGCCATTCTTCAGAAAACATGATATATTTGCCCGGGATTCTCTCTGTAATTTTACCTACTGGTTCCTACTACTTAAAACCCAATACTACACCCAAGAGGAGATTGAGAATGTGGAACAAAGATTCATTGGTTTTTTAAGGAAACAACAAGACATGGAACCACAACACGGTGGGAGGACTTCTATTAAGAAAAAGTTATGCACCTTGGAATAAATATGTAAATAACAGTTGCAATTGCCAGGCATTTTTTTTCTGTTTAGTCAGTGGAAGTTTGCTCAGCGTACCTTGAGACAAAACATTGGATTTTCCAACAAAGAAATCCTCACTGAGTCCGATCCTGACTTCAGGGTTTCCGGGAATGAAGCACTTCATTTGAATGCAGCCATCAATTTCGCTCCTTAAAATGTTTCCCTTTCAAAATGAACATACAATAACAAACAGAAAGCTACTTTAATACTCAATACAACAAAAAATCACGATTTTAAAAAAGATCACGATGTTTTTTTAAATTTGTAATACATGTTTTGATGTGACTCACACCTAGATGTGAGTCACATCAAAACATGTATTACAAAATTAATTAAAAAAACATCGTGATCTTTTTAAAAATTGCGATTCATTTACTGTTTTCTCGACAACAAAAAATAAAATGAACAATATCGACAGACGTTTGTCTTCAAATGAAGGGTTATTTTGTATGGAAGTAAAAAGAGCATGGCCACATGGCCAAAAACTCGCAAATGTTGTAGTCACATGACCAATATTAGGTCAATTCATATAAAATCTGAACAACAAAAAGATCTTAAGGAGATATGCACAATGGAAGCAGAAAATCACACCCCCCTCAATACTACACACCACAATACACACCCTCCTCCAACTTGTGCAGATGTTTCTTCTTACCCAAGTTACGGTCACTTGAGTCAATAACTGACAACAAACCAAGCACTGAAAACAACTTGAAAATTAAGCTTAAGTTTAGGGGTTTCCCTAATGTATACCGGGAAGGATATAGCTTAAAACGCTTTTACTTTATACATTTTGGACGCTTATCTGTGACTTGTTCTACTGATTCGTGCTGTTGTGATTTATGAAATTCTCCAGTCAACAAAACCAGCCAAATGCTCAATGATATTTCGTCTTGAGGTCAAAAGTTATCCGTTTGCAAAACTATGACAATCCTAGAGGGTTAAATAAAGGCTTAAAAGGGCTGTATCACAGGGATTTTGCTCGCGTTTCACCAAAACCTTGCTAAATCTAATTATGATCAAATGCCTTCGCTGACACACAAAAAAACTGAAAACCAAGAGGAGATATCAAGTGAATTTTCGCAAGGAGTCCAAAACCATAAAAAAGTTTTTCAATGATTTTTGCAAGACACAAGCACAGAACTTGAAAACACTCGCCGAACGTTTTCAAGTTGTAAGCACATGCCAAATCAAGAGATGAAGTAGAGATTATCAAAGAAAAGTTTGAGCTGACTGATATTTGGCGCGTTCTTTTCCATCCTGGACATGCATGGTTTAAGACAATATTTCAATTATTAATAGTTTCACTGGATTAGTATGCTGTCTGAACAAGAAATGGACCATTATTTTTAGGTTTTCATTACATGATTGTGTGTACATGTGACTATTGGCTTTTCAGAGGGGTACAAATGTGAGCCAAATGCCGTGGTTTTAGCTTCTAAAGTGCATCCGATCCCAGCGGTCAGGTAATGTGGGCTCGTGTTTTAGAGCCCATATTACCCGACCGCTGGTCTCGTTGTACATTTTTAAAATCACGGACAAGCGGCCAGGCTGCTAAGTATGATTCAAAATGGTGCGGCGTGCAGTGTTGAATTTTGGCCCTATTTGGAGAAGAATTTCAGTGGGATCGGATGCACTTTAAAGGCTAAAACCACGGTCAGTAACTCAACTTAGTGTTATCTTTTCATTGACGATTTTAAAAAAATACACCGTTTCTGGAATGACCTTCTCCTTTAATATATGTACGTACACTATGCACTTACATTTGAACCAATCAGTACTGTCAGACGCTCTAATAAATCCATAAAAACTTCACTTTTGTTTTCTTTCTAGGTGTACGCAAGACAAAATAACAAAAATATCAGAATTCAAATTACAAATTCCTTTGCACAGTTAATACAGACACCCAAGGTTCATAGCCAAAAACTGAGGTTTCAGTACAGTTGAAAAAAATGGGTTACTTTCTCTGGGACCAAAGGAATTACCATCTGGCTTAAGGTCAGCTGGTGGTATGTCAGACAGGTTCCAAAAATAACTGCTGAGGGACTGTTCAGATAGAGGGTAGGGTGTGGAATCTGAGGGGGAGAGTAAAGAAGAGATGGCTTCAGAGGGAGGGGTCACCCAAGACATAAATTAGGTGTCTGATTGACTGGTGGACAATAAAAAACTATGATAAGAATCCTGCGCAAGCTTGGAGTTCATTTTCACAATATTACCAAAATGAAGTGTTTGACTGTTTAATGGAGGGAGAGAGGGGGTGGGCATCCTGGAAAAAATGGTACTACGCACTCCCCCCCCCCCACCCTACAAAAATGAATAGTCCTTCTTAGATCACGCTGGCTGAACTCGACACAATACGATGTCTCAGTTCAGATGGTCACCCTGCCTCCTGCTGCCTTATTCTCCCACACCATCTACACGAAATGCACTAATAACAAAGAACGCAAATTACCTGGCCTGTTCAAAAAGAAGTAGGGCAGAATTATAGTCATGATGTCATAACATTTAATCAGCCATTCCTGGAGGAAACGTTTGGCTTGTGTAACACAGATGAAAGCACTTATCTTTATCTCACCACTAGGAGGGGTGGCCAATGATGTGGGTATGTGTCCCTGTGAATGGTGTGGCTTTAAGCAGTTTAGTCCAGGATAGAGTATAGAAATCAGCTAGTTCAATGGTCTAGGGTAAGGTATCATTTATCGGGAAACTAATCAGCAGTAAGAGTTGACCCTTGGCAAGTCCCAGGTAGGGTAGGGATTTTTGGTGTGTATAGTCTATAATAGGGCCACAAAATGCAGAGCATGGTCTGGTATAGGGTAAGGGTTTTAGAGTCCCAGAGGCATGTCCCCAACTAACTGTTAGGTCAAACACATAACACATACAAACCTTGCCCATCTTTGGCAGTACAACAGGTTTGTTGGCAGCAGCACATGGCAGGGACATCCTTTCCATTCCAAACTAAGAAAAACAAAGGAAGTATTAAACCCCTCATCTTAATTTCCTAACAGTTTAAAGAATCCTAAATAATTTACAGGAAAATACTGCTCATTACTTAGCTTTTACTCAAATTGAAGGGTCTAAAAAATAAAAAAAAAAAATGGCAAAAATTGCAATGTTGTGACAAAAATAAGACCAACACTCCAAACTTGGCCAATTTTTCCATGCACTGCAGGTTTTGTGTTCTACACATTGTCTTGTTTTAATTTTTTTTTCACCTGTAAAGCAACCTTGAGAACAAATGCAAGCAATGACCATAGTGCTGTTTTGGTATTAGCAATTTGCTGAGGTAAAATCTTTAGAAAGCTGGTCTTTTTGGCACAAAAAATAAAATACTATATGTATGAACAAGGTTTTCATTATGAATAGAAGTTAAACTAACAGCATGTTGGATCTCTTGATAGTTTGGACCCAGCAGCTATAAGGATAATTATGTGTATTCACTGATCAAAAGTTGTATACTTATTGACTGAGCATTGGTTGTGGTGCATGGTCCTTACATGTATTTTGCTCAGTAAGTCAGTCAGTCCGGTAGTCTGCGTTGCAGATGAAACTAAACCCCTTGTTACTGTAAGTTATACAGCTGAGGGTTAGATGACGTCTGTGATGCAGGTTATCAATCTGGGTGAGTGTAGTCCTGAGAAAATTGTTGGTGCTGTTTCGACAACCTGAGTGGAAGTCATCATCAGATTGTTGAAACTTCAGTCAATGTCACCACAAACAGTCCTTCTGAGGATTACACTCCCTGAGATGATCATACTTCACCAACTTATGATATGACTCCTGGGTTCAAACCATTTACATTTCAGCCCTCCCAATCAGTTAAAATGTGTACAGTACAAACCACTGTTCCTCCAGTGCATTGCCATAATGGCTCCTCAGAAGTCGCCACTATTTCTGGCTGGTTACAGACATATGCTTTAAGTTTTTCTGTTGATGTGACCTGCACGTAACCAAAATCCTGTAAGGAAGACAGTCATATGTCAGTGTAGGGCACAACCCAATTGCAAATGTAACATTACTTTTCTCTCAGTTATTCATGTGTTTGGTAATTGCAATGACATTTACATTGTATACATTTCATTTTCTGTAATATGTGTTCAAATGCAATTTAAATCAATTGAGGGGTGAAATTGGATATCAGCAAAATAAAGCACAAGTGGCAGCTTTTGTCAGTCCATTTTTAATTCTCACCCCAACGTTTTAGCCAGAAGGACATCCAGGAGTCCATAGGATGCCCACTTAAAATTCACATAAACATGCCCTTTGGACACCCAATAGGCCCTTTGCATGACTTGGTCACATGGTACAAAATCCGCTGAGCTGGATGGCAAATGGCACAGTGGGACATTCCAAAACAACAGAATCAACATGTGAATGCCTGAAATCTCTTTATCTTTTATGTCCCATTGCACCATTTGCCATCCAGTTCGGTAGATTTTGTACCACGGGATCAAGTCATGCAAAGGGCCTATTTTCATTTTGTGGTTGAAAGCTTGTACCCCCCTCCCCCCCACCCACCAACAGAGCCAATGAATGAATCTTCAAATACACATAAGACACCTCCTCACCACATCAGGGGATACCTCCCATAATCTCTCAACTAAACAAATTTTATACACACTGAGTGTATGATCAGGTGAAGAAAAAGAAAAGGTCAATAGTTTAACAACACCACCCGATGATGCAACCACGTGAACTGTGAAATGGGATGAATACTTCAGCATGATCTTCCTGGTTATTTTGAGACCCTGACTGGTGGTATAGCTGGGATTCAAACCCACGACCTGCTTCTCTGTTGTGTCACACCCTACATGTACAAACTGATCTAATCACATGGTAGTTTACAAAATGTTGAGGCTGTTAACAAAATGTAGTTGTAAAAACTGAAATAGGTGGAGAGGGTAGGGATGACAGCCTGACTCTCACTCCCTTGGCAACTTTTTTGACCCATCCTTAGCTCAAGTCGGCAGCTTTAACAGACAAAGGAATATCATTCAGTGCTTGATAAACTTAAACACTCTATCCACTTTCATATTTCTGCAGTGTATCATCCCTGACTTGGATGAGAAACAAGGAATATCAAGGAAAATGACACCACCGAGGGGGTAATCCAGATCTCTAGTGACAGGGATGATTGAATGCCGGCAAAAAACGAAACCTAAAAAAACTCCCTAGGGCTTCCAACAAAACCCCCAAAAACCCTGGACCAAAAATTAACCCCGCAAAAAATCCCATGCCAAATTTCCAAGCCTTTAAGATTTCTACAAACTTAAGGATTACATGATATAACACGAACTAAGCAGTCAGCAGTATCAAAAATCTTGAGATTGTTTTGAATACCCAAAGAAATCCTTACTTAAATTGAGCCACACACAAGAAAAATACTTGCCAAATTCTCCTGCCCAAAAAAAATCCTGGAATCGAAAATTTCAAACCCAAACAAATCCTTTCATCATCCCCGTCACTTGAAATCTGGAGTACCCCCTGGGCACCTGGTCCCCTTCCACTAACCTTGCCTGACTCCCACTCCCTAGGCACCTTTTTTGACCCACCCTTAGCACAAGTCAGCAGCTTAAACAGACAAGGGAATATTATTCAGTGCTTGATAACCTCAAACACTCTATCCACTTGCACATTTCTACAGTGTATCATCCCTGACTTGGAAGAGAAACAAGGAATACCAAGGAAAATGACACCCCCTCCCCTTTCACTAACCCTGCTACAGCCTCTAAACTATTGCCTTACCAGTACTTCATCCAGCAACTCATAAATGAGAGCAAAGTTACACTTGATTGACTCCTCATTGAGAACACCACAGTAGTCTTTACACAGATCTGAAACCCTAGAAAACAAAATAAATCACAAAATAAGAGCTGAAAAGTGACATCAAGACCACCAACAGCCTGATGACTACATGAGTTTTGCCATGGTTCACTGCTTCATGCACTGAACTGAAATGCTTGTTTGGTCCTGACCCTGAATAGGGAAATTTTCATAACTAAAATGAGTTACAAAAAAAAAATGTTAATTTCTGCATGTACATACAGGCAGTGAATCTCGAGAAGATAAACTTCAGAAACAACAAAAAAAAGGAATAAAAAAGATGTTTGCCCTACAAGGTAGATTCTCAAATATGGACCAACTATGGTCTGAAACCTCCTCAGTAGAGCAAAAGACGTGGAGATAATCACTACAGGTAGACGTTGAAAAAACCAGGATCAGATCGGGTAGGATCGGATCGGAACGGACTGACAAAACCTGGATCGGATTGGATCATCTCACAAAACCAGGATTGGACTGGATTTTAAAGGTGGGAGCACTATAAATTTTTAAATCCAATTTGATCCCATCCAGATTTTGTGAGTCCAGTCCGATCTGATCTGATATAGTTTTTGTTAGTCTGATCCGATCCGGCCTGATCTAAATTTTGTCAATTCCCACTACAAACAGGCTGATGATTTTAAAGGCAAAACCAGTATTAGAGAAGGATTGCAAGATGGCTGAATTTGCCCGCAGCACTAATATGTTCTCTTGTTAGTCCATTTCCAGAACTACTTGAATTCCCTGCCTCTAATTGGGCAGAAACATTTTGACATTGGCATGCCTTTTCCATCAAAATGTAACTATACACTTAATTCATGCCTTCTATGCAGAGCTTGTTATTGCCACACTTGAGTTATGCAAAGATGGTTGAACTCCGTTGAGAGAGTTTCAGAAATATTTGATCAGAAGGCCAAAAGATCAGTATTGCAAAATTTACCTGGCTGCAAGAAAAAACAAACGCTCACTCAGAGATTCAGGCTGTGCACTGAAAACTATAGCCCTTTAGTGCAAGTTCAGACAACTCAGCAATTGTCTTTCTTCAGTTCCAATCTTCTTCATTTGTTTGTGCAGGAAATACCATTCAGGGGTTTCAATAAAATTTGAAGTAGGTAGCCGGTTTGAGTAGAGTAACTGACTACATCAACAAGGGCTTTGAAAGAAACTTCCACTAATTACTTCAATTTAGGGGAAAAGTAGCCGATTTCTCTGAGCAAGATAGCCGACGCTTTTCGTCGGCCATCGGTGCTTATTGAAAGCACTGACCATTCTTTCTTGTTGGCAGTATTCTGCTGCTACATTTTAAGTGTACTGTCCACTCAAGGTAAGGAACACACAAGTGCAGCAGTACCCTGGCATACAGTCATCCCATCAATATGGTTCCCTAATTATTATTACGAGGTTAGTATGACCACTTTATTTTGGCTTAAAAATTGCTCATGGAGTCATTTTTCTTATGAAAAACTCCCATTTAACTGGCCACCCATTGATGCAGCTAGATTTGTGTGGACCACTGACCAGCCACATTAATGGCATCTCAACATTGAAATACCAGTATTCAACATCTGACTTTGTAAATACACCTTATTCCAAAGTGGCGGAAAATATATACTCTTTTGTCTCATTGTTAATTGGCCCTTGTTGCCTCAATCTCATCTGCAGAATTCAAAGAAACATTTGGCTTAAAACGAGGCAACAAGGGCCTATTAACATGGAGACAAAAGAATAATCTATTTTCCGCCAGTATGGAACAAGGTGTATAAAGTACCTTGTTAGCACCTCTACAGCAAATGCTGGTGAAATATTGAACTTAGTTGTACAGACAAAATAGAGACCATTTCTTTTGATGAAGATAAAATTGACACCATCAACATTCTGTAACAGAAGGAAAAAGTAAATACAAGTTAATTAATATGACACCAAACAAAAAGGAATCATGTGGTGGAATAGAGTGCTCTATGTCAAAAAAAATTGCCATTTGCAAAAAGTTTTAGATGAGTTTCTGACAACATTTTTACAATGTTTCCACGGCTTGCTCGTCAACTGGCCAATTAAAATTAAAGAACTGTGAGAGGTGAAGTTATCAAATTTCCAGTTTTAAGACGTTGTCAAAAGCTAATAAAGGGAACAGCCAGTAACATGCCACAGCCAGTAACACTATCAAGAAAGTGACAATTTTCTTCATAACTAAATGAAGCTTGATGCCATTCTTGGTTTACTGGGAAATGCCACCCAAGGGGAAAAGTTTCATTTCAAGACAGCAGGGGATTCAGGACAGCTGGGGCTTTAGATAACAGGTGTCCATAAACCACTGGTCCATAAAGAGGGTTCAACTTAATAAGGCAGTTATGTTTGTACATATATGAACTCTTGAAGAAGTCAGAATAGTCTAATATGATTTTTCAAACCGGTTTCATGTAAGAGAACAGAAGAAAGTATAAGAATGGAGATCAGACTGATCTGAGGTCATACTGGTCTAAGTAAATCCCAGTCTTATGTGATAACCCCCTTGGCTTATACTGTAGCACCCCTGATCACGCCTCTGTGACTTACAAAAATGGGTGGTAGACTCTCTTTTGCTGACTTGACTTTCCGGTAAAATATATCTTGAGTCCTTTTGACACAATCCCCTCGATCTTGAAAATAACTTAAGGCAGGAATACTGCACTAATAACACACAAAAAATTAAACTAAGGGTGCATTTCTTTGGGAAAATCCAAATCCGGATTCTTGTATCCAAAAACAGATTTTGCGTTTCTTTACGTAAATCCGAAAATGGATTAATCAGGGATTAGTGACCTGAAGAATCCACACTCCAAGTGGATACATCAGATCAAATCTAAATCTGGATTTTTAGGATTCATGATCCGTGCGTTTCTTTGGGGGATGGATCCGAAAATAGTACATCTGTCAAGCGGTCTTCCATGCAAATTTACTGGTCTCGCCATATTTTCTCTCGATCTTGCATGACAACACATTCGATCGTGGAGGTGATTATTCCGTCCTGTATATTTGAAAAGTTTTCTTCCAAAGTACAGACAGAAGCATTGACACGTCAGGATAACTTCATTTGTGTACCATTTCTGTAATTTAGGGACCAGATTTTGCTAATAATTAGCAAAATAATAATTATTGTGAACACAAATAGTGAGTTCACTTGAACTACTGCAGATACTGTCCTCGTTTATAAATTATTTTTTTTCCATTCTAGTTGAATTCTAGGGCAGCATGAGAGAAATATCGTTGTGATATATATATTGCGTGCCTCCAGCCTGTCTTGTCATGACAAAATAATCCTTTTTTGGAGTTTGCATTTCTTTGGTCTCGAAGAATCCATATGATCTGGGATCACAAATTCATTTTTGGATTCTCCCAAAGAAACGCACCCTAAAACTTATGAACTTGAGAGCTTAATCAGAAGGAAACAAGCCCCAACAGTGTATGCTGTCATCTGCGGTCACATAATGAATTATGTGTGGTTATCACTTATGTAAATATAGCATGTGGTTATGGGGCAGTCCACATATTCACAAGTTCCCCCCTTAACATCCACTGGACGTTAAGGGGGGGAGGGGGTGGTTGGCGAGAGTCGAGATTTGGACGTTAACGCGGGGCATTTCGAGCAAATACGAAATTATTAGTTTTTCATCCTAGAAGTGCCACACAAGTCAATGTTCTCATGTTCGCTTTATTCACAAAGAAGCATGTCAAATAAACGGCAAACAAATCTCCTCACTAGGGTTGTTTAACATAAAAAGCCACAGAAACACAATGCACTATCGAAAAAAGGCCAGATGATCAACATTACATTTCAGTGGTTTTCGGTGGACAGATCTACTTTTCAACCAGACATCTTTGGACAAGAAACGCGTTGAAACAAAATGGTGGCTACATTCTCTTCTCCTTCGCAAAAGATGATGAAACTCGAAACTTACCGATCACAGGAATTTCAGATGAGAATTGAGAAGAAGGCATTTAAAACATGGCGGCCTGTTGATGTTCTACCCTCACCGGCCTACAATCCTTTTTTTTCCCGTAGAAAGCCGTGCAAAGTCACAAAGTGGACATAACGTTTAGATGATTTAGCAAAACAGGTTCAAGGAACTGTTGGTCTTTTTAAATACTCTAAAGCACATCTACAAATAATGTTTCCGTTGTTTCACACATCAGTAGTCTCGCAAACTGTGTTCATCAGACTATTAAAACCGTCGCTCCAGGCGACGTTGGGAAGGTGAAAATTTTAAGTGGATGTTAAGAAGGAGGGAGAGGGGGGGTCTGACCTTAACGTCCAGTGGACATTAAGCGGGGAACTTGTGAATATGTCGACGGCCCCTAAAATCCCTAACTGTGACCAGTCAAGTGAAAGATGTTAATGTTAAAGTGCACCTAACCTCAAAAATGCCCCTCACTAGCTAGCTTGGTCGTGGATCAAATATCTGCAAGTTTTGGTAACTTTTACAGCCCAATAAAAGTGAAATTTCCAGGAGAAAAAGGCAAAATATAGTTGGGACAGGAGCACAGTTTTATTTTAATAGCCCAAATAATATTTTGAGGTTTGGTGGGCATGTGGCTGTGTTTATACCTAGTAGTTCTAACTTTTGAGATTTTAGATGAAATCCTTAAGCGTGGCCAATCAAATGAAAGTTGTTGAGTACTCCGGTGGTACACTTGGCGTGTGCTGTGCGCGATGTTTGTTATACGTCATTTTCCAAAACAAAGTTGGGATAGTGACACGAACTGAAACGCTCAATTCAGAGGCATAACGTATAACTTCGCTACAAATCAAACTAAATTAGGCGTTTTAAAGGCTAAAATAGATGGCAGTGCGCCAGCATTATAACCCCATCGCTACAAAACCACTTTAAAAGGATACAATCGCGAAATATCAGCGTATCCCCACGAGATGACAAGATGAAGAAATTAGACAACATGGCGGACTGATTTTCCGAAGTTAACCGCTGGATAAAAAGCATACTAACCGTAGTCTCAATTATGCGCCTCGGAAATCCAACGGTTCGGACATTTTAGAAAATTCCTATCAAAATTCAAGGAACGCCTTCAGCATTAGCTGAATTTTCAGCATTGCCTAATCGGCTGAATCAAGAGAAAATAAGGGGACAGAGAGGGACACTGCCAGTGCAGGCTTTGGGATATGTCAAGTTCGGTAAAGTTATTTTTAGACGGCCATTTGCAACGGAAGTCTGAATTCAGGACGTCCGCATAAAGGCAACCTCGATCTGTTGTTTGGAGAACCATTCAAAATTTTGCTTGTAATGGCGGACCAAGTGGTGCTACGTTTTGTCGATGAAAACGACTTCGAAAAACATGGGAAATGGTATTGATGCGGACGTTTCGGGAAACAGGCTTCCGTTCATACAACGTTCAAAAGCCAGTCTATAAATAACTTTTGTGGAATTGACATATCCCAGCCAACGCCCTCAGAATCCCTCTCTGTCCCCTTATTTTCTCTTGGCTGAATTTATATTAGAAATGGAGAATCTGCCCGGACGAACGTTGGCAAGCACTTTTCAGCGCATTTTTGGTTCTTCTGTCTCTTTGGTCCGAACTAAATCAAGAGCCCATCACCCTGACAAAATTTACTTGCCCGGACATTTATGCTAATATCTCCTCGCTGTAATTGGCCTCTTCTTAGCACCCGCACACGAGAACACATTGATGCAGAAACACTGGTTGTTTACCATTTACAGGGGCAAACCGGTTGATCTAAGGTTTATACAAATGGTAAGGAAAGCCCTCCCGAATGGGAAATTCCGTTCGAGATAAGCATGTACCATTTGTGCGATTCGCTCTAATTTACATAGAGTCTGGAACTAGTCTGACAATTGGCGTAGGTCTTGGAACTGGTAGAAAAAAGTAAATGGAACACTATTTTCCGTTTGGATATTCCGGTTGGGAATTTTGGGGTACCTCTGAAGACGTTCCGTTTATTTCGGAAATTTTCCGGTCGGGCGAACCAAAATAGTCTTCATTTACATTCCAACCGAAATTTCCGGGTTTTTTCGGTAAATGGTAAACACAGCTCGCGAAACATTTGCATTGACAACAAAATGAAAAATTTCAGAAACATTGCCTTGTTTTGTTTTGTTTGTTTGTATGATTGGTTTTTATAACTCTTGCGAGACAGTGTTTCCACAACAACGTTTCTCTGTTTCTGAACCGTTTGGGGAGGCTTTTAAAATAACACAAACTGGAACCACAGAGTCTTTTCACTTCTCAATTGCTATTGACTGATAAATGGCCTTGCTGCGTGGGCTATTTACTTTGCGAGTCACCGAAAACCATGAACACTTTTCAGTTACACTTTGAGATTACCATAGAGAAAATAAAAGGCAATTTTTTTAGACAAAAAAGCCAAGTGGCTCAGTCACTGGCTGTTTGTTTAGATTTCCTGAAGTTTGAGCTTTTCTGACTAATTTTCATGGCGATCGTGATCAACGAAAATTGACATCAAAAGTCACAAATAGATGTTTGAAAAAATATCGCGGGTGAATTAGAAATAGAGAACTGGAAATATTCATTTCTCTTTGTCAAAGTAGAATTAAACGTACGTGTCTCTGCTGTAAGTTTTGGCTGAAAATTAAATGGCCCAGCGCTTTTCGATTTACTTACATTCTGCATATTAGTTAAACAACTGTTATGCGATTGCCTACTGATCGTATGGAAAAGCTAAGGTAGTCAACAGATGAATTAGCTACCGCTCAGCCTCTTTTTTAACCCTTTTACTCCCAAGAGTGCCTAAAATCAACATTCAAGACAAATTCCAAGTTTCATTTCGTAAAATACTCAAACATAAATAGTACCACATGAAAGTACTGCTAACAGTGTTTCATTTGGTGACACCATATAATTTCATTCACAGACTCAAAGTTAGAGCCACCTCAAATGTCCCCGTAACTGACTCTGGGAATGAAAGGGTTAATTGTATTAGCTATCTTGACAAAAAAGCTGGCATCAGCTGGCCATTTTAGATCTGATGACAGCTTCTTACCCTTCAAGCCTCTAGGAAAACTTCTTTAGTTTTTCCAAACTAATAAACAAAAACTCATTTTCTCTGTGATATGAGTTTAATTCAATGACTGTTTAGACGTGTGATAGACGTATTTATCAGTGAAGTGACACAGGCATACTCATTGGTCAAGGCATTGATTAAACTCATTTTAAAATGTAAAAATAGAAACGTTCAACAGTGTCTTAACGTTGACTTGTATTAGGTTTACCGCCAACCAAGAACGCATTTTTTAAAAAACTCTTTGTAAGAAGAGGAGCGAGAGATATAATTAATAACTATTCCGTGAAAATGTGCGATACCTGAGCTAATATGAGCCAATGTGTGACTTGGAGCTCGAAGGGAAGCCATCAAAACTACAGCATTCTGATTCTACACGTTTATGAATAAAACTTAACAATTCAACCGTCTGTTCCTAAAATAAATGAAGAACTTTCAATAAGTTTCGTCTAATTGAGGGTTGATTACAGGTAACTAAGTAGAATGTTTCCTTATGTAAACCAATGCAAGATGACGTTATTATCGGGCCCAGCGTTTTTTATTATTATTATTATGCTAATGTTCCTTACTTTCATTGGCTGCAGGTTGGTTATTAACTTGGTTTTGTATATCTTCTTCCTTTATCTGCAAAGTCTTCACACGGAAGTTCATTAACTTTTCAAAAGACACGGAAAAGGTATGCTTAACTTTATACGGTCAGATTTCTAACAGGTTCGTAGCCATGACTCTTTTTTAACCAATGACCTGCTGCTGATCCGAAATGTGTAACACCGGATGGACATACGTTCTCGATCTGAAAACTGTAAGAGAATCAGTGGCGAAAGTTAAACTGTTTACCAGATAATACCAGCTAGACTTTTTCGTTCTGAGAACGAATCGAATAAATACAATTGAAATAACGATGCCGTTTTAAAATTGGATCTTCAAACAGGGTTCTCAAATTCAGAGGACTTTGAAATGGTATTGTCGATTAGCTACAAAATTATAAAGCTGGAAGAGATGGGCGAGTGAAAAAACAAAACAGATTACGTTTAGAACTCCCATCAAGAAATCACTTGATTTCATCGTCAGTTTGTAGAGACATAAAAAGAAAGCATTTCTCTCTAAATGCATTCCTCTTAAAAAGAAAAAAAAACAGACAATCCAATCAATGATCTTGCTGTTCTGCTTTATTTAAAAGTCACTCATATGCTGTAAATATTATGATGCCAACCAAGCTAATCTCAGTCAAGGTGAAAGGTAATTACCTTTGCCTCAACACTGCCACATTTGTTTTGACGCTTCTTGTTCATGCACTTTCCTTAACAAGATCGATTAAGCCGGTACCCCTGCTCAGGGTAGTCAACCCATGGCTACTCTAAAGTATGTCAGTTTTGGGGGCACCCAACGGTTCACTCCAGGTGAATTCGAAGTGTCTGTTCGGAAAAAAATAATTACCTTAGATATTAAAACTTAATTGTGGTGAAAACCCCGAGCTTTCAAGATTTGGTAAGATGTCACCTCAAATATATTAATATTTGCACCGACTTTAATTGTTTTTTTTTTCTCAGAGGTACAGAAATCTCCTTTGGAGTGTTAAATAAAGTCAGCTACCTTCTTTGGAAAATCAATAGCGGTCGGACATTCGGGAAATAAGGTCAAATAACTGTCCGTTGGCTAAATTTTCTGGGGTTTGAATTCTCAGCTCAGGAATCAAACAGATTAAATACAATAATCCCTCTCTAAGGCCGTAAAACGATTTGGGAAGGCAGATGCAAACTTAAGGGGAGTCTCCTTTTTGAAATTAATTGCTAAACAGCTCTGGAAATAGAACAGGCTTCGTAGTGGTAACAGACTTCGTTACCACTATAGGGGGTCATCTCTTCTTCAAATAAGTTACTCTTAGACTGACTCTTCTTCTTTTGCAGCTTTGTGATTTTTTTAAAATAAGGAACTGTTGCACTACTAAGACATTTTTTTGCCACCTGCAACGCAACGCTAACAAGGGTGTTGCGAGACAGTAGTCACATATAAATACATATTTTACGTGCAAGGCTTGCCTCGCATTGATGCAAAAAAAGACGACTAGACTATTTTTCCTACAGTTAACTGCAAGATGTTTCGTTGTGAGAAAAACTAGTTTCGAGTTGCCAGAAAAGCAACCTCGTCCCCAGGGCCTTCTCCTCGTTCAAAATGGCGGTCGGAGAAACCCTGGCCAAGGCTGCCAAAATAGCTTCAAAAATTCGTTAGAATTTTGTCACGTAAATACTTTGAAATTTCTTTGTTTCATTTGAACAACGGTTTCAGGTTGCAAAAAAAAAAAAACAAACAGGGCCGCTAGACGCTAAAACCAACCTTTAAAAAAGCCATTTCATCATGTGTCAGGTGACAAAATACTCCACGATTCTAGCAAGCCTCCGACCGCCATTTTGAACGAGGAGAAGGCCCTGGGGACGAGTTTGTCGGAAAAGTAGCGAAGATTAGTCTTAAACTTAACGTAACACTGTGAGATCAGTTAAACCACGTAACATCAAGGTTTTCTGCAGCTTGCCTTGCAATGGTCTTGGCAGTGTCATGTTGCAGGTTGTAATTAAAATTGCCCGGTCTAACATTCAGCGCTTTTAGCGTACAACTCAGTATTTCCTTATTGCTTTTATTTGCTCCCCACTGCATGTTCTTTATTCCCTTCTACTTTTCATTGTTAGTTGTATTCTTTACAGTGCACCATAGTTGTAAGATTGTCTTCTAACTTCTTCAGAACGGGAATCGTTATCTTAACTGTACTCCCTCTTTCTCTTTAATTCAAAAGGAATGATGTTTTTACAGTAAAGGTTGACGATAAGTGTGATGATTGGGGGCAATCATTGCTTCTGCATGATGAGACTCTCTTTCTTCTTATTCATGTTCGTGTGGAATTACAAGGAAGGCGCCACACAAGGTGAGCACACAAACAGGCCTGGGTAATTGTTTGTATCATTATTAGTTTACGGGATTATGGAAGTCTTCGCAGTTGCTGCAAGCACAATAAATGTGCGAATCTCGTAATCAAACGATCCCAGAAAAAGGTTACAAGGGCCCATTCTCAAATTGAATTCGAAAACACTGATATCAGAGAACCCTATTCAACCCCGAGCGGGTGCTGCTTCAGCCTCACTCCATAACTTCAAGAGCATTCGTTAAAGCTATCACAAGCTTATTGCCGCGTTTCCAGCTGTGTGTGTGTGTGTGTGTGTGTGTGTGTGTGTGCGTGTGTGTGTGTGTGTGTGTTTGCGTCTGTGCTATCCAGTCATCTCACCACCAAGAAGATTCGCCACTAACCATCTCGCCACCACAAGTCACCTCGGCACCAACCACCTCTCCACCAGGTGAGGTCATCTCGCCACCAGTTGAGGTCATCTCGCCACCAAACATGAAATACACTAAAATAAAAATGACCTCAATTGGTGGCGAGTTGGTGGTGGCAAGATGACCCCACCTGGTAGCGAAGTGGTTGGTGGAGGTGACTTGTGGTGGCAAAATGGTTGGTGGCGAGCCTTCCTGGTGGTGAGATGACCGTAAACCGCGTCTGCCACACTTCAGTACCTAGTTCTCCACGTATGTTCCCACTTTGTTGTTATAAATTAAACTACATGCACGTCCGTCTGCTGGTTTTCCTTTTGCCGCAATAGCTTGCCAGTGTATGTCAATTAAAGAGGAAAGATATATTATATTATTACCGAAATACTTAATAATCGTACCCTTGCCTTAGCAGATTGTGGTTCCGTGGTGAACAATACACTATCAAGTCCTGGATACCCAAACAACTACCCAAGCAATGTTTATTGTAATTACAAGGTTCCCATACCACGGGGAATGGCAATGAAAATTTACTTCCAGGATTTTTTCGTGGAGCATTTGAGTGGTGCACCGTGCGAGTAAGTATATTTAACAATTTTTCTACAATATCTGGCCGTACATGAACTCAACAAATATTTAACAATTGTTCGCCGAAGGCGAAGTGAATATTGTGGAATAACATTATTCAACAATATTCGCTGAGCCTGTGGAGAATAATTGTTTTAGTATAATTGCTCAGGTGATTATCAAAGCAAATGCATTTTCTTTTTTCTTTTCTCCAGAAACATCAATAATCGCGCGGTGGCCCTTTTGAAAATTAATGCTTCAGTATTATAATCACCTCGCGCGGGGTCATTATAGCAACATATGACGGAATCCTCGACCAATCAGTGCGCGCGGTTCTCTATAATCACCTGAGCAATAAGTGGAGGTGAATAACTGTTTCAGTATAAACCGAGTGGATAGCCAGCACCCAAAAGTTTTTTTTTTTCTAAGAAATGAGGAAAAACTCACACGCGAAATACAGAAAAACGCCGGGTCAGTAGCCAATTAGAGCACACGCCGGAAAGACACTACCCACCGGCTTGGTATATACTAAAAGGTGATATCCCATTAGAAGGGCGCCGATCAGAACGTTTGCCTGCTCATATCCAGACGATATCTTTGTAACAGTAAGTGACAACTGTTATACTATATAACTTGACCACGCATCTGATTCCCAACACATGTTCGCTGTTTTCGAAATTTCAGTTCCCGATTTGATGGAAATGAAAGCCATGACTTACTGCATATTGGGTTGTGTGGTATATAAGCATTCGTCCCACCGGTGTGAGGAATTAAGGTTTGACCTGGATGAGGACGCAGACTTTTTCCAACGTATTTAGCTTTCTCGATCCTTGGGCTAAATTTAAGGGGAAAAAACGCGAAATAAGTCATATTTATACCAAACACACATAACGAGTTCGAAAAGAGAAGTGAAGAAACGACGTGTGGGGGAGTTATTTTAGACCAAATTGAAGGTTATTTTGGTATTCTGATCAAACGATCTCTCAAGTATTTGATACAGTTGACTCCTGGTAACTCGAACCCCGGGTAAGTCGAAGCTCGCGCTGACTCGAACCAAAATTGATTTCCCCTGGATTTGCTCCATACATTTACTGTAATTTTACCCTCAATAACTCGAACCCTCAACAACTCAAGCCTCCTGCTAACTCGAAGTGAATTCCTATTCCCTTCAGGTCATTTTCTTTATAATTTCACCCTCGATAACTCGATCGAACCTTGTTTGTCAAAGCGTAATGAGAAAAAACATTCTCCATAACACTGAATTTATTTTGAAACAATTTTCGAAAAATTGAGCAACATTGTAGTTTAATTTTAAAGTGTCTAATTGTTCTTTGTGTCAATTTCTTTAGTTTCCTGGTGTTTTGGTACACAAAACATGTCAGTCAATAGGTTTTTTTTTTTTTGGTTTTTCAAATTTTATTTAGAAGTTCACGGCTTCGAGAAGGACAACTGAGATTATTTAGACCTAATTTCAGAGCATTCGAACTCATATCACTCTTTGGTTTATTCAGTTCATACCAGTGATCCAAAATAAAACAAAAGCTACTGACCTGTGCATTTGTTCGATATTTAGGAGTTGAATAAGTGGTGTCAGCAGGAATCCCGTCCCCCGATAACTCGAAATCCCGATAGACTCGAACCTTTTTTGATTTCCCTTGAAGGTTTGAGTCATCGGGAGTTGACTGTCTATGTTATCAAACAAGTCGCAAGATAAAGAGAAAGCGAAGAAACAAAATCGTCAAAACTATGCTGCGCTGGTTAAGACGGTGATACCAATTCCAACGAGGAGCTTTCAGTTAGTTTGTAACAGTCAGTTAATGGTTATGAAACTTGTTTAACCCTAGAAGCCCCCATAGTGATCAATATCAAATTTCTCCTCATGATATCAGTGCCTTATAACACAAACAGGTCATGAGAATTTAGGAAATGATCATCAGAGATGAATTGCCTTGATGTTTAAACAAGTTCTCCCAATTAGTCCTCAATAAAATGTATAGAGACCCGTAAGGAGAATTTGCACAGTGATCGTGGGGCTTAAAGGGTTGAAAGCTAAGGAGGAAGCAAGGTAGCTTGATGGCTATTTTTTTTTTGCAGTTGGTACGACTATTTGGAAATTTCCAACGACAAACACGAGAGATTTGGCGAGTTCTGTGGCGAGCTCAGTGGGAATGCAGTTATTGTAACCGGAAACTACACCGTAATAACATTCGAATCAGATGGCCGGAGAGAGGCGAGGGGATTTCTGATCCATTTTACCGCTGCTCCACGTAAGTACAGTGAGGTTTAGATCTGAGATGCTGTCTGCTATGTCGCAATATGGATAAAATCCGTAGGGGAATATTCTGTCCAGATGACGGCTACAAGTGTATTTGTGGACGCAAATGCTGAATAACGTTTCAGCAAATCATAGCTTGTTTAGTACCATGATGATAAGGAATCTTAGACAAATTAAAGGCCACTAATAATTGATGGAAAATCAAATGCTTTCGTTTGTTGTTTTAAAGAAAAAATTAATATTATTATCATCTTCTTTCGAAATGAAATTGTCAAATATGCGCTGCCTAGGGCTTTGGCCCTCGCAATTCTTTTGAAATCCGCGCGCCAAAAGAGTTCTGCTTATGTCAACTTTCCACTCCAGTTTGATGTATGAAACATTTGCTGGCATGAAAAAGGCAGCCACAGCATATTAGGTTGGCCATCGTATTCTACTTTTGTTTGGATGTAAGCGACCAGGAATAAGTGGTGCTCTGTTACAAGTTGAGAAGCCAGCTGTACTTTGACACTCCTCTAAAACAAAGAGCTTCGAGAAATGTGGTTCTTAAAGGCGAAAAACGATTTAAAACCATCTACTGGTTATTATCGATCTTTCTATCAGCTGTATTGTTCGCTATATGCAAATATGATATGTCGATTGTTAAGAGTAGGCGAAATGTTAATTTTCGTTTACTTCCTTTATTTTATCAAGAAAGTCCAGAAGTTCGCCGAAGCAACCATATCGGTTAGTTATCAGCCAATAGAGTTAGTCTCAATGGCGGACTGTATATATACTGTTTCTCTAATTATATTCTGTCCTCTACGTGCCTTGCATTGGTCGCGATTCAACAGCAAAGAGCATATATGTGCGCAGATGAACAAGGCCAGACTATCTTCCAGCCTCAGTGTCGAACGGGTTTATGAAGCTGACAACAAAATATAAATAAAAGAATTAATGTATTCAATGCATTTATAACATCAACCTCTAACGTGATTGTTTCTTTTTGCTTTTCATCAGCTTCACCCAAGTTACTTTTCCCCGATCCATCATTGGTTGTGCGCTCGTTTCCAGGTTACGAACTGTCATGTTATGCAGATGGAGTTCGTCCAATATATACAGCGCTGACAAAGAACTCATCTACAGTGGTTTTTAATAGAACGTATGCTCCGCGCTTCAGGTTAATTAAAGAAGGAAACTACAGTTGCGTCTCCACTAGCAGATACGGAATTGACGTGAGGGAGTTTTCCATCGTTTTTACAGGTAAGAGTTGTTCGGCCAATGAAGATCAAAGTTACCTGTGTATTGACTTAGTTGCCACTCTGTGACTACCAGTGAATGTGTTGTATTTGATACTAAGCAATTATTGGGCGAGGTTGAGCAAAATATTCTGATTTGACAGTGGCGAGTTAAAACGCTTTCTGAAATCTCCGCAGAACTAGTTTCGATTGTGATTTGAAAGAAGACAAACCTTGGCACAAGCACAACAGTATTTGTAGCAAAACAGCTGTGCATCGTAATAAGGTAATAAGCATGAGCAGACCATTGTTCGTAGGCAGTTTTTGCTTTGAGTTATTTGTTTACTCCACAATCAAAACGCCAGAGAAAGTAAGTTGAATGATAATACTTGTTGTCGTGTATGTGCGCTTATCGATGTTCCGAGACTCAACCAACGCGCGCTTCTTTCACTTCCGTCATAAACCCGATTGCAAAAGTCTCAGAAAAGAGAGAAAAGTAGTTCAACGGGTCAATGCAATCAATTGCTGCCATTTACACTAAAATTAGCTTTCCACCCGCCATTGTTAACACTTTTTTTTTCATTAACAGTAGAATTCCGATAACTCAAACTGTCAAGGGAAGTACAAAACCTTGCGCGATCTCGAAACTTTTAGTTAATCGGAAGGGAATAACGTAATTCCAATGAGCGTAAAAAGGCAAATTGCTCTTGGTTCGAGTTAAAGAGAAGTTCAAGTTATTGAGGGTTCGAATTATCAAGACTCTACGGTAATCTTTCCCTTTTCAGCTTTCGGCAAGGTGCCCACAACTGCCCATGCTGTGTGCCACTTGGGGCCATGGGCAGGGAGTAAGAGAATACAATTTTCGACAACTTGTAATACCACTTATTCTAGAGAGTGATTTTCCAGGAGATAGATTCAAGAAGTTCTTCAAGTTAACATGGCTGTCCCTCGTATCGTTTCTTTATAATATTGGTGATTCTATTTTTATTCATTCATTCATTATTATTTTAAGACTGTGGACCTCAATGTTCTCATGAATGGACGTATGAAGATGGGAATGTTGTTATCTGCAGAAATGTATCTTCCCTCGAAGAAGTTGTTCGATGCGCTCCGACAATAACCACAACTATGTAAGATAATATCATGAGGCAGTTGCTAAAATGCCAAACTTGCAGCCGATAATATTTATATTCTGAAGATGCGAAAGGATGACCTGGAACGTGAAAAACAAGTGCTTTTATGTAAACATGACAGAGAAGATTACTGTGGAGGCTCTTAGATGTTCTTTAGTTACTGATGAAGCAAACCTTTTAATAGCAAAAACATAAGTGCAAATGAACAATCAAGACCTCGGTAAGGTTCATCAGCGTCTAGGTTTCTGCCTTTTTGATCACACGTACCTCAACCTTAGTTGATCAGAATCTTATAAAAGACTCGCCTATTAATTTATTCTTTCTTGAAATCCTTTTTTCTTCTTTCGTTCGCTTTTTCTTTTCTTTTTTCTTATCGTAGGGATTTGGCTTCAAACGCTATAAAATCCCTGCCCAATGGCGTTTTTGGCAACTTGACCAATCTTAAAAGTCTGTGAGTAAAAGTTGTCAATCGTGCAAACTTCTAAGAATATAATTATTATGGTAAAGTTAATTTATTGTACTGTCTGATGTCATGGATAATAAAAAGAACGTAAACTTGTGTCAACTTTGTTAGGCACCACCAAAAGGAAGAAAAAAGATTTGTTTAATCGGGGTACTATTTAAACAATAGAGTTCTTCTGTCGAAGGCACTATCTGTGATAGGTTGCCCGAGGAAATTTGATGTTCAAAATAAATATTAGCCCGAGAACGCAGTTCGAGGGCTTATATGAAGTTTGAACATCAAATTTCCGAGGGAAACTATCACACATAGGGCCTGAGACAGAAGGACTCTCTTGTTTTTATTGTGCAACGCTAAATTTTGAGCGAAAATTGCCAAAAAAGGGCACTATGCGCTGATAGGTGCCCGTTGAGGAGAGACACTATCGCGTCACGTGATTAATTTCGACCAATGGGAGCACGCCAAAATTTAGCGTTGTACTATAATTTACAATAGTAAAAGAATTGAGGAATCTGGCAGAAAAATTACGTCCAAATTATTTTTATCCAACGATAATTTATTTTCCTAGTGTTCTTTCTTCAAACGAGATTAACGTCCTAACTGATGGAATGTTTGCCAACCTCACCAAACTGAAAAGGCTGTAAGTCCACCATCATGCTCTAACAAACTAAAAGTCTGTTTTTTATTCTTTTATTGAAAATAGGCTTTCTCAGAATGTCAAGGAAGAAATAAAATAAGTTTTTCCCGCGAAATATATACACCTGCTGCCAGAATCACGACGCCTAGCGAAGACATCGAATTTATAACTGGTTTTGCGAGTGCCAAAGGCTATCACTTCGGCCGAAAAAGTGCTATCTTGTTTTATATTCACATTTTTTTAAAACAATAAACAAAATAGATGATGTAGAATTCTGTTGTTTGCGGCTGTGAAAATAACACCTGTTAAGAATGTTTGTATAGTATGTGATAACGACACGTAAAGTCTATTAATCTCAGAAAATCATACTGTACATGAGTGAGATTTTTTTAAACGAAAAAACCTTATATTACCTTTCGACAGTAATTTGTCTTCAAACGGTATTACATTCGTGCCTGACGGAGTTTTTGTCAGCCTTAGAAATCTGCAATGGCTGTAAGTGAAAATTTTATTCAGCAGTAGGCTCACGGATCAGTTGGGGAAAGGTGAAATTAAAAAATGATGATGCACAACAGTAATTATGGACGGTGCCACCTTTTGTTACTGCGCATACATTCTGCGCATCTTGGGGTAGTCGGGTTTCTTAAGGAATTTGCCCCCTAATACAACAATATTTTTGTTCGGTTTACGACTATGTGGAAAAAGCAGATCTTAGCAAGGGCTATTAGAATCCAAAAAGAAAATTGGGGGTAACCGTGCATTTTTTAAAGATAATTGAGCTTAAATTTGGAAGCAAATCGCCATACATTCTTTGTATTTTAACGCTTTTAGAATTATAGTTACTTGATTATCTCTGAAAAATGCGTGGTTACGCTCATTTTTGTTTTTGGATTCCAATAACCCTTGCTAAGGTCTACTTTTTCCCCATAGTCGTAACCTTTGCAAAAATACATCTGTGTTAGGAGTCACCGTCCTTAATCACTCTTTTCGAAGCCTTCTATGATAACAACTTAATGTAAAGATTACTTAACAAGTGGTGTAAGCAAACTTAAAGTTGCTTTAAAAAGCAGCTGCAAAAAAGGCGCCAAAATTTTGCTTTAACTGGTTTCGAATCCATGACGTTGCAATATTGGCGCATCCCTTTTACCAAACGTCCAGGAAAAGGTCGTTCGTGAAGTGGTGTTACCTGGGTTTGGATGTAGGGGTACCGCTGAGGGTTTCAAAACCCTGACTCTGTTTTAGGGAAAAAAAGCCCTGAAATACCTACCCTGTGTAGGATGACACCCAGCTCATAGAACAAAGAATAAAATACACACTCTCTTGTTTTATACAATTTAAAGTGTTTCAAACAGCAGCAACAGTCCCCGATCAAGGATTGCTAAATATTGTATAAGCTGTATTTAACGCCGACAATCGTACTGACCATTCCCTGTTTAGGACAAGATCAGTCCCTGTTTAGGACAGAATGGGAAAAACATTATATACCCTGTGTAGATCAGAGAGGTCAGAAACCATACCATGTTCGCGGCACGTCCCTTTATCGGCCATATAAGGGACTACACCCCACTGGGGGTATTATCAAATAATTCAGTGGGTCATCAGCGTTCCACCTTCTGCCTCCCCTCTCTTCCTTATCGAATCCACCTTTTGCAGCGTTTGCGACTATATTGCAATTTGTGACGTCTATTGACCAACCTGTAACAATGTTGTTTTTGTGTAGAAATAGAATTTTTATAGAGATACTGTGTAGTGAATTTTTACAGATTAGAATGTATACCTTTTCAGGGATTTATCTTCAAATGTAATTACATCATTACCTGTCGGAGTGGCGGCCAAACTGAAATATCCGGCACACCTGTAGGTGATAAGTAACACATCCATCACATCGAACACTTTGAACACTAGAAGACGTCAACTAACTTTATCATAATGGTACAAACAAGCAAACAAATAAGAAAAAAAAAACGTAAGGTCAAACAGAGAAACAAATGCAAATAAACAAATGTTTTTTATGCCACGGTTTCTGCTAACCATCACAGATCTGTGATCTTGGATCGTCTCTTCAGTAAACCTTAGACACCACAGATTTGTTCATAGTTATAACATATGTTGTTCTACTCATTAAAAGTGCATACAATCATTTCGTCATGCAGAAAATATACATAAGCCAATAAATTATCATTATCATTATTATTATCTCACAACCCCTCTCACGCAACCCACTCTTAAAGGTTGTAATATAGAAACAAGAAAAGAACCGCCGAAATAAGTAGAGATTTTCACCGTAACAGACCCCATCTGCAGGGATTAAACTGCATCATAGACTAAATTAAAATCAGTCACCGACACTATTGCTCTCGATAAGCCTCATCGTCAATTCACCTCTAAGGCATGATAAGTTCATTTTAATATGAACCTTTTTAACATACCATTCATCTCTGAGTGACAACTTACGAGAAATACAACATAGATTGTTATGTATTTTTCTCCTTTTTTCAGGTACCTGAGTTCAAACAATATTCAAAATCTTACCAAGGAAGTATTTGCTCCTCTTTCATCTTTATATAAGCTGTATGTCTGACGCATAACCTTAATGCATCTCTTTTGTGATTTTCTTGGTTTATAATTTTAAGAAGTTGTACATTTAACCGTTTTCTGTTCTTTATAAAGTTTTAAGTACGGGTTGTCTCTCAACTACAGTTGACTCTCGGTAACTCGAACCCTCGTCACCTCCAAGCTCGTGCGAACGTTAACCCGAACCAAAATTGATTTCCCCTGGTTCTACTCCATACATTTAGTGTAATTTACCATCGATAACTCAGTCCCTTGACAACTCGAACCTCCCACTAACTCGAAGCGATTTCCTTTTTCTTCAGGTTATTTTCTTTATAATTTTTTCCCTTTGATAACTCGAACCTCATTTATCAAAGGGTAGTTAGACTTGATACTCCATAACATTGACTTTATTTTAAATAAAATTTCAAAATAAAAATGAGCAGCATGTATTTTTTGAAGTATCCGATTGTCCTGCCTCAATTTCTTTGACGTTCTGTTACACAACAGAACAGTTCTTCCTGTGAGACTACCTGTAATAAGCCGGTGACAGCAGGAATTCGTCCCTCCCCCCCTCCCCATTACTCGAACTCCCGATAACTGGAACTTTTTCTGATTTCACTTGAAGGTCCGAGTTATCGGAAGTCAACTGTAACCTAATGCCCATGAAAAGAGACATACGTTTTTAAATCATGCTAAAAACAGCAAAGGTGCAACGCTGTTTCCTTTCAGTCAACTGAGTCTAGTTCTGGCGCTGAAAGTGCCTTTCGCTCACATAGCGATGTCACAAACGTCATCTGTTTTTCCCGATTGTTCTAATCGATTGGTTTTCCGGAAGAACTCACTGCCTTTACAGGATCCTTAGAAGCGATCTCAGGTAACTTAAGTGGAAACTGGGGAATTTTTTCCTTTTTGGCTGACAAATCAGCTGGGTTGTCTCGAGTGCTGACAGGCCACCACTGACTAGAACTACTTGATTGGCATATATATCCGTTCTACGCTTCCTTGCTTCCACCATAAGACGTTCTACAGTCGAATCAAAATGTCCATGAGTGCTTATCAATCTTGAGTACCCTTGTAGTGGGCGGGGCCACCCCTAATCCAAACGTTCCTCATCCTCATCCTTGGAAGTTCGTCATCCACGATCATCCATCCATGTAATGCTTTCAAGTTTTTCAAATTTATCCTTGGCGTTTTCTTTCCCTTTTGCCTGTTTTCACTTCCTTTTGAAAGCGGGTTTGTTCTTCAGCAAGTTTTATTCTGAGCTGTTCTGCATATCGATTGTCATTTTCTTCTTGTTGGTTTCCATTTTCAGGGATCTAAGTTCAAACAAAATTCAATACCTCACTGCGGATGTATTTTCCACCCTTATATTTTTAAGCAGAATGTAAGTTTACTCTTGAATAGAGCACATGGCATATTTTTTTGAGTAACATGCTCAAAATGCAGCACAGCTGTACTGAAACTTAGGTTTAAATAACACAACATTTTTCCGAATCTTTCAACATTTTTTTCAAGATGTCTTCCGAATCCTTAAAGTACACAGATCGGTCCTTTGTTTTGTCTTCCGCGACCGAGGAGAGAAAGGGAAGGGGGCTGATTTCGCCCCCTCCATAACTTCAGGATAATTAAAGTTATGACACTCAAACTTGGAGGGTTTATGGCACGTACATAAATAGTCTATTTCTTGAAGGTCCACTAAAAGAGATGATGACATCATCGTCATGATTTCACCACCTTGGGTTTCTCGATTCTCCAAAAGTTCAGAAAACCGTCAAATCGTCTCAAGTTAATCAAAATCAAATATAAACAATGGAATGATTTAAAGTGGAAGTTGTATTACAAAGAAGTTAAAATTTTCATTGAAAAATATATAAATGGCGAAAAACAAACCTGTTGAAATATGTTTGCCATGGAAACATTAAATTGCTTGGCGAATAAATTTTAGGAAAGTCACAAAGTATGGTTGCTATCCTTGAGTATTGATAAACTATATACGTTTAAAGCCCATGAGGGATCACTTAGCTTCCCAACACTTGTCTGAATAGGATTAAATTAAAAATAAATTAATGAATATTTAACAATTATCCTGCGAAATCACGCGGAATATCACCTGATACTTAGCCGACGAGGTCGTAGGCCGAGTTGGCTAAATCAGGGGATATTCCGCAAGATTTAGAAGGATAATTGGTTTATTATTCACTAAATTCCCATCGACTACCATTTTCAGAACGAGAAATACTACGGCTCTGTGATGAAAACGCTAAAAGCAACACATAATAAAAATCAAAACGGAACTTCAAGAAATCGAAGTTTACTACCGTCCACTTAAAAAGACTTATTTACAAACCCATGTTTGGAAATGACAAGACAAAGTAACAAAAATATTGCTACCTTACTGAGAATAAGTCCTTTTCCTGTGAATTAAAATCTTTTTTACTTTAGTCTTCACAACTTTCCGTGAGCAAATGTGCTGCTTCGTTCGCAATAGCATTTTCTTGGTTGAGTTCTCACTATGGAAATTCCAAGTCAACCTCTGGATATCTTTGTGAGCTAAAGCAAATACTTGTTGACTTTTTGAGAGTATTTAATCGTGGAAAGTTTCTTCCAGGGAGTTAAAATTTCCGGAGAACACTGCTAAAACTGCCTCGCTTTTCAAAATGGCCGCCAAACAGGCAATGAAAGAAAATCTGCAGTGCACTTCCAAATATGGTCATTTACGTATATCGCAGGATATCTGTCATGTACGGATGACAGATATTGAGGGCTTCCGTACCATATTTGGGCATAGTGACAATTTGTTGAATAATAATTTTTGTTGATTGTTTTCGGTTTTCAGGTATCTGAGTTCAAACAATATTCAAAACCTTCCCTCGGGTATATTTTCTACTCTAACGGTTTTAGAAGTGCTGTAAGTTTGATGTGATTTAAATGACCGAAGTTTGACATTTACCCAATGCCAGTTTAGTCATGTTAACTTAACTGGAAATTAATTTATATTATCCATTTACAATCATGAATTTTAATTTCACAAAAAGACTTGAAATCATCGAGTTTAAATATCCCTTCTCCTCTCTCTCTCTCTCTCTCTCTCTCTCTCTCTCTCTCTCTCTCTCTCTCTCTCTCTCTCTACCACTTTATAAGCTATTCAATCCGGGCCATAGACAGTTTTGTCTATACGATTACGTTATCAAATATGGCGTCTTGGTACAATCCCCAAAAACCTATACCAGTCCCAAGTTTCAACCCCGAAGTTTTGTCTCTGATTGTTTTGTCCCTTGGGTCCCAATTCCCGTGAAAGAGGACCATCTGAGCTTCAAGGACGAAGGACGTACTATTGGCTACTAAAGCAAACCTCCAAGAAACAGATCTAGCAGTGTAACAGTGGCCAACGTCGCGCTTCAAGATAACAGTTTAATAACTGCAAATTCAGTCTCGTGGTAGACGTGCGTCCCTATCGATTGTGTGCCTTTTCGTGTGAAAGCTCTTCGGAAAGGTTTCTTAAGTCAACGTCGTCTTTAACGTCTGTACACTATTCTTGGTTTTCATCATCATGATAAAATGAGTTTGCTTGCGTGAGCAACATTCGGAAACAAAGTAGTTTAATTGGCAGTAGGTAAAAACAAACACTGACAATAACAATTTCTGGGCCTACAGTACTCTTCAGAACAAAGATATCGAGAAAATAATTTTCACAAAGTTACAAGACACAGTATGCGTCCAGCATGTTGGTTTTCCTCGTTGGGGCACCAATATGGCGGCCATCAAAGTCAGTACAAAAAATGAGTTAGCTAATGAAATCAACATTCCCAAGTCATCATCACACTTCTGAAGATTAACGTTATTGTGATACCTGAAAATCAAAAAGCAACGCAAAAATATCAGTTTTACGACATTTGGAGAGTTCCTGTGTCTCAAACTGCTACGGATTTGACCAAATTTCAAACTGTTTTATTTGTAAAACGAAGCAATTTGTCGACGAGAATTAAAAGAGTAGCTTTGTGGTGGCCTCTGATTGCGTTTTTGAATTTTGATGACGTCACATGAAAACCAGCAATTGTAGACTAACTCTCTGATCATTCACCGTCCAAACGTAAATACAAAGCGTCCAAAGCATCGCATGCAGTAAGTATCCTGCCTGGGTTTGAGATTGCATCATGTCAGTGACGAAGTCAACATTAATATGAACCGCAAAAGTTTAAAGAGCTAGTGATCGAATACATGCAGGATACCAGAATCTGGTATGATAGAATGGCCACAACAAAAGAAAATTTAAAGCTCCTTCGTTCTCCGCCGTCTTCTCTTCTCCAGTTGCACAGGAGTCCTCACTAATTTTGAAAGTGCCTGTTCACAGATTAAAACAAAACAAGAGTGCGGTTCAACTTTAGAGAGTTCGCTTGAGTTGTGAAAAACAATGCTGATCATATCGAGTAACATATACATTACACGTTTTGTTTGTTGTCTGTTTAAAATTTGTTAGTTTGTTTTTCTTTTCAGAGATCTGAGTTCAAACAAAATTCAAAACCTCACAGCGGATGTATTTTCCTCTCTTACCTTTTTAAAAGCACTGTAAGCTCACTCAACCTGTGTAATTATTTATTCATTTATTTTTATATTTTTGGCTCAGTAAATTTTTTTGAAGAACGAGGACCTTTGAACTGCATAGTCGTTGAATGAAAATGGTAAGAATTTAAGCCCTCTTTCCCAGTGAACATTTACGTTTTAGTTTTGAAAATCAATCATGCATTTATATAGTTTGAGAATTTAGGTTCTCGCGAAACTCGATTTCACTTTTCTACCACTGATCAAATTAACACTTCCGATCTCGGCATGTGAAACGTCGAACAATAAAATTTTGAACATGTTATCTGAGTGTCGATGTGCGCAAGACATCACACACATACATGAGTCATATAAAATGCGCCGTCTACAATTATCCTCAGGCTCCGTCACAAAACATAATAAGCTCGCTCCCATTTAACCCATATCTTTTAAAGAAAAAATTATACATCCTAGTAATAATCCATTATGAATACCCTATTCTTTGAACAAGCTCCCGCTTGGTTGTCAAATTCCCCCCCCCTTTTTTTTGGGCCTTTTCAGTATCTAAACGGCATTGCCTTGGCAGTAATCCTGGAGTAAATTTTAAAACTTTCCCTTAGCTTGTGCACTGTTTATAACTATTTTTAATCTGTAAGTGGGTCGAGATTATTTCTAGGAGGGCGCGTTATCGAAGAAATAAGGTATTAAGAAGACATATAAATGGAATGGGACTGAAATCATGAACGAACAAGATAACATTAAAGAAGGTCAAATCGAATATAGACAGGAAAGAACATTATAGGATTGTTCACCAAACTGTTCGCCATTTCTGACTTGAACAATTATATATTTCTTGTTGTTCTCTCTTTTCTTAGGTATCTGAGTTCCAACAACATTCAAACCCTATCTGCGGATGTATTTTCTGGTCTTTGGCGTTTATTTCTTCTGTAAGTTTTATTTGTCTGGGGTCTTTAATCCATGCTACTATTGTAATTATTGTTAGAAGAGAATCCATGACTTTGGAATCCGAGGTGTAACCTCTAGAATCTGGAATCTAACAAGTGAATACCAGAGTAGAGACTAATGGTGTCCGAATACGGAATTACACTTCTCTTGAAATCTGGAATTCCAAGAGGAGGGATCTAGAATCGAGTTGAATGAGTCCGGAAACTATATTAAGCACTCTAGGCCTTCTATGAAGGGAAGAGAATCTATGTCTTTGGAATCCCAGGCTATTGGATGTTATATGGTTATATATTATATTATTATTATTATTATTATTATTATTATTAATCATTATTATTAATCATTATGTTTTGTCTCATTTCTCAGGGATCTTAGCTCAAACAATATTCAAAACCCCACCAAGGAAACATTTTCTCCTCTTCGAACAGTCTTCTCTGTGTAGGTGAAATTGGTTGTTAAGTAAACGACTTGGTGCACCTGGTCAGTGAATTCTTGTTGAACATTTAAAACTTGACATAACATATTCCTCAGTGCAGCGAACATCACAAAAGGGGTGACGAATGGTAAATTCGAGGCTTTGCGAGACAGCGAGACGATCCTTTTTTGTGCGAGCTCGAGACACTTTCTGATTTTTGAATTGCAAGACCGAGCTTTTGGAGTTTTCTAAATGCGAGCCCAAGACTTTGCGGGGCATAACAATTCGAACCCGAGACATTCAGTTCAGTTTTGGACAACTAAAGATGTCACCTAAGCACATCAAACTTCGAAAATCATTTTATAGCCTTCCTACATTCTTAGAAGTCAGAACTCTAGGTGGCTTCACAAAAAGATCGAGATCCTGGCATGGGACGCCAGGGTCGAAAAACATTGAGACTCCGAGACTGTTTTGCCGAAAATTCGAGTCTCTGAGACGCAAAGAATCGCTCACAAAATGCGAGGCGCTTACGAATTTTGCGAGACCCCAATGTTTGGTTAGACCATTCGCCATCCCTCACATAGCTTTTCCTACAGGTCTTTTAAATTTAGTATTATTGTGGAATGCAATAATTACGATTTTTGTCTTTTTTGATCCGTTGGAAAGTTTCTTTTATTATATTTCCATTCCTTTCCTTTTCACAGGGATCTGAGCTCAAATCAAATTGAAAACCTCCCAGAGGATACATTCTCCACTCTTACTCGTCTGTTCTACCTGTATGTTTGATGCAACTGATAACAAAATTTGCTGGAGCGTATGTGGTGTATTTAAAATCTGGCACGTTTGCTTAACACCCTCGGGGGAGCTTACAACAAAGTTTTCTACGGCGAGGCTCCGCCCCGAGGTCCAATCCCTTACCCTTTTATATATCATTTTTCACAGAAAAGGTACCGTTTCGTATACCTTCCATTGAAAAATGGTACCCCTTTCACATACCTACTTAAGGGCACTGCATCCCTTTTCTAAACCCTTGGAATGCAGTTAATGAACGGTATTAGGGGAGAACAGTATTACTGGGAGAGATGTTATCCAGAAAACAATATGATTATCTACGGTACTCGAAAAATTTTAATCAAAGGCCCTTTTTAATTCCTAAATGACAGATTTCCCTACCCTTCCATAGACTTCAGCTATTGAAATCCCTACCCCTTTCGGGCGGAGCCTCCCCGTGTAGGCCATTACAGGGAGTACCCCCCCCCCTTTCCGGGGCTTAACACCTTGTTGATAGCAAAATAAGGTTCGGTGCTTTTTAAAAGTGACAAATATTGTTCTGATGAAGAAAGTTACGATGGACCGGACTAAATTCAATGTTTCTTGTTTTTGTTTTTATGGGGAGTGGTTTGTAAGATAAATACCGTATTTGCTCGACAATCCACGAGCTCGCTAATTTTAAAATCGTTAGAAAAGTTACTGTATCTCGGAAATTTTCAGCTCTCATTTCCAAAATTACAAATTGTTTTCTCTTTTTGGGGATTCTTCTGAGGTTAAAGATAATTCCGAATCGACGTTTCGGCTAGTTTGACGTCCTTGCAAGACTCAAGAACGTCAGTCCACCATCTTGACTTTTACTTTCTTAGTTTTCCTGAAGAAGGCGTGTTAAACTGGCCGAAACTTCGAATCAGAATCATTTTTAACCTCGGAAGACTTCCGAAAAAGAGGAAACAATTCGTTACTAGAGTTTTTTGGGAGATTAAATGTTTGTCGGCTTGGCTTGGGTACTTCTTTTTTCATTTCCAGAAAGAAGCGTCTGTGTTTTCATTTGTTTTGTGAAATGCGTCACATTTTTCGCCCCGTCACCCCTTCGCCCTCCCCCAACAAGCCTATTCTAGGTACCTGGTTCTGTTGCACCGTGATATGATGACAATTATTTCACCTGCCTCTGACAGAGATGTCGTCAATATTATGGGTTTGGTTTTGCAGAAAGGTTCCGTAAGGCCTGTGATGTTATCCAATATCGCTCACTATTTTGGGCAATTCTCTACGGTTCTCGTAATTAAGTTGTTCTTTGCGCGAGAAAAGACAGACTTATGATATAACTAGGTACCTTGTTAAACGTCGAATTTTTCCTACGTATCACTTTTTGTGAACAAATTCTAGTGTCCACACATTTAAAGTTCTCCTTAAGAGGTCTGACATGTCTCTTTTAAATCCGTCTTTTTGTATCCCAGCCCCCCCCCCCCTCCTACAGACCCATGTAAGCCGTAGGGTTGAGAGAGCCGAGTTGCCTATGAGTGTCTTGTAAAGGAAAATAGTAGTGTTACTCCAAAAGGCATACCCTGCCTCGAACTTTTTGCAACCATTTTTTTAAAAAGATTTTAAGACTGCCTTCTGATCTCCCATAGACGAAATCTAGTGTTCAAAAGAAAAAATCTAATCTAGATCTGTTCTTTTTTAGATACTTGTGGAACAACAGAATACGTTACATATCAAAGAAGACCTTCTCGATGAACGCCAATCTTTTTTACGTGTATGTATAAACAATATCGTATAATAATTTGGTTTTTGTTATTCATCATTAAAATGGTGCAGGACACTCGTAAATTGAAATAGGCATGGTGACGTGAAACTCTTAGGGGCCTCTTACCCGGCTGAGCATTCAACTCTCTTGTATCACTACAACCACGGTTTCAAGAGTTGGGTTATTTGCAGCCTTTTCCGCGACTAAGACTTGGATTCTCGTTTAGTAATTCTTGGAAAACTTTAGGTAATTTTCGGTTATCTTCCTTAAAATTGTCGAGTTCTCTTCAGAAATCTTTGGGCGCCTTCAGACTATCTTCTTGGAAATTTTTACTTCCAGTCAGTTTTGGAATTTTTTGGAAAACTTTGGGTCAAAAAAAAAATTACCCAACGTATGAAAACGCCATTTCACAGACGCAGAGAATACAACTCCACCTGTCACAGCTCTCATTTGCAGTTTGATTGGCATGTTGAAACGGAAGCTTAATTGGCCAATAAAAAGCAATATTAATTGTACATTACAAATTCTAATCATTAATGACTTAACGCACTACACTGTAATCACATTTTCTTGTGTTAGTAAAAATAAGACTGACACGCACTTAACTGGCGCTAAGTCTAGACGGGTCAATCTAATACAAAGACCCAAGAAATGTACAGGAACGTTTGTGATTAAATCCAAAACGTTCACTGGAAACGACTAACGAGCCGTTTCATAATAAATCTAACGCCATGCATTCAATAGTGATTTGTAGTATAAAGAGATCAAAGCCATGAAAGAATAATCAACCGGCCCGAGATAAATAACGGCTTTAGACACGAAGTTGACCTGAAGTGTTTTCGCTTGAGATGTCTTACTGGGATTATTGACAGCAACTTATATTTTTAATGCTCAGAATAAGATAATGACAGCCCTTTTCGATAAAATACAAGCTGTTTGCAATTAGCCTAAAAAATATTGCCTTCTTCTTTTAGATTTCTGAGCGCCAATCTAATGGAAAATATTCCGCGTCGAGCATTTTATCATTTAAATCATCCACCGTGGCTTGTGGATGAACACATAATGTGAGTATCGAACGAAAAAACAGTTGATAAGTTGTCACTTGGCTTAGCTTTTAAGGCCCCTGATGAACATGGTGAAGGTTAGTTTGTCTAACTGAAATATTGGGTAGTGTTATTAAAATGCTGTCTGGTCGATCAACCGAGGTCACAGAAGTCTAATATTAAGTTTGAGCTTTTTTGGAGTTCTTGAACCTGGGTGAAGGGGAGCTGGAGGCATAAAGAGCCTCCTTCCTCAACTCCAAAAGCATTGAAGCCATGACAACAAACCTTAAAGGGCATATAAAGGTAAAAAGGGAAATGTCATGCCAAACTGCTTTCCGATAATTTTGAAGAAAACGCACCAATTTTGATGGCTCTTGTCTGAGTATTAAACGTTCAGAGTTAGCGCAAGCAGTTTATTTGCCCCCCCCCCCCCCCTGCAATGCTAAATAGCGTGAAAATATATAGAAGTATAATAGTATTATTTCTAAGGTTTTTGATAACCCGCAGTCTTGAAAGAGTTTATATTTACATAAAGGGTTTTTAAAGTAGGAAGAGCGAAAATAATATGAAATTGCTGATTATTTGAGTAGCACAGGAAGCCCCGTTCCCTGATTTTGGCGGTGATTGATAGAAGAGTCTTTGACAAGTTCATCAGTTATAAAGAATTGGAATACGCAGGCCTATTATACTTGCTATTTCCTGTTTTCCTTCAAGAATGTTATCAGATAATCCTTTAAAGACAATCGAACCGGAGGCATTCAGACTTGCCGTTTCTAATATAAGAATGTAAGTTACCACAACATACTTCTGTTTATGAAAAATATCTTAACACTCAAATTGATCAAGGATTTGTAACAGCGTCAGAAGAGAATCTCAGTTACTTGGGTCCATCGCTTCAACTATAGAATAGGCAATCAACCACTCTTCACCAGTGAGGTCGAATGGGTTGCCCACAACCCCCCCCCCCTCCCCCTAAGTCTTACCACCGTGAACATGTCATAAATGATTGTGTAACGAATGCAGTACGTAAGTATACCCTTGGACTTGTCCACCACAGGTTTTCCTGTCAGAACATTAAGTTCCCAATTCGTTGAGGCAAGCAAGGCTTCCCTCCTCGGTGAAGCAGGCCAGGCAAGTGATAGCCGCGGTACCTTAGTTGTATAATTATGCTTTACCCATTTGTAGAGTGAAAGGTAATGTAGATGAAGGTAAGAGCATCTAACTAGCAATACCTATGGAATTGTGGTAAATGAAATTTTAGTCTTTTTTTTTTCCTTTCAGTTTTAAACTAATTACTGCATTCTTCTGGTAGATTTTTACTACGAACGAAGATTAAGATATTGAGCCTTGACTCCTTCGTCTACTTCAGTGACCTAGATTCCAAACTGTGACGTATCCTTATCGTTTTTAAATTATTACATGAAAGGTAGCAATTTACTGAGACCTTTCCTTCCTTTACTAGCAATCAGTGTTGTTCCCTTTTGATGAAACTGTTTTTAAAATTTCCATTCTTTCTACAGGATAATAACAAATAGGACGCTTAGAACACTGAAATACTACTACCGCGACCATGATCGCTGTGCTATATATCGGTTAGTACTTGCAGTTTATATAGAGGACAGCCATTAATCCGGCCAACAATTAACTGGCCATTAAAATCTGATCTGTTGTATTGACGGTGTGAGAGGGAATAAATGGTTTTAACATATAAGAGAATGACGGTTACCTAGTCGACGTTTAGCAATATACTTGGATTCAGTACTAGGATTACCAAAGCTAAAGCCCCGTGCACAAGGGAACATTTTCTTTGACAGATTTTCTATGAAAAATGTTATTTGCTCTTGTAGATGATAAAATTTGTCAAGTGTGAAATTTGCTAGTCAAAGAAAATTTGTCAAAGATGTGTGTAAAATTAGTTCCCAGATCTTTCACGAGCACGTCTTTTGGAGCTTTCATCGGGCCTAACCAAGTGATTTAGCCGTTTCAGGCAATTTCCGTGCTTTTAAAGGTCCATGCGAACCCACTATTGTTTTCTGCTCCCCATTTTCATCTGCAAGTCGCAATAAAACTACTGCTACCCAGCGGAATGAATAAATTTAACTTGTCTTTGCTTGAAAAACGAGCCTTTTTTGTGGATAACGTTTTTAATTCACTTACTTTGTGCGACTTTCCGGTTTTCAGTTCCCTCTTAGCGCCCTTGCCTTTCCGCTGTCCAAAAGCCATTGCTGGCACAAAAATAAGGACATTTGCCACAGAAAATGGGTTGGTGGATGTACGTCCGAATCGACGTTTGTTTTTCCTCTTTTTAGCTTATTATCAATACTAGAAATACGTGACTCGCAGAACCTCGCGAAGCTCGGGCATGGGTGCACCACAAAATTGATTGATGGGGGTCGGGAGAGGATGGAATTTCGGTTTAACTGGAGGTGTGGATGGGTGGCCACAATGGTCCCGAATTGTGAGTTAAGATCAACATTCTGGTTCCCAGTCGTTTCCATGCAACTTGCATCCAATCCTCTTTCATGTATAAGAAAATACGTTCAGCTGCTCTCTAGAGAGTATGTATATAGTATTGCTGTGGACCTGTTGTCAGGGCCAATGTGTGGTGTTTCTGTTTATTTTGGTTGGGTGAGAGTATAGGTTTATCAGAAATGCAGTTCAAATTCCAACTTGGAACTTGTTATCTCCAACATTTACCCAGCCATTTCCTTTAGATTCTGTTGTACAGCTTTTGTTCTATTTGCTGGGTATTGACAAGTGTCAATAGCTAACACAATTCATTATTTCCCTTGAATGGTTGAGATACTGTAGCAGGAGTCTACTACTGTTGAAGAGTGATGCGGTGTATTAAAAAAATAATCCATTTTTACCCAAAAATTGAAATGAGAATAATGCAGAATAATGGCAAGCAAAACACAGAGTTTCATATTGATGTGGTAGCATGTTTATTCATTCCCCCCAACACACTATAAAAATTGGATTAGATAATTGTCACAATAAAATAATAAGTTAACCCTTGAATCCCCAGTTACCAGCATGATTCCCTACAATAGCAATGCTTTAATTAGGTCATCAGAATTAAGGAATTGATCACCAAACATGAATAGTGTTAATTTCAGTAGAAAGAAGTTCTCTGCACTAGTACTACAAGAAATGTATAAAGACTAGTAAGGAGAATTTGCAGGCTTACATTGGGGCTTAGGGAGGTCAATTGGTATGGAAAGCAAGAGTAGCTAATTAAGGGAAAGGGTGAATGTAGATTATAGCATGTGACACCTTCAGAAGTAAGTAAACATTCACATAGACAGATCATGTTGAAGGTGATCAGGATCTCAATTCCCCTGATTTTGGTGCTTGTGCACTGCGAGGAGACCTGTGATGCTGGTCACTGTATGTAGCATGAAATTATCGTCAATAATTAACGTTAAGCAGTAATTTTTGTTTCACATCAAATACATGCATGTATGTACCTATACCCTCTACACATTTTAAAGTGGTAATGTCTAGGCAGAGCAGTACTTGTAAGTGCATTTCCAAACCAAATTGTGAACAGAAATTGTCCTTTCTGATCCATTTGAATATTATTTTTTAAACTATTAACAGGGTCAATATCCATAACGGAAAACATAAACTTTTATAAATTCTTACTGATCCAATATGAATTATTTCTTTCAAATATTTTCCGGGAACGTCCTAAACTTAGAATTTAAATTCTTTTTACTGCTCGTACACAAATATGCAAATTGTTGTGGGAACTGAAACCTATTTTGTGAAATAATTTCATTTCTCTTGTGTAATCTGTAGTTTTGATCATAAACTACATGTTGATAATAATTACTAGTACATCAAGAGTAAAGATAATGGTAGAGAGAGGAAATAATTTTGAGCCAGCCTGTTCAGACACCGTCCGTTGGAAAGGTAAGCTTAAATTTCTAGCAAAAGTATTTTGATGATCGTGCATTTTTTGTCGCCTCCCGTTGCTTCTATAACAAAATCCTTTTGTCGAAGCACTTCTAGTCGGTGTCGCCGGTCCTGATCGGGTTCAGCACACATTTTCTCGAAGAGTTTGTAGCCGCTGAGTTCATTCTCATTATTCAATTGGTGTGACCGAGTTATAATTTCGAAGACCTTGTATCGATTCTGGCATTGTTGGGGAATCTCGTTTTGTGGCAGCGCTGTGCTATCAAGCTAAATTTAAGCCACGTTGTGTATGTTCCAAGATTTCTCGCCTGTAATATTCCAGTCGCCTGTCTGTGTCCTGCAGACGGCTTTAGTCTTGCTAGGCTATTACCGGTAAACGATATTCTCCTACCCGTGCTTTCTTGTCGTCGACTCTTTCGCCTTCGTTGCTCGCGCTGAATTTCAAGTCGGCGTTCACGCTCAGTTTAGTTGTAAATCTACCCCGGAATGGATTTTGAGCCACTTGTTAAGCCAGGGGTTGCTGTCTAATTGCTTGTTCACAGACGATGAATAAAAATATCAGCACATAAATGCAGGCAAGAAATGAAGAAACACGCCGAAGAAACATGAGAGTGCGCAACTGTCAGCGGTCGCGATTTGGTTTTGTTGCTAGGCAACTGTGCGGACACCATCGAAATATATATGGGCAGATCGAGATTTGACCGCCCTAAGCAATCCTCGCGCGATCCCCACGCGACAAATTTATAAACCTCGCTACGCTCGGAGGGCCTTCGGCCCTCCTCGCTTCGCGAGGAATTATTACAATGGTGGTTATGAAGCTACTGTGGTAGCATTTTTCTAATTCAAGGTGGTCAGTTTGAGGTTGCTCATAAATTTAGTCTTTCAAATTAGCAACAAAGTCTGTGAAATTTCCGAGAGTAACTCAGTGCTGAAACATTGTAAATGTCCAGTTTCTTTTTTACAAAATTGATTCTAACTCTTTACCCTGTATACCGTGGCATGCCGGAAGATTGGCAGTGTAGAGAACACAACTTCAGCTGTGGTTGGGTTATTTGAAAAAAGTTCACTTAGAAAAGCAATGTGCCTGACATGATATATGAAAGTGCTAACTACTTAAAAACGTTTTTTTTTTTTCATAGAAATCCTCACGATTCCATAGCAGAAGCTATCAAAGTTAAAAATCCACTCTACCCTCAAAATTCAGCGCTTATATCCGTTCTGTTAGCTTCGGGATTCAGACGAATACCTGTTGATTCCGCAACTCAATATTTTCTGCCATGTCCGGTGGGAACATTTTCCAACTTCTCATCCAAAGGAACCGACGGATGTACATCCTGTCCACCAGGTATTAACAGAGACTTATTAGCAATGTTCCAGATAAGATTTTTTTTAAAAAGCAGAAATCCAATAGGGAATTTTAAGGGATCAATGTACTTGCATTTCTCCAAATCTTCTATTTCCCCAGGGGGCTTTATGATCAAACGCAACGCTTTTTTAAAAGAGGTTTCAGCACTTAAACTTTTTTGTCTCGAGGAGATTTCACTCGATCCACACTATGCCCCCATCAGGTCGTTGTTCATGGCGTAATGACTGATATTTGGGTATTGTTTACGAATTTTGCGATGTTTCTAAAATAGGGGGAGATTAAAATTTATGGAAGAAAGAGAAAATTGAAGATTTGAAGGTGACTGAGAATTAAAACTTGAATTTAACAATTAATAGACTGACACCAGACACTCCGCTACAAACCCAAGGTGTTCATGCGCTTGTCTGCAGCGGGACTATCTGGTTGTGTGTATATCCTTAATTTCCACGTTCTTTTTAGGTTGGAGTCCAACCAGAATGCCCATTAATTTTTCGAGACATGAGCTCAATTAATCGGAGCATTGACCTCAAATCCCCCTCCCCCGTCCCCTTCTCCGCAGCACTGATCAGTTGCACTGTTAAGGATAGCATTTCACCAAACAGCGTTCTTATGTGGCTAGCTTGACGATTTTCATTGACTAAAGCAAAATTACAGCATAGAAATGGCGTGGTTTAAAGAATTCGCCATGTTGGATTTTCTGAGTTAGTCCATGACGTCACAAAATCACCTGGATTTATTCAAAATTAATTAAATAAAAGGCTCTTTAATTGGACCCAAACTTTAAAAGCTTCTGGAAACGACCTGAAAATGTTAATCAATGGAAGAAAAAACAGGAAATAAAATGAGCATTACAGGGTTAAAACTTGGCCGTCGCACGGTCGCCCGTGGCGACTAAAAAGTGTCCAGGGGCCCGTTTCTCAAAACTCCCGATAACTTTCCGGGCCCGGTAAGTATTTTTTCGAGCTCATTTATTTGTCAGCTAATGGCAATTATTGGGGCAAACTTAGCAATATGCTTCACGAAATTATAAAGATTAAAATTTAGCTTTCAAAATCAATAAAACTTGTATAGCTATTCGAGAATATTGTGCACCTAAAATAGTTTTCGGGTCTGGAAAGTTATCGGGAGTTTCGATAAACGGGCCTCAGGGCCACTAAAAGTTGAGGTTTGATCGCCCGAAAGGCGAGTACGATTTGAGAAGTACGAAAAGAGTAGCAATAACAATAAAATAAAATGTTCTTTCATTGGAGTACCTTTCTTTTCTTTCCTTTCTTTCCTCGACTCTAAGTTCATCAATTGTAGTAAAAGTTTAGTTCTAAAGCGCAAAATTCAAAGTCGTTCGTGATCGAGTCTTTAAACCGCTCTGATATGTAGACGCCATTTTGAATTTACTGACACGAGAATCCACACATACCCAGAGTTCAATGCGGTACGTTTTCAAACATGAATATCGGCAAAATCACTCAATACTGCGCGATATAATAGACTTTCTTTTCACCTGAATTCAAAAGCAATAGAAAGAAACTAAGAATCGTGATACTGAAGTTTATAGATGTTGACAAACAAGATCGTTTTGTCCGTATTTGGAAAATAATGGTCCAGTTTTTCTTTGGGAGTTTAAGGACCAAGTCAGAACCTATAGGTGAACAAAAGAGCAAACATGAACGAGACGAATGATCCCCACCACAGATAGAACAGAGCTTCTATTATTATAACAATTTTAGCAATTTCTCGACAGTACATTGGCAAATGTGAGCTTTCAAGACAAAGTTAAGATCAAGCAAATTTCTTTTGGCGTTTCAGTCGAACACCCTACTAAAAAACCACGGGCTCAGACAGTCGTGAGGCGTTTAGTCGAGTAAAAATGGTTTAAGTTTTTTTGTTTCTTAGAAGAGGAAATTTGAGGGCTTCTTTATTTTGGCCTGGGCCACTAAGAATTCAGGGATACTGGCCCGAGTGGCGACCAAGCACTGAAGTTAATTTTTAGCCCTGGCATTATGGTGAATATACCCATCGAAAAAAAAACGTTACCAAGTGTTTGAAATCCAAACGAACACTTTGATGTTGATTGGTAACACGCGAAGAGTTCGAGTCCCTTAGTTTGCATGCAGTTTATAAGCTTCACTGATACACGGCTTTTCATGCCTATCGTAATTCGGAAAGGCTATCTTTATTTAGCACCCTGGTACCATTAGATGGCGTGGAAGATTTAATTTAGATGTTGAACTGCACTTGCAATTGTTTTGTTGATGCGATGTTTAGCGTTTACTTACTCCGAGCGCATAAAACCTCTTTTACAGAATTCGACATTTTTATGTTTGGATGCTCCATTTGTTTGGACGCTTACATTTTCCGACGTTTAACTTAAAAGTTCAAAAATTGAAAGTATTCCATAACCAAGTGATTAATCATATAATCATTGCGCCTGCGTCAGATGGTTTGCCTTGTAATAAGCCGTAAATTTGTTTAATTTGTCATCCCTTTTCAGGTGGTTTTTATTCTGATGATGTCGGCTATGTGGCTTTCAGCTGCAAGAAATGTCCAAATGGTTCTTTTGTTGCCTTTGATAAAGCACCAGGAACTCAAACTTCAGACTGCAAGTCTTGTCCCTCAGGTGAAGATGACCCGCCAAGTTCATTGTCAGCGTAATTTTGTAAAGCAAGTCTTTGAACTTTAACTTTAGTTTCCTCCGAGTTTTTCCCTCAGTTAACGACAAATGTTGCAGGTCATATGATTCAGTAATGCCTTTTATTAGTGTAAAAGCTACTAAAGAAGGATGGAATACACATTGATTTATAGCTATTGTAGTTTCTTCATAAACAAGTGTTAAAATTTGAAAAAAGAGATGTTTCATCTGTAGAGCAATCACGGAACCTTTTGCACAAGGGGTGCCGTAGGGCTTTTCTTTGTCTTTACGCATGAGCATTATACAAGAAAGCAAACCGTTCATAAAAGATGTCGGAGAAGCCTTTACCTACACGAGGTATAAAGAAAGCTGGAAAAAAAGGCAGTGGCCGTTCACTTCGACCAAATTCTGGCAGAGCTATATCCGAAATTGGGTGCAAACTTGGTGGTAAAATACACCAAGTCATCTAGTTGATCAATGGTCCATTTCCAGGTTTTTTGAAGGGCTGAGGCCAAAACGTTTTAGTGGATAGAAAGGGGATAAAGGGTAGAAGATAAAGAGAAAAGAAAGGGGGAGAAAAAGGAAAGCAAAAGAAGCAAGAAAAAAATTGGAAATGAATCAGCAAAAAACAGACCGAATTTTGGCTTATGCGCATGCGTGAAAGCAAAATATTGTACAATTTACAACAGAAGCTGGCTCAAAATCTAGCTAAATTGTAAGAAAACGCTTTTGTAATAAACTTTAGTGGCATCTGGCAACATAGCACTTAAGGAGGCTCGCAACAGTTTTTTTGGCCTTGGGGTGTATCTTTTGAAGTCAAAATTTCGCATAGAAGATAGACTTCGATTTCCTTGATACTACACCACCTTTTCAACAAATGATCAAAGTTTATTTTCTCACTGGTTTCCTAGCAACAGCTGTCACCGTAGCAACGGTAATGGACAACCCCTCATCTTAAATAATGTCGAATATCTCGAAAACTAGTCAGACACTTTATGACGAAACTTGAACTATTTGACCTACTCAACCTACACAACTTGTATGCGAAATTAGGGAAAAATCTGTAATAGCGTTTCCACGTAAATCATGATTCATTTTTTACGGGCTGATTTTGGTCATTCCTGCAATTTTCTCCAATATTTCAAGAAAGATAAAACTTAACACTTTCTCTTTTCAGTTGAAGGACCTTTTATGATATCAAAACATTCTTAATGTACATTGCGCTTCCTAGGTGGCTGCGATTTTAAGATATTTATATTTAAAAACTGCTAAAATGCAGCGCAAATCAGCCGAAAAAGTCCGTAATTTGCATAAATAGAAATATTTCTAAACTGCCCTTACAGATTTTTGTCTTAAATTGATTGACGTTAGAATAATAACTCTTTTTGATGTTCCAGCAAGTTTCAGGCTGAATAAACATTTCGTTTATTAGAGAAGAAGGCTGAATCTTGGTCAAGTTTCAGTCGTTCAACGAGCAACAGTTTTATTTCGTTTTTCCTGGTCTATTTCACGGTTATTCACGTGCAATGAATATTAATACACGCTGCGCTTGTGTCCTCTCGTGCGTTTATAATTCCTTCTCATAATAAAAAAAATATTCGTCTTCTGAGCTTGTTTCTCGTCATTTTTCGTCCCCAGTGTAATGCCATCGTGGGCGTTAACATGCATGCAATCCGTAATTTAAAAAGCTAAAACGTCAGTCAGTATTTAAAGAATAATGGCAAAGAGTCTCCAGGAAGAAGCTCAGAAGACGAAAATTTTTTATTATTATGAGAAGGAATTATAAATGCACGAGAGGACACAAGCACAGCGTGTATAAATATTCATTGCACGTGAATAACCGAGAAATAGACCAGGAAAAACAAAATACTGTTGTTCGTTGAAAGGTAATAACGACTGAAACCTGACCGAGATTCAGGCTTCTTATCTAATAAACGAAATGTTTATTCAGCCTAAAACTTGCGGGAACATCAAAAAGAATTATTATTCTAACGTCAATCAATTTAAGAGAAAAATCTGTAAGAGCAGTTTAGAAATATTCTATTTACGCAAATTACGGACTTTTTGGCTGATTTGCGCTGTATTTTAGCAGTTTTTAAATATAAATATCTTAAAATCGCAGCCACCTAGGAAGCGCAATGTACATTAAGAATGTTTTGATACCATAAATGATCCTTCAACGGAAAAGAGAAGGTGTTAAGTTTCATCTTTCTTGAAATATTGGAGAAAATTGCAGGAATGACCAAAATTAGCCCGTAAAAAATGAATCATGATTTACGTGAAAACGCTCTTACAGATTTTCCCCTAATTTCGCACACAAGTTGTGTAGGTTGAGTAGTTCAAATAGTTCAAGTTTCGTCATTAAGTGTCTGATTAGTTTTCGAGATATTCGACATTACTTAAAATGAGGGGTTGTCCATTACCGTTGCTACGGTGACAGCTGTTGCTAGGAAACCAGTGAGAAAATAAACTTTGATTATTTGTTGAAAAGGTGGTTTAGTATCAAGGAAATCGAAGTTTATCTTCTATGCGAAAATTTGACTTCAAAAGATCCACTCCAAGGCCAAAAAAACTGTTGCGAGCCTCCTTAAAACCCACTTTAACGGTAAAAAAATGCGGTTTTTAAAGAAAAAAAGGCAGGCAGGAAAGGGTTAAAATAGCACATTTTGAGGTCATTTTCTCCAGTGTGCATTCACTTATTGAAGTTTCTGTTTTGGGATCCGATAAACAATTAAAGAGATGACCTAACAAAACAAATCTGTACATTGAGGTTATCACTTTAAATGTGAATTTACTTCCTTTCTAATCTTTCCGAAATAGGAACAGAGACTGATTTCTTTGCTGGATACCGTGCTTGTCAATGTTTGGAAGGATTTCATCGAACCCACATGTTTAAGGAATGTCACAAATGTGAGGAAGGACTGGAATGCAAATATGATTACGCCACTTTGAAATATGGATATTGGTGGAAATGGAGGAACGAGAGTCACAAACGCCGCTACATAGACTTCATAAACAATCTCTTGGCTCCTTTACCTGCATTAGGCGAAGACGATGTACAATACCCGCATCCAATCCCAACATATTACAAGTGCCTAACTGAAGAGTCTTGCAAAGGTGGTTTGGATTCCGAGTGTGCCAATGGGTACGAAGGTCCACTTTGTGGTGTTTGTAGTTCAGGGTACTATAAGCAATTGCAAACCTGTAAAAAGTGTCCATCTAAGAAGTGGATAGCGGGACAGTTGTCAATCATTGCGGCGGTTTTCATGACAATCATTGTAGTATCGGTGTGGGGGAGCAAAACGAACAAGAAGAAGGACACACAACGCAGCGTAATAGACGTCTGTTTGGCCAAATTGAAGATCATCATTGGCTTTTACCAGGTTACCTATGGCTTATTGGAAGCGTTCTCGTACATAAAATGGCCAGACTCCCTGCAAGTCATCGGAAAATATTCAGAGATACTCCAGCTAAATATTCTTCAGATGGCACCCGTTCACTGTCTTTCTCCGGGATTACACGTGGATGCTTTTGGTAACTTATTTTCAATAATGTCAATAAATGCTGCTGCCATTATTCTTTCAGGCATTGTGTACGGTGGGCGTAAAATTCTTATCTTAAGAAACAGAAAGCTAGTGGAAGACGAAAAGACCAGAAGAGTCTCACAAACAAAAGAGCTTGTGTACAGGAATTTGTTTTTCTTCCTGTACGTGACATATCTCAGCACGTGCTCAAAGACAGCCACTGTTTTACCACTTGCTTGCCGGGCACTTTGCAGAGATGAAAAAGACGAGCTCTGTTTCAAGTATCTGAAAGCAGATTACAGCACACGTTGCCATAACTCAAGATACAATCAGCTAGTTATCGTGGCGTACATTTCCAGTGCCTATATCATTGCCCTTCCGTTGACCACATTCATCACCCTTTGGAGAAAAGGAAGAACAATATTATTCCCAAAAGACACCGAGACATCTCAAAATCGAGGATCCAGCGAGGAGCTGATCACAGGACTGCGTTTTCTCTTTGAAAGCTATAAACCTCGTACATGGTATTGGGAACTGGTGGAGATGTCTCGTAAAGTAATCGTCACGTCTGGTCTGATCCTTGTGGGACAAGAATCCAGGTCCTACATTGGTTTGACGTTGGTCATCGCTGGGATGTATGGGACACTATTTTGCTGGATGCGTCCATTGCAAGATTTATCCGAAAACAGATTGATGTCGACATCCCTTGCCGTTACTGTTGTTAACTTGGTCATTGGAGCAGTGAGTAAAATTCCCACTGAGAACATACCAGCTCCAATCGACCCATACACGGACGCAGCCATATTCAACATCTTGGTGATTGGAGCAAACACTTTGGTGATCGGGTTACCTCTTAGTAAGTTGGGATATTTGTGTCTTTCAGAATAGCAGTGGTATAGGTGCTTTCTATTAAAGGTCACTCGGATGATTTTGTTTTATTTTGTGGTCGAATTTTTTACCCGTATCCCGCTTTAACAGTGAAAACAAATCGCCCGTTCTTTTTTATTCCACGAATAGACACACAAGCTCTTAGAACAGAAGACACATAACGTTGGCCGATCAGTACGAAATGTTTCTTTTCCATTTGCCCCATTGTAATGTACTGATATATTATTTGTAACAGGAAGTAGTATACAACCGGAAGTCCTTACACGTTGTGAACTTGCTTAGACTTCTGCGTAAATGGTGACCATGCTTTCCGGTGTCATGGAGTACGGGCCAAGTAAAGATTTCTGTTGTGTTTATGTTCGAGTTCAATCCGTGTCTTTCGTGCACCAGCCCTGTACAATCGTTACACCCATCTAGTGATAAATGTCTCAAAATTAACCTTGCAAAGATTTTCACCGCTTTCTGAAATGCGACTCTTGTTTTTTAATTTGTATATTTCTTGTCTGTTGTCAGTTTATTACGTAGTGCACCTGTATGGCTACCTCAAGGAATGGCGCAAAAATCCACATTGCTCCTTTTCTTGCTGTCTGGCCTTTTTTCTCCCACTTGTCGATTTGCATGGAGAAGTAAAAGTTATGACTGATGCGGACATCCTCAGCACTCAGCTGGATACAGGACACATGGAAATGTCCACCATTGCGGGTGTCGTGAAAGACAGTGGTGCTATTAACGTCGCTATTAAAGACGGTGACCAAGACGATGATAACTCAGTGGAGGTGCAGGAAGACAACTGTAATGACGTTCAGCTACAGATCCAGGGAGGAAAGGAAACGCCCACCATTCTCGGCACCGTCAAAACCAGTGTGGCGAGGGTTGTTACTTATGGAGAAGGTGAAGAAAGTCAAGTGAACGCGATATGTGCAAAGAAAGGCACTGGTCACGATCCGAGGTACAACAACAAGACTGTTCATCAAGAGACACAAACAGAATTATCGACGCATTTTTCCATTACTAGTGGAGGAGTGGAGGAATCATTCTTATAATTCTCGGCAGGTATAATGTAACCTGCAGTGCAGGCATATTTTGGGTGAGAGAGCGCTGAATAATCTTTCGTATGTTACTGAATGGGCCATCTTGGATTAGGAAATGTGGCGAGCCAAAAAAGAGTCCAAGGGAGAGGGAGATAGGTTGAAAGAGGAAGGAACGGGGGAGTGGGGGGGGGGGGGGGGGCGTTGTTTTCGGACACAAAAAAACCCGCCTGCACTGCATGTTAATTGTAGATATAATGCACAATAAAATATATATAGCCTAGTGAACTTGTTTCAAATCAGTCCCACGTGAGCTGGAAAAGTTAAACATTTACATCACATATAATAAAATCTACAGCCGCTCGTGATTGTTTGCTTCAGAAGCTAAAATAGAGAGTGGCACTATTTTCCAGCTGCGCCCGGTAAAAAAAAGGGCCTTGCAACTTTTCCTCACCAGTTTCTCTTTGAAATTATATGACTGCATAGAATTGTCCTTTTATGTCAGAACCTTAAAATTGACAGGTTTGTTATTTTCCTCATCTTGATTTAGCTTGATTTTCTGTTGCCCTAACAGAGATACGCATGTTTATGTTAGAGCGTCTATGTATCTATTTCCACCTTTTATAATTTATTTTATAGACTGATGACATCTTATTTCAAACACATTCAACTCTAACGCCCTCCTAAGCTCGTACAATTTCATTTTTGGTAGAAATTGCTATACCTCAAGATTCTTCTTCTTTCTTTGCCAGAAGGCTGCCTGCGCGTAAGGTCCTCCAACAACAGATACCATTGTCGTGTACTCAAAGACGATCAGATAGTAGTAGCACAGCAAAGGGGCGACAACCCTCCTTTTGTCACACAAGCCACAGCAACATTTTTGGTACCTGTACATGTGTCACCAAACCTCTTAGATATTTAGGCTGTTTTTGTAGATTTGTTCTTTGCCTTTAGGTTAGCCTGCGAGAAGACTCACTTATTGAATTATTCATCCCAGTAAACTTGGCTCCAGAACCACGACTTGCGAGCCGGGGAGAAGAGACTGGGCGAGTCGCGGAAAATAATTCAGCCTAATCGCAGGCTACCTTTTGGTAAACTGCAAACACAGGAATAATAATTCGATTTTTCTGTTATTTACCCTCTCGAAAATATACTTGTACTTATTGTATGTTATGGTGGATCTTTTAAGAATTATCTTGTAGGTTTAATCGTAAGCTCGAACTGAGGAATAATATTAAAATGAATCGTCAAAGTGTCTACGTTTGTTGTTGTTGTTGTTGACTGACTTCTGTGATAATTTCAGGCTCAAGGTGGTCTAAAATCAGTTCTTCAATTTGAGAAAGCTTTTGCAGAGCAAAAAGGTGGCAGGGGGTCTAATGGTGATTCTTTTAAAATTTATTGATACTTGCGATCATATATGTTGAGCTTAATTTTTCAGTAGCAGAAAGAAAAATACGTACGTGTAAGCTAGAAGCTCAGAGTTTAAAAGGGTTCTGGTTCTGCTAAAGTACGTAATTTCAATTTTCGGCTCTTCTGACTTAACGTTCTCTAACAATAAAGGGCAACTCTTTGGGTATGCTATAGATCCGTCACCGAGATCGATTTTGCACCGCTCTCCGGTCGCTCCCACCTGCATCTTCTCTAGTGTCTTAATAAACTAGTTAAATTTTTAGGAAGCCCTGTGGCGTCCTGCCTATTGACAGCAATCGATGTTTGAGTTCAAGTCGTTTATAACGTCGTCATGCATATGAGTGCCGCATTTCACGCTTTCTTCAGGCTTGTTTTCATCGATCAATATATTTGTTCTATTGAGAAACTTTCAGTTAATTGGTATGCCATGTTACAGCCAGTTTACTTCAACAGTTAGGCAACAACGTTCTTTCTTTGGCATTTCCATTCTTTTAATACAATTGTGTACGATGATCCAAGCTCTTATCTCGTACGAGATGATGCAAGCTCGTTTTCGCCCTCAGAGTTGTCCCTCAATGCAAGAAGTTCCACGACAGAATGTATACCAGACCCCACATTTGCGTTAATTTTCTAATTTTATTTACCTCGTTGGCGTTAATTTCGCGTTAACTTGCTTTATTTTAAACGTATTTAATTTCCTTTATTCTAAACTATTCAGTCTTCTATTTTCTCCTTGTCTCCTTCAATTCACGTTAATTTCGGGCGACTAAATAAAACCGTAGCACGAACGTGACGTTTTACTTCTAAGCGGTATTTTGCAGGCTTTGTAAGGGAAACTTACCTAGGTTTTCAAATCCCCGTGACATAGTCCTTTTAGTTGCACCATAGGCGGTGCAATCAAGTCTACGATCTGAAACCGCGAACATGACTAGTGGCCTAGAACTGCCATAAGGAATTTTCTTGACAATTCAGGAAAATTTCAACGCTTGTATGCGTTTAATTTTGAAATTACTGCATATTAGTTTTAAAAAAGAAAATATTAAAGAAGTATGTTTTTATATTAGAAACACTTCATTTCAGTTTTAGTTAGTTAGTTTTTATTTATTTATTTATTTTTCTGTTTTCAGTGTTTTTTTTTTCGAAGGCGAGTACTTTTTTATTGGTCTGGAACTGCCACAAATATTTATGACCCACGTTTTTAACCGTCGAAGTCGGATAGTGCAGTCGTGAAGACGATGGATTGGTGTAGTGGATGGTCAAAATACGTCGTGTAAGGCTCATAAGGTGTGTATTTCGCTATGGCCGTTGGGATGGGATGACGTGAGAGCAAGAGCGGACCGTGTCGCCATTTTGAATTGGCAGGTCAAGAAAGGTGACGAAGGCTTGGTGGAAGATTTACTTCGACTGTGTTGTGGAATAATTTTGTGCTGACCTCTAAACATATAGAGAAGAAGTTGTACACAGACATCGATAAGTACACACAAGCACGCACGATAGGACAAGGGTCCACAAAAAAGTATCGTAGGTATAGACGCAGACGTCCGTCGAGGGGTGTTATGTGCCGATCAATCCGAAAGTTCAACACCCCCCCCCCGGGCAACCCACCGGGCATTTGAACTTTTGAAGATTGCCTTGTTCAAATTCCCTCCCCTCGGGGCAAGAAAGCCGTTCAAACGTCCCACCAATTAGTACTGAACTACCTATCCTCAAAGGCAAATTTCGTTTTCAATCAATACTGTTCACACTTTTCAAAGAGAGATATGCCGTAATGACACCTTCAAACTTCTTTTAAAGACCCTTTTGAAAGAGTTGTTCATTAGCAAAGGCGAAATTCTATCTTGTAAATCCGTTAAACCTTGCAAAAACCGAAAAAACTCACGGGCATATTACGTCAGAACAAGAGATAAATCTGGTTCAAATTCCCCACCCTTCCAACGCAACGTTCAAATTCCCCCCTCCCTGGGCACGATGCACAGTCAAATGCCCGGGGTATGCCCGAGGGGGATGTTGAAGTTTCGAATTGATCGGCGCATTAGACTGCCTTGCCTGTCACGAAAGGAAATACTGAAATATCTGTCAAATACTAGTGAAAGAAAAGAAGGAGGACTGATAATAACAGGAGGTGAAGTCCAGTGGCACTGTTGTTGCTGGTGGGACCAAAGTGTTGCTGAGCAGACCTGCCAACTCTCACGGTTTGACCGTGAGACTCACGGTTTGGGGTATTAGCTCACGGTCTCACGATTTGGCCTCCAAATGACACGGTGAATCAGAAAATCTTGAAACTGCCAAACAATTCAGGTAGTTTGAATTAGTATGGAAAAATTTGTGTTGAAAATGGCTGAATTTGGCAGATCTAATGTTTGAGGGAAACCTAGGTACATGAAACATAGGTGGCGCGCTAAGGTCTCTACTCAAAATGGCCGGCTCGCATCGACAGCAAAACAGAAACTGACTCTTCAAAAAAAAGCAGCAAAAGAATACAGTAGGGAGCACAAAAAAGGTAAAGAATACCTTGAAACAAGAAAATTCTACCATTTTTATTTTGATTTCACACTTTTTTGGGAAATCTCCAGGTTTTTCTGGGCTTTTTTTCAAAATCTCCAGATTTGCATGTTTTGGGGGTTGGCAGGTCTGGCTGAGACATCCTAAGGAAGAATTGTTCTCAGCAAATGTTATGAAAGGAAAATTCTGGTGTTCTGTTGTCGTGGTTATGTTTAATACTTGGAAAGTATCTAGCTGCCAAAGACAAGAAACGTTATTCGCGGGTAGGAAATGAATTACTACATGAGGCTGGATCTTCTTGGGTAGTATAAGTGGCACAGAAGGATACACAAGTTAGTCTTTCTAATTTTTTGCTTTACTTTTGATTTTGAACGGATATGTTCGATTTTAGAGTTCGAGACAACTTGCTGACTACGGAAGAGCAAGCCAGATTTAACGACTACGTCATAAGACATGCGTTAACGTGTTTGAGATAAAGCGACGACTTCGCTTTTTACTACTTTCTCCAGTTTCTGACGATGTGTTTGTCTTTATCGATAATCATATTTTTTTTCGTGCCATATTCACAACAGTATATAAATACATCGCTCACAACTCTCGGTAAAAGCATGTTCAGTTCTGGACAAATTTATATCGACATTTATTTTTTTAGTTTTATTCAACAAAATATTCAAAGCAATAAGACAAATGTGCTGAGTCATCAGATGTTAAACATTACGTCATTCGGTAACGCAAACGGCAAGAAACTGTCACAATTTTCGTCACGCCGGTTTCTGACGATGTGTTTGTCTTTGTCGATGATCATGTTTTTATAATGTCATATTTACAACAGTATATAGATACATTGCTCATAACTCTCGGCTAAAGCATGATCAGTTGTGGACAAATTTATATCGACATTTAAATTTTTAGTTTAATTCAATAAAATATTCAAAGCGAGAAGACATATGAGCTGAGTCATCAGATTTTTTAAACGATACGTCATTCGGTAACGCAAAAGGCAAAATACTGTCACAATTTTCGCCACGCTGGTTGGCACGTTGAGCCAAGTAAAAATACTTATCGAAGGTGGACTGGGTCAAAACGACTGGTAAATGCCTATAATGCGCTTTCTTGTAACCTGTACTATAGAGCATAGCAATGATTCATTTCGTATTTGCATTCATGAGTTGGGTTAAGGAGCCCTTGACATGATTAAAGGGAACTGTGCATAAAGTGTGGTTCCCAGGTATGGGGAGGAGTTAAATTCTTTTGGGCTGTTACGGTGCCCATACTGATCAAACGTAGGTATGTGGTTACTTTATTGAGAAATTAATCGCCCATTTATTGAAATGCGTCTATTTTGAGAGTTGTGACGGCTTTTTTGTTCATGGATTTGAGGAAGACCGGCCGAAAGACAGCGAAACATGATCTTGAGTGAAGAATGAGGTTATGAGTGTAGTCTGCGGAGCTATGTTTGGGGAGGAGAGGGTGAATAATTTAGTTGATCTCCTTTCCAGGGTATTGGTTACCTTTTCAGTTGATCAAATTTCAGCGTTGGTTGCTGTAATTCTATAGTCTAATAGAAGACTTTGTTTACAACTGCCACACTAGCACGGGAGCCAGATAGCTCGGTTATGTGGACTACTTGTTCTTTTGATGGGACGTACAGAGTTACCGCACTTTTGTTGCAACTTGCTGTTACAGACGCTTGAATGTTATCGAACGTGAGTCACGCACGCCTCGCTTGCTTTGTTTTCGAGACGAACCAACACTTCGTCCGTTCTGCACGCATTGCGGGCCTATGTGTTTTTTCGTTTGCGGCGTGGCTATGAACTGCCATAGCGCACAATCCTCTTCGCACATGATGTCAGCCCACAATCCTCTTCGCACTGGTTTCTTTTCCAATATGGTGGTTCGAATAAGGAACAATTCGTGGAAAGATGATGATGATCGAGAAGAAATCCTGAGGAGGTACGTTAAAGGGGAATTACGGCGCGAGGAGATCATGGATTTTGTTTCAAGGGATTTCAGTCAATATGCTTGGAGCTTGAGGACGCTGGATAGAAGGCTGCACTATTTTCAAATCTGTCACACTGATAGAAATGTGGCTGTAGACAACGTTGAGGCAGCGGTCAAAAAAGAACTGGAAGGGTCAGGAAAGCTACTGGGGTATAGAGCTCTTCATAAAAAAATCAGGCAGGTCTATGATTTGAATGTGCCGCGAGATTTGGTATATGCGGTTATGTATAATGTCGATCCAGAGGCCTTAAAACAAAAGGTTCCACAGTTTAAAATCAGGAAGCCGAGTGATTCGAGTGATTCGAAACAGCTTTCTTGCCTGTACAAATCGACAGTCGGCAGTCGGCAGTCGGCAGTCGGCAGTCGGCAGTCGACAGTCGGCAGTCGGCAGTCGGCAGTCGAAAGACTTGCTTACAAAAGGAGGAAACATTTCAAGCTCAATAGACACGAAACTCACAGTTTCGAAAGGGCTAATTGCTACACATTTTACTGAACACAATGTCAACAAACGGTGCCAAACCTCACACAGGCTTAAACGAAAAAATGGCAGAAATTAAAACAAATACAGTCATTGCAACGACAAATCTTTCAACAGCCACTGTACATATTCTTTCTTAAAAGCCACATAAATACACGACGGAAAGCCTTTGCGAAACAGAGTGCCTTGTCATTCTCACAAAGTACATGAGCTTTGATATAAAGAGCAACTCACAAAACTAAACCCGGCAACTGAATGATGAGACCCATGTGGAGGGTCGAAACCATGGTCTTGCCTGTGCGAATCGACAGTCGAAAGACTTGCTTACAAAAGGAGGAAACATACCAAGCTCCATAGACACGAAACTCACAGTCTCGAGAGGGGCTAATTATTACACATTTGACTTAACACAACGTCAACAAACGGTGCCAAACCTCATACATTTTTTAATGGAAAAATGACACTTAATAAAACAACGACAGTCATTGCAATAGCATATCTTTCAACGGCCGCTTTTGATATCCTTTCTTAAAAATCACATACTTGTCAGTGCAAAAATATTCAAGGAACCACCAATTATTTCTTATATGAAAGGTAAATCCTTTAAGGATTTGCTCGTTAGAGCTAAAATATAAAAGGTTTACAGAAGGGTTTTACGCCAGACGGGTAGTGATTGTGTGGCCTGTCACCCCTTGCAGTTTCTCACTTTGCTTCATGCAAGCACTTTTTATATTCTCAATCGTGTATTCGAATTCATAAGGGAGGAAGACACGTGTCCCAATGCGGGAGTACTTCTGCAGCTTTCCTGCGACTTCTGCGCTAAGCTTTTGAACTGTGATGATGTCCTCAGGTAGTGCTGCTGCCCCTTTCCCCTTTGCTTTCTTCTCTATTCCTGTAGCTACTCTTTTCTCTTTCATTTTCTTCTGAAAATTCTGCCAATCTCTATCTCGTCCAGCCGCCATGTTTAACCACAGAGTTTGGCGTCACAATAATATCAGGTGCAAAGAGGATTGTGGGCTGACATCAGGTGCGAAGAGGATTGTAGGCTATGGCAGTTCTCGGCCACTCCGCAGACGAAAAAAAAAACGTGAGTCATAAATATTTGTGGCAGTTCCAGTCCAATAAAAAATACTCGCCTTCGAAAAAAAAACGAAAACAAACAAGTAAATAAATAAAACACAAACAAACTAAAACTAAAATGAAGTATACAACCTTTAAATGCACAGGTCCACACGTACGACGTGTAAATAAACCGCACTGGTTCAGTTTTGCCGGATCTCTGGTGTAGAGATGCTGGAGCCAGACGTCACTCAAAGTGTAATTGAACAAAACTGAATGCAAGGTTGGCACTACGGCAAAGGGCTGATTTATTTAAGGCCAATATTTCGGCTCACAAAATTAGCCTTCCTCAGGGCCAGAGCTACACAGAAGGAAAATGCTAATATATAGATTTAGCCAAGCCTAAAAGCGGAGCCGCCAAGGAATAAACTGGTGTTCGTTTCTCAAAAATAGTCCTGAAACTTTTTGATCTGAAATATATTCCGGGGCTTTTTTTGGCTCTTTCGCTCTCGAAAAGCGTTTCTCAAAAAGCCCGAAAGTGTTCCGAATTGTCCTCCAATATTTTGGGGATCTGTTCTGTAAAAGCAAGCTCGAAAAGGTCATTCTAGAGGCTGAGCACAGCTTGATTATTGTTTTTTTTTCGGGCACGAAAACGTCTTGCTAGGTGTTTGCAATGTTTCCATATCCTGTCATTAACTGTCAAGGCTTGGCAAATCTCCTTGGATTATTGGCTGTTCGCTTGAATAAACTTGAAACGGCGTTCATTGACATTTTCAGCAACAAAATTTAAATGGGTTATCTTCATCGCGTTCGGCTGTTAACAAATAACATGAACTGCCGCTATTAGTCTGGTCAAAACTTTATACTGGCATTTCACCGGCATTTTACTGGGATTATCCGAAAGAAAGGATTTGGGGAGCTTTGAAGCACTTGTAATAAACTTATCGAAGAAAGGTCGCGTAGGCTTTCATAGCAGCCGAGAAAAAAATTCGAGTGCTTTGAGGAACACTTGTTACTTACCGGATAAAATAGCTTTAAACTCAAAACTGCTTCGCTTATAGTTACTTAAGTAACCCTTATACTTTGTTCTCTAAATTGAGACCATCGAGATTAAAACAAACAAACACCAAACATGCTTAACTCTATGGCATAAGTTTTGCTGCTGCAAATTGTTTGAAATTTGAGCGCTTTTAGAAATGCACAGAATTGTTTTTGGAAGCTTTTCGGATATAATAGGTGTAAACCGACAACTGCTTCGCTTAAAGTTTTTTAAATAACTGTTATATTTCGTTCTCTAACTAGAGACCATCAAGATTCCAAACAAAGAAACGTCAAACACGCTTTAAATTATGCCGGCAGAAGTTTTGCGGATTCGAAGTAAGCCTATATAAAGCTACTTTTGGGATAAAATAGCTTTAAACCGACAACTGCTTCGCTTAAAAGATTATTACTATTGAAAACGTCTAGGACAAGAAAATCGACAGTTGCACAAAGATATGGACCGGACGGTGAAAATTGGAGGCAAAGCTTGTGCAGTTGTCTTGCGGCTGTGCTTAGACCTACTGTTATGAATAAACAAACACAAAATAATGGACAGAGAAATCATTTTTGAAAAACATTTATTCGAAAACCGCTATATTTATACTTAAATGCAATTCGCGTTACACTCCCAAAATCGTAGGTCCGTCCACGCGAGTGAAATCGGCTCAGCATGGCAAAGTATTCAAGAATCTGTCACAAATCTGAGCGCGTTTTCTAATATTTTTTTAAAGTCAAAAGTAAATAACACATTTCTAATGGCATAAATCAAATTTACATTTCAAAACGTAATTTCTTTCATCGTAATACTCGAAATCATGTACCTTAGACCTTTTAAAAACTTCACTTGCTCGGTTGTGTTTCAGAACAGGGCAAACTCTCCGCCGTGAAGAAAACAAAGCGATGAAGTCCTTTGAATGCATCTGTTGTAATATGACTAAGCAATGCCTTAAAGAAGGGATACATCAGCACAAAGCTTCACACCCAACTGGCATACATGTATACCTCAATCACAGCACAACACGGCAAAAAGCAGTTGTCGGTTTAAAGCTATTTTATCCGAAAAGCTTCCGAAAACAGTTTTGTGCGTTCCTCAAAGCGCCTAACTTTATATAGGCTTACTTCGCATCCGCAAAACTTATGCCGGCATAATAACAATTTAATTAAAGCGTGTTTGGCGTTTCTTTGTTTTGAATCTTGATTGTCTCTAGTTAGAGAACGAAATATAACAGTTATTTGAAAAACTATAAGCGAAGCAGTTGTCGGTTTAAACCTATTGTGCCCGAAAAGCTTCCAAAAACAGTTCGGTGCATTTTTTAAAGCGCTCGAATTTCAGACAATTTGCAGCCGCAAAACTTATGCAACAGAGTTAAGAACGTTTGGACGGTGTTTGTTCGTTTGTTTTCAATCTCGATGGTCTCAAGTTAGAGAACGAAATATAAGCGAAGCAGTTTTGAGTTTAAAGCTATTTTATCCCGTAAGTAATGTGTTTTCCTCAAAGTGCTTGAATTTTTTCGCGGCTGCTAAAACCTACGCGACATTTCTTCGATAAGTTTATTACAAGTGTTTCGAAGCTCCCCAGATCCTTTATTTCGGGTAATCCCAGTAAAATGCCGGTGAAATGTCAGTATAATTTTTTGACCAGACTAATATTTTTATTTAGTGGCAGTTCATGTTATTTGTTAACATCCGAACGCGATGAAGATAACCCATTTAAACAGTCGAATAATTTTTATTTTGTTTTTGTAAATGAGCGCCGTTTCAAGTTCATTCAAGCGAACAGCCAATAAACCAAGGAGATTTGACAAGCCTTCACAGTTAATGACAGGGTATGGAAACATTGCAAACACCAAGCTAGACGGCTCGTGAGTAAAATAATCAAGCTGTGCTCAGCCTCTAGAACGACCTTTCGAGCTTGCTTTTACAGAACAGATCCCCAAAATATTGAAGGACAATTCGGAACACTTTCAGGCTTTTTGAGAAACACTTTTCGAAAGCGAACGAGCCAAAAAAAGCCCCGAAATGTATTTTAGACCGAAAAGTTTCAGGACTATTTTTGAGAAACGAACACCAGTATATTCCTTCGCGACTCCGCTTTTAGGCTTGGCTAAATCTATATATTACAAACAATGTTAAGATTTGAGTGATCATTGTTAATTCCGTTCACGAAGCGTGCGTTTTGTTTCACCTCTGTATTGTTTCCTACACTTTTGACACCATATTACCTGTAATCAGGGGCACCCAACGGTTCGTTTCGGGGAATATCTGTTCGGAAGGCCTAAAATCGCCTGAGATTTTCGGATTTAATAGCAGTAAAAGCTTAGAGATTTCTTCGTGAAAAACATCACGTCGGACTTTCGTAACTAGAGGACATAGTGGTTCCTGTTGTTTTCAGAGGAACAGATATGTCGTTTGGAGTGCAAAATAAAGTCAGCTAGCATTTTCGGCGAGCCATCAGCAGCTCGGAAATTCGGCGGATAGGATTCTGTTTCCTAAAATTTTCTGCGACCTAAATTTTCAGCTAGAAACGCCGAAGAGATCAATCTGTACTATATAGCTTACACTAATATGCCCTTAAAAAGCTCTGAAACAATCTAAGAAAGCAGAAAATGATTTTTCAAGTATTTTGCTAAAATTTTCTCGTTGGGTGCCCCTGTGTAATTCTACTGACTTAACATATATGATTGAATGTAAAAAGTGTAAGAAACAATACATAGGTGAAACAAAACGCACGCTTCGTGAACGTTTTTCGGAACACAAACAAGCTACGAATAATCCACTTCACGCTAACGCTGCGGCAGCCGTCCCTTCCCACTTTAATCTACCTGGCCACTCTATCACAGACATGGATCTTATCCCACTTGAATTACAACCTACACCCAGCGCATCCTGCTGGAAAGCACGAGAAGCTTACCTCATACATAGAAGTTAAACCATATCACCAGGCGGACTAAACCGACGGAATGAAAAATGATCACTCAAATCTTAACATTGTTTGTATTATATCAGCATTACACCCTATGTAGGAAATGTTTTCATTATTACTACTTTTTGTTCTTAATATTATTATTTTATATATATATAGATATTGTTTGTTTACTTCTAAACTAGTTAATCATTAACCATTTGTGTATTTTTAAAATTCAAATTTGTGGAGCCGTTGTAGCATTTTCCTTCTGTATAGTACTATATTATTCCTGCAGTCATTGTTGTAGTTTAAGGTATGGAGAGTGACACTCCGCCGTAGACAAGGAACGACACGGAGTGTCTTCTTGCAGGAGACCGAACACAGATCTCTCGGGAGGGGGGTGGGTCGCAAAATTTGGAGGACTAGCTTTCACTTTTTACTTTTACTGCGAAAACGTGGCAGATTGAAGCAGGATTGGCTTAAATATCAGTGCTAAACCAATCAGGGAGTAGCTTGGGGAACACATACCCATTTATCGTCATATACACGGGGTTAATGACTTGCATGCATAATAAAGTATATTCAAATGACTTTGAATAGTACTATATTATTCCTGCAGTCATTGTTGTAGTTTAAGGTATGGAGACTGACACTCCGGCTCCTACACTCTCCTACCTTCGTTGGCTTCCCAGGAACTAGAATAAGCCCTTACGTAAACTGTTACCCTCCAAACCTTAAAAGCATCCCTTTTCCCACCAAAAAAGACAATCTGAAAACAAAAAAGGAAAATTAAAACACGTAATTTGCTACAAGCTCTCACCAAAGATAAGTTTATTGACATTTAAGGAAATAAAGAACGAAGAAAGGTGGAAATAACATCAAGAGATAAAGCTATTGAGGAACGCTTTATTCGGTGTACTCGTTTACAACTTACTCCTGTTATCTTAACTAATAAGATAAGTGATTTCTTCACCCAAAGCTTCGATTATGATCAAATGATCAACATCAGGTAATCTGAAGCTTCCCAATTACTATCGAAAAGGATATACATTCATATCCCCCAGTAGGGGAGCTAGTTACACGTAAATGAAGTGAAAACTCCAAATGCTCTGAAAGATTACACAAGCTAGTGGGGGGTAAAAGCCTGAGTAAAGCCCTGGAGCCCATTCCAGGACCAAAACTGTTCAGTGGAGTTGGCACTAAGGCTCGCCAACTTTGCGGCCGCCCCTGCTGGGTTTAAAACCTCTTTCACCTTAATGTAATGCAGTGTGGGGAGAAATATTACCCTCCTTTGTCACTGATCTAAAAAGGTAACCTCTAGTAAGGTCAACCTGAAGCAGCGACGCAATTTTAAAGTAAATTTCAATGTCGGAGACGGGACACACTAACCGATTCCGCCCCCTTTTAAAAGCGAAAACATTCGAATCCCCATTCCTTAAGGTTTTAGTCCATAAATGGTTAAACAAGAAACCGGAATTGTCTGGAAGGGGGAGGATCTCCGCGGTCTTGACATTAGCCAGGTCGGAAGCCCGATCGCCTGAAAAGAATAACGCTTTAAAGAACGTTTGGTCCCTAGCCAAAATAAAAACTTGGAGGGGATCTAGCGTCGGTAGCGATAAACGTGTATGCAGATAACTACACAACAACTCTAGATGAGATAAAAGAAAAGAGTTCACTTGAGAAGGGTCGCTCTAGCCTAAAGCTGCTCGGAGCGGATGCTAGCCAGATACCTAAAATGGGGTTCCAATCATTTACTCTATCATTCTGTGCAAAAATAGACCTTAACTTCCCTATCATAGAATCTACTGTTCCAAACGCTAAACGCGTCGGGCAAGTTCAATTAGTAGGGCGCTTGTGGCCAAGATGCCCACAAACAACGGTATGAATCTTCGTTCGTCCAGGTTGGTCCTTCCAAATAAGGAATTTCACGATCTCTGGAGGGCGACACGACTGTAAGTCCTTTGGGGGCCTCAAAGCAGCGAGAAACGCCGATAACTCAGCTTCCAAAGCCAATTTCTGCTTGATGTAGGGAGAACTTAGTCGAGCTTTAGAGAGCTCAGTCAGTCGCTTAGCAATGGCGGTTTCGTCTGCTGGAAATTTCAGCTTCTTTAACGGCTGGGAAGAAGTGTCAAATCCTTTCCTTTTGTAACCACAACGCTGACAAAAGTTAAAGGCTTCGTCGTTTGGCTGCGAGCAAGACGGGCATGCTACTGCAGGCTGGAACAACTGTGGAACAAATGGAAGTGGCTGAAAATGTCCAAAAGTAAAATAGGAAAAAATTCAGTATCTGTGTTATCAGTCCCGGGCGGATACTCTGAAGGCCCACAGTTCGTACGGGCAGGAAGCAGGAATAAAACCCTGCTTAGATGGTGACAAGAGTACATTTAGGTCGTTCTTAGTGCCCAAGCGAAAATAATCAGATGAGACTGCTCGCAGAACCGGCCACCAGACGGGAAGCGGCGACAATAAAGGCACAACATTAGTAAAGGAAATGTGAAGTGGCAGAAGGAACCGCAACACCACACCCACCAAGTTAAAAGGTGCAAAAACATACGGATTTTCCCATAACTTGACTTCAGATTCTGGGCACTGGGCAAATAAATTAACCCCAGCAGACTCTTTTGAAGCACATGGGGTGAAATGTGATAGGGTATTTCCCGAAATATCTCGCTGCGCATTGGAATTCAAGGCCATAAGATCCAGAGAGTGGCCGCAACGACCCCCAAAGACTGCCTGGACACGTGACCACGCCTGCCTAGACAGCATCGATTCTGACTTCGAAAGATATCTTGAGGGCTCATCCGCTGCATTTTCCTTTGACGCAAGGTGAAATAACTCCAAATGCAAGTTTCTTTGAGAAACCACCCCAAAAGAGCCTTGGTTGCGTCCGAGAGTTCCTGGCTTTTACTGCCTTGCCTGTGCCAGGTGTGAATTAATACCTGACTGTCTGTCATGAGGTCTATTCTGCAATCCTGGACTTGTGCCGGAGCCGCCTCGAGAAGTCGAACAACTGCTAGTGTTTCTTTGGTCGAAATGTACAGTTTCATCTCCTCTTGCGACCAGTAATCTCTCACAGTAAGATCCTTATCAGAAAGATGGATGATACCCCCCATCCAAAGCCTGAGGCGTCACTCTCTACAGATATCCTTGTATGTTTCTCGGTTCTCCAACTAACGTGGCCCGTCCACGTGTCCCTGAATCTCCAATGCGTAATCTCCTCCCTCAAGGGACTAGAGAAATTGACCTCCGAAGACCTGTGAGCTGATGACAAGGCTCCAGCGATGTTCCTTATAAACAATTTAGCCGCCGGGACTGCGAAAGCGAAAGAGATGCACTTCCCTTGGAAACGTTGCAAAGTTTTCGTTGGTACTATTTTCTTCAGCTCGAGGATGGACTCTCGAAGTGCGATGAATTTTCTTCAGTTTTTCAGGAGGGATCTTAAACGCCTGCAACTCTGAATCGATCGTCAAACCTAAAAACTCTAGGGAAGTGACTGGGGTAAGAACGCACTTGGACAAACCTAGCACGTAGCCTAGGCTAATCAGCGTCAAACAAACAAGAAGTATGGCGGCTTCAGCTGCCTTTTGACTAAAGGCTCGTGAGCGTTTCTCTACGGGTATAGACCATGGACCCGAAGAACGCATGAGTTCTCTCGTCAAGCGATCGTCAATGTAGATTGAGCACGGAATGCCTTCCTCTCTTAAGAAAATTGAAACCGCTGCGCCTATTGTGTGATAAATGAAAGCGGATTCTTTCCACCCAAATGGAAAAGAACGAGCAACAAGTCACCATCCTGCCCATTGAAAACCAAAATATTGTTGGCTAGACTCGGTCAGAAGAACGTGGTCATACCCGGACTTGTCGTCACATTTTGTCATAAAGGAATTTTGATAGACATATGACCTCACGTCTGTGAGCCTATCCAGAGAAAAAGGACTGTCCCTCAGCCAAAGGTCCAAAAAACGAGCGTCCAAGCACAACCGTGGCTGAGACGGCTCTACGGTGAGTGGTAACACAAGGTAGGGTGGATCCGTCTTACCCACCTTTCCCCAAACTTTGACAGCTCCCATGCGGATTCTCTCCATTAACGAGGAAGATATAAACGAAACGAATTCACTACAGTTTTCTAGGTTTCCAAAGACCTTCGGAGGCGGGAAATCACAGTCATAGGATGATCGTCCAAAATTTCCCTTAAAACGCGTGGCAAAATCCATGACGTTTACACCCTCTCTAAGCCACTTGAGGATAAGATCTCTACCTTGGTGTCGCGCAAGTACTTTCTCCCAGAGACTGATACATCTATGGATGCCCCCCGCCAAAAAGGACGATGGGTCTGGGAAACTAATATTCTCCAGTGGAGGGGGGTCCAAGCTTTCAACGATTGCCCTAAAACGCTCCAGAGAAAACACTGCGTCCTGGCCGGGACTCCCATCAAGCTTCACCCACCGGGTTGATCTTTCACTGTGTTCACCCTGGGCCATAAGCGGATAGAAATCAAACTTGAACTCCCAAGCCGGAGGGCTGTAAACACCTGAGCTTTTGAACCTTTTGCTTCGGCTCTAAAAGAAGAGAAAGGTGAAAGAACGAATTACTGAAAAACCCGATCCATATATGGAGATTACCAAGGTACAGAATAAGATAAAGTGCGGACTACGCTGAATGGATAAAAGGAGTAAGAAACAACCCGGCGGTAGGATAGGAGTCCCGGCCAGGAAACAACACACCAACGCCCGAAAACGGAACGAACACGCGGCAAAAGCAGGAAAGCTAGATGCCGGTGCGGATTGCTGTTCCCAACCGGGAGGGGGGGGGGTGTTTGAGAATGAGTCGAAAGTCGAAACAAACACAAAATCTCACAAAGGCATAGAGGGAAAGTTCTAAGAACCAGCACATCTAATGCATAATTGAACTTTATTAGAATACATTGGCAACAAACGGCAACAAGCATGACTATAGGAGAACAGTTCTAAACCCTAGGGGTTGGACTCGTCACGGCGGGGACGCTTGAGACTGGGCATTTTCTCTGTCGCCTCATCCCTCTGCTTCTTAAAGCAACGATTCTGCAAATGGCCTTGAGTGCCGCAATAGTAACAACGGAACTGCTTGGAGGCTGGACGCTTCTGGGGACGGCGCTCATAACCACCGCGCTTGGAGGATAACTCTGCGTCAAGCTTTAGGGTTTTGTCAACCTTTGCCAAAATGTCGAAAACCTTCTCCTGTGCCTTGTCACCAAGGAGAGCTATCAGGTATCTTCTGAACTGTTCGGGCGGGGCCGACATCTTATGCTTTACAGCCTCATAGACTGCAGAAAAATGGGGAAGCTTTTCGTGTTTCTCTGCGGACGCGGTGGCTTTGAGATCGATGAGACAATCTAAGGCCTCATCCATGGCGAAATTCTGCCCTGTTTTAGCCATAATAGCTCTCAACCGGGAGAGCACTGAATCCACTGTCGGACGCAACTTGTTGGCCTCTAATAAGGTGATACGGTCCCTAAGGGCGGCACATTGATCAGCTTGGGGAACCTGCGAGGGAACAGTCAGCAATAAAAGGAATATCTCGCCAGGAAAAGATATCACACAAAAAAAATCCTAGGCAATCCCTTAAATAGGCGTTACTTGCCAAAAATCACACTATGAATGAGAACTTTGTAGGTCTCAGAGCAGATTTGGAAGAAAAACTTCCTTTTTAAAAACCGGACTCGACAAACATTGACTTGATACGTTCCAGTAACGTCGTTATCTTCTGGTAAAATCTAGAGGCTAAATGGGACCTCATATTGCTTGCGCACCCTTTGACATGGGTCCGAAGCCAATTAGAGAATCAGAACTTGTTCCAAACGAATAACACTCTGACAAGGGCCCGAAGCCAATCAGAGACTCAAAACTTATTCCAGCAACTTGAAACACTCTGAAAAAGGGGCCCGAAGCCAATCACAGATCCCATGCTCAATACCCACCAGTTGAAACTCTCTGACAAGGGCCCGAAGCCAATCAGAGACTCCAGCTGAATTCCAGCAGCTTTAAAGCTCTGAAAAAGGCCCGAGGCCAATCAGAGACTCAAAACTCAATTCCAGCAACTTAAAACACTCTGACAAGGGCCCGAAGCCAATCAGGGGCGTAAAATTCAATTCAAACAATTTAAACACTCTATAAAGGGCCCGAAGCCAATCAAAGATTCCAGCAACTTGAAACACTCTGCAAAGGGCCCGAAGCCAATCAGAGACTCCATGCTCAATACCCACAACTTGAAACGCTCTGACAAGGGCCCGACGCCAACCAGAGATCCCATGCTCGATACCCACAACTTGACACACTCTGACAAGGGCCCGAAGCCAATCAGAGACTCCATGCTCAATTCCAGCAGCTTAAAACACTCGCAAAAGGTCCGAAGCCACTCAGAGACTCAAAACTCAATTCAAGCAAGTTCGAAACACTCTGACAAGGGCCCGAAGCCAATCAGAGACTCAAAACTCAATTCCAGCGATTTACAACACTCTGTAAAGGGCCCGAAGCCAAACAGAGATTCCATGCTTAATTCCAGCAACTTGAAACACTCTGAGAAAAAGGCCCAAACCCAATCAGAGATTCTAAACTCAATCCGGGCAACTTAAAAACACTCTCTGACAAGGGTGCGAAGCCATTCAGAGGCGCAGTGTTAAGAAACAAACTAACACACAAAAAAACAAACAAACCCAGTTTCAAAACAATACCCCGATACGCACAGGCAACTAGGAGAATAAACTGACAAAACCAATTAGACGTACAACTCGTCTGTGCGCATTAACCTCTTCCTAAACAAAAGAGCGCTTGACACCTAAGCATAATACCCCAGTAAAAAACTCCGAAGAGAAAGAATAACCCTAATTACCAGCTCTAATAAATGCAAATGAAGATAACTATAGAGGAAACCAATGCTGAAAAAACCGAGTAAGCTGCCGTAAACTGCGCAGAAAATTATACAATCCCAAAAGCAAAAGGTAGGCATAAAAACCGGAATAAATATGAGAAGGGAATGTACACAAAACCAAAAACGTACGAGCAGTGTAACTGGAAAGAATATACTAGTAGTGCAAGCGAGGGCATGAGAATTGTGAGGAAAAGCAAATAACTAAGAGAAAGTTGCCACCGACGAGGGTGCACTGAAGAAAGAGTGAATAAACGGGGAGACGAGGTAACATGCAAGAGTCGACATATGGCAACAAACTAAGAAAGAAAAACACACCTCTGGCGCCGCAACCTGTTGATCCTGTCCTTGTGCTGCTGGGGCAACATTATCGTGAACAATTTCAGCAACCGCCTCTGGTGGAGCGGCAAACGGAACTTGATCTGCCATTGCCTGAAGATGAGATCTGTGTTCGGTCTATTGGATGAGTGTATTCGCAAAATTTGGAGGACTAGCTTTCAGTCTTTACTCTTACTGCGAAAACGTGGCATATTGAAGCAGGAGTGGCTTAAATATCAGTGCTAAACCAGTCAGGGAGTAGCTTGGGGAACACATACCCATTTATCGTCATATACACGGGGTTAATGACTTGCATGCATAATAAAGTATGTTCAAATGACTTTGAATAGCTCTGGCCCTGAGGAAGGCTAATTTTGTCAGCCGAAATATTGGCCTTAAATAAATCAGCCCTTTGTCGTAGCGCCAGCTTTGCATTCAGTTTTGTTAAAATGAAGTGTTTCCAATATTAAAAAAAATACTTCTTTAATATTTTCTTTTTCAAAAATAATGTGCAGTAATTTCAAAATTAAACGCATACAAGCGTTTAATTTTTCCTGAATTATTAAGAAATTCCTTATGGCATTTCTAGGCCACCACACAAGGACAACCCCACGTTGAGTAAATGCAGTTTATCTTTGCATTCATGAGCATATTCATGGCTATATTTTAGCATTTTGAAAATCTAAGTAAATTTCCCATACGAAGTCTATAAATCCATAGTTACTCGAGAGACCTTGGTTATGAAACTTGGCAAGTTTCAAAGGCCTTAACAAAGGTGCTGCAATTTATGTTGAAAGTACTACGACAGTGCACAATCTTTTGTTTTACGTTCGCACACTGTGGCTGAATAACTTAACAGTGACATTCTTATTGGTTAGTTGCTCATGCAAAATTCAAAACCTATTGTTGTTTGTGCACCGTCAAGGCTAAAAACGGTTACAAAAACATAAAACAAAGGACTTAGCTGAGCTTCATAACCAGATTCTTTTATTCACTATGATAAATCGAAAAAACTACCTACAGGTAAGGGTTCGCGCTTTCAGATCGTAAGCTTGGTTAGCCTGTGTGATTGCACTTTTCGTCGCAATCAGTTTGGTTGGAGCTTACCTGACATGACAATGCGGACGCATTTGTCCGCTGACTAATAATATCGCTGACCATTCATTTTCGCGCCATTTCGCATTGAAACCAGGGTGGGAAAAGGTTGGGCGATGAAACGAGCAGTCCTCTGTTCAAGCGATGTGTGATGGGGAGAAAGACTTGCGCGAGCACTCTTTCCGCGCTTCCGCTGCGTTTGGTGGCCGGCAAAATTTACCTTTCAACAAACCGGAAATCTCATGTTCTTTCTTTATTTTTCAGCCAGCCGTGCACTATGATTAAAACGAGTTTTCACAGTCCTGGCTCACAGCTTAAAATACTTATGTCTGCGTGCATATTAGTCAATCTTTTTCACAGTAAGTTGCCTAAAAATGATCTCAATTTGAGTGTGTCGTATGTTTGCTCTTGCCGCAAAACATAACATGGTTTTCTTTAATCGTCTCTTTTACAAAAGCTCCAAAATACTCCACCCTAAATCTTACATATATTAAAGGCCGATAAATTGTATGTAACATGATAAAAAATTAGCTGGAGATATTTGGAGATAGTGGCGTTTTGCAACTTTAAACTTTGCCTCCTTGCAACGCGCCATGGCGATGATTCGACGCAACGCCGTCAACTGTATGTAAACAAATTAAAAGTGAAATTAAGTTTAAAGGATTCTGCTCCCTTCATGTCACAAGAACATAGCAAAGAAAACCGTCTTAACCGAGGAGCAATTCTATTTGTCGTTCCTAAAGAAACAGACAAGCATAGGAGAGGTTTTGGGGAACAAGAAGAAGAAGCGCGGTGTTGATGTTGATTTGATTTAATTAAATAACCAGGGCGTCCTGATTAACCTTGCACGAGCTGCATACATTATAAATACACGTCATGCCACGCGTCATCCAAACGCCGTTTTCCATCTTTTTACTTTACTTTGCTCGTTTCTAGACAGTTTTTAGGCAGTTTTTTAGCATTGAACAAGGGGGATAAGACAAAGAAAAGATAAACCAAAAACGGTGTTTTTCGGGAACTTAATAGCGGAGCTCCATTGCTAAGGAAATTTGGTAATCTATCAAGCCAAAAAATTTTGATAGTGACGTAGTAGTCACGTGACCGTCCGTCCGTACATCTGTACGTCCGTCCGTCCGCACCACAGGGCTACCAATACACTTCCTACACTGGATAGGATCCTGTGCTGAATCCCGTGTGTTTTCGGCGCGAAATCGCATGTTGACCCGCGTTGTAGCAAAACAAGCAAAGACAACAAAAGTCAAAAACAAATTTGTTAGTGGAAAAAAAGTTCAAAAGAACACTCACTTGTCTTTTTGGTGGAAGGGGAAAAGTTCAATCTAGGCGAAAGAAATTCGGCGATAAAGTTCAGGCAAAAAGTTCAAATTTGCCTCGTCAGTTCTGTTCAAACTCGGTCGGCACACCGCTTGAGTTCGCAGCTTTTCGCAGCGGTTTCGACCCCAAATATAGCAGAGCTAGTGCTTTTTGGTTTTTTCTGTCCACAACCATGGTTTTTACGGCGTTTCGAACACATTTTGCCAGGAAAAACACCAGCATTTTCGTGCTGATAGGCAGCTTGTCACGAAGAAAGAAATAAGTATTAAAATGAACTTCGAAAACAATGTCAAACGCCCATGGCCTAGTGGACTAGTTACCGGCATCTCACGCCGACGAGCCGGGTTCGACACTCAGCGGGAGCAAGAATTTTTTTTTCTTTGTTTTTTTTTTAATAAAACGACTTGGATGAGAGTATTTTCACAAATTAATAACTGCCAGCAAAAACAAAACAAAAAAAACAAAACAAAAAACAAAAGCAAAAAACAGACAAAACAAAAAGGGGGCTCCGCTTTTAGGCTTGGCTAAATCTATATATTAGATTATCAGGATTATAGAGGAAACCCAAGGAGGCAACCATTTTTGATCTAGCACTTAATTTGATCCCAGTTCGCTGCATCACACCTTTTTGCTCGGACGCGCTCGTTTCATCGCCCAACCTTTTCCCGCCCTGATTGAAACATTCGAGGGGTTTCGAAATCGAAAAAGGCTTTATTAGAATTCGTGGCTGTTTTTGAAGAGAAATGGCAGAAGGCGAAAGCAATCATCAGAGAAAGAGGTATTTTTATGTTTAATAACGATGTGCTAAGCGATGTGCGTCTTATTGTTCAAGCGTCGAGCGATGAAAATGATGTTAAGAAAAGCAAGATGGCGATTCTAGCGCACAAGTTTGTGTTGTCCATTTGTCGTCCCGTGTTTTCGCCATGTTCTGTGGGGAAATGGCCGACAAGTCAGAGTCCATTGATCTGCCAGACTGTGATTACGAGGGAGTGTTCGAAATGCTGCGATACTTGTACAGCGAGGAGGTGAAGTTGAACGAAAGTAACGTGATGCAAGCGTTGCATGTCACCAAGAAATATATCCTGCCCTCGCTTGCTGACGAATGTATTGATTTTTTGCTGAGAAACGTGGATCCAGCTAACGTGTTTCCCCTTCTGTCGCACGCTCAACAATATGACAAGAAAGGTCTTGTAGATCGATGCTGGGAAGTGATTGATGAGAAAACTCAAGAAGCTTTGGAATCAGAAAGATTGGCGACAATCGAGAGGCCCCTACTTGAAGCTATTGTCAAGAGAGAGTCATTGAATATTGGAGAGGTAGAGTTGTTCCAAGCTGTCGATCTGTGGGCTACTAAGGAATGTGAAAGGCAGGGATTGGCTGCAGATGGCAGTGTGAAAAGAAGAATCCTTGGAGAGCAAATCGTGAAAGGAATTCGTTTTCTAACAATGGAGGAAAAGATTTTGCAAGTGTTGCTATTGACAGTAACATCCTTGCCAAAGAAGAAGTTTATTAGCAGGTAAAGTATTTTAATGGAGTGTTATCTGCACCACAGGTTTTCGCAGAAGACAGACGAACTGGCACCTGTCAATCATGCTGTAGGTTTGAGAGATTGCTCCTTTCTGATTATATTGAAGGCTGGAACTATTAACACCCAGGCCCTGACTGCATTGAATTTTGGGTAGACAAGGATGTGGTGCTTCACGGGATCGCTTCTTTGGTAGCAAGGACAAAAATTATTCTCTTTCTATGGAAATACCTGACTGTCAAAGGACGGAGAGATTGCCTTTTTTGACAGAAGATTTTTCCTCTGTCCCTTTGCCATTCAAAGACAGGAAAATTGATGTCTTTGATGTTAAGTTTCATCCATTTGCATTGTTTTGAGAAAGAACAACCATTATGCAGTTCGAGCTTTATAGTTGGTCCAAGTTCTTGCTATGGGATGGATGGTAGTGATTCTGTTAAATGCCATGATGTGACCTTTTACTTTAAGACTTATAAGTCAAAGAAACAGGGTGATGCAACAACTGTTCAGGAGGGCCAGTTTGCTGAATTTTTATTCAGGCCAATTTGTTATTCTTAATTTCACTGTTTTCCAGTTAGTGATGGATTGCAATGCCCTATTTAGTCCCACACTAAAACAATGAATTTTTAGTATTGACTGTCGTGCTGTATTTATCAGAGTGTGTTATGGTTTGATGGTGCAGTGATTGAGCATTAAAATGGAAATCTTATGGTTGAAAGTTTATGTTAGTCTTTGCTATCTTGTGTCAACGTAAGGTGCCAAGCGCACCTAACAGTCTGCTTCAATGGAATATCACTTCACCAATGTGGATTTCATTTTGTCAATAAACTAGAGTTTGCATTGGTGAAATCACACCTCCGGGCAACATTCACTATAAAGCAAAATTAATGGGCCATTTCCATTTGTCTTGTGCCTCTTGTTCAAAGTGAGGCCTGGTGCACAACCTTTCATATGAAAATGAGTTTTATTTGTTTGTGAATGAAAACTCATTTTCATATGAAAGGCTGTGCACCAAGACTCGCTTTGAAAAAGTTAAGAGGATCAAGACAACTCGGAAATGACCTATTTCTTTTTCCGGGGGTACCAATTTTTTTAAGTGCTAAATAAGAACAGCTAGCATTTACCGAAAGCCAGCGGCAGTTCAGAAGTCTTGCAACTTGAATGTTCAGCTAAAGAATGTGAGCAGATCAGTGAATGCTTGGTTAATTCACATGCAACCCTTTAAAAGGCCTTGGAATGATCTGGGAAAGCAGAAAAAGACATTTTATCATGCGTGTTTCCTCCATGGTCTCTTTGTATTTCAATTTTCATGGTGTTGGAGAATTTGACTAAGCATTTAGACATTTTTTATTTCGCGATCATTTCCTTTATTCTCATCTCCTGACATGACCTGTTTGTTTTATCGAGTTGTGATATTGTGAGGAGAAATTAGGTGCTTGTCACTATTAGGGCTTAGAGGGTTAAGTACTTATCTTGAATTTTCTGGTTGGGTGCTCCTTATGTGTACAGGGAAATGTACTTTGAATCAATTTAATTTTCTCTCAACTAAAAGAATATGGTAAGAGTAATAACATCTCCTAAGACTGGTTCCTACTCGTGAAATAGGGATGACAAGAAAGGTATTTTTTGGTTTTGCTGTGCTTCATTTATCTGTGTGAACAATCTCAATAAGTAGCTTAAGCACAAGGAGTCAACGGTGCTTCATTAAGACGGCCGTAGAGCGGCGCAGCTTATAGGAATACCAATTGAAATTCCTTTCGTCGTCGTAGGTTTTTCAAGGTCACTGGACGATTGATCGGTTTAGGGGCACGGGTAGGGAAGGAAGAGGGAGATATTTTGACCATAGTATTCTTTGGACGAGGGATGCTTTGTGCAATTGACGATTAATTGGTATGTTAATGATGAAATGAAAGGAGTTTCGTTGTAGTAGGTTGTCCAAGGTCAATGGAGATACAGAGAAATATTTAGCGTGTTTTAATGTGATATGACGTTGCTTTTGATATAACGTATTTCTGTCTTTAACTCAGACAAATTATTTCAATCCACGCATTTGAAATCTATCTCATATAAAGAGGGAACAAAAACGCTAGAATCAACACTGGGACAATTTTTTCGCATCAAAACATTTAGCGCTGAAAAGAAGCTTACACTTCAACCGAGTTAGTTGGGGATCACCTCTCTACAAGTATACAGCTATTTCAATTAACGTTGTCATATGAGAGCTTAAGCCTACGCGACAAGACGCAGGGTAATATGGGATTTTTCATACCTAAGTTCAACATAATCAGCTGTACCTTGCTTGCCGTACAATAGCAAGTATATGGAAGAGTTTTTAAAGCGTAAAAATTAAACAAAAAGCCTGAAAGAATTACTTCCAGGTAGAGTTTTCGTTTAAAGCGTAATTTTTAATCGCACACATCTTTTTGTTTACTGGGTTAAAACGGGATGCAAATTTAAAATATGTGGGTACACGTGGAGCACGTGCTTGGTATGCAAATTAGAAGTAGGAAAAACAGCATCATGAAAAATATGGAATAGGAATTTTTGCACTTCATGACAAAAACTAACAACTGAAAATGGAAAGCCAAATCAGGATTGCCGCTGACAATAATCGGACGGTGCCTATTTATTAATTCATACTAAGAAATTCAAAGTTCCCGATAACTTCTGACAACCGTTAAACTAAGGGCGCGTTTTTTTATCCACAATTCTGGAATAAGAATGGTTGGTACGGAATGCTAGGAATAATTCGGATTGTCTGCATAAAAAAACGCCGGTCGAGATGCGCGGTCCTGACACGAGTAAACATTGCGTAACAAAAATAGGGAGACTGTTTTGGATTTGCCGAATGTTTTGCTCTAAGGTGCGGGATTGCAGAAAAACGCCTCATACTCATTTGCATCTCATTGGATAACAAAAGAATAACAAAACAGCACATTTGTTATATGCCTCGTTCTTTTAAACTCTGAATTAATTTTCCGCAATCCCGCACCTCACTCATGTTTTGGCAGTCCTATATACAAAGGAGAGGAGACACATCCCTCGAATCACGGGTTTCTTGTACGAAACAACACTGAAAAAAACCTCGTACTTTTGGTACAATGAAATTAGAAGCCATGTTTCATTGTGTCCAAAAGTGTAACCTGATTTTTTCTCCGGTAGAGACGTATTTGAATCCGCAGCGCTCATCTCGCGGTCCGCCATCTTGGATTTTCATTCGCAACATTCTGTTCATTCTGCCCCTGGGAGCAGAATGGATGGAATGGCGTTCTGTCCATTCCGGAATAGGAATGCGGAATAGAAAAACGCGCGTATTTTACATTCTGACCATTCTCATTCCAGAATTGTGAATAAAAAAGCGCGCCCTAAGTCTGATTTGCAACTACCCACACTACCCTTCGGTCTTGTTGCGTAAGCCTGAGTCGATCCGACAACGTTAATTGAAATAGCTCATAGACACGTAAACTGAATGTGATACAGGTAATTCAATTCTACAAAATGCATGGCAATTTTAATACTGAAAATATGAGGCTCACAAATTAACTCCAGCTTGTAAGGGCCCGTCTTTCATAAACCACAGGTTTTCTTGTTTTCAGATATACAATGTAACTTGAAACCATAGTAAAGCCTGGTTTATACTTGCAACATAACCAAACAGACACAACAACAAAGGTGAGTTTTAACGTTATGTTTACAGTCAAAGCTCACCTTGCGACCACTCTCGTAACTGACCAGCTCTACGGTTACGAACAGCATTGTGAAACCCGGTTTGAACCGTCAATTTTTAGTTTGTAATTAAAAAGCTCTCCTAAGCGACGGCTCCCGTAAGTGACCGCAGCCACTGACCTGACTTTTCTGAATTACCGACAGGTTTTTTCTTTTTTTCTTAACAGTTCTCGTAAGCGACCACTTAGTCAACACTTAATAAAGCATTGACTTCTTGATCAGATTTGGAAGCGCTAATGGTTCATTGACTCATACATACGCGAAACTCTTCTATGATAGGTAATAAAAAACTAATATTATTATTACAATACCATTTTTGTTCCAATAAAGATACTCTAGACTTTTCCTGCTCTGTCAAGATCCGGTTTGACCACAACTTGCATGCATTCTTTAAGGTGTTTCGATACAGTTTTTTTAGGAACATACCTCACTTTTAAAATCGACTCTTCAGACAGTCTTCATCTCGTCGGATCAACGTGAAATTTGCACTACTTGTTGGTTTTGGATTGAACTTTAGCGTGGTTTATGCGCCGATCAATTCGAAAATTCAACATCCCCCCCTGGCAACCCCCCGGGAATTTGAACTTTTGAAGATCGGCTTGTTCAAATCCCCTCCCCTCTGGGCAAGTAAGCCGTTCAAATGCCCCACCAATTAGTACTGAACTGCCTCTCCTCAAAGACAAATTTGGTCTTCAATCAAGCACTTTACATACTTTTCAGAGAGAGATACGCCATAATGACACCTTCAATCTTCTTTTAAAGACCCTTTTCAAAGAGTTATTCACTAACAAAGGCGAAAAACTATCTTGTAAATCCGTCAAAACCCGCAAAAACCGAAAAAATTCACGGGCTTATTACATCAGAACAAGAGATAAATCCGGTTCAAATTCCCCACCCTTCCAATGTAACGTTCAAATTCCCCCCTCCCCGGGCACGATGCACAGTCAAATGCCCGGGGTATGCCCGGGGGGGGGATGTTGAAGTTTCGAATTGATCGGCGCATTACGTTTTGTGAAAATCGATATTTTCATGACAAAGATAAACAAAAGTCCTCGAAAACAGTAAAATTGAAATTTTGCGCGATCCAGATTTCACTTTGAAAAGCAAATACCAACATCTTAAACTGTGGTGTATGGCAAACAAAATATACAAGAACAAAAAAAATGTGTGTTTGTTTTGAAGTAAATCGCAAAAACATTTTCAACCTTAGTTTTTGCATAGCAATAGTAAATGCACAGAAAAATAATCAATGTTTTGATGAAATGGCTAGAAAATAGTGCTAAAATGTGTCTTTTACTTATTATTTTACGCCTCGAAAGTTTTGTTGAAACTGGTGTTCGCGATCTCGAGAACGAATTGTTTTTCTAAGATCATTCGCGTAATCATTTTGTGATAATTTTTGAATGTGAGCGCTTTTGCGAAAATCTTAAGAACGGCTAGATGGATTTTTTTAAACATTAAACACGCGTGCTTGACGATGTGACCAATTTTAGTATTGAGTCTTATTAACATTGATTCACTGGAACACTTTTAGATTTAACGTTAAAGAGGACGTATGAACCGACGGAAAAGCTGGCGTTACAAAAACACAGTTGGCAAGTAAATGCTAATATATTCAAAGTAATGTGTGATTCATTGCTTCCTGATTTTTATCTGGTTTCTTTGTTCTTTGTTGCACTGTAGATTAAAACGGAAAGTAAAAATCACGGAGGAATGTATTGCGCATTACTATGAATACATTAGCATTTATTTGCCAACTGTGAATATGTAACGCAAGCTTTTCCGTCGGTTCATACGTCCTCTTTAACGTTAAATGAGGGTCTGTTATACTCTGGCGGTTTGGCGTTTTGAGCCAATTTTGAGTGTCGGTTTGCGGTAACATTCGTAATAATGTGACGGTTTACGGTTAAAAAATTATCGCGCGGTTGCGGAAAATTATAACTTTATCACGCGGTTTTCGGTCTTTGCGTCAGTTTGGTGGCGGTTCTTCAAACCATATGTGCGGTCGCTTTGTTTTCCTTGAAGCTTCTCCCTAGACAAAAGAGTGCCTTTTAGGGGTAGAGTAAGGCAGGAGTGTTTCTGCTGTCTCCCTCTGCAGGTCCCTGAAGGGAGGTAATTTGATAACAGGCCAGGCATCAAAGCCAAAGAAAGCACATGGAAAGATGGCGGCCGTGGATCTTGAGTCAGATATTGTTAAAAGGGTGACGGGCTTGCGCGACTCCCGCAAGTATGTTTTACCTTTAAAATGGCTTTAAAATTTAAGCCAGTAGTTGTAACTGTAGTTTTGATTTGTGATCCTCTTTTAGTGTCTAAAAGAGTTACAGGCCTGCGCGACTCCTGTGCGCGTGTTATTAGCCTTTCTAGAGTTTTTCTATAACGGGTATTTCTTTAAGGGAACGCCCTCTTTTGTACGATGTTAGGGGCGGTTCTTTGAAAAGGTTGTTAAGCAATGGTTGCTGTGTTATAAAATGCCAGCTGTTTATGAGTATTGCTTTTAAGTTAGCCACTGCTGGGTGATATTGCGTCACAAAGGGCAAGATGTTCTTGTTTTTTTTTTGTCGGAGGGCTTGATATCTGTCTTCAAAAGTAACTTCTGAGAGGGTTGTTTGAATAAGTTCTCTGGGTAGCCTCTCTCAAGAAGATGTGTTTTGAAGTTTGTGACGCTCTTTTCAAATAATGTTTTAGAAGAGTTAGTTCTGAGAAGTGTTAGAGCCTCTCCTTTGATGAAGCCTCTTTTTACTTCAGATGGACGACAGGTTGAAAAATTGGTGTATTGAGATGTTTCAGTAGGCTTAAAGTGGGTGCGTACATTAAGTCCAAGAAGTTTGTAGACTTGATAGTTTTTGTTAGCGTGTTCAATGAACTGTGTAACCTCTACTCTGGGTGTGTTCCAGAGGGAGAAGATGTCGTCAATGAATGGTTACCAGACGAGCGGGCAGTTAAACCACTTTGATTTAAGATCTCTGGATTTCTACCTGAGCCATGAAAATATTAGCGAAAGCAACTGTCATTTTGGTGCCCATGGCAGTTCCACGTATTTGTAGGTATTTTTTTCCATTCAATTGGAAGGAGGCTCCGCAAAGATAAGTCTGAGCGCTCTTTGCAGTAGTCGTGTAGGGATAGAAGGTTCGTTTCCGTGGGATGCTTTGTATGTTAGGCTTCGAAACCGCGGCCACCACGAGGTTACGAATAACTCCCCTGGCGCATATTACACAAGACCTCTAAGCTGTGCTGGAAACATTCTACGGTAAAGGTAAGCTAAAGTTCACACACTTGTGCTGTCACTAAATTTATCTCAGAAAGACCACAAGAGCACACCCAACCCTCTAAATTTAACAGGGCCGTAGCCAGACTTTTCTGATACCCGAGGCAACTGTGAAGCGCCGAACGCCGAAGGCACGAGCTTTTAGGGTGGTCTTGGGACATGCTCCCCCCAAAAAATTCGAACTTTAGACTCTCGGAAATGGTTTTTTTAGCGCTTTCCTGGTGGTATTTTCCCTGAACATAATCAAAATCCAAACTAACGTTAACAGCATTCTTTTTGTCATCAGTTCAAGTGTGCTAGTGCTGAATTGTACTCTCTTAATTTAAGGTCTTGCTTTTATTTGAAGAAGGTTAAAGCAATTCTCCTATGATCCCTGGTGTCCCATTTTAGCAATATTTGCAACGGCTCTGGAGTGATGTCGTCAACGTATGCAAGGGCAAGACCTTTCAGGCGGTCTGTGCCCATTATTGTTTTTGACCACGTCTTGAATAGGTTACGAGGCTTGAGGCTGCGGTATACGCTAACCCACTGGAGAAGCTGGTGGGCTCGCGACCAGCACATGAAGTATTAACTGAGGTTATCACACTTTAGGGTACCGTTGGCGTGGTTTACTGCCAAAAAGATGCTCTATTGTTAATTTATTATTAAATAATTTATTTTTCTATTTGTTTAGGTTGCCTCAATACTGGTTACGGGCCTGAAATTTGAAATGGTTATGTTTCGTTCTAACACCGTGCATTCTTTAATTTGGGTTCGGTGAACTGCCAACTTAATGTCAAAACTATTGACGCTATTTGATCGCAGGTTATTCAAAGGAACTGAGATGTTCTACACTTAAGATCTCGAGATCATTGTGAATAGAAGTACGATTATTATGCAAACATACGGTAAAAATGTGTAAACTACTGTTAAAAGGTCGTTATTGCTATTCTCTCTCTGCCATAAAGGCGGTTTCGGTCTTTAGGAGAAAACGAAAGCGGTTTGCGGTCTAAGAAGGATAAAATAAGGCGGATTGCGAAATGTGCGACCCCCTATAATAGACCCTCTTAAATCTAAAAGTGTTCCAGTGAATCAATGTTAATAAGGCTCAATATTAGATTTGGTGACATCGTCAAGCAGGCGTGTTTAATGTTTTAAAAAAATCTATCGAGCCGTTCTTAAGATTTTCGCGAAAGCGCTCACATTCAAAAATTACCACAAAATGATTACAGGAATGATCTTAGAAAAACAATTCGTTCTCGAGATCGCGAACACCAGTTTCAACAAAACTTTCGAGGCGTAAAATAGTAAGTAAAAAACACATTTTAACACTATTTTCTAGCCATTTCATCAAAGCATTGATTATTTTTCTGTGCATTTACTATTACTATGCAAAAACTAAGGTTGAAAGTGTTTTTGCAATTTACTTTAAAACAAACATACAGATTTTTTTTGTTCTTGTTTAATTTGTTTGCCATACACCACAGTTTAAGATGTTGGTATTTGCTTTTCAAAGTGAAATCTGGATCGCGCAAAATTTCAATTTTACTGTTTTCGAGGATTTTTGTTTATCGTTGTCATGGAAATATCGATTCTCACAAAATGTAAACCACGCTAAAGTTCAATCCAAAACCAACAAGTAGTGCAAATTTCACGTTGATCTGACAAGGCGAAGACTGTCTAAAAGCCGATTCAAAAAGTTCTAGGTATGGTCCCAAAAAAACTGTAGCGAAACACCTTAAATGTCACCACAGGGAGTCCGCAATAGTTGAGAAAAAGAATAACAAATAAAATTAAAATTACCAACTTGCGTACGTTGTTCGTTTCCTGTGGATAATTCTTGAATACGCTTACCTGTCATAATCCTGAGAAGAAACGACTTCTTGGCAGAATTTTAGCTTTCTTTCGGCTGTTCACAATGAGTTTTTCTTTTCGTCAGAGCTGTGACCAGTCACCACCAGGGCGCGAAAAAGGATCAGAGGATGCCCTTTTTTTTCGCGCCCTGGTTACCGCGGCACAGACGCGTCAGATTTTCGCGCCATCAAGTGCAAATCAGCAACCCTCTCTCCCCCGCAAAGATCTCTTCGCTCGACCGGAAGTAAAATTACAACCTGCTTATTTTTATTTTATGGCTTCTTTAATCAACTAACAAGGAAACTTTAAGTTACGTTCTAGCCCTTTTATAGAGTTATAGAGTACCTAATGAATTTTATCGCGCGGTAAGCGGAATGTAATTTTATTTCCGGTCGTGCGAAGAGATCTTTGTGGGGAAGGGAGGGTTGTTGATTTGCACTTGATGGCGGGAAAATCTGACGCGTCTGTATCGTGGTAATAGACCATTTTCATTATGACGTCACACACGCAAAGGTTTCTGGTAGTTGTAGTAAAGATGCACCCAGGGTCGCTCAATCGCGGGAAAATTCAAATTAATCCACAAAAACACATGCAATGCAATGCAATGGCGACCGAGTTGGTCGACCGTATCACGTCTATAATGAGCATAATTGAGAGGACCTCGAGTGACATAAGCGACAAACCTGCTTTTACCCCACCAGGACACATCAAGAGGCAACATTGTAAAAGTAAGGAAGCTTTATTTTGCAATATTTTCGATTTTTTCTTTTATCGTTTCGCACTCGGTGCGTTACAAAACTTTTTAGCGGATGACTTCTTGAGTTCTTGTACGCTCGATTTTCAGGCCGGTAATTTTACATGCATCCTTAGGATGAAGTCTTTTGAAGACATTTCTTGTTAAAGATTGTTGCTACAAGGAAAAGACCTGAAGAATGCTCGACGGCGGTTATGGAAGAAATTGGAGAGGTTTAGTAGAGCAAAGAAATCCTTGTTCGAGAACAGACTGTAAGCTTTAAAAATATTGTCAGCGTCCCATTTATTTCCAAAGACAACGATCGATTTTTAAGTATTTCTTCCACTTCAACCGTTGGTAAATTACATATTTGACTGTGGATTGACTTCGTAAGAATTTTTTAACTGAGGGAATCCACATTTAAAATAGCTTTTTTGAAATGTTAAAAAAAACTTGCAGAAATTTGGTACAAATGGTGTCAAGGTAAAGCGGAATTGTACTCGAAGCATTTTGCTTTCCCAGGACAGCAAGCGCTATTCTGAATAATTTTTTTCATCCCTGAAGGCTTGTTTTCCCTTTTTCTTTGTTTGTCTTTTCATGGAATTTCGTATTAAAATTAGAATAAGCGATCTGATATTGCAATTGCATTTATTACAGTTAATCTTGGCGAGAAAATGTTTTGCGTATAAACTTTCAAGATTTTGTCTTTGTAGGTTTTGTTTATTAAGCTTATGTCTTATTTCGAAAAATGGTGAAAATAATTCAAAAACAAAATAGTAACAGAAACTATTCTAGACTGAGTAAGTGTTGTTTCTCAAGTCAGTTTGCTTTCCTTTGGTACTGCACTATTGGGTTGTTTGAACGCAAAAAATCGTTCGGCCGTCTTAGTGCGAATATAAACATTGCTTGCTTTTTCAGTTGACGGAATATTTCAATCATCTTTACATGTTTTGCGTTACTGTAACTTGAAGTAGTGAATGGTATTTCTCTTCCATTTTAATGATTTAACTTAGAACTGCCGATTTACTCAAAGCGAAATATTGTTAAAATGTGTATGCTTTGTTTTGTTTTTATTAAATGTCAGAACGAGTCGCTCAAAGCATTTCAATGGGTTCCTCGTTTTGTTCTGCACTATGCTAGATATAAAATTCTTATTGCTTCGATCTCCATTTGGTTCTGTTATTTAAAAACTGTTCTAATTGTTCTATATACTCCTACCTCAGATACTCCCTCCTCCCCTTCGATTCTTTTTCTCATGAGGGAAATTGTATTGGCACATTGTTAAGACACGTTTTCCTGCTACACACTCGGTATCCAGAATTTGGGAAAAAGTTTTCCATTGAAATGTTCTTTAACAGCACTTCGCAATTCCTCGTTTATCGAAAAAAAAATTTAAACAACTCCACGCTAAATTTCTTTGAATTTGTGTAGCAATCGAGCACATAACTTTGTAAAACACCTGGTAGCTTGCCTTTAATTGGCCGACATGGCGCTTCTACTGATTTTTGGACACTTTCCTGCGATCGCGCGACACTGGGCGCGATCTTTACTACTCAGATTACCAGAAACCTTAGCGCGTGTGACGTCATAATGAAAATGGTCTATTGGTAACTAAGATCCGCTCGCGCTCAAAACAGCTCAGCTCACGACTACAGTAATGTCGCTAGCATCTATCAGCTTGATGCTGCACACAAAAGAAAACCACAGGAAACGAACAACGTACACAAGTTGATAATTTTAATTTTACTTATTACTACTTTTCTCAACTATTGTGGACTCCCTGTGAGCAAACAAACAACGCACGCATGTTGATAATTTTAATTTTATTTATTTTTGCTTTTCCAACTACTGTGGACTCCCTGTGATGTCACCGCGTTTCCCTGGAGCACACTGACAAGTCTGTTTAGACCAATTTTTTAATATCGCTAGGCCACCTTTTATAAACTCAAGACGACGTCGCAAAATGATAGCATTAATCAATCAAAGTGCCATAAATTTCAGTGACCCAAAGGTAATTAAAAGTTTATGTCGATTTTCGATCATTTTTAGCGACAAAATAAACCAGTAATCACTTGGTAAACTCAGCAATAACTTAGTGTTTTGGATTTATCAACTGAGTTGATAAAATAGATTGGCCACCGTAAAGAGAGTGAAAGCTGACTTTTCAAGCGTTATCCCTTCGTCGCTCGAAACGTCAGCTTTCACTCTCTTTACGGTGGCCAATTTATCTTATCAACTCAGTTGATAAATCCAAAATTTTGTGTTTCATCCAAAGTTTTGTGTTTCTATCTATCTATCTATCTCCACCGACGCAGCACCACAGTTTCTTTAGAAATTAGTGTTGTTTGCCACTGTATACTCTGTATATATATATGGTGCGTCCAGGGCAATTTGAGTGATCCTTGGCCCAAGAGTTCGACGGTATTGAGGTCAACAGAACATCCAAGTAATCATAAATTCTTCTACTACGAACGCAACAACACAACAGCATGGCGCAGGTGCACTGCAAGTCCAGCATATGAGAGTTTCCGCTGACCAACAGGAGAGCACTTTCTATTCTCAACTTTAGATACTCCTAACTTAAATCTTTCCTCTTCAGACCAGGCCCCAGTTGTTCAAAAGTTGGATAGCGCTATCCACCGGATAAATCTCTATCCAGTGGATAGCGCAATTGGTTTCCCTAACACTTATCCACTGGATAGCGATTTATCCAGTGGATAGCGCTATCCACCTTTTGAACAACTGGGGCCAGAAGGGCAATAAAATCTGTATCCTATGTCACAAAAGCAGGCAACTTTGACTTTCAACTTCAACATTCAGCTCTATTTAAAAAAAATTCTTGCATCAATGGACTGGCCCACATGTAGCAGTTGCTAATCTAGGTGGGCCAGTCGTATAACAATTGGAAATAGTACTTCTGCATTATTATTATTATTATTATTATTATTATTATTATTATTACTATTATTTATTGTAGGCAAAAATACTCATCAAAATTTGTACCATTGATGGCTCCTGAAAACCATACCCTTGTATAGGGCCGGGCATACTTTGTATGTGCGGCAGTCTTTCCGCCCAGCTAGTAAGGAACTAGTAGCGGTATGAAAGTCATACCGGTATCATGTAAAATGTAATTTCTGATCACTGAGTTGCCGAATTCATATTAGTGGACGGAAAACCGGCTTCTATGGGCAACTAGTTTTCAGACCAGGGCAAGCTAAAAAAAAACTCGTTGTGATTTTCCCGTCTAATATGAATTTAAGACAGTTTTCCGTGTAAGACCAGTTTTCCGTCCTATTTTACTGTCGGCTTAGATGGAAAAATAGACTGAATTCCGTCTGTGCGAGTTTCCGTCTTCAAATACGAATTCGGCCAGCCACAAAGGAACCAACTAGGCAGAAATTGATATCCTGAAGGCAAGATAGAGAGGCGGGGAGTATTTGTCATTCTACGTCATCGGCTGAGTTTTCCGTTCAATGTCTTTTTCATTTTGGAACGATTGGTCATGGTCACTGCACCTCTTTCCCGACGACCAGTGCCACTGCATAAGATGGGGAATACGTTTCCACATTTTTTGGCCACAAATAAGGAGTGGCTTTTTTTAACCTGCGATCAGGCTCTATTTTTCGTTTCGCTTGGTGAAACATACAGGCGGGACGGGCGAAACGAAAAATAGAGCCTGATACAATTCTTCTACGGAACGTCTTGATTGACATTCAACAAAACAGCCAATCAAAATTTCTTCTGCTTGCACGATCCTCGGTATGCAAATTTCCCATAACGGCAATTCGCAGAAAGTGACGTAAATGTCGGCAAAAAAAGAAAATCATAGGCTACGATATATCTTCTAGGCACAAGTACTCAAATTTAGAGGATTGCTAACTTGAAGGTTCCGGTACTGTACATGGTTGCTCTGTCTGAGCTGAAACTGAATGAAAATTCAAAACACGACGAGGTTGTGATGTACCAAAATATGCTGCATGCTTGAATCATTTCCCATTTCAGGTGGTATCTGGAAATATTCTCTTCCCAATTGTACCGATTTTCTGCGTAAAAAACCTTGGACAATTAAGAGAAATACCTTCAGTTTCATTCTTTAGAATAAAAATATAAATAAAACCGTTTATAAACAAAGGGGTATTTTGTAATTTAATTCGAGAAGTGATAAATATTTGAAATTAGCAGCGAATTTTATCTCTAAGCAGCAGCGAATTTTAAAACGAAGAACATCTATTATAAAACTAGTCAGATCCTTTGATGTCAATGTCAGAGATCAATAAAACGACATAAGTATTAAACAATGAATGAATAAACTGAAAGTCGTTATTGCGACTTGATTGCGGTCCTCGCCAAACATTACCGTGCGAGCAGAGGCCCTTCGATCTGCTCGCAGGGTAGCCAAACATTAGTTCACCATTACGGTTTACCGAATTATCGGTTGACTTGTTGATCATTCTTGGCGAAAGATACTTGCTCGTCTGCTGTTCGTTTTGTTTCGTAAGACGCGGAAACAGCCACTACTCTGTTCATGTTATCAATACAAGTTGAAAGCCGTCAAATGAAAATTCCGCGATACGATGCGATAAAACAGAATACATACTTCACTGTTGCTGTACTTCTCTGTTCCAGGTGAGAGACAGCTTACGTCAAACCGAACGCCATTCTCAGGAGAGAAAGAAATGGTGACAATTCTCCTAGAACGACGAGAATTTATTAGAGCAACACATTTTACTTCGGCAGACTTGTTCCTTGGTTGTCCCTTGGCGATGGCGGTCGGATCGAAATCTCGTAGACAATTTACTTCCGTTGACAGCTCTATTGTTAAAGGGCCAATCAGATTGCGAGATTCCGCGGCCAAAATTTGGCCGCCGACATGAACTTCTGTGAGAGATTGTATCAGGCCCTATTTTAGCGAGCGACCAACATAAGAGAATATGAGAGCGATGCTAAAATTCGGCCTGATCGCAGGTTAGGCTTTTTTAAGTGGTTTTTCGTATCTGGAGTAGTACAACCAATATTTTCATGCTTATTTTGTTCACATCCTGCGCGTAATTATTCTTGTGGAGTACCTTGTTAACTTTAACGGACTCATTGTCACTGTTATTAGATGACTAACTGACTCGTCCTAAATCAACTACTTTAAAATTCCGATAATAGCTCTGGGCTTATATTTGTCCCCAAGATTATTTTGGTGAGCCTTGAGTTGGGGGGGGGGGGGGGTTATTTTCGGAGGGAAGTTTACGCTTCACAAATGGTTCGGCTTACATTTGGAAGGAATTTTGTATCTGGAAATGCTCCGTTATAGAAGGTATTTGGTACAAGGTGGAGGAATTGAACTTCCTTCCAAATACTATCTGTATGCTCCCAAGGAACACAAGCGCAGTATAAGGAAGGCAATTCGACAAAAAACAATGGTCGTACGATCAAACTTTAAAATTATCGCATTTCATGCAATGTTCTGTATGGCACCATTGTTGTGGTAAATAAACCCGTTGTTACTTTTAGTATTGTACGTACACTTGCCAGTCAGCATAAGAGTCAAACTACGGACTGCAGACTGTGGACTGTGGACTGCGGACTCGGTATAATACACGGACTAAAGGACTGTGGGCTATGTAGATATAAAAAGCATTCTGGGTATTTAAGGCAAACCTTTCTAAATAATTTGTACCCATACCAACAGATCATTCCACTATGTTCCGAGTGCCCAAAACTTGAAACTGCGAGCTTCATAGTTTATTATTATTGTCAATTATTGCCCAGTCAAATTTCGAAGTATTAAACTTTTCTGTTTACGCCCACTTCAAGATGGCAGACATTTGCGTTTTTCGTGATCTTGAACAACCTATTACGTTTTCAAGTTCATAAAGAGTCAAATGTTTAAAGTATTCTTTTACTGTTTGGCCTCAGAAATTGGAAAATAGGTCAAAATTTATGTTTAGACAAACATTTGGTCGATTATTTTTTAGAAAACGACCAGTGTTCGCATAATGCAAAGTTTCACGATACACACGTTAAAAAAGGCTAGTTCGAGAAACTGACATTTTTCGGTGGCGTAAATTTAGAGAAGCCGAGCATAGAATTGGTTTGAATCCAACCAATTTTTTGAATTGTTTAAACAGTTGTTTTCTTTTTTTTCTGCTAAAAACGCTAATCGGCCGCCATCTTGAAGTGCGCGTAGAAAGAAAATTCGCCCGGACCGGAACCGTTCCGAACCGAACCGGAGCGGGCGAAATTTTTTTTACGCCCACTTCAAGAAGGCGGACATTTGCGTTCTTCATTATCTTGAACAGCCTATTGCGTTTTTAAGTTCACAAAGCGTCAATCATTTAAAATTAAGCACTGTTTTACTGTTTGGCTTGAGCAATAGGTCGCAATTAATGTTTAAACGAATATTTGGTTGATTATTGATTTGAAAACGACCAGTGTTCGCACACACGAGAATAAAATCGTGCAATGCTTTCGGAATTGTTCCCGTAACATTTGTAATGTTTGCTTCATCAATCTTCTCCTTGATCTTAGCATCAACACAATCTTGAATTCTTGAATTTTGCCGTCGGTACAATCTCTGCAGCACCGCAGCGAGAGTTATTTTTAAAATCTGCGTGTACAGCACCCCCAGAACAGGTGCTCAACTCTTTGCTGTAATGTTTGTTTTGAAAGTCATGACACATTTTGTTTTAATGCCCCAACAGCCCCCATTTATAATATCCTTTGGTCAGTCTATTATCGAATGTATAGTGCCCAATTTATTCTCGTGCGTAAAATTGGTTCGTGTGAGATGCAAATATTCAATGTTCTCTTTATTTGTATAATTACTTGTAGATTTAAATTGTATTTTTGTTTGTATTAAGCTATTTTCTTTATATTTCATCTCTTTTGTTATTATTTTTATTTTTTTCGGCGTTTTTGACCCCGCACCCCGCAGTCTACCCCCTGCACCCTGCACCCGACCCCGCGTTTTCGGAACACTCAAAAACGTTTATCGGCCGTATCTTGAAGTGGGTGTAAAAAAGTTCGCCCGGACCGGAGCGGCTTCTTCTTCTTCTTTCTTTTGTTTGGACCGGAACCATTTGGAACCAGTCCCGTGTAAACTATAGCCTTAGACTCTTTATTTATATATCCATTGGTTTTTCAATAGAATAATATATTTTGAAACCGCTTCTGTTGGTCTGTAATTTTGCACTGATAACTCTGATAAAAGTGAGGGCGGACAAAAATTAGGTTACAGGATTAATTTCAGTTGTATTTAGACAGTTACTGATCAGTGTTTATATTCGATCCCATTTTCTGGATCAGAACAAGTTACTATTTTTTCGAAGGAAATTTAGACGCCATATCCTGTGCAAAACATTTTTGCAAATAAAACGTTTTGTAGTCAGTCCCTATCCGCAGTCCGCAGTCCGCAGTCCGCAGTCCGCAGTCCGCAGTCCGCAGTCCGCAGTCCGCAGTCCGCAGTCCACGGTTTAGACAGTCACTGACTGCCCTCCCTTTCTGACGTTTCTCGGAAAGTGGGAAACCATGGAGTGCTAAAGTGTGACGTCACGTTGCCATGGCGCTAAATTTTTCTGTTCTCACTGAACAAAACAATGGCGCGTCGGTCACGCAGCTTATGTTTCTTCAATCAAACCACGCGAAAAAAAGAAAAGATTCCATAGAAGTCTTTGTCACGTTTTGCCTTAGGGTTCTCCTAGACTAGAGTTACGCAATGTACATTTTACTCTAAGAAGGTCAAAAAGGTCGAAATAGTTCAGTGCTTCGCACCCGACTGTAACCATCAGTCCGAGAGCCATACGTGTAAGCTTAAGTTCTTTGGCTTCCCGAGCAAGGAAAAGAAGAACGAAGAATACAGACGATGGATTCGATTGCTAAGGTTTGTATATTTTTTTGCTCATAAATACTGTAATAGCATAAAACTGAATTCTAGTGTTTGTACACGTAAAGCTTCTGCGAAACAATTCACAACAAATCGGGTTCAGGTGTCTTCGATGTCGATCGGCGCATTGTTTTGGTTTGGCAATATCCGTGGATTAAGCCTTCTCCTACATTATATAAGTTTAACTTTTCCGAACCAAACAACCATCAAATGTCTTCAGTCGAAGAAAGTAAGAAAGTGGATCATTCGCGGCCTGATTTTGTGTGATGATGTGGTTTCGCAGTATGTGCAATCTCGCAGTGAGCGTGTTTATAGTAAAATCACATGGCTTTCTTTAGCGTTTCAAGATCGAGTTCTAGCATACGTTTTGCCCTTTATTTTAACATTTTTAATTGCACTACTTAAGGGCAGTCGAGAAATAAGCTTGAGTGATTTCTTCTTTCATATATCTCTCGGAAAACAGGAAGAAAGACAGAGCCGAGTCAATACTCAAGAGTGTGCAGCTGCCATTTCAGGGATGGTAGTAAATCTTTCGGACCAGAGATTTGTGGAGAAATGAAGACAAAATTTTCCCAGCTGAAGGAGGACCACCAAAGAAAAAGAAGAAAATAGTAGCAAAGAAGTAGACATTGCAAGGGATGGTGGAGGCAATGATTAAAGGAAAGGAGCAACAGCAAAATGAAAGCCCAAGGATACAAAGAAAGCCAGCACAAAGGAAATTGTTCTGGAGGCAGAGCTAGATCAAGTAAAGAAAGAACTTGCAGACGTACAGGCCAGAGAAAATTACTGGACGAAAAGTTACACTATTTCACGATTGACTGCAGAGGTTATAAGAATGGAAACAGGGCTTCCAACTAGAGAGGTTTTTGATATTGTAGTAAATCATGCATTAAGATTCAAGGATTTGGTTGGAAAGTGGAATCAATCACTTTTAAAGATCAAATTTTTATGACTCTAATGAAGATAAGGCGAAGCTACACCAACCTTCACCTTGCACAGTTATTCAGTTGCAGTGTTGGAACAATAGCAAATATTGTAACTTCTTTTATTCATGTTTTGCATTCTATTTTATTTCAAGAGACATCTGTTCCCCCTAGAGATAAAAATAAGCTATTTGCCCCATCTTCATTTTCTCAGTTTACTTCTTGTAGAATGGTTATTGACTGCACTGATATTGAGGTTGCAGCCCCTAGCTTAGTGAGTCAACAAAATGCTACATATTCAGGCTACAGGAGTATGAATTCCTTCAAAGGCCATTGTAGGAGTGGCACCAAATGCAGTTATCACTTATGTAAGCAAGTTGTACCCTGGTACAATTTCTGATAAGGACTGTACAGCAGTCGGGATTATTGAATCATTTTGTGCCTGGGGATATGATTATGGCAGACAAGGGTTTTCTAATTCAAGATATTCTGCCAAATGTTGTTTCTCTTAACATACCACCCTTTCTGAATAATGTGTATTTACAGAAAGTGAGGCAAAAGCCACAAAATCGATTGCCAGAGCAAGGATCCATGTAGAGAGGGCAAACGATAGGTTAAAAGATTTTAAAATATTAAGTTTCGTTCCCTACTACCTACGCTGTTAGGCAGACATTCTTTTTCAACTGTGTGCCGCTCTTGTAAATTTACAGTTTCCACTCATCAAAGAAGGGTGTGAGGCAGCAGACTTTGAGTGATTTAAATAATTTAGTTAAATATCTATATTGATTGTTCCTTAATAAAATTAACTGATACCAAGAAGAAATTTGATTTGCAGGTTACATTTACTAAATGTTATTGATTCCTGTGATTACATTTTAAAAACAAGAATTAAGAATTAAACTTTTCTAAAATTATGAGCATCATGTCACCCGTCACCGGTGTCGAAGTATCCCTGACAGTGACAATTAGGGAGTCCTCCCTGGTTTCTTTATCAGAAACTAGTTATTCCATTTTGCTTTCCTTAGTGTCTATTGGTCCATAACAAGAGGTTGTGAATCGGCAATCCACTGGATGATATTTTTGATTGATCTCAGCCCACTCTACAACTACTGGTTACTATCTGGCTCATGGGGTAAACTCCTGGTAGGGGCACTTAAGGGAAGCTTGGTTGGGGTAATGCCACTGAGGCCTTCTATCCCTGACCCTTTTCAAGACAAAAATATATTCATTTTACATAAAAGTACAACTCTAAGTAATGGTAACACCAGGTCCACCAATACCAGTCTCAGATTACCATAGCCCCCCCCCCCCACCCCAAAATAAACCCACTATTATGTCCGTTACTCAGATAGAAAATCTTGAAAAGATCAATTGCACTACAATTTTCCTTCCACTATTTTTGGGAAAATGTGTTCGAGGTAAAATTGTGTTAAGCGTGGGATGTTGGGATCTTCCCTTACTATTCTTAGAATAGCTACATCCTTTGTAGTCCATACAACAAAATAAGAAAACTTCCTGTGTGTGAAGTACATTTCTCCTTGGACCTGATCCCAATAAACATGGTGTTTCCTCAATGCATACTGTCCACTTTCAGTTTTCTCAAGGCAAAATGTTTCTGATTTGGCTGCCTCTTCGATGGTGAGGTTTCGTTCAGTGTATAGACACTTGACCTCAAGAACAGTTTCATGGTCAACAAAAAATTCCCGGAGAAGCACCAAGAATTCCAGAGGGATGAAACCAGATCCCAGTATCTTTCACTGTTTTTCCTGTTCGCAGCGTGTTAACTCCCCATTGTACGGCTTTTACCCTGGATAAATCATATTTGTTATAATCTAGTCACGTGCAGAATCATGTATCAGTAATCGGATATCCCTGTTGTGCAATGTTCAATTTCAATTCATTCTTCTTCGTGATTATTAAAGCATGTAGATCTACAATATTCGTGTCCTTGGTTTATTACATTGGCGACGAGGAAAAACATGGCAACCTTCGGGAACGTAGGTGAATTTAAGGAGACAGAGGAATCGTGGACTCAATACGCGGGAAGGCTCGAACAGTACTTCGCCGCAAATGAAATTAAAGACGAGAAGAAACAAAGAGCTATCCTGCTAAGCGTTTGTGGAAGCAAAACTTACGGGTTAATTCGCGATTTGTTACAACCCAAGAAACCGGGCGATGTGGAGTTAAAAGAGACCTAATATATCAAAGCAAGATCAGTGCCTTACGCATTGAAAACTGATGTCGAACTTGAACTCGAACGATTGGAGCGTGAAGGAATTATATCGCCGGTGGAATTTTCCGAATGGGCAGCGCCCATTGTACCAGTGGCTAAGCCAAACGGGACTGTTAGGATCTGTGGCGATTACAAACTCACAGTCAATCAAGTGTCCAAACTGGACAATTACCCAATACCGAAGACAGAAGATCTTCTGGCTACTCTGGGAGGTGGTGAGAAATTTACCAAGCTAGAAATGTCGCAGGCATATCAGCAAATGACCCTTGATGAGGAGTCACGAAAGTTTACCACCATAAACACTCATAAAGGCCTATTTCAGTACAATAGACTGCCTTTCGGAGTCTCTTCGGCACCTGGTATTTTTCAGAGGACAATGGAAAACCTCTTGCAAGGCATTCCTCATGTCATTGTGCGAATGGACGACATTCTCATCAGCGGGAAGGACGACAACGATCACATTGCCAATTTAGAAGCAGTACTAAAGAAGCTGTCAGAAGCGGGGCTGCGGTTGCGAAAAGAAAAGTGTTTCTTCATGGTGCCGGAAGTCACCTATTGTGGTTATGTGATCAATGGTCGTGGTATCAAGCCAGTAGAAGCTAAGGTGGAAGCCATACAGAATGCCCCGGTGCCTGAGAATGTTACACAGCTGCGTGCATTTCTGGGAATGCTGAATTATTATCATCGTTTCCTACCAGACATTGCCACGGTTCTTGAACCACTGCACAAGCTCCTTAGACAAGGTACAAAGTGGTGTTGGAAGACCGAGCAGCAGGTGGCCTTCGACGAATCCAAGAAACTTCTTCAGTCTGCAAACCTCCTGGTGCATTTCCAGCCAGATCTGGAACTGATCATGGCGAGTGATGCCTCCGATTATGGAGTAGGGGCGGTACTCTCCCACCGGATGGCAGATGGAACAGAGCGCCCAATTGGTTACGTCTCAAGATCGTTGAACACAGCTGAGCGTGGTTATTCCACTATTGAAAAAGAGGCTTTGGCCATTATCTTCGGGGTGAAGAAGTTTAATCAGTTCTTGTACGGTCAGAAGTTCACCATACAGACTGATCACAAGCCGCTGGAAGGGCTCTTTAACGAGAAGAAAGGAGTACCCAAACAAGCCTCTCCAAGAGTTCAGCGGTGGGCCCTTACCTTGGCAGCATACGAGTACAAGATTGCCTATAAAGCAGGGAACACAAACGCCAATGCGGATGCATTAAGTCGACTTCCCTTGTCTAAGATGCCAGAGTCTGTTCCTGTACCTGGAGAGACAGTTTTGCTCTTAGAACATTTGGACCACACCCCAATAAACTCACGGCATATCCAAGAATGGACAAGGCGCGATCCTGTTCTCTCAAAAGTGCACCAGTTTACACTTAATGGATGGCCACACCACTGCCAGGATGTGCAGCTACACCCATATTTAAGCCGGAAAGCGGAATTAACCATAGAAGGTGGATGCGTTCTATGGGGGAAGAGGGTGATAGTACCACCTCAAGGACGAGAGCAAGTCATAGCCGAGCTTCACGAAGCCCATCCGGGCATATCAAGAATGAAAGCCCTTGCGCGTGGTTATGTGTGGTGGCCAAATATGGATCGCGAGCTAGAAGATGCAGTGAAAAAGTGTCAGCAATGTCAGCTACACCAGAAGGCCCCAGCAGAAGCACCTCTCCACCCATGGCAGTGGCCCGGTCAACCCTGGTCAAGAGTGCATATTGATTATGCAGGGCCATACAAAGGTCACATGTATTTAGTGGTGATTGATGCACATTCCAAATGGATGGATGTCCACATAATGCGAAGTACGACATCAGCCGCCACCATTGTGAAGTTAAGGGAAATCTTCGCGACCCATGGTCTCCCAGAAACCATCGTCAGCGACAATGGGCCTAATTTCACAAGTGCGGAATTTGAGAATTTCCTCTCAAAAAACGGCATCAAACACACCAAAGTATCACCATACCATCCAGCTTCGAATGGCCAGGCAGAGCGAGCAGTTAGAGCCTTCAAAGAAGGGGTAGAGAAGATGGAAGAGGGAACCATGCAAGACAAGTTGTCACGTTTTCTGCTCAAGTACAGAACAACGCCACACACGACAACAGGGGTTTCACCAGCGGAGCTGCTGATGAAGAGAAAGCTGAGAACTAAGCTTAACCTCATAGTTCCCAACACTGCAAGTCTGGTGAGACAGAAGCGAGAACATCAAAAACAGACCCACGATCACCATGCCAAACACAGGAATTTGGAAGCCAGCGATCCTGTGTTCATAAAGGACTTCAGTTCCCCCAAGTCCTGGCAGAAAGGAACTGTGGTACAGACAACGGGCCCAGTCTCAGCCCTAGTAGAATTACCGGATGGTCGAGTTGTTCGACGACATCAGGACCATTTGCGGAAGAACCACAATCAAGACCCAACAACGACAAATCCTGAGATCTTGGTACCAGGAGTGGTGCCCGAGGCAGATTGCACAGCAGACACAACCAAGCCGGTCGCTAGTTCGTCTGAAACACAAGAGGCTGAACCATCACGCCCAGTCCGCAACCGACGTTTACCGGAACGTTTCAAGGACTATGAACTTTAAAAATTTATGTGACATTGCTCATGAACATTGATTAGCAATCGACGAGAATATTGCGTGACATACATTGCGTGAAAATCATTAATGATTGTTTTTGTTATGCTTCAGTTAGCGTTTTTGTGTACTTTTTTAGTTTGGAATAGCAAAAGTCTTAAGGGGGAGGAATGTTATAATCTAGTCACGTGCGGAATCATGTATCAGTAATCGGATATCCCTGTTGTGCAATGTTCAATTTCAATTCATTCTTCTTCGTGATTATTGAAGCATGTAGATCTACAATATTCGTGTCCTTGGTTTATTACAATATCCTCCAAGGAGACGTTTCAGGAGTGAAGGAGTTTCTCCTTTTTTGCCTTGAGGACAGAACCGAAGTCACCCAAACAAACACATTAAGCACGGTGAAGTTAGCTTTCAAGTTTCGGCACGTAGCGACTCGAGCGCTACTAAATATGAATGTATCTACAACGCTATCACGCTAAAAAGAAAATCTTCATATTTAATTAAAAAGTTCTTTATTATCTGTAGTTCTTATACAGAATCAAATAATTTAACTAGGCGAAAACACGCCGTGACAAATTAGTGACTTGAACCGACTTTAAAGCTTTCGTTCAGCTTTACTCACCGTGACTTTATAAACCTTCTTTTTCATGCTTGCGTGTACTTCTCCACGTAAAACGCCCTGTTGGTAAGTAAATGCCTCTACATGTTCTCATTTGTAATGATTTTCTCCTTTTTTGATGCATTTCGTTTCTTCTGAGAAGAAAGAAAGCAGCGAAGCGATAGAAAGCGACGCCATTTTGAATGGAATGCGCTTTTGTTTAGAACAGAAAATTTTGCTGTCATGACAACGTGACGTGATGGCTTTAGAACTCTCAGCTACAAGGTAGTGGAGGTTTTTCGAAACATGCATTCAGCGAAATCATGATCAAAGGCTGCGATCCCCGTGCGATATGTTTATTGTTGCCGTTTAATTTGGCGTTTGAAAGCGAGTTTTCTTTTTAAAGCGAGTATATGAGCTATACTCAGTGGTAGAAAACACCTTCATTGAACGCACAGGACAAAACTTTATGTCAACTGATCGACTTTGGGTGAAGTCTGTTTCTTTCCTCACTTTTTACGGCCAGCCCTCTACAGGAACAACCTGAAGAAGTTTATCAGCTGCTCTATTTACAGGTATATATACATCCAAAGAGTGGGAATTCACGCAAGAACATTTTGGTAGAATGGAGTATCGGGGGATGAAGAGGAATTGGAGTGTTCATTATTCCATTATTCCTGCTCTAAACGCAAAATTACGCTGTTAGTAGGGAAATGTAACCGTCGGTGATTATTCCAAGGGAAATCGTTATTCCATTATTCCTGAAAACCCAAGGCCATTATTCCATTTATATATTCCACTGCAAAAAGGCCATTATTACATTATTCCACTTCAAGAAATTTCCGTTATTCTTTTCTTCCGTTATTTATCATCAGAACGTTTTCAACAGTCAATCCCTAAATGTCAACAGTGTAGCGACCAATATAATGCATCAGTCAATTCCAGCGGCGCCCATGCCCCCCCCCCCCCCCCGGGCTAACCCCTGGGCATTAGCATTTTTTTCTCTCGAATGGCAAATTCCCGGGGGTGGGGACACTTTAGCTGCCAAATGCCCCGCGGTGTGGACGAAGGAAGAGGGCAAATGCCCCGCCCCCGGGATCGTACGTCCCCAATCAACACTGCAGCAGTTTTCATTCATTGCACAATAATACCACTTTCAGCATTTTTATGTGTGATTTTTCATTTCTGTAGGCCTACCTCTCCGTCTTCTATTGTTTGTAACGGCACTATCCGATGTTAATAAAGTTAGTATAAATGCCAAGTGATGATATTTTAATACTTCACAGACAACAGTACTACATGATAGCTGATTGCTACTTTAATGCTTTATTTTAAACAGTTCGCTAGTAAACAAAAATCTTGACATTATAAAAGTGTTGTAACGTCATCTGTTGTAATATTTTAATAATAAGCAAAACAATAAGACGACGATCCCTATACACATGTTTAGAATTTAAGAATCATCGCGACTAAATTTTATTTAAATCCTTAAGAAGAATGCGTACGTCGATTCACATTGATCTTTCCCGATCTCGCTATATTAAGTGATAGTTGTGCCTTGATAAGCAATGAAGAAATGCATAAAATCGAGAAAAGCTCCACAAGTTTGTCCAGTCCTTGGCAGACGATCCAATCGGCGACGAACTGCTGGTCCTTTGCGATAAAATCCTTCATGTTTGGATTTTGAGTCGGAAACCACATGCGAGTCAAAAGCCTGGGGGTAGGCAAATGCCCGACCCCTGGGCCGTGACAGATTTGCTAATGCCCCACCCCCGGGACTGACAAGGCACGCAAAATGCCCTGCAGTTGCCCGGGGGGGGGGGGATGGGCGCAGCTGGAATTGACTGATGCATAATTACCAGGAGACAACATTGCTATTAAAGCTTATTAAGCTAACACATATAAGCTTAATAAACAAAAGGTCAATTTAAAGAAGGGAAATTAACCCATTGACTCCTGGAAGTTTTGCCAAAAAATGCCCTTTGAAGTGAGACAAGCCATTTTTAGGTCGCTGTCTTGCCAAAAAGAACCGAAACTGTGCAAAACCTTGTTTAAAAGACGAGCACTACTAGCTTTCGTTCCTGAAGACAAATTACAGCTTTCGAAGTTCGGGCATGCGCAGCCCCCTTGTCTTTTACCTTTTGCGTTCTCTCCTCTCCTCTTCTTTTGCTTTTCTTTCCCCTTTTTTTCTTTTGTTGGGCATTTACTAGGCTTGCTTTCGGTGGGAAAAGGTTTTGCAAATAGTTCGAGGATCATGAATTTTTTTTGAAGGAAGTAAGAGTGGGTAGTGGGACAAGATTTTCATTGAAATTTTCTGGTCAGAGTAACACGGTTTTTTGCATCTTTCTCTGGTCTGTTTCGCTAAATCGTGTTCATCTGGGTATGGATTGAAAGATCTCATCTCCCTGCACAAGTAAGTTGTCAAAGTTGTCTAGGACCGTTAAATCTGATGACGTCACAAGTGGTACAAGTGGCGTTGCTAAACAAGGGCGGTTACAGGCGCTTTAGGGGTCAATGTGTTAATTAATGGTCATGATCAAGCTCTCACGTATGATTTGACTCCCGGGGTGGGGGGTGGCACTCAATTAAGTTTTATGCAGGGAAGCTCCGGGGAAGCTCAAACCCTTACCTTTTAATATACTAATTTTTACCAAAAAGGGTACCCCTTTCATATACCTAGGAGAAAAACTGCACCCCTTTCTTATACCATAGTGTTTGGTCCTGCTGTAACAAGTGCAACGCAGACGGTCTAGAAATTGCCTCCAACGTCGAGCAGCCAAATTGTATCTATGTCTAGTTCAAGTGACACTGCTATGCAGATTTTAAAATGCGTGCCACTAGAGACCCGCAGAGACAAACATGTATGTAAGTTAGTTAAGAGATGTCTAACTAATAACGTCCCTCAGTTCCTTCGTAATTATTTCACCTTCAACTGGGATGTCGTTCCCAGGATTCCTCGACAGAGTAATTGTCTTCGTATCCCGCAAGTTAGGACTGAAGCCGCCAAGAGAGCTAAATCTTTTACAATGGAGTGTTAATTTATTTTTTTAACTAGATCCTTCTTATGCTGATGATGTAATTTTCATTTCCTTATTCGAATATTTTTATTCGTATTAATTTTAAGAGGTTGTAGAATTTAGTGCTTTTTATATTTTATATCTTTTTATCAATTTAGGTTAAGTTTGTTTTGTAATAATTTTAGGATGTTATTATACCCCTTTTTGTATTGTAAATAATTAATTTTTAGGGCTCCTATTGATAACAGAGTCTGCCTTGACTCTGACGGGATTTCCCTGAATAAATAAAGGTGTTTATCCTTACCACAAGGATAAGCCAAAACAATAAAATTTCTTATAATTACCACATTTTTCTCAGACTTTTAGTCGATCTGGGTCAGTTCCTCACAGGGTGCAAGCTTTTATGTGCTTTGCATTGTCATTTCTGCCACAATCTGGCACCCTTTGATGTAGTTCACTTTAGCCAGGTGCCATTTCTTCCACTTTCCAACTAATTTTGTGACCCTTTCATATACTAAAATGGCATCAAGGTCATGCATGAGAGCATGCATGGTTTGCAATTCTAGAACCTTTAGCCACTATAAATTGTTATTCAATTTATCAAATTATCCAAGTAAGTACAATAGTTTTTAAATAAATTATGGCTTACTGAATTGTATTTTGGGTTAAGTGACTTGTACAATATTATTAATAATTATCTTTTTACCCACCCTTCCCTCCATGCAGTTTAGAGGTTGTCCTTAGTGGCTATATTTTAATAAGCTAATAAACCCCCTTCTTCATATGACCCAATTCATGTGTTTTATCTTAATAGCCTGTATTGGCTAACCTGCAATCAGGCCGAATTTTAGCATCGCTCTCATATTCTCTTACATTGGTCGCTCTATTTTTGGTTTCGCTCTTCCCACCTGAATGTTTCAATGAGCGACACGAAAATAGAGCCTGATCGCAGGTTAGTACTGGCAGGCCATCAGATTTCCCTATCTTTTCACATCCACTTTCTTTATTTTGCCAGTCTTACTATCTTAGAGCCTGCAACACGCTGGTTTTGTCTGTGTTTTTTACATTTTAATCAATGAAGGCAGCAACACATTTATTCCTTTGTAATTTTCCTTTATTCGTAGCTTAGACATCACTTTCAGATCACCATGGCAACTGGTGGGAGTAGGCACAAAATTTTATTTATGCCAACAACACTACCTGGTACTGCAGCCCCACCCACAGTTCTGACCGCACCCACTGCTGCTGCCAGACCTGGTAAGTTTGGGTGAACATTCCTGGTTAATGCAATTATCATAATAATTAATTCATTACATATAAATTATATAGATATTGAAGCTAGGTAAATTACTATAGAATTAGCTCATCATGTCTCTATGTTGCTCAGTGTGATTCTGAAGAAGTTTTGAAATACAGAACAATGTTTGGCATTTTCTTCCCAAATTTTAGCTGAATTATCTCTGAAAAAAAATGCATGGTTACCCCCAATGCTCTTTTTGGAATCCAACAGCCCTCACTAAGATCTCTTTTCCCACATAGTCAAAAATAGGCAAAAATACCTAAGTAATAGCTTAAAAACCTGAGTTTCTCAGACCAGCCCAAGATGTGCAGAACGTATGCATAGTAACAAGAGGAGGCACCGTCCTTCAGAAAAGTAGCTCATAAATGGAAATAATGAAGCTCAATAGTTAAGTCATCTTCAGTAAGCTGACTGTAGATGGAACACGTGATTGCAGGTGTCAAAATGTCATGGATTTGACTTGAATTTTGTTCTTTGTTTAATTTGTACTGAAACTAGGAATCAACGAATAATCAATTAATTAGTTTGTCTTTTATTTAGTTGCTTGTGTTTTTAAGAATTCATCAGTTTCATGAAATTTTGGATTTATCAACTTGGTTGATAAGGTAAATTAGCCACTGTAAAGAGATCTCTTTACGGTGGCTAATTTACCTTATCAACCAAGTTGATAAATCCAAAATTTTGTGTTTCACGTCCCCACCGACGCAGTGCCACAGTTTGTTTAGAAACTTAAACCCCCTTGCTCATCAATTTCATGATTGTGCATGTCAAAAACTAAATATGAAAGAGTACTATTTCTCACGTGGTAACTCATATCTATGGCACAAAAGAGCTAGTTTAAAAATCGTTCAAGTTGGGTTTCAAGGCCAACCCTTCTGCCATTTTCCTTTCACTTTTTGTAATAGTTCAAAATAGTAACAAAATATTCTTACTTAAGTACGGTGCCTCCTAATACAGATGTATTTTTGCAAAGGTTATGAATATGGGGAAAAAGTAGATCTTAGCAAGGGTTATTGGAATCCAAAAAGAAAAATTTGGGTAACCAGGCATTTTTCAGAGGTAATTAAGCAACCATGATTCCAAAAAAGTGTCAAAATACAAAGAATGTATGGCAACTTCATTCCAAATTTAAGCTCAAATATCTCTGAAAAATGCGTGGTTACGCCCAATTTTCTTTTTGGATTCTGATAGCCCTTGCTAAGATCTGCGCAAAAATATTTTTGTATGAGGGGGCAAATTCCTTAAGAACCCGAATATCCTGAGATGCACAGAATGTATGTGCAGTGACAAAAGGAGGCACCATCCTTAAGTGTTCTTTTCTTGGCCCTAATCTTGTATGCTGGATAGGTTGACATAAAGCACCTCATATTCCAGTACTGTTTGCTGGTTACCATATCCAGTGTTTTATTCCATAGTGCTGAGCTTCTGTTGTACTGTAACTTTGTTTTTTTTAGGAAGCATGGGCAGCTTTGATCTTGACAACAACCAGAAGAGATGGGTGGTGGTTGGCATTTCCTTGAACAGGCTTCTGTTGCCAGTCCTTCGAGATTTTGTTGGTCAAGAAATACCCAAACACCACATTGCCCTGAAGGGTGCACATGGAATTGACACTCAAGTCTTTCCACGTCATTTGCCTAATGGTGGACCATTTCAGTTGAATTATGGAAGCATTAACAACAACTTGGGGATGTTTAAGAGAAAAGTGCGCTCGTATGACTACAAAGTCAACACAGCTGAAGACCTTGCTAAACTATACCTTGAGCCACACATGGCGAAGTTTACAGGTTGGTCAGTGTGTTTTGCGTGTTAAAGGGTGATTTAGCCTTAACTGATGTAGTGTGAATGGATAATGGCTCAAATTGACCATGACCATATCACCATGTTAATTTTACTAGTCTTTGCAGTCTCCATGCATTTCATATGTTTTTGTTTGGAGAACTGGAAAATGTTGTCATTAGGGTCCCAAGATGAACATCGCAAGTTCACCCTGTAGGTGTTCTCATAGCCCCAGTGTAATGGTGCTATCCTGGAGCCCTGCAGGGCCCCTCCTCTTAAACTGGTTGACAACTCATATTGCCTCAAATTGTGACCAGTGCACACTCATAAAGCTTGCTGAAAGTTTGTAAGGGTTCAGGGGAACAGTATACTGGCAACACCTTTAACAATGAAGCACAAAATGTCACAATACACTTTAGTAAAAGGTTGCTGCGGCTTAAGTATGGTTTGCTGATGTAAGCACAAGCTGACGGAAAGCAGAACAGAAATTAAAACGTTTTCACCGGCCGTCGCCATTAGGTGACCGCCGGTGCATAAATTGGGCTGGGTTTTTTTCCCGTCACTTGCCTTAGTCATCCAGTTTTGTCTCGGCCGACACAATCTTTGTAACTTCCAGCTTTCTCTTGGTGATTGCCTTAAACTTCTGCTTCCAGTCATGACGCCATACAAGGGGGGAGACTCTTAACAACAGGTCTGGCGTTGCTAAGGTATTTTTACGGATGGTATTTTGTCATACGTTGTTTTGCAGCATTTTGTGCCGCTAGATTGGTGAAATGTATGAGGATGAACACCTGAAGTTTAAACAGTCGGGGGAACAAGTACTTGTTTTGGTCAGTTTTCGTATCTATGCCCGAAGAAGCCCGTAGGGGTACGAAGAAGCTCCGATTTATATTGTCCAATCAGAGAGAACTACGAACTCGCGCAGAAAAATGAAACGGAATGTTTTCAAGTTTTAAACATGGCGTCCCTAGCACGGAGGAATCTTTAGGCCATAAACTTACTTCCAGACATGCTTTGGCAGTATCAGCGAGAAGTTTGGCTGTTGGAAGTTCTGAAATTTTATGTGTTACTGTTGAATAATGGTTAAAGATAGTCTGTTGAAGCTTAATTGGTCACATATTTAGATTGTTCTTCATTAATCTCGCCGGGGCGCAACACTGAATTGCCAAATTATATTTTGTTTTTACGGCTTTCCAAGGCTGAAATATAGCGTTGTTCAAAGCGCGTTAAAAGATCCGATAGAAAAGAGGGTTACCTGATCTTAGGAAAGGCAGTTAAGCTCGGGTGAAATGCGGTTCACCCGTGGTTTTGACGTGAGTCAAGACAGCTTTCCACGAAGGCGTGAGAAAAGAAATAATTAAGCTTAAGCTTATATTAAAAGTGCTTCGAACTGTATTTACACCTCGCTGATTACTGTGGTGAAGCGAGTATTCTTCACGAAAGATAAGAGAGTATCCTGCACTGGTTAAATATTTTCCCCGTCCTTATTCACATTCATGCAAAATCTGAAGAAAAAGTTGACTCACGGAGCGGAAAACAGCTGAGTGCATGAAAGTCTTCTTGCACTTGCCGGGCGGAGAACAAAGGAATTCTCCATTTTCAAAGCTTTAAAAGCCTTATTAAGTCTGTGTTATTCCCAATGACCACTATTCTGATCCAGGTTAATTTTCTACTAGAAAAAAACTGCTGAAACAACGCGCTTTTTTATTTGAACCAAAAACAAGAGCTAAATTTGCTGTTTCCTCAGCGGTCCGCATGTTGTATTGATTCTTCTCGTCAATAATTCTCAGCTGTTTGTTAGCATTACTGACTTCGTTTATGACCCACTGAGAAACGCCTTCCAAGACAAACACATCTGTAATTCTTTATTATTCAAGCTCAGAAGGAATTAACATTGAAGAACCGACTGAGAAACCCACAAATTCTGACTTGAAACTGATATACGGTTCATAATTCTTGGTTTCAAGACAAACTACTGCTCATTTGGTCAAGCATTTTGCCATAAATACAAAAATGAAAGCAAGATGAGACAGCGTTTTGATATCGCTGACATCATTATCAAGACTGAAATGGTGATAAAGTGTAAAATTGAAAAGAATAAGAATACAAATCTGAATCCATGAGCATATCAATCAGTAGGGTCTAAACAACGGATTACGCACGGATTTAGTAATAGCACGACGGCGAAATCGTTGTCGTTGTCGTGTTTGCTGAGAGCTAGTCAGTTTCCCCATCCCTTCCATGCTCACGATATTTCAGAGACCACTCGTCCAGCCGACTTATAATATTGGCCCTTACCTGTACTCGGCGACCCGTCACAAACAATTCTTAAAATAGATGTCACCCAAATTTAATAGCGAGCGCGTAGTTTGTCCTGATAAATATTTTTTAACGGTCTGTACTTTTTCTTCCAAGTTGAGAGTAGCCGCTTTTCGAAGCAACAGAATAAACTGGTCCGCACGTTAAATAGTTTTAGAAATGGAGCCCTTTTTGGTATTTCACTCGAGGTGATCGAGGCTCTGAGTAGCCCACTGGCCAAATGCCGAAAATCGCGGGCTCAGCCTTTTCTCGGAGAAAAGATTTCGCCATGAAATGGCACTTGTTCCCCCGACTGTAAAGTTCACCAGGCATAACTAATCGATGACATCAATGACATCAATGAAATCAATGAGTAATCAATAGGTAATCGATAGGTAATCAGTTGATTAGTCATTGATTATTGCCGATGATCAATGAGTAATCGATGACTAATCGATAGGCCACAAAATTTTTGGTCATCGATTAGTCATTGATTGCATTGATTAGTCATTGATTTCATTCATTACTCATCGATATCATTTCGTGGCTGAAAACCGTATTTGGCGAATAAGAACAAAATAAAAACAACTTATTAAATGTAAACAGATGTTTCCAGCTTTATTTTATCCAGCTTACAATTAAGCTTTCAATTAAGCTTACAATGTGTTAAGCGTCAGAAGGCCTATTTTCATTTGTATTTTGCTCCCCCGTATCTCGTTGTCTTTTATTATTGAACCAAACCTTGACGGTTGCCCCGTCAAGGTTGTTCAACTTAGCAAATTCTTCTATTACTCCTTGAGACGGATATCTGCTTTCTTTAAACAGGGCCTCAAGGGCCATTTTTTGCAGATGGGAAAATTTGGTTCTTGTATTTGTAGTTGATGAAGCCGCTCGTTTCCTTTTGTGAAGGTGTAATTTCGTCAACAGGAACGCCAGTTATAAAGAAAAATACGTCTAACACAGATAAAAAATCACCAATGAAAAAAAAATGGTACAAGAAAGCAAGAACTGTGTCTTTTGTGCGCAGTATAATAGTCGATGAGTAATCGATGGGTCATCGATGAGTAATCAATAACATCAATAGGTAATCAATTACATCAGTGAGTAATCGATGTCATCGATGAGTAATCGATAGGCCACAAAATTTTTGGCCTTCGATTACTCATCGATTACTCATTGATCATCGCCAATAATCAATGACTATTCAACTGATTACCCATCGATTACTCATTGATTACCAATTGATGTCATTGATCATCGATTAGTTCTGCCTGGAGTTCAACATTGTGTGTGCGTAGCTAGTGCCAGTCCCCAACCGCGCATTAGGAAGAAAAATCCCTAAAACTCGAAATGAAAGAGCTAAGGTTCTGATCTCGTTCACAAATCAGAGATAAATCATCCTTCTTTACAATGTGATGTAAGCATTTGTTGTTAACGTAAATTACAGAAAAACTACAGTAGAAAATGTATAAATTTATGTACTTATGACGTAATAACTTCTACAATAATGCAAATTTCAAGAAACCGATATGTCACGTTTTGCATCTTAATGATCGTTAAATGTTGGCATCATTTTCAATAACTAAAACTTTATGCCGTTTGTGTTTTAGGCTTTCTTCTGTTCAGGTCACGTGACCTGTCAAATATGGTTGTGACTCGAGAATCTTGAAAACGTCTCCCATTATTCAAATGTGGCCAAGCAGCTTATCTGTGGAAGTTCGGGTTTTAAAGATATGACGGTTAGGAACTTTCCATAGCAACAATATGGTAGTTAAGAGTCTCCCCCCTTAAGCATGCCATATCACAATAACAACGTTACTACTCATGTGTCAACGTTCCATACTTATAGGACACAGACAAACCGCTGTTAACCCATCCTCGGAGACCCAGGGGCAGATAGTCAGGGCGAGAGCAGATAAAACGGGCGAAATCGGTGCAAGCTGGAGCCTGGTGCGAGCGAAAGTTTACAAGACGGGCGGGAACAGCCCCTGGGAGGATACCTTTAACGGACTAGTTCAAGAGTCCATTTGCGTTCTTGCTTCTGATTGAACACAAATTTTGTGGCATTGTATTTTTTGTGCGCAATCAGCGATCAGCTTATTTCCCCGTTCCTTTCGTGACTTCTTATACAGAGTGTAATGTAATTTAATGTAGTCGCTCGTTCGATAGGCCTACCGTCGAAGAAAGCCGCCCGTGAGTGAGTTTCAGTAAAATGGGACCCACAAAGCCGAGAAATCGAGAAATTTGGCAAGGGTACTCAAGGAAAAAGGAAACAATGAGTATGAAAATCAGATCGAGGTACTGCGTAAAGTTTACACCTTAGGTGTGAACTTTTAGAAGCATGCAGTTAGGATTTACGTGCGATCCACAACTTGTCTTTGCGTTTGCTCCAAACTGCACGCTTCTAAAAGTTCACACCTAAGGTGTGAACTTTTGCACAATACCTCAATCTGATTTTCGTGCTTGTTTTCTTTTTCCTTGATTACCCTCGCTTGCCAAATTTCTCGATTTCTCGACTGTTTGGCAGTGTGTTTAGGTCCGCATATTACTAAAACTTTCTTCGATGGTAGGCCTATCGAACGAAGGACACAAAAAGTTGATATCAGTACGCACGAGTGCATGAGATCTGGGTACAATATTTAGCAAAGTTACACTCTGTATAAGACGTCACGAAAGGAATGGTGAAATAACCTGATCGCTGATTGGGCACAAAAATTACAATGCCTCAAAAGTTGAGCTCAATCAGAAGCAAGAACGCAAATGGACTCTTGAACTAGTCCGTTAAAGGTATCCTCCCAGGGGCTGTTCCCGCCCGTCTTGTAAACTTTCGCACAACCAGGCTTCTGCTCGCACCTATTTCCCCCGTTTTATCTGCCTCTCGCCCCGACTATCTGCCCCTGCGTCTCCGAGGATGCTGTTAACCTTGTGGTAGCGGTTTAGGTAGCGGTACATGTCTTACATGTAACGCATGCGCAATTGAGTTCGACTCAATGGTACTTTAAAATACATTTGACTTTGCCTAAAGCAAAATATGAATAAAAATTTCACTACGTGATTAAGACCCCAAGAGAAACGAGTTTAATTTCGCTAGTACTGACACGATTGACACATTTGTTTCAATGAATGTTTCACCGCTTTATAACGGCGAAATTGTCATAAATAAAGGAAACCACCTCCACCAATTTCGCCAATTCTCGCAACATGTTTAGTTTGTTTAATTTCGTACTACTTCTTTGTATTTCCAAAGTTAATTGTTCGTTTTTAGGAAAGATCTTTTCGAAAAATCGTTACGAATTCCGAGTCAACTTGTTTGCTTTTGCAAGGGGATTCCCGGGTAAGCAAACCGGATTTAAGGCCGCGGGTGACAAGCTGCTCATGAATAAATTTATGAGGCAAAATTTTTGTGGAGGTCTTACGTTAAAAAACGTTATATCATGAACGCTTGGGGGCTGATTCCATTGAAACTTAACAGAGAGCTTGGGCAATGGTGGAAGTGCAACATGGTTGTTTTTGGCTTGACAGATTGCGCTTCTTTGCGATGCTATGAGCTCCCAAAGTTAAGATTTCGTAAAACGCGACTCCGTGTCCAAGTTTTCTCCTCGTGGAGAAGACGACACTTCTTAATTTTACCACTCATTGATCAGTTAAAACCTCTATTGTGTCACAACAGAAGCCGATTATAGGATTTCGAGTTCCATTAAAGGTTGTGAGCTTTTAAACGAGTAAAATCGCCCTTGTTTAAATTTGAAGCCTTCAATATTTTGTTAAAAAGCCTGTTTGAAAAAATTGCTTCTGTTGTAACAATCTACAATACACCTAGTTTGTCTGCCTGTTGTGTCTGTTCAGGAAATTCTATATCCGCGCTGTATTCTTGGACACAAAATTGGTGGTTTTAGGGCTTCCGAAGGCTTACCGAATAAACACGAATGTTTAAGGTAAGATTATGCTAATTATGGAAATTAAATGCTAGCAGCTATTGTTTACTGTCCAGAAAAGAACAATAGGTTGCAATTTAGAGATCGCAAATATTTGGATTGAAGAATATAAGCGTTTCCGAAGCTCTATGTTAGCTATAAGGAGTATTACTTTAGTTTTTGCTTTGTTTTCTTAGAAAACTTCTAAAAAGTTTCTATTAACGTTTGAACGTAAAAAAAGCCGGACTTCGAGAATATTTTTTTGTTTAAAAATGCTTAAAAGTCACAACTCCGTAGCACACGATTTAACGCACGTGCAATTATTCATTCAGAAACTGAAAGTTTTAAGGTCGGCACACACGAGGGGACCAGTCCCTGCGACTGGTCCCTGCGACTAGTCCCCTGTAGTGTGTACACGAAGGAAATAGTTGCGGGGACAAGTCCCTTGAAAAAATAAATTTAGGGCGCTTTAACTGAAATTCGTCGAAATGTGGAGACGAAAAATAAAGCGATCCTCGACAGTGAAACTGAATTTACTAGATTAACCACAAAACATTAAAATAAATCAACTGCAAACCGGTTCATACCTCGTGCGGTCTATCAGTGTTTGTCATTTGCAATTTCGATAAAGTTTTTTCCACAGTGTCCTATATATTGCTGGTACAGAAGCGTAAAAAGACAACTGTTCAATCAAGACTCCCAATACAGACAAGGTCAACTGGAAAAAAGTAAAAGATCCGATGAAATATTTTCATTTGGTCGCAGGGACTTGTCCCACGAACAGTACACACGAAGGGACCAAGCATAGTTTGTGCGACTAGTCTCCGCGACTGGTCCCACGAATTCAAACAAGTTTGAATTCGTGGGACTAGTCGCATTGCGACTACATTTTTTGAGTAAAATGGGTAGTGCACACGAAGGGACTTGGTCCCCGGGACTAGTCGCAGGGACCAGTCGCAGGGACTATTCCCCTCGTGTGTGCCGACCTTTACTGAAGAGCCTATTCATGAATATTTCGCACAATGTCGCTATCATTCGTCGCACGGCTTCGTGCATACGCTTTAAAACATAGGCCCGCAATGCGTGTAGAACCGACGAAGTGTTGCTTCGTCTCGAAAAGCAAGCGAAGCGTGCGTGACTGCAGGTTCAATAACATTCAAGGATATGAAACAGCAAGTTGCAGCAAAAGTGCGTAACTGTAACTAATGCTGAAATTTGACCAACTGAAAAGGCGACCAATACCCTGGAAAGGAGGTCAACTGAATTATTCACCCTCTTCTCACCAAACATAGCTCCACAGACTACGCCCATGACCTCACGCGTTCTTCACTCAAGACCATTTTTCGTTGTCTTTTGGTCGGTCTTCCTCAAAACCCTGAACAAAAAAGCCATCACAACTCTCAAAACAGACGCATTTCAAAAAATGGGCGATAAATTTCCCAATATAAAAGTAACCACATCTTTACGATTGAACAGTATGGGCATCGTAACAGCCCAAAAGAATTGAACTTTTCCCCACGCCTGGAAACCACGCTTTGTGCACCATGACGAGACGCTACGGTGTCTAACTGGAAGTACATTAAGGAATGCGGGGTTGTGGACCCCGCATTCCTTTCATATTTGAATTTTGATCAAGGCGCCGCGAAAGCAATAGGTGTTAAAATCCGCAGCTTTCGCTGTCAACAAAGCTTTTCTGTTACCGGAGACACACTGTTGTTGAATAAATATCACAGACCTTTTTGCAAGTTGATCGCAACGGCAAATTTATTTTTGTGGCTGTTAACAAACAATAAGTTAATAGGCTATGAATAGCCTCTTATTTCTCTAGAGGATCGTAGCGCTCGCGAGCGGTTTTACCGCCTCTCCTTTCTCCGGAGAGGTCATTATTTTGTTGGTATGTGATCGGACGTTCTGAAAGAAATACTTGAAGAGAATCTATAATTACAACATGGTCTTTCTCCCCTTTTTAACAAAATCGCGAATATATCGAGAATTATTCACAGAAACTCGATACGCTTTCTCTACGAAAGAAAGAAACAGTAACAGTAACAAAAAAGATAAAACTTTCGTTCACATAATCTGTTAGACTGCGAGCAGTCTCAAATCGTGCTCGCCCGCTTGCTATTTGCGCTTCGTTCTGCACGGATTTTAGAGCAAAAGAGAGACTGCTCGCAGTCTAATAATCTGTCCTCTGAACAGGCCATTCGCTTTGCTGTCTGAATTTGCATTGCACTAAGACTGAGGAAACTATTGCTTCCTACGCTTGCGGTCGTTTAGTCTCCCAAACGTCTGCGCGCAGGCTAGCGGTCGTTTCGCCTACGAGTCTTTTCGCCCAAGGCCAGTTGGTTAACCTTTGACGCGCTTAGAGAACGAGAAATTAAATATATTGCTTTTTCTTTTCCTAGGGTAACACGCTTTAAGAACGAAAAATAGTATATAATTCATTTACTTTCGGCATTTAAGACGTTAGCAGACAAAAACAAAAGCAAAGTATATCGTAGGCGAAACGACCGGTTTCCCCTTGCTGACATCGTGATTTCATCCTCAGCGTTCTAATTGTTGGCCATGCTACTGGTTGCAAGTTTCACTTCACAGCACTTAATTCGATTGCCCAAGAAAAGCAGTGGTTTCCGGGCGCTTAACAGGAACATCTAAAAGTCGCCTAAGAATAACGTCCCAACGAAGAAATGTCACTTTACGAGCTTGCCTTTGGCATTTGTCCAATTCGGGAGTTTGACGGTTCTCTTTCCTTCACCATCACTCTGGCCTCGTGCATGATGCCGAAGTCACAGTATTAAAACTGGTATTAAATCTGCAGCATTTCAACCTTGTTCTACCACAATGTTGAACTCAAATATTATAGTATATGGCAATTTAAAATTGTACCGAATGGACTAAACTGCAGTTTAACGAAACTGTTATTATCACTGTTATAGAAAAACATCCAGGGACTTCTAATAATTGTGACACATGGGAAAGTGACATGCCCCCCACCAACCCCCCCCCCCCGCAAAAAAAAAATAAAACAAAATATAACATAACGTAACAACAATGCAGTCCTTAAAATACCTGCTACAGCTAGTAACAATTTATTTTTAATCTTTCCTCACTCAACTGTACATATCATTGTTTGCCCCAATTCTCTAGACCTACACTAGCATAAGCACAGATCCAGGAATAGGATTTATAGAAACAGGTCATGAAATGACATCATTGTGACACCATCAAAGGCTTTTTTAACTAGCATGTTCTTTGTAAATAGTGATCTAAGGAATGCTAAACCTAAAAACTATGTTTAGAAAAAATAAACTTTATTATCATTTGCCAATAAATTATTAAGTAAACATGCTGTGTGCAAATATGAACCGAGAGTTATTTCCAATCAAAATCAATATTAATCAATGATAGTCAATAACAATTAATAGTCACTCAACTTTTAAGCTTTGAATATTATTGTATTGTTTTCCATAACCAGTCAATTAATTGGAATTGATTATTATTGATTATATTGACTATTGGTTTTCATTGTTTGATACTGCCCAGCAGAAGGCAACAGCCACAAACTGTGATGACAGATTTGGATGCTACTGCTCCCCTCATTAGTAGCTAACTTTTAATTGAAAGGGATTGTTAAAGGTAACAGTCACACACACCGGAGATACATCTGAATGCTACTGTTCCCCCCATTAGTAACTGAAACTTAAAATAGAAAGGAATTGTTAAAGGTAACAGCTGCGCAGTGTTCCCCTCATTAGTAACTGAGACTTCAAATACAAAGGAATTGTTAAAGGTAATAGTCGCACACTCCGACGATACATCTGGATGCTACTGCTCCCCTCATTAGCAACTGAGACTTCAAATACAAAGGAATTGTTAAAGGTAATAGTCGCACACTCCGACGATACATCTGGATGCTACTGCTCCCCTCATTAGTAACTGAGGCTTCAAACCGAAAGGGATTGTTAAAGGCAACAGTCGCACACTCCGACGATACATCTGGATGCTACTGTTCCCCTCATTAGTAACTGAGACTTACAATAGAAAGGAATTGTTCAAGGTAACAGTTGCACACTCCGACGATACATCTGGATGCTACTGGTTCCCTCATTAGTTAACTGAGACTTAAAATAGAAAGGAATTGCTAAAGGTAACAGTTCCACACTCCGACGATACATTTGGATACTACTGGTTCCCTCATTAGTACCCTAACTGAGACTTAAAATAGAAAGGAATTGTTAAAGGTAACAGTTGCACACTCCGACGATACATCTGGATGCTACTGGTTCCCTCATTGATTAACTGAGACTTAAAATAGAAAGGAATTGTTAAAGGTAACAGTTGCACACTCCGACGATACATCTGGATGCTACTGTTCCCCTCATTAGTAACTGAGACTTAAAATAGAAAGGGATTGTTAAAGGCAACAGTCGCACACTTTATTATCATTTGCCAATAAATTATTAAGTAAACATGCTGTGTGCAAATATGAACCGAGAGTTATTTCCAATCAAAATCAATATTAATCAATGATAGTCAATAACAATTAATAGTCACTCAACTTTTAAGCTTTGAATATTATTGTATTGTTTTCCATAACCAGTCAATTAATTGGAATTGATTATTATTGATTATATTGACTATTGGTTTTCATTGTTTGATACTGCCCAGCAGAAGGCAACAGCCACAAACTGTGATGACAGATTTGGATGCTACTGCTCCCCTCATTAGTAGCTAACTTTTAATTGAAAGGGATTGTTAAAGGTAACAGTCACACACACCGGAGATACATCTGAATGCTACTGTTCCCCCCATTAGTAACTGAAACTTAAAATAGAAAGGAATTGTTAAAGGTAACAGCTGCGCCCTCCGACGATACATCTGGATGCTACTGTTCCCCTCATTAGTAACTGAGACTTAAAATAGAAAGGGTTTGTTAAAGGTAACAGCCGTACACTCCGACGATACATCTGGATGCTACTGCTCCTCTCATTAGCAACTGAGACTTCAAATACAAAGGAATTGTTAAAGGTAATAGTCGCACACTCCAACGATACATCTGGATGCTAGTGTTCCCCTCATTAGTAACTGAGACTTCAAATACAAAGGAATTGTTAAAGGTAATAGTCGCACACTCCGACGATACATCTGGATGCTACTGTTCCCCTCATTAGTAACTGAGACTTAAAATAGAAAGGGTTTGTTAAAGGTAACAGCCGTACACTCCGACGATACATCTGGATGCTACTGCTCCTCTCATTAGCAACTGAGACTTCAAATACAAAGGAATTGTTAAAGGCAACAGTCGCACACTCCGACGATACATCTGGATGCTACTGTTCCCCTCATTAGTAACTGAGACTTACAATAGAAAGGAATTGTTCAAGGTAACAGTTGCACACTCCGACGATACATCTGGATGCTACTGGTTCCCTCATTAGTTAACTGAGACTTAAAATAGAAAGGAATTGCTAAAGGTAACAGTTCCACACTCCGACGATACATTTGGATACTACTGGTTCCCTCATTAGTACCCTAACTGAGACTTAAAATAGAAAGGAATTGTTAAAGGTAACAGTTGCACACTCCGACGATACATCTGGATGCTACTGGTTCCCTCATTGATTAACTGAGACTTAAAATAGAAAGGAATTGTTAAAGGTAACAGTTGCACACTCCGACGATACATCTGGATGCTACTGTTCCCCTCATTAGTAACTGAGACTTAAAATAGAAAGGGATTGTTAAAGGCAACAGTCGCACACTCCGACGATACATCTGGATGCTAGTGTTCCCCTCATTAGTAACTGAGACTTAAAATAGAAAGGGATTGTTAAAGGCAACAGTCGCACACTCAGACGATACATCTGGATGCTACTGCTCCCCTCATTAGGAACTGAGACTTAAAATAGAAAGGGATTGTTAAAGGTAACAGTCGCACACTCCGACGATACATCTGGATGCTACTGTTCCCCTCATTAGTTAACTGAGACTTAAAATAGAAAAGAATTGTTAAAGGTAACAGTTGCACACTCCGACGATACATCTGGATGCTACTGTTCCCTTCATTAGTAACTGAGACTTAAAATAGAAAGGAATTGTTAAAGGTAACAGTTGCACACTCCGACGATACGTCTGGGTGTTACTGTTCCCTTTGTTAGTAACTCAGACTTAAAATAGAAAGGAATTGTTAAAGGCAACAGTCGCACACTCCGACGATACATCTGGATGCTACTGTTCCCCTCATTAGTTAACTGAGACTTACAGTCAACGCGGTTCACGCATGAACGCTCAACTTCAAAAATTCATTGATTAGTTCATTCTTCGATTTCATTCTTCAAAAAATTTAGCGATTCTTTGAAACTTGGATGCTATATTCGAAACACTATTTTAGTTATTCGAAATTTTTTTTGTTACATCGTAATAATAATTCAAACTTTCCGCACAGAACTGAAAGGTTAGTTTTTTTAGCTCAATTTCCCGGTATGTCACGCGTGATATTTTTATTGTTTTCAAGCCGGCGCAAAAAATGGCGAGAACATAAAGCCGACAAAAATAACCCGTAAAGAGAAAATCCTTAGAAAGAAAATCCAAAGGAGTCTCTAATTTTAACAAGGCAACTTATTCTTTGGCTGAAAGTTTCGTGGCTTAATCGGAAACCCGCAGAAAATATAAACAACAGCCGCCACAATTTTAAACCTGTAACGGTTTTCGCCGCGGTGTGTTGCGGTCTACATGATCGGAACATGAAAGTTTAGGTTTCCTAACTCCAAATGGCAAGAAATTCGCTTGGGAGCTTTTAGGATCCTGGTAAACCTTTGCCTTCTAATGCAAGGAACGAGTAAACCTTTGCCTTTTAATGCAAGGAACGAAATCGTTAACCTTTTCAATGCTGGATTGGGGTTGCCATGATCAGATATTCCACGGAACACGAGAGTGCCCAAAGGAGCTGTTCATAAAATCTTCCGACACTATTTAGTCCACGCGACGACTCAACCATTTTCTTGTTTTCTTGTGGAGGTTAAGATCCTTGATAACGGATGACATCCCTGAAGTAATTGATTAGCACTTCTTCCGAGTGCGCCATGTAGACGATTTCTGATGTTACGTGTGACCTTTTGAAGAATCGATTTCGTTCATCGAAAAAAAATTGTAATCTTTCAATCTATCTACAAGAATACGTTTATCCAATTAAAGAAAGGAATGCGCACGTGAAGAATGCAATGTTCATTAAATGACCGTTCATGCGTGAAGCGCGTTGACTGTAAAATAGAAAAGAATTGTTAAAGGTAACAGTTGCACACTCCGACGATACATCTGGGTGCTACTGTTCCCTTTGTTAGTAACTCAGACGTAAAATAGAAAGGAATTGTTAAAGGTAACAGTTGCACACTCCGACGATACATCTGGATGCTACTGTTCCCCTTACTAGTAACTGAGACTTAAAATGGTTTAAGGGATTGTTAAAGGTAACAGTTGTCGACAGGTGACCTATCTCAGGGACACTAATGTTAACTTTGTTACTAACTGTAGTTTTCAAGTTGGAAGGGACTGTTAAAATAAGGCAAAATGCAGTACACTCTGGCATTACATCAACACCACTAAGGCAAAATGTAGTGTGCGAGTCATATTCTTGGCAGGATTCAAATCTCAGTAGGCATTCTTCATATATTTAATTGGTAGAGCATGTTCCATGGTATCTTTTTAATTTCCTAAGGTCTCTTTCCATGGGACCTAAAAAATGACAGTGTATGCATTAAGCAATGATATATATTAAGTTACTATCAGTGATAAAGTATCACCATAATGGAAGGTATGAATTACATGCAGAACATTTTGAGTTGATATTTCTTAATTGGTCTAAAATGGTGACACTGAAAACCATAATTCAGTGATAGGATTTTAGCAAACTTTTTCTATGATGATAAACTCATTTGGCTGCCAACTTCACCAACAATGTGCCTCAGGCCTTAAATCTACTCTTGCAGGCTTAAGCTTATGTCCCAAAAATGGTAAAGACAATAAAACAAATCCTGAAAAGGCAGTGTCATGTTAATTATTTTGTAAAAAAAAAAAGAAAAAAAAAACATGATCAGTATTACACACCTGACATTGAGTTCACACATATACTGTGTTTTGCATCTGCTGTTTGATGTCCTTCCTTCTTTTACACAGTTACACTGACGCCAAGGTTAACTGGGCCTTAACTTCTCAGTGCATCGTTTGCATCTTGTGGTGAATCAGCTTTGTAGGCAACCACCCCAGTAGAATCCAGAAGTTGTTTGAGTATTTTGCAGTTACATATACAACGCACAAAGTTGGATACTATTAAGTTCCTCATTGAGTAAAAACTCCAAATAATCTTAAATTCCAGTTGACCTAGAAGAAAAAAGTAACATTTTTATTTTAACAGTTCTTAATAAAACTCTCTTACAGCTGTAATCAAACTCTCAGGTGAGGTCTAATATGAACACCAATGTTAACTTTTCAGGGGTTTAGTTCTTTGCTGTTTCTTGTGTTACTATAGCTAGATGTTATGTAAGTCAAATGATCAAGTAGCTATAAACCTAAACAGGAGGAAAATGTTATATTCAGCAGGATAAAAACATGATAATGAGAAGAAAGAATAAAAATTGCTTGAAAAAAGTCATGTTCAAGAATCCCATTACTACCAAAAAGACCAATTTTATCTAAAAGAATTCATAACTACAACAACCAAAACTGCAGATGTAGGCATGCATGTCAACTCTACATCATGATGTATCTGGGAGACCCCTAAATAAAAATAAGTGAATTGGAAATTATACAAGTTTTCGATACCATCTTGATATCATTTTCAAGGAAGAAAAATCATCATATGTTAATATATACCTGAAACAGTGTCAAATAGTACTACACTGATTAGACTCCTGGATACCCCAAAATTTTAAAATTAAATCACCCAGTCTATTGTTTCGGTCACAAAATCTCCTAGACAACAGCAATCTTGGATCTTTCTTCCAAAAAAAATAAATAAATAAATAAAATAAAATAAAATAAGATTACAGAAATTGTTTCCACACAGCAAATATATCGTTTCTTTCTAAATGGGAAAGAAATTGGAAACGCCCAGGAGTACACTAAGTATTGACTCCTCAGGAAAGGTTGTAATTGAGAATTGAGGTTGAACTTTCAGGCTCCCAATTTCAGCACGGTCAGAATAAGGTGGACATATTTCATCAACAATTATATTTCTACGTCTTCGCCATTCAATTACCTTCCATTGAGGTCTGTCTCGGCCTTTAAATAGCGGAAATTTAACGCCAAAATGAAATCTCCCAGTAGTAATTTTCTTGTTTTGGGCAATGTACGCCATTTTGAATTCTCATTGGAAAACCGCTGTTCGAAGTGTTTCCGTTCTCGCAAAGCCTACTGTGTGACAATGGCGCAAAAGCGCGGGTCGATGAACAACTCATTATTTTTTATTCCTTGCAACGCAAGGATCGTATCAAAGAACAATTTTGCTACAAAAGACGCGACCTAATAAAACTATCGCAAATCACTTTCAAAAACACAACATCTAGAATTTTTTTCCAAATTCCTTTCATTTTGTGTTGTGATTACATAAGACGGCAAGTCAGAATTGATTGTAGTGAACTCAACACTGACTCAAAGCTAGGGCTTACCTTTTTTGAGGAGCTGCTTGGTGAGATCGGCAAGAAAATACAATAGAAGATGGCAGTGGCGTCACCAAACGGCAGTTGCAGGGATCGAACTCACGGCCATGTGAGTGCAAGCCGACAGCTTCACCCGCCAAGGCTGAAAACCTTCCAAACGTCTCTTCTTGAAATAACCGCAAATTCGGCGCATGGCGAAGAAATATCGCAAACAAACCAAACGAAGAAGGCACGATTTCGTACATTCCTTGGTACGGGGCACTTCGCGCGCTTCACTTTGCTTCCCATGTGGGAATATCGAAATAAATTGTTGTTGTTGTTATAATATCACCCGGAAAGCGGGCGCGGAACTTCTTTCTGTTTGTTACAATCTAACAATTCCTGGCTTTTTACCGAGAAGTGGACGAACAGCACTTTCCTCGGAGCCATCGACCGGCAGTTCTATTTTAACCTCGAAGAGACCGTATTCTCAAATGACCTAAACATGTGACTCATGAAATTCGTCACTCGTCAAGCCTTAATTTGAGCCTGACATGTATCCTATTTGATCCCCATTAACTTCGCTTTGTTGACAGAAATTTAATTACCGAGTAAACCGCAACTTAATTAATTCGGAAATCGGGTACTTCCAGTTCAAACCCACTTGCGTCTTGTCATGGTTTCCATTAATCATGTCAAGGGCTCCTTAAGCCAAATCGTGATTGCAAATACGAAGTAAATCATTGCTATGCTCTATCGTTCAGGTTACAAAAAAGCGCATTATAGGCATTTACCAGTCGTTTTGACCCACTCCACCCTCGATAAATGTTTTTACTTGGCTCAACGTGCTAACTGGCCTAACGAAAATTGTGACAGTATTTTGCCCTTTGCGTTACGGAATGACATAATGTTTAAAATCTGATGACTCAGCTCATCTGTCTTATCGCTTTGAATATTTAATTTTGTTAAATTAAACTAAAAAATTAAATGTCGATATAAATTTGTCCACAACCCGAGAGTTGTGAGCGATGTATTTATATACTGTTGTGAATAGGGCACTGTAAAAACGTGATTATCGATAAAGACAAACACATAAAATAAATAAAAAAATAAATCAACATTGTTTAGCGAGGGTGACACACAACAGTCTGGGACTGACAAACCTGTGGCCCTCGGGTTCCGGATCGAATTGGAATTTGGAAATGTTGGTTTTTGAGGAGAGGGGAAAACCGGAGTACCCGGAGAAAAACCTCTCGGAGCAAAGACGAGAACCAACAACAAACTCAACACACATATGACACCGGGACCGGGAATCGAACCCGGGCCACATTGGTGGGAGGCGAGCGCTCTCACCACTGCGCCATCCCTGCTCCCCTACACATCATCAGAATCTCAACGTGCTAACCGGCGTGACGAAAATTGTGACAGTATTTTGTCTTTTGCGTTACCGAATGACTTAATGTTTAAAATCTGATGACTCAGCTCATCTGTCTTATCGCTTTGAATATTTTGTTGAATTAAAGATTGTCCACAATTGAACATGCCGTTACCGTCCTCCGTCAGTCCTCCTTGCTTTCTTTCACTAGTATTTCACAGATATTTCAGTCCGGCCAAAACCAACACTGCTCGGCGGACGTGTGCTTCTATACCTACGATACGTTTTAGGTGGACCCTTGTCCTATCGTGCGTGTGTGTGTGTACTAATCGATGTCTGTGTACAACTTTTTCTCTATATGTTTAGAGGTCAGCACAAAATACTATACCACAACACAGTCGAAGCAAATCTTCCACCAAGCCTCCGTCACCTTTCTTGACCTGCCAATTCGAAATGGCGACTCGTCCGCTCTTGCTCTCACGTCATCCCATCCCATCGGCCATAGCGAAATACACACCTTATGAGCCTTACACGACGTATTTTGACCGACCACTGCACCAATCCACGGTCTTCACGACTGCACTAATCCGAGTTTGTCGGTTAATAAATAAATACTGATGGCTTAGTTTCTCATCCTCGTCCTTAAACATCATGTCATGGGATATGCCTTGACGTGTTTGAGCGTGGAGTGACAATTTCGCTTTCCCTGATGATCTGCTCGTGTTTATCAAGTTATAATTTGATCTTACTGGTATGTTCCCTGTTTGTATTCACGATCTAGGCCCAACAGTAAATATTTTGTCGTCTCTGTCGTCTCCCACAACATTCTCAGTTGTGGGCGAATTTATCCCGACATTCAACGTTTGAGTTGAATTTGCTTTTTTTTTTTTAGCAGAATGAATAAAAAGCGATACGAAAGATAAGCTGAGTCATCAGAGTTTAAGCATTACGCCATCCAGTGACGCAGTGGTCAAAATATTGTGTCGCATGGTGACACTTTTCATCACGCTGGTTTTGTATGTTTAGCGATGTAAAAATACGGAATCGTTAACCTAGTGGTGGGGTGGGTCAGAAAGGCTGGTGAAAATGACCATTGGCCTTTCTTGTCTTTCTTTGTGGTTGTGCCGGGTTATGCTTGCATGACAACAGTTTACACAGTGTCTCACGCTTGTGCTTGCGTTTGTCATTATGCTTGCATAATGAAAAACAATAATGTCACAAAAAGTTGATTTTATTCCTTGGTTGTGCAAAGCTTGTTTCAGCTAAATTATTGAAAATCAGCTGCGAGGCGCACTAATGTTGACGAGGCTGGCTCCTTACTGTACTGTTGGTTTCATGCACTTCCTTGTGTCGCTCTAGTTAAACGATAAGGCAAGTTGCAAAAAACGTTAAAAGAAAATCTCAAGCTAACAAACTAAACATAGTCCTGCCTCATTCAAACCTATTTCCATTTATAGGATTTGACAACACATGCGACCTGTCGGCAGTGTTAGGAATTCTGGCGAATTCCTCTGTTTTTCACACTCGCATTCGAACTAATGCTAAGGACGTGCGCTCTAAAGTGAGAAATGAGTGGGGGCATTGCAACTTTGACCATTGGACTGAATTGGAGTTCATGAAGTGCTTTCAACTTATGGAAACCATGGTTCGTTCTCTGGGGCTTCCAAAAGCCGATGAAGATAGTCAACTTGACGAACTTCACGACTGGGAGAAAAAAGGTTAGTCGTGAAAATTTACTGCCTGAAGGTTTAGCCGGCCGGTTTTTTTTTTTTTCTTTTTTTTGGGTACTGAAGACTACACAAACTAAATAACTAGTTCGCAGGCGTTTGATTTAGGACCGCCAATCATTTTCAGACAAACGTCTTGGGATTTTTGAACAAAAGTTGGACAAGTTTTCGGACACTGTAGTTTTATTCAAATTGAACACTGTGAAAATGTAGGACCACTAAAAATTAAATTTTGGACGTTTCAGTATTTTTGGACAGGTTTTTTTTCCCGAAATTAAAGTGCAACGCGTCCGAAATTTATGGTTTTTAATTTACTGGATCGCTTCAAGGTTAGTCAGGTAGTTTTACTCTCAGAGAATCCCCTGAGTATCACACACGCGTAGCTTGCTACAGAGGAAAAGACTTGTAGAATCGATGGTGCTTATAAGAAGTACCCGATTTAATTATATAATCCGTGAATGTGTTTTCTTGAGTCCAAAGGGTTTCTCTCCGTTATATTAAAAAATTGAATGCATGTATTACTAAAATAATGTGCACACCAGATTGAAATGAGAAACTTCGTACGAGTGGTCTTCCAAAGAAAATGAACCGCTCCTTATCATTAAATAAATGAGTGGTTTTGTTTGATGATAGGTTTGGAGCTGTGCATGGGCTGTCCCGTGGATAAGGATTTGATGAAGCTCATTAGCGTGGAAGTTACCAACTTGGGAAAAGAAGTGGAAAACATAAAGCAAGAAAGCACAGTTGAAGCTAAGAATATAAGTGATGCCCTTCAAACTGTTAGAGACGAAATTGATAAATGTGAAAAGCGAATAACTGACATCGAGAATCGACTAGAGGTAGAGAGGAAGGAACGGTTAGAAAAACAGGAAGCTTTGTCGGATGCAATTGGCGATACAGCTAACGTCTTATCAAAAGTAGAGAAACACCAAAATGTTAATGACGAGAGCATTTCCTTGCTAGAAGAAAGGCAAAATGACCTAGAAGCAACAGTATCGCGTGTAAAAGATGAACAGGCTAGTCTTAATTCAGGGGTAGAAGCTTTAAAAATGGAACACGCCTGGTTAGATGTTAGGGTAAAAGCACTGGAAGAGGGTAGTTTAAACACAGCAGCCGATGCCAAAATTTTTCAAGTACCCAGTCGCAATCCTTGTTTTTGTGGTCGCAATAGCGAGCTAGATGCCATTGCAGCGCAGCTGAAACTGAGTACCGACAAAGGCTGTGTTTATTCAGCTATTTGCGGTCTTGGGGGAGTAGGGAAAACTTCTCTCGCTGTAGAGTTTCTTTGGTTACACGAGGGAGAATATCCGGGTGGAATTTTTTGGATTTCAGGTGAAAGTAACAATCTCTTTCAAAGGTCCCTCGGTGAGATGGCGCGCCAGATTGGAACTTTTGAGAAGGATTTTTGCAACTCCTTGTCGAGAACCCTTGATTGGCTAAGAAGACGGGACGAACTGTGGTGTTTAGTGGTCGACAACCTCGACGAGCTGGAAATGTCCACAGACATGCAAAAGCTGCTCACTGGTCACTGGAAGTACTCGGCTCGTGGACACATTATCATAACCACAAGAAGGGAAGTGATAGAAATAGGAGAAGAAACAGGAATTGAAGAACAATATTGTATTGAGCTGAAGTGCTTGACAGAAGACGAAGGTGTTCACTTCTTACGGATGCGAACAGGAAAAGCTGGCGAAGAGAAAAATGACACACAAGAGCTGGTCAAAGAGCTTGGAGGACTTCCACTAGCACTTGATCAAGCAGGGGCCTACATACGAGGCCTTAATCAGTCCATAAAAGAGTATTTGAAGAAATATAAGAAGCAAAAGCTGCTTCTTTTGAATAAGAAAAAAGCCCGAAATCTTGTGGAAAACACCTCCCGTGAGCGGCTAGCAGTCCATACAACGTGGATGTTAAATTTTGATCACATTAGCCGCATCTCAGTAGATATGGAACTGGGAGGAGCGCCCACTCTTGTAATGCAGGTATGTGCTTTTCTTGGCCCAGAAGACATTCCTTACGAACTGATCAATGAGGGACTGAACAAAGAGGGCAGTTCTACAGAGGATAGCGGTTTGTGGGATCGGGCTGAGATAGTGGCCCTTCTTACCAAGTTTTCCCTGTTCCAAAGATACGGGACAAATTCGTTCAGTGTTCATCGTCTAGTGCAAGAAGTGATCCGAGGCCAGCTGGAGAAAGACCAGACTGAGGTAAATGTTCTTTCTTGTGCAGTGCGCGTCCTTCACCACGCGCTGACAAATACTCGCTCACCAGCAGAAGTGTGCGAAAGTTTTGTTGAAGATGCCGTTTTTAGTGTGGAAAATCCCCCTTCTTTGCGTCTGTGGGGTAAGTTAGCCTTACATGCCACCTATCTGCAGGAGCATTTGCTCAGTTTCTCAGGGAAACATACACAATCGGTCCATACATTGCTGTATACAGAAGAAGTCCTGCGTGTGCTTAACGACGCAGGGATCTTTTTCTGTGTCTCCCAAGAAAAAGTCAAAGCTCAAAAAATGCAGAAATTGAAACTTGACGTGCTGGTGAAACTTCAGAAGTCCACACCAGAAGATAATTCTACGATGCCACATTATTTTGTTGACCGCATCCCTTTAAAAGACCGGGACTATAAGCTGATATCTCACTGTCTGAGGCAACCTTCTGCTGAATGCGATTCCGTGAATGAAGCAGACGCTTCTCAGAAGGAAAGAGAAGAGGAAGCTATCAAACTCAGAGAAGAAGGGAACCTTGCAGTAAAAAGCATAAAGTTTAAAGAGGCATTAGAGCTTTATTCCAGTGCCATTGGTTTGTCAGGTAATGACTATCGACTCTACTCCAACCGAGCTCTGTGTTATTTAAAACTTGGTCAGCCCCAGCAAGCTCTAGATGACTGTGAAAAATGCCTTTCTTTAAAGCCACATTACAGCAAGGCATTGCAGCGCAAGGCTTGGGCTCTCCAACAACTTGTTGAAAGTGGATCTCCTCACCTAGTAGGGCAAAAGAGGGCAGTACTGGCAATGGCAGTTCACTTTGATTCTAGCCTTCGCCGTGAGAAAGCATTTTGGGGAAAATTCCCAGAAGAAAGCGCACAGTTTAGAATAATAGCCAATGACAGACAATTGGCTTTTGCGCTGACGACAACACAAGGAAATGAAACAATGATATTGTACGAAGGACAATATCATTTACGGAACTTTTCTAAATTTACTGATCTCCAGTTTGTAGGTCTTGGACAAGGTGTCGTTTTAACTGGAACACCATTCTGTCTTATTACCAGCGGTAGTTGCTATTTTGAGAATATCGTTTTTCCTACGAAAGACTTTGCTCTAATTTGCCATGGCAAGAAAGCAGCTGTTCACATGAAGTACTGTAAACTTTCAGGAGGAAGTGCAAGTTGTGAGGACTTCCCAGACTGTAATGGAGGTCCTGGATGCAAAGCGACTTCACAAGGAAAACCTGTTTGCAACCGCACTGGCAAATTTGGAGACCCGTTTTCAGTTTCTGGTGTTGTTGGCCGTCCCGGCATACAGATTTCCAATGGAGGCTCTGCACTTATTGAAGACTCTGTTATTCATAAAAGCGGTGGTGGAGGGGCTCTAGTTGCACATGAAGGTTCCTACTTGAAAGTTACAAAATGCGAGGTGTACAAGAATCACCAAAGTGGCTTAGAAGCAAGGGAAGGTGGGAAACTTGTTGCCACTGAGAACAGGATATTTGACAATCATTTTCATGGTATCTCAATCGGCCCCAGTGCAGGTGAGTGTGATATCAATGGGAACAAGATTTTCGAAAATAAACACGAGGGCATTCTTGCCTGCAACAACACAAATAAGATAGTCATGCGCAACAATGATGTTCATCACATCAGATCCTTTGGTATTTCTCTTGTTGAAAATTCTTGTGTCTCGATCAAAGACAACAAGATATTTGAGAACGCATTTTGGGGGATTCTCGCCAGAACACGGACTTCTGCGAAAATTACAGGAAATGTCATATCAGGTAACAAATGTGGCGGCATTTTTATTGATGTAAATTATTCCGGTCGAATTCATCTGGAATCAAACATTGTTCGAGACCACAGCGGCCCATGGCTAGAGTGTACAGACATAAAAGATAGTCTTCCCATTGATGAAATTAATAAATTGTTTCAGGCTAATGTTTCTGCTCCCCAAGGAGAAAAAGCAGTTTATTCCAAGCCACCCATCCTCAACCAGAACAAAGAATTTAACAACAGAGAAGGGATCTGTCACCCCAGCGAGGCAGTACAGCGATTTTACAGTGGTTGTACGTTTTGCCGTCGTTCAAGAGACGACGTTCAGCGCCTTACGAAGTGTCTTGATTGTCACGTTGCGTCGTATTGTTGCAAAGAATGCCAGGGCAAACACTGGCCCACACACAAGACACTATGCAACGCCTTAAAAAGACGCTTTTCTGTAACAGTAAAGTTAATTCCTCGTGAGATGCCAGGAAATTGCGTGCAAATGCGAGCATTTGGCACTCACTTAAAAGGTATCGGAGCAGGCGCTAAACCCAAACTGAACAGTGCCCAGGAATTCATAGTTAAAATTCAAACCGATCATCTGAATAGCCATCCGTTGCAGTTGCTGCTCGTTTACGACAAAAGCCTTAATCTAGATTGTAACATCCAAAGTCCAGACATCTTCAGCGTAATAATGGAATGCGGTGTTCTTGGGGCTTTAAACAAATTCACAAGCAAGAAGGCTTTTTTCTGGGCTAAGTTTGCCGAGAGAGGAGAGAAACTGACAGTTTTTCTAGATCACTTGGCCACTTATCAGGAATGGTAACCGTGTAACGAGAAAAACAACGTGAGAAAGTGTATTCTCCGCACACAATTCGGTTCTAACGACGCCCGCCCCTTACATTTGTCCATCGCTCGGATTAGGCTGCATAAATCTCCCTTTTTGCTCTGTTGAATTATTCTGGCAGTGATGCTGGATTGCTGTCCCTTTCTGGCGTCTATTGCGACCCAATGCAATTGCAGTATTTACCAGGAGTGTCAGTGGCACTTATCCTGAAATACATGACTATACTAAGATAAAATGATGTAGGCTTTGAGAAGGTTGCTCACGAGATAATAACTTCCTATAAAAACGTCTGTAGTTGTTTGAAGCAGGTTTTCACCCTTTTCCGTTTGGTATGAAAAATTTGTTCTTTTTATATTTTAATCTCCTTCGGGCGATATTACTAAATTTAAGCAATCACGCCCAGCAAACGAACTGTTCGTTTGTTTGCAAGTTTGTTTGTTCGCAAGTTTGTTTTTTGTTTGTTTGTACAACCTGGTTTTAGGTTAGATTTCAATAATAGTTTCTCCTAGTTGTTTTCTCTGCTGTTAAACTAATTTTAGTTGATAGGTTTCCCCAACTATATTACCATATTGTGAGCATATATAAGAAGGCCATGTAACTGTTAAAATAGTTGTGGAGCAAGTAGCCTTTTCGAAATTCCACCTTGAAGTTTGAGACGTACCGTAGTTTTTTGGCAAAATAATGTTACTAAGTAGAATAGTGCATCGAAGTTGACGTATATGCTTATGCTGTACCAGTTGGGTAGTTAAACCTCGATTAGCTTTATAGTTATCCTGAGTAAACATTACCTATTTTTGTATTAATATATTAAATTGTAAAGTTTAACTTTTTTTCCTTTTTCTATTTGGTAATAAAGCTTGTTGTTGTTGTTGTTGTTGTTGTTGTTGTTGTTGTTGGAAGTTATCTGGAAAAAAGTCATTGTGTCCCAACTGCCGGACCTTAACTATAACAATATCATGTCACAAGGACTATATGTCTATAAGGACTATCTGTCTATACTATTGAAAAGGAACTCAAACTCCTAGAAATCTATAAAGCTGGTTATAGTCAGTGTTTTTAGGCCTCTTTTGGAAAGTTATTGTAATATCGAGCTGCGAAATCCTTGTTAAAATTGATGTTTATCTAGCTATATGTTCGTAAGGTGTTTTTCCAATATGGTTTAGATCGAGCGGAACTCGTTAGCGTAGAGTAAGAGTTCCGACCGTTATTGCATGTTGGTATTACGAACGAAACCTGTTTAAATGCAAGCTCTCGTAACTTCCCGTTTCTAATCAGCTTTCTGTAAACAGCACAAATCCGGGAAATTAGTTGATATATATTTACTTCAGTCCAATGTAATATCCTAGAACCAGTTTGCAGTGTTGTCAGCTGCTCTGTACAACCTGGTTTTAGGTTAGATTTTAGTAATAGTTCCTCCTAGTTGTTTACTCTGCTGTTAAACTAATTTTCGTTGATAGGTTTCCCGAACTATATTCATTTAGCATATTGTGAGCATATATAAGAAGGCCATGTAACTAGCTTTCTTTGAATTACCTGAATTACCACAACTAACTGAACTACTACTACGAATTACCACTGAATTACCACATTTTCCGTACTGTACCATTCAGCGTTACCTCAAGACGCTAGAGTGTACGTGTGAACTCTACGATTAAACAGTTTGCGAGTTCCAGTTTAGTTCCTGGATCTTTCTGCTTTGCTATTTTTTATATTGCGGACGAGTTACAACGATCCAGTTCCTTCGTACTCCGTAACAAGTGCCACGCAGCAAGTTTGAGTGCTGAGTCTCCGAAGCTTTTCCCCGTCGTTTCTCTGTTTAACAGCGCCCCAGCTGTATCATTTGCCTTCGTACACCGCCTGCGCATTTCGAAGACTAGAACCCGTTTGGATAGCCAAAAAAACCTCTTGTTACCTTCTCTTTTTACAATCACGAGCTAGTTTTTCACACCTCACCCCTTGTTTATTCTTGTTCACGACTAGTAATAAATTCATTGATTCGCTCGACACAGTCTTAGTACTGTTTGATTATGTCAAATAGCAAATTTCAAGGCTTTATGGATGACAGCCGGTTTAGGTTGCTTAGACGGGTTTATTTCGCAGTGTCCATGCAGTTACACTGTCGAATCGGGGTTCCCGTACGCGTTGAAGTGCTATTAAACACAGATCTACTGGATGCCAAACGAGGTTTACTAAGAACCAGTCACATTGGAGATTTCGTGATTGGTGTAATTAACCGTTCATAATCCTGCTGAAGTGGTAGCGATATCCCCCAAATTTATCAAACGAAACTTACCAGTAAACAGGCCTTGCAACCAGATCACTGTATCAGTTATCATTGAATCAATTATTGGAAAAGTACTGTTTGCTGTCATTTTTACGCTTGTTTCCTCGTGGCGGAGTCACGTGACACAAGTGTTCTGTTGTGATTCGGTGTGTAAACCATTCTTGGCAGGTAGAAATATTTATGGTATTTGCTATTTTTTTTTTCGTTAGCAGTATACAATAGTCACTGACCACTACAACAGAAACGTGTTTATGCTGGAAGTAAGTCGATATTAGAACAATAAAGAGCAAAACAATGTTTTGAGAGGGAAAAAAGAGCAAAAAAATGTCATATTTGTCTTACTGAGGGCGTGAAGAATTTGAAGATTTTTTTGGTTGCGGTAGATAAGCTTTTAATATATGTTTGAATTGCTGGTTCAAGATTACGTAAGTGTTTTTGGTGTTTGACTTCGCGAGAAGGCGGTTTGGTCATGAAAGTATTTTTGAGAGGTCACGAACGATATAGTGGTACGTCATGTTGCTATGTGCGCGAGAATCCGGGCCCAATTTACAGTGAAATAGGGTGAATAATTTTATTTTTATTGACGAAATTGAGTGCGTCAATTGTGAAATTTTGTAAAAACGGCGATGTGGTACGTCATGTTGCTATGTGCGAGAGAATCCGGGCCCAATTTACAGTGAAATAGGGTGAGTAATTTTATTTTTATTGACGAAATTGAGAGCGACAATTGTGAAATTCTGTAAAAACGGTTTGAATCTGGGGAAAGGGTGTTTTTTAAATTATGCTTAGTTGTGGGCAAATAAGAAGATGACAAGATCATTTTATGTCAAGTTGGTTAAAGAAAGGTTACAGCTTCTGTCATTTAAAGGAAAGCAGTTACGCTGCCATACAAAGTTCTATGATTGAAATTGTTGTAACGTATGGCGCGTTATCAGGGTCAAAATTAAATGTACAAACTTGTTCCAGTTTGAATTTCGAAACAAGTCTTTTTGCGTACAATTACTTTCTAACTTGCAGCTCTTTTTCCAGTTTGAATTTCGAAACAAGTCTTTTTGCTTACAATTACTTTCTAATTGCAGCTCTTGCTGCATGCTCAATTGTAAATGAAGCTTATCTTGGCATAACCTGCTAAAAGGGTCTTCTTTTTGCGCGTTTGTTGAGGTGAATAGAGTATCACTACATTAAAAATTACTTGTGAAATGTTGTGTATAAAAACGAGACGACCTTATTTGGGACGAATTTAGCCCTAAAGCGCTTTATCGTTCCAATTTAGTTAGCCGTTTCTCCACCACGAAGAATCCCTCCGTTCATCTCCACTTCTTTCCTTCCTTTCTCTCTTGTTGGCCACGACGCAAACCTTGTAAACATCCTTCAGTGAAGCTGGATACTGAAGTATCCGAAACATGTTTTCCAATTCCAAACTCAGACTGTGTCGTATATTTGAAGTGTTTTGAAGTGTTTAGTTTCTATCTTACTGCTAAGAAATTTCGGTAATTCTAAACATTGCGAATAAAATGAGTTAAAAAAAGAAAAACTAACTTCCTGAGGTATATACAATTACAAAAACAGCAAATAATTTGCTAATTCCCTTCATCTCTTTGTTATGAGAGAAAAGGGCGAATCCCGGGTCTGGCGTGGATGTGACTGATCAGCTGTAAATTACACAAAAGACAGAAGGACGATCCCTCGTCGAGGTAAGTGAAGTTTAAGGACATTCGCGCTAACTGTTGTTTCTGCGCATCCTTACTGCGAACGCAATTCACTTCGCGATGTCATGCCACGTCATGCATTGAGCGCGCGCACTGTTGAAGAAATGTGGAGATACATAGCGCTAGTGGGCACTTTTTAATATCTATGCACGGGTTTAACTCTCTTCAATGTTCGGTGACCCCATTTTTCTTTTGATAGATCATTTTCTTTGTCGATTATCTACGTTTTGTGAAGAATTAAGGAAAATCTGTGTTGTGGAAGTTTGATTTTTTCAACTTTTCTGCCCTCGCATCAACGAATTCTGCTATTATTGTAGCTGCGCGGTGTTCGCAAAAGTCCATCTTAGAGGTTGAGTCTAACTAAAAGGATGACACCGGTTCAAATTATCCACTTGACAGACCCACTTGAATAAAATTTGACTGAGAAAGTGGGTCTACAGCGAATCTTTTTAAATATTTTTCAACTAACAAGCACTGAGGCCATGTCGAGTTACAAGGACCGATGTATCAAAATTGGGGTAGTTTTTCAAGCGCTTTATTTCGAAAACGAAGTCGGTGACCCCCCAATTTTTTTGCATTTCTGACATAGGTAACCAGGACCCCATCCTGAGGCAACTCATTATCTGACTGTAGCCAAACTTTGAAAAAAATCTGTGTTGTAGAAGTTTTTCGCACGAACATCCTTAAATCCACATTCATGGCTATATTTTATCATTTTAAAAACCTAAGTGAATTTCCCATACGAAGTATATAAATCGAGAAACCCGCTTACGGTACGTATACGGGTACCGTTCTCTACAATCAGATTGATTGACGTTTACATGAATGGACAAAGCAGACGCGTTCTTCCGCTGACTGATGATATCGCTGATCATTAATTTTCCCGCCATTTTGCACTGAAATATTCAAGGGATTTCGGGAAGGGTGTATTAGAAATCATGGCTCAACCTCGTCCCCAGGGTCTTCTCGCTTTTCAATATGGCGGCGGCTCGGGAGAAGACCCTGGCACACAACAGAATCACGTGACCAAAATTTCCAACGAGGATGGAAATGTATTCAAAATGGCGGCTAAGGCGAAGTGAGTGAGAAGATCTGGGTACGAGATTACGGCTGAGGTCAAGATAAACAAAATGGCGGAAAAGGCTGAAGGTTGGTTCAAACATGCGTGAAGAAAAAGAGAAAAACAAAGACAAGTTATACACATACGGGCTTTAGGAACACGGCAAAGTGCTAGAGGTCTTGTTTTGGCCGTTCATTTAGTATGGTTTGTGCGTACAGTATAAAGATCGCCGAACTCATAGATCACGCGCAAAATAGAAAATAATCAGGGTAATTTAAGCTGAAGTCTTACATCTTCCCCTGACCACTTGATCAAGTGAAATTGTTCGCTTACGAATACACTCGAACGAACGTGTATTTTTGTTTCATGAGGATAGGCGGCTTTTGGCATAATTTATCTTACGGTAAATTGTTGCAAATTATTTATTTAAGACTTATTTATCTATTTATGCTCAACCAGTCTATTTATTTTTTACTTGCTGATCCTAGCCAACTTGGTTTGGTAAATGTAACTCTTATGACTGTTTGTTTATGGATTGATCCATACCAAAGATCTTTGGCATAGTATACCCCAGCATGGACTGCACATCTATTTGCAACTTTCTTTTTATTTTCAAACATTTATATGTTCAAGTAACAAAGTTTGTATGTAATCTTAAGTTACTTTACTCTGCTTGCTATCCCATAGCAATCTGTTTCTTGAGCTTTTCAATTCATGGGTAACACTTCTCATTATCCTGTTCAACCACTGGAGATAAAAAAAATGCTCATGTTTATTTATTAGGAGTGATTACATAACTCTTTGCACATTTTTAACATTTCGTCATCTTTAGAGCTTACAATAAAATACCGGTAAGGGCTGGTATGCTTGAGATGAGGGACGAATCATTGTTCATCATCATCGTAAGATTTATGTAGAAGTTACAGCATCCCATTTAGTGCAAGTGCTCTTCCAGAGAGCCATGTTGCAATTGCATAGTAAAACAGTTAGTGGTGTTTAATCCAGCAAATCCCAGGTGCGGCTTTAAAGGGAACAGTGGTCATGTTGGCATTGTTGGATTTATTTAGTCCCATTCCTGTCTACATATTTGCTTGTTCAATTGCAGATCTCCTAGGATTTGTCACTTTCAATACTGCTTTCTGTGCTTTAGCTGTCCAGTTTACAAATATTTCCTCATGATACTTTATGTGCATGTTTTTTTGAGTTAGAAATATCATTTGTATTTATTTATTATTTACTGTTAATATTGTTAGAAATATCATTGTAGACGAGTGTCCAATACTAACACACTTGTGTTATTAATAACTGATTGGGCTAATGATAAGGTATGATATCAACAACAATTTACGTATGTGTGTAATCTTGGCTGTTAGAATTTAGTAAAATAAGAGTCTGTAAAGAATGGGCAAATAAAGCATTTGAACAGTGGATAGATACGGTCCTCTTTGTTTGTTCAACCAGTGCTGGGGATAATATTCCTTTATAGGTTTTAAGAAATTTCCTCCTTGAGTACTTCAATGAATTGAGTTATTTGGGTGAAGTTTGGAACTGTTTAAAAAGGGAAATCAATGGGAAATGGGGGGTTCAAGAAGAAAAGGAGAAAAAATGATTATTTTGGTGAAGTTCTTTAATGAGAATTTAAAACTAACATTGAGTAAAGGAATAACACAATATAACATGCTATCAACCTAGGGTGCTCTTATGTTGATATCACATTTTTGTTGATGTTTGAAAAATAAAAGGAAACATGATCAAATCAAGTGCCATACATACATGTATATCTGTTAGAGGCAACATTTTCCTTTATTTTTCCAGTGGCCATTTAATGTATTTGACTGGCAATAAATTGAATATGGTGACAGAAAATTCAAGTAACAGGGAGGTGAGAATAATGACAAGTCATGAAGTTATAACCTGACAATATCAATGAGTGCAAGGTCAAATTCCATGCCTGTTTGGCAAAAAATGCTAACCTGAAAAAAAGTATACTGTGAATTATGAAAAATTAGAAAACATTTTGTTGTAATTTCCAGGTCCCTTACATTCTTCACACCATCAATCCCCTACCCCTTGATATATAGACACTAAGAGGGGCATGGGTTATGGTAACTTGCACAGGAAATCCCTTCCACAAAATTAGAATAGTAATTCACTAGCCCTGGCAGTTGGACGCTCTCAACTCCACCTTCAAGCAACAACACAGAAGCAGTCTACCATTCAAAAGATTACAGCAAATATGTTACAATCCCTTTTTGGGATTAGCAAGCTTGGAAGCATGGTTTACTCCTAAGCAATTGGCTGCCTTATCGTGTTATGATCACTAAAACTTCACTGACAAGTTACCAATAATTTTTGAAAATGTAGTCCTGGCTAGCTGTCCTGATACCAAGGAGAATCAAGCTTGTAAACCCAAATTAGGCCTTGCCTTGAAAATCCTAGCAAGCTCACACTATGAAATCAAAACCCATTAAAATCTTGTGAATTTTTTAATGGCAATTTCACAAGGTTTTCAGTAGTATTTCACAGGTTTTTCATGGCAAAAATTAAGGGTATTTCCATGGGTTTTATCCCGTGAAAAAACCATTAAAAAGGCCATGAAAATCCTCTTAAAACTTCACCGTTCATGGCCCATGAAAAGTCAAAAGTTTGTATCAAGTCATTAAAAACGCATGAAAATGCCATTAAATTTTAATGGGCCATTAATTGTACTTTAATGGGATTTTCATGGTCTTGGATACAAGCCATGAAACTAACCACTAGAATTTCATGGCACAGGAGTTCATGGAGTTTTAATGGTCTGACAATTTCATGGCCCATGAAAACCCTGTGAACGGGGAATTTTTAATGGTCCATGAAAATTTTCTTTGTTATTTCATGGCCTTTCACAGCATTTTCATGGTCCATGAAATGTGAGTCCCTGTTATTTTCATGGGTTAAACAATGACCACTGTGTACCATGAAAATTCCATGAAATTTGGTTCCCTTTTATTTCCATGGTGTAAATGATAACTGCTCTGTGCCATGAAAATTCTTTTAAGAGTCCATTAAACAAGATAATAAACTCACCAAAATCCTGTGAACTTTCATTGCCCATCTGCCCAGGCACAGAAAATGGAATGTGCTGTTTACATGTATATCATTGTACAAACAACTGAAACATCAATCTACCTCATGATCATAATAATAAATGTTTTTATTGAACCCACCTTGGTGTCATATTTTCTTACAAATTTTATATTGTGAAGATGTATGCTCTGCATTAGAAAATATATTATAAGAAACGTCCAATTCTCTATTTCAGTCTTGTAAAATGAATAAACTTTGCTATCATACAATTCTTACTCAAAATAATGTAATGTTGGACTTAAGTTGTAATATCATTAGATCTACAGCGATTTGTTTAATGATTACGTATGTATTTTGATTTCTAAACAGTGACATTTCATTCCTAGTTACTGGCCATCCCCAACCAGTTGAAGATAAGCAATGCAGAAAATCATTTAATATTCTGGTTTATAATGCAGTGTTGCGTGTCAAACACTGAAAGGTTTTCATTCAGTTACATATTTACTATGACATAACAGCTAGAACCTTTCTCAAAATATGACCTTACAATAATTGTATTAAATGGATTCCTTAAAATGGAAGAATGTCCAATAATTAAAATATAATTAAAAAGATAGAGTCAACTTATTTTCCGAACAAGGTTATTTTTCCTTGTCCAAAAAGGCAAACCTGCAAAACTTGCAGCATTGGGTACATTACGATGTTTACATTTTGTAAGGCTTATATTGAATGAATTGAATGAAGGAATAATCATTTTGCTGATCAAAAAAGATTTTGTCCCTGCAAATCATTTGATGTTTTCGACAACGATTGCTTTATAAGAATCGATCATTTAAAAGTCTTACATCTACAAAATTAGCTGTGTTCTGTACTTAGTAGTAAATTTTAAACAACTTAGCTTATTAAAAGCCTTCATTATTGACTTGTTATTCCTCTGAAGCTGTTCAAGTCCCAGTCTCTCACAAGAACATGAAGCTGAATGCAGTCAATATACCTACAACAAAACATTGAGTGGTCAGTGATAGCAATTCTTTTTGAGTCTGTAAACCCAATTCATTTTATAATTTAGTATACCCATTCGAAGGTTATAACCCGAACTCAAATCCTGTTATTCCTGAATTAAGTTACTTTACACAGTTCAAAGAGCTGCACACAACTCCCATAAAAAGTCTCTAAATTTACATGTAAGAGCCTGAGTCAACTACTGACTCTTCAAGCACATGGTCGATCCTCACTTGAAAAATCATCAAATTTGAAGCCATTCTTTAAACAACGTCATTTGCCTTTAACTTACCTCCTTCTAAAGAAGCATATTAAGTGTAGTTGATCCAATTCTGTTTCTCTGATGCATCATTTTGGCTGAAAAGATGAGGGATACACAGCTAGCTAGCTGAACATTCTGACATGGCGCCCAAAACCGAAATCAACGGTCACTCTCTGAGCCCGCAGTAGTCCGGCTGCTGACCAAAATAGCTCATTTGTTCCCAGGCTCCTCAGATGCGTGTCCAACATGGCGGCTCTAGGAAATCTCATGCTGCAAACAAGCTCCGCTTTTCTTTCCGATTTTAAAAGCTAGCATGATGCCAGACAATGATAAAAAATCATTTGCTGATTTTTCTGGTGACTTAAAACAGTTTGCTCCTCGCAAAAGTTCGAAGTCCGGCTTGTCATTCTGAAAAATGTATTATGAAGCGAGCTGATCGAAGTTACTTCACACAAGTGACCCATACACGTGTTGTCACGGATTACAACCTTCAGATAATCAAGGTAAACTGCTTTCTTTGAGTACAGGAGTTTTAGTATACAAAACGTAGTCCTCCATTTTCAATATTTCTAGCAGAAAACGAAATGACTCTAAATTAATAGACTCTTTATCTTTTAAAGCTTCTCTTTAACTCAATCTGAAAGCAGTCTTTTATAACATATATATTAACAGTTAACAGCAGTTAATTGTGCTCGATGCGCCTCAAGGCAATGTTAAAGAACACTTTTAATGAAGGAATTTTAAGCCTATGAAAAATTCAGAACTGTTGAATCATTTTTTAGGTCCTTAACTTTTCAGGTGGAGTGACCTTGTGTATGAGTAATTTACACATGGCTGCAAGAAAAGGCTTCCACTGAGGAAACAAAACAACACAGTTCTGAAGTCCAACACGGTAACCACTACAATACTGCGCCTTCTCTCCTTGAGCACAGTGATAACTGACTGAAATTCCAGTGTGGTTGAGCCTGGCTTAAAGCTTGGATTAAAAGACAAATTGTTATACACACATATGGTTATACACAAATGGAATATACACATATTCACACGTGTATATATTTTGTATGTTACTTGAGTTCTTTCGTTTCATTAATGTAAAACACTACCCGCCCAGACTAGCCATCGCTATTCGCGGGATAGTGTTACCCTTTTATTGTAATTATGACAAAATTATGACCAATAAACTTTGTGAACTTCACCAATTCAAGCAATTCTACAAAGGCATTTAAAACTCCACAGTAATATTTTAACGAGGTATGAACTTCAAATAGTGATGGACTTCATACTGAAATAGTATATGTTATCACAAGAATCAGAGCTGGTGCAATGTTGTGCTTGACTAATGATTTGTTATTAAATGGACTTGAAAAGCAAGGAAAACAGAAAAACAAAAAATGTGTAAGTCAAAATTCCCCTTTGATTTGTTTCTGCTGTATAAACTAGTTGTGTGCTTACTTTCTGTGTGGATCCTTCTGAAATTGAAATTGTTGTTTCATGTTTTGTAGGTTGATGTACCTTACCCTAATTTTCATGACCTGTAATTCATGGATAATTCATGGGCGCAATGAAAATTTCATGCCCCATGAAATCAACTTTGGTGTGGTCCAAGATTTTCATGGCCATAAAAGATGTTTTCATGGGTCATCAATTAAATCACGTAATATTTCATGCAATTTTCATGGGCATGAAAGATTTTTCATGGGTCATGACTTAAGTCAGATAATATTTAATGGAATTTTCATGGGCTTGACAAAGGCCATGAAATGGGGAATCTCCATTTTCATGACCATGAAAAATGGGTTCATGGGTTTTTAACAAGCTTTTAATGGCATTTTCATTAAACTGCAATTGGTAGTGTCATGAACACAGCTCAGTTCTGTCCCATTGCCCACATCACTATCATATATTTAAGATTCAGGTTTATATTACCCCAGTTAAGTCATGCCTTGAAAATGCCAGTAGTTAGCTGCATGAGTAGTGTTTCGAATCCCCGTAAGCAGAAACACTCTCATGGTGTGGAAGTACTAAACACACCCTCTAAATTCATTCAATTCACTTCTACAAGTGTGAACTTGGAACAGTCTCAACCATTCTGAGTAACTTAATAATTAAAGCAACGTTATAGAATCACGTACATGTAGCCGTCCAATGTGTATAATTAAAGCTATTTATCCCTGCGATGGAAATCCTCAAATTAGCTAAATTGCCTATCCAAGCAACTTGTTCTCCGCACTTGAAATTATTTATTAATATCAGCAGCTATAGCAACAGCATCTGTAAATTTAGCTTCTACAAATTTATCAAAGAATGGAATGCCCTAGGCAGCAGCTGACTCATTTAAGTTATTTTATATAAGTTTGATTTACACCAGTTTTTCATTTTTATTAGATTCCATAATTGCACAGCAAATTCGCAGCGATAGGACAATTTTGCGAATGAATCTAACATGTATAAATAAAACAATACATACATAAGACATACAAGTGCCTTACAAGTTTTCAATGACCATGGAAACACAAATAATTAGTGGGCGATTATGCTTTATTTATGACAAAAATCGGAGCAAGTACATTACCATTAAGTATTTCACAGTCCACTACGCCACATTATATCCAGCGACTGCCATTCCAAAACTCTAAAGTATCGTGCACATTGACGATTGGTAAGGTTCTTACGTAGATCACCAGCCGATCGCGATCGAGGAACTTTTAACCCGAATAATCTACGAATCTTGGGTTTGGTACTTCAGATCTTCCTCGTACGGAAGAGCTGCAGTTTTGTAAATTGTCAAACAGAAAAACTGTTCAGCTTTCACATCACAGAGACCTAGAAATAGGAATGTTTGGGTTGCAGGAAGAACCCACAAAGATCCGCCATCTTTGCTTTTGGAAGACGTAAACCAATCAGAACTCATGTAAGAATGGCGCCAATCAGCGACCGTTTTAGGTCGCTATGTGCCAGGGTCTTCTCCAGAGCCGTCGCCATATTGAAAAGCGAGAAGACCCTGGGGACGAGGTTGATCATGGCTGTCTTTGAAGAGAAATGGCAGAAGGCGAAAGCAACTATCAGGGAAAGAGGTATTTTTATGTTTATTAACGATGTGCTAAGCGACGTGCGTCTTGTTGTTCAAGGGTCGAGCGATGAAAATGATGCGAAGAAAATCAAGATGGCGATTCTAGCGCACAAGATTGTGTTGTCGATTTGTAGTCCCGTGTTTTTCGCCATAATGGCTGAGAAGTCAGAGTCCATTGATCTGCCAGACTGTGAGTACGAGGGAGTGTTGGAAATGCTGCGATACATGTACAGCGAGGAGGTGAAGTTAAACGAAAGTAACGTGATGCAAGTGTTGTATGTCGCCAAGAAACACATCCTGCCCTCGCTTGCTGACGAATGTATTGGTTTTGTGATTTTCTGCAAAGAAACTTGGATCAGACAAATGTGTTTTGTGTTCTGTCGCATGCTCAATAATACGATGAGAAAAGTCTTGTAGAACGTTGCTGGGATGTGATTGACAGGAAAACTGAAGAAGTTGTAAAATCAGAAGGATTCGCGACAATTGAGAGGTCCTTACTTGAGGATATTGTCAAAAGAGAGTCGTTGAATATCCGAGAGGAAGAGTTGTTCCAAGCTGTTGATCTATGGGCTACAAAGGAATGTGAAAGGCAGGGATTGGCTGCAGATGGCAGTGTTAAAAGAAGAATCCTTGGAGAGGAAATTGTGAAAGGAATTCGTTTTGCAACGATGGAGGGGAAAGATTTTGCAAGCTTTGTCATTGACAATAACGTCCTTGCAAAAGAAGATGTTTATGGTCTGGTGAAGGATTTAAATGGTGTGGTGTCAGCACCACAAGGTTTCCAGAAGACAGACGAACTGGCACCTGTCAGTCATGCTGTAGATTTGACAGATTGCTCCCTTCTGATTATATTGAAGGCTGGAAATGTAGTCTACCATTCCCTGACTGCATCGAATTTTGGGTAGACAAGGATGTAGTGCTTCAAGGGATCCGCTTCTTTGGTAGGAAGGACAGCAAATATTCTCTTTCTATGGAAATACACGACTGTCAAAGGAAGGAGAGATTACTTTCCCAGAGGAACCAAATTTTGTTTTAAATGCTAAATAAGAAAAAGAACAGCTAGCATTTAGTGAAATCCTGCAGCAGTTCAGAAGTTTGAGGAACACAAAAACCCTTTAAAGGGCCCTAGCTGAAATGATCTTGGAAAACAGAAAATGACATTTAAACCTGTCATGCCCCAACGTCAACATTCATGTTCTCCTCCGTGTTCTCTGTATATCTGAATTTTTTATGGTGTTAGTTGGAGAATTTAAGTAAGCATCAAGACATTTTGTATTTGTTGATCATTTCCTTTGTTCTCATAACCTGTTTGTTTGATCAAGTAGTGGTATTGTGGGAAGAAATTAGATGCTTGTCACTATTGGCCTTAAGCAGTTAAGTTCCGGTATTTGTCTTGAATTTTATGGTTGGGTGCTCGTAATTTGTACAGGAAATTGTACTCTATAGCGGTTTAATTTTCTCTCAACTTGAAGAACACAATAACATCTGAGACTCGTTCCTACTTGTGAAATAGGGATAACAAGAAAGGTATTTTTGGGTCTTTTTGTGCTTCACTTATCTGTGAACAATCTCAGTAAGTAGAAGCTTAATTAAGCACAAGTAGTCAACTGTGCTGCATTTTCAGATATAAAATGTAACTTGAAATTATTAAGTCATGCCTGGTTTACACTTGCAACAGAACGACACAGACACAACAACAGAGATGACTTTTAACGCTATGTCTATGTGATTATGTTGCTACTATGTGTTTATGTTGTCTAATTCTCACTGGTATGAAGCATAATTCTAACATCAACGTGAAGTGTTTTGCTTGGTGTTACTTTAATTAATACAAATTATAACCTTGTAAATACACGGTATGTGTTAAAGTCATATAGGCTTGTGGAGCCGTGTAAATAAAATAAACATTTTGAAAGAAATAATGAACTGAACGTACCAAGTGAGAATACCAACGGTGGTGGGAGGCAGACCAGTTGGCTATGAACGGGCATGGCCGAGGAATTGAACTCGGGCCTGCCGAGAAACAACCAGTCTAGCGAGTGTCCAGAGCGGGATTTGAACCCAGGATGAAATCCTGCACCCTCAGTATACCACTTAGCCATACTGCCTCCTTATTAGTACTTTTGTTTTGTTTTGTTTTTGCTTAGTAGTATTTTTTGTTTTGTTCTGTTGTTGTTGTTTGTATTGATATGACTTTTGTTGCTAATGTGAACACTATCAGGTGTTGTAACATTTTGTACTTAATTATAAGGACTCCCCCACAGAGGCATGGAGTCCCAGATTGTTAATTAGTGTGGCTGTCCCACAACTGAGCGACCATGTTAGTGTAATGTTTGTTAATGGGGAATCTGATTGAAGGTTACAGTTCTGTAAGTTTTCAGCATTTTACTTTACTTTCAATAGATTTGTAGGTTTTTATGGAACTTTAGGTTAATAATATTAAATAATATAGGTAATATTAAATAATATTAAATATATTAAATAATATAGGTAAATAATATTAAACTGAAAAGTGTTGAGATTATAAATGATTGACACTTAATAGTTAGGGTTAATGATCAATAAGTGACCAGAAAACAATGTGGTGGGTATCAACCTAAAGTGCCCACAAGGCAAGTCGCCTTTCACTATGGCCAAATAAAATTCATGGTGTCCTGGTGTGTTGTTGTTCAGTGTAAACGCAGTCCTGACGTATTGGCAACAGGAGAACTGTTTAACTGCTTACTTTAAAAAAACCCGGTAGTTCAGTGCAACAGGGAAACAACCCAAGATTGTCGTTGCAGACATCCCATGCTTTATAGCCAACTTCACAGACCAAAACACATCTGCAGTCAAGATAATGATTTTGAACATAAAGCATAGAGATGGCTGGTTTCTTCACGAAGCGTTAATATCTAACAATTCAGCTATTTCGCGCGACCAGGTTTAATCAGCGACGGCAACTGCTGATACTAGTTTTAAGAAGACCGTGACCAGGAATCATCTTCTGCAGAGTGGCCCTTCATTTATGTCGGATGCCAGGAGACCATGTGCGTATGCGCATATATTTTGCTGTTTGTACTGACTGAGGTGTTCGTGAAAATCGTCGATTTCGTCTTTGTGTACGGCTGTAAAGGTATCGTCAACGTAACGTAGCCAGAGTGGTAGTGTTCGTTTGTAAGTTGCGAGGGCTTGTTCCTCGATGTTTTGCATAACGATTTCTGCAACAACAACGGAAACTGGTGAGCCCATTGCTGTTCCGTGCAACTGTTTGTAGTGCTTGCCGTTGTCAATTGGTTGTACTGAAAATAAGTAGAAGTAAGACAAAGGTTCAGAAAAAATTTAGGACAATAGCAAACTACGGACGACAATGTACGGAAAACCGACACATACCGACAGACTACTCGACCAATCATTTTACAACCCTACTTCTCACAAAGCTACGACTACCGTAAATGATTTAATAAACGCCACTCTCAAATAAACGCCTCGTATCTAATAAACGCCCCCCTGACGTGTAAAGTTTGTATAAGACGTTCCCCTCTAATAAACGCCCCGTGTCTAATAGACGCTCCCCCCCTCCCCCCCAAAGAATCGCCTCAAAACCAAGGAAACGCTCCATAGAGTAAAATCCCGCAATTTATTTACTTTCTTGCTTGCTTGGTTAGCAATGGCTTGCGAATTGCATCTTGTTCAATCTCAAGTTCAAAGTACGGATAGCGCTCTTTTATCTTCTTAATTTCTGTACTCAATATGTCAGCAACTTTCTACTCTGTTTTCTATGTTACTCCGCGAGCAAATTACCGCCCCTCCAGGACCTTAAAATTTAATAGACGCCCTGGGCGTTTATTGGATCATTTACGGTATACGGATGTTGACAAGACGCGCGCAACTAGTTTGCGACACGCCCGACAACTTAACGGACGAAATCAAGTACCTAGACAACGTTTTCAACAAGAACAATTACAACCGAGACTTTATTAGACACAACACTTACAGAAACTCCGAACCGAACGCTACGAAAACTAACGCGACACCTGTTACTACTGCAACCATACCTTACATCAAAGGGACTTCTAAAACTATCGCACGAATACTACAACCCTACAACATCCGCGTTGCTCACAAACCTATCACTAATTTACGACAGCTACTGACGAACGTTAAAGACAAAGACGAACCGAGCGACGGAAAGGGAGCAGTTTGTAAGATCAAATGCTGCGACTGCCAGGCCACTTCTATTGGTGAGACCGGTGTCACAGCGGATTTGGACCCCCTCTCGCAGATTTGGACCCCCCCTGAAAACAAGCGTTCTATTGAGTAAGGTAATGAAATTCCTTGGCAAATTTTTTTTAGACCTGTTTAATTGTAAGAGGCAAAATAAAACTATTGAGGCAGTTTTTTCTTTTCTGACATGAACAAAACAAGTCAATGTCACAATTAACTCTTTGGCTTCGACGTGGAGTTTTTTGCTGACGGTCCTGACGGGTAAAAGGTTCAAAATCTTCGTTCTCTAAACAACGAATCAAATGCTGGCGCATTCCACTCTGGCAATGAGCAATTTCGGACGGGTCATTTCCTCTAGCAAGGTCACAGGCGAAGGCAAGGGCGAAGAGCCAACAATCGACTCCTCCCTGCTGGATTTGCGCTGGATGCAGTAGCATTCGCTCAACTGGACATTCATCGATGAGGTCAGGATTTTCGAAGTCGTGCTGTCGTACACCCACACGTATCCACTGATTGATGAAGAGCAGACCCAGTGATTTTTATTAGTGAAATGAACTTGGACAGATTCTTCATCGATGACAAAGTTTCACGGCATGGGATAACTGAGTCTTGAATTTTTGAATTTTGTTGCAGCAAAGTCTTAACGTTTTTCTTGGTCAAGTGTCCTTTTGACTTATACTATGAACTAAATTTGATTTCAAGCGACATTACTACTTTGTCTCCTTATCGTGAAAAAACAAAAAGCCAGGGCAATAATTTTTATTGATAAAAATAGAAATTCTTACACGTCGTGAAGATTTGCACGCGCGATAATTGCTCACGAAAACAATTTTGGTTTTGCAGCAAATTGTTTGAATTCGCAGCTTTTTCTACCAAAAACTGCTTAATGAAACAAAATAAACTCTTTCAGTGCATCAACATAAATTTTTTCAACCCACGGGGTTCGACAAATAAAGTAATAGAATAACGTGAAAATCAACTTCTTTCCAGGCTGAAAGTGGAACAAATGATAACGCCATACAGCGCGAAAGTTTTAGCACTTACATTTTGGGCAATCTCTCAAGGCAAGTTGCTTGTAGGGATGAATCACATTGCAATAAAGGTTTTTCAAACTATATTACTGAGCAAAAACTAAACTTTTGCCGGCGGTTTTGTGAAGAAAAGTTTTGAGGTTTGACCTTGGGCGCTTTGTCAAGACATTTTGAACCAATCACAAACCAGCATTTTGAGACGACATTATCACAAAATAACGTTGTCTCAAACGCAATCAAAAGAGACTACTGGATCGCGATAAGAATTCAAAACATCATGACTGGAAAAGTTAGGTTCTGATTCAGAAAAAAATCCTGTGAAGTCGTGTAGTCAAGCAAACTTTTTTTGCAGGGCGCACAATGCGTTTTTCAACCAAGAGGCGTTACTTTAAGAAGTAGCAACTCCTTTGTTAAACCGCCCGTACAAACTATGTTAAACAAGAAAGCCCAATGGGCATTTTAACCGGCCATTCTGACCCTCCCCACCCCTAGGTTTCACAAATGTTAGCGCGATCCTCTTTTTTTACGAACCGGCGTGACGAAAAGTGTGATTGTGTGACACAATATTTTGACTATAGCGGTACTGGATGACGTAATGTTTAAACTCTGATGACTCAGCTTATCTTTCTTATCGCTTTTATTTGTGCTGAAAAACGCAAATTCACTCAAACGTTGAATGTCGATATAAATTCGTCCACAACTGAGAATGCTCACACAGGGACGACGAAGTATGCCTAGACCTTAAATACAAACAGTGAATATAGCAGTAGAATCAAAATGTAACGCTTGATAAACACGAGCTCGAGCAGATCGTCAGAGTATGGGGCACGTCAAGCCATATCTCATGACGTGATGTTTAAATCCGGTTTGCTTACCCGGGAATCCCCTTGCAAAAGTAAACAAGCGAGCGGGGACGAAAGTCGCCCACGTCTTTGAAAGCTAACGCGCCTGTCGAGCCGCAATCGATTTCGCGCTCACTCACCTGTTTGTCTTTTCGTTCACTATCACTGAACGGAAAGAGAGACTGCTCGTAGCCTTTAGCGAACACCACACGCAAACCACACAAATCCGTCGATAATATTCAGATATTTTCGTTCTTTCAATGCAAAAAGACTCGTAACACCTGTCTTATTAATTAATCTCCTTATTTATGACGATTCCTTCGTATCAACTTCTCGCCTCAAATAAACACCCATCTCTCTCCGTTCACAGGAACTATCATGTACTGATGGTGCAATCCACTAATATTGCATCATCATACTAGTACCAATTCCTTCTCTTCCTAGCCCACGCCGGCAAATCGCAACGGTCCTTTTTGTCCGCTGCGAAATACAACTTAGCTAATCAGAAACCTTACAATCCACTTCGCAAACCACCCCCTCCCCATAAAACGCCAAGGGAAACCGCCTCTCACGCAGCACAATATTACGCCGCTCCTATACGAAACGCAACTTTCAAAGCAAATCACATTCACAGAAGCGTGATATGCTCCCGACATTCACAAATCCTTCTGACTCCCACATTTTTACACCCCTCAAAATGTCAATCCCAATTAAAAAAACTCCTGCGCTAACAAAATTTTCGCCATAACTACTAACTAGATCAGACAACACAGCCAATTTCGCATTCAATCTTATTAGCCCCTTTGCTCAATTGCGCATGCGTTATACAAGACAAATACAAAAAACCCCCAAACTTAACTACCCTTCGCCGTTCATATCTTAAATACTGTAAATTAGTATATGTAATCGCATGAGGCCGAGTAGAATTAAGGATAAATTTTCACGCGTATTTTCAAAGTTTTCGCGCGAGTCGCGTAGCGACGAGGGCAATTTGTGAAAACTTTGAAAATACAAGTGAAAATTTATCCTTAATTTTACGATGACTCAGTGCGATTACTTGTTTATAACATAGAGGGCAAAATTTTCTGAAAACTTTCTATGCACATCAAAACACAATCCGCAGCCGGCCCTCAAAATAAACAATTCTCCACACAAGCAGTTTATTAAACTGCTACTCAGCGGCCAGAACAAAAAGAAAGCTGTCTTTTATGCATATGTTCATCTTTTGAGATAATTACAGTTCTAGTTCATTGACAAACTCACACTCAAAACTCAAACCAAGTAAGACTTAATTTATTTACCTGAGTTGCGAAGCGACCACTCGCTCGCTGAATTAACCAAGGTTTTCGGTAGTTTTAAAACAAATAACCATTTGCTGTTTCCCGTAAAACATCCAGGTTCACCTGCTGGAATTTCTCTTCGAGCTATCACCTGATTTCCAACCATTTTTGCCAACCAACTCGGTTAAATTTAAACTCTGAAACGATATTCTTGATATTCAAAATCTGCTTTTCGTTTCAAGACGCTTACAAAATGCAAATGGCGCGCTCTCGCGCTCAGCCAATCAAATGCGAGTATTTTTGGCGCTTGGCCAATCAGGAGTCAGTAATTTTGCCCTCGTTGGAAAGAAAATTAAGAAAAAATGCCCTCTGTCTCAACCAATCAACAATCAGTAATTTTGCCCTCTATGTTATAAAAAGACAAAAACATAGGAAGGTAACATTCAGAAGACTAACATGCGCATGCGTCTTATATAAGACAGTACCGCTCTTGAGTACCCGTACCACAAGCTTTACAGCACTTTCTTCGTATGTTAAGCCAACTTGCTTTCAGGAAAAACCGTGCCCATTTTATAAACCGGCGGTCGCCATGGCGACGGCCGGTTAATTAAGTATCCTGGAAAAATGATAACAACGCTTTTGAAAGAAAACAAGATTTTAAAATCGTATCTTCCTTACGAAATGCCGCAGCGCGTGCTTTAACTGCAGCTTTTAGAGGTCTCGCTGTGATGCGACATGTACACGCCATTGAGTTCTAACAAGGACTGATCTTTAATGACCAAATAAGGTAATACAAGTGACAGCTAAACATGTGACTATGAACTACAGTGAGTCACGCTAATACGGTCACGCAAGAACTGCATATCGTAACATCTTCCCTTTTTTAACTAACCTACATTGAAAAACAATAGGCACATGAAAAAGGTAAATAAAAATGAAGTTGAATGTTCTAGAGTCTAGTAACTGTCTCAGAAAAAGTTCTCGAATCAGTTGAACGAAAACTAGGTCACATAGTCACTGAACCTCGAGGGAGGTTTGATCACTCTGGTTCTTGTCTTAACGGCTGGTGGAGGTGGTGCTGGGGTCAGCTGTTTGCCTTCAGGGACTGTTGGCTGTGTGTTGTTATTCACAGGCTGGCTCTTATCAACTTCCACGGGCTCCGAAGGAACTGCTGGTTTCACAGCTGGCTTCAGTAACACTCGGTTTCTATGAGGAGTTGGTTACTTGCATCCATTTTTACCATATAGGATCTGTCCGACAGCTTGTCAATGCAGGTTCCCTGTGTCCAGGTTTCATTTCTCTGCAAGGGCGCAACTCTGACTTCTTGTCCTATGTCTATCTCAGGTAAGGAGCGGGCAGATCGGTCGTGGTACCACTTAGCTTTCTGCCTTTTCAGCTTCAACTTTTCACCGACATTCTCAGGAACTCTGGGGTGCAACAGGTTAGTAGCCGTTGGTAGCAAGGTTTTGGTGCGCCGAGACATCAATCTCTGGGCTGGACTTGTTCCGAGTGACTCAGTGGGTGTGTTTCGCTGATCTAGCATTGCTAACCAAGGATCCTTGTCATCTCTGAGGGCTTTCTTTAGCAACTCCTTGGCCACTTTCACAGCAGACTCCACTTTTCCGTTTGATTTGTGATGATGTGGGGAGGACGAGACATGGAGGAACTCCCAATCTTGCGAGAACTGTCGAAATTCTTGACTTGTGAACTGAGGACCATTGTCTGTCGCTAGCGTGTCTGGAATGCCGTATCTGCTGAACTGCTCTTTAAGAAACTCAATCACAGTCGTTGAGGTGTTCTCGTGTAAATCTTTGACTTCAATGAAATCCGAGTAGAAGTCCACGACCACAATATACTCCTTTCCATGAAGCTTGAATTGGTCAGTGGCAACTCTACTCCGGGGACGCTCTGGAAATTGGTGTTTTTGCATAGGCTCTTTTGGATTCTTGGCTTGAAATTCACTGCAGATGGAACACTGGCTGATATTATCACGCACTTCACCATTCATGTTTGGCCAGAACACTGTGTCTCGAGCTTTGCGAAGACAACCTTCTACGCCTAAATGGCTGGCATGTATCTTGGACATCACTTCGGATCGCATGACTCGGGGTATGACGACTCTCATGCCTTTGAACAGGACGCCATTGTGTACTGAAAGCTCTTCTCGATAGTTCCAGAATTCTCTGATGTTGATGGGCACCTGCTCTTTCTGTGCAGGCCATCCGGACAGGATTGTCGTCTTCAGGGTTTGCAAAGCTGCATCTTGTCCTGTACAGCGTTGTAACTGTTCCAGTCTTTCTGGCGACAACTTCAATGCTTGCATAGGATTAGTGTTCTCTAACTCAACGGAAAAAACTTGAAATAAATCTTCTGGCTTTGTGATTTCTTGCTGAACAGCTCTTGACAAGTGGTCAGCTAAAAGCATCTCACAACCAGGTTTGTAACTGACCGACAGGTTGTAACGCTGAAGCCTGAGCAGCATTCTCTGGAGTCGGCAAGGTGCAGCTAGCAGTGACTTCTTGAATATTGATTCAAGGGGCTTGTGATCTGTTTGCACCAAAATCTTCTCTCTGCGAGCCAGGTACTGGTTGAACCTTTCACAACCGAACACAATTGCTAGGCACTCCTTTTCAATAGTGGCATATCTTTGTTCTGTCTTCGAGAGAGTTCTTGATGCGAATGCTACTGGCTGGCCATTCTGAAGGAGGACGGCTCCTAGACCCTTGTCACTGGCATCTGTCTGAATTGTGACATCTTCTTCAATGTTGTAAAACTTTAAGACAGGATGCTGAATAACCAGCTGCTGTATTGTGGCAAAGGCTTTGTCATGTTGTGACGCCCATGTAAATTTAGCATGTTCTGTTGTCAGTTCTCTTAAAGGTGCGGACACTTCTGAAAGCTTGGGTAAGAACTTTGAGAGGTAATTGACAAAACCGAGCAAGGTAAGTACCTCAGACTTAGACTCAGGCTTGGGCATGTTCTTAATGGCTGTAACCTTATCCGGATCAGGTTTCAGTCCACCTTTGGAAATCACATGGCCCATGAACTTGACTTCCGCTTGGCGAAGCTTGACTTTGAACTTGTTAAGCTTTAGATTCACCTGTCTTGCTCTTTCGAGTAGCTGTATGACATTCTGATCATGATTGATTAGCGCTTCTGAGTCAGTCTCACCATATCCAACCACAAGAATATCATCTCTGATGACTTTCACACCAGGAAGATCGGCAAGACACTCTTGCAGCTTGCATTCAAACACTTCGGGTGCCAAACTGATTCCGAAGGGCATTCTGAGGTACCGGTATCTTCCCAGGGGAGTCCAGAATGTAGTTAGCTTGCTGCTCTCTTCATCTAGGCTGACTTGATAGAAACCATCCTTTGTGTCAAACGAGCTGAAAATTCGAGCTTTGCTCAGTTCGGGCAAAAGTTCCTCTAGCGTTGGCATTTGGAACTTGGGACGCTTAACAGCCTGGTTCAGATCCTTTGGATCCAGACAAATCCGAATCTTGGAGGGTTTAGCGACCACCACCATACTGCTGATCCACTCTGAGGGCTCCACGGCTTTAGCGATGATACCTTTCTCTTCTAACTCTCTGATCTTCTTTTTTACATCCTTTTGTAAGGCTACTGGCACACGGCGAGGTGAATGTTGGACTGGTGTAACACTCTTGTCAATCACAATTTTGGCATCTCCAATATGCCCCAGGCCACTGAAAACATCGTGGTACTTGTTCATCAACTCATCCTTTGACAGGGAGTCTTGGACAGAACTGTCATTTACTTGGTGCTTGGAGTTGGTGATGTCAGTGTTTAATTTGATAAGCTGCAACTTCTCACAAGTTTCAGCAGACAGGAGAGGCTTGCACTTATCTTTAACAACTTGAAACTGAAGATTCTGTCTTGTACCATTGTCCTTGATTTGCAAACTACATTCCCCTATGGGTTTCAATGTTGAGCCGCCAAAAAGCTTCAGCTTAACAGAGGATTCGTTCAAGGGTGGCTTTCCTAGCTGTGTGATAGCTGAAAGGTCATCCAAGCTTATCACATTGCATGTAGCTCCAGTGTCCAATTGACATGCTAAAGCTGTTGTGAAGTTTTCTTGTGCTGACTTGTAGAACTTGATATCAGCGAACCACTGCTTTGCTTTTGTTTGCACCAAGGACACAGTTTCCACTCTCAAACAGCTCTCATCAGAACTTGACACAGGGCTGTCTTCTAACGGGTGTACTTTCTTGGAGGCATAACACACAGAGGCGAAATGACCCTTCTTTTGACAATTGCTGCACGTTTGACCGACAGCCGGACACTCCGTTCTTCTTACATGACGTGGTTGACGGCCACAGTATCTGCACTCGTCGCTTGAAGTAGGTTTCTTCGATTTATCACCAGATTTCGCCTGTTTTTCTGCCTCTTTCCTCGGGCGAGGCTTTCTTGTCGTTTTCTTCTTCTCACCAAGCTTCTTAACTTCTTCTATCTGTTTACTTTCCACGCCTTGAATTTTCTTCATCTGCTGCGATGCGACTTCGCTAGACGTGCACATTTGGATGGCTTTCTGTAGGTCGAGCTTCTTTTCCCTTAGCAACCTGACTTTGTCTCCATTGTCCTTTAAACCGATAACAAGCCTGTCTCTTATAAAATCATCCGTCCGTTCGCCGTACTCGCAGGACGCGGCCAATTTTCTCAATCTTGTGACGTAACTTTGTACAGATTCATCGCTTTGCTGCACGCACGTGTTGAAAACATATCGTTCGTACACAACATTTCTCGTAGGCTTGAAATAAAGCTCTAAGGCTTCTAAACACTTGTCGACTTTCTTCCTGTCTTCCACCGAAAGGTTCAAATTGAGGAAAATTTGCAGACAATCGCGGCCCATTTCTGAACGTAGAGTAGCTAGGCGAATCACAGGCTTACCATCCTCTGTTTGTGTGGTGGGCTGTGCGTTTGTAATGGCTGTGTTGGTTTATCAAATTAGCAAAACTAAAACCGAAATTTAGGAGTTTTAAAACTGAGGAAAATGAAATAAAAATTCATAAAATTGCTGCCATGGTGTTTTGATTTGTGTTTCTGTGTTTATTTTGGTGATTTAAGGCTCGTGAAAGCGATGTTTTCAAAATAACGGTCAGACTCGCTCAAAAGTAGAGAAAGAGAACAAGGCTTGCAACTAGGCGACCCACAAATAACACTACCCAGTCGCACATTTCGCCCAAAAAATCATATTTGTCCTATTCACTCACACACAAAAATCTTGGCCCTCAAAAGAATAGTCTTCGAAGAAAAATTAGGCCAAATTTGAGTTAGATTCGATCGCAGATAGACCTTTAAATTCGAGCCCAAACTTTTGAATACGACCGTCAATTTGGCTATCTCTAAAATAGGGAATGGGAAATCGAGGAACGGGGAATGGGGAACGGGGAACGGGGAATCTCTAAAATAAGGAATCTCTAAAACGGGGAATCTCTAAAATAGGGACTCTCTAAAATGGGGAATCTCTAAAACGGGGAATCTCTAAAATAGGGAATCTGTAAAACGGGGAATCTCTAAAACGGGGAATCTCTAAAACGGGGAATCTCTAAAATAGGGAATCTCTAAAATAGGGAATCTCTAAAATACGGAATCTCTAAAACGGGGAATCTCTAAGATACGGAATCTCTAAAATAGGGAATCTCTAAAATAGGGAATCTCTAAAACGGGGAATCACTAAAATAGGGAATCTCTAAAACGGGAATCTCTAAAATAGGGAATCTCTAAAACGGGGAATCTCTAAAACGGGGAATCTCTAAAACGGGGAATCTCTAAAATAGGGAATCTCTAAAACGGGGAATCTCTAAAACGGGAAATCTCTAAAATAGGGAATCTCTAAAACAGGGAATCTCTAAAACGGGGAATCTCTAAAACGGGGAATCTCTAAAACGGGGAATCTCTAAAATAGGGAATCTCTAAAACAGGGAATCTCTAAAATAGGGAATCTCTAAAACGGGGAATCTCTAAAATAGGGAATCTCTAAAACGGGGAATCTCTAAAATAGGGAATCTCTAAAACGGGGAATCTCTAAAACGGGGAATCTCTAAAACGGGGAATCTCTAAAACGGGGAATCTCTAAAATAGGGAATCTCTGAAGCGGGGAATCTCTAAAATAGGGAATCTTTAAAATCGGGAATCTCTAAAACGGGGAATCTCTAAAACGGGGAATCTCTAAAATAGGGAATCTCTAAAGCGGGGAATCTCTAACATAGGGAATCTTTAAAATAGGGAATCTCTAAAACGGGGAATCTCTAAAAGAGGGAACCTCTAAAACGGGGAATCTCTAAAATAGGGAATCTCTAAATCCACAAGCCCGAACTAAAATCTCATGTCTGTTTTTCTCTCTACCATAATTTGGAAAGGATAGATAACCCAAAGGACCCTATAAACGCGTTGCGTGACCAACTCGTCACACATCCCTTTAATAAGGCACCGTAATTGCAGTTTGAAGAGAGGTATCTTTTTCGGTGTAATAAAATTGAGTGAACTGAAATAAACCACATCCTGCTGATTGTGATACAATTTATTTTTGTGTGTTGACTGCCGATACTACTTGCAACGCTTCGTTAAGTCTTATTCCACGCTCCTGTTTCTCATTACTGTCACCTGTATTTTGATTGAACTGGTTAGCATTTGTATTACAATAAGAAGATACTGCACAGCTAAGTCGCGGAAACGCACACAGGAACGTTGTTGGCCAGATTCCATCCCCACTTTCCTGTTTACATTTCAAATAAAGAGTTTATGTTTACTACACGTAGAAGAGAGTCAGAACACCTCGACTTCTCATTCTGAACAGTGCGTAAGATATTTGATGCAAACTGACGGACCCGTGAGGAAACCGAAACTAAATAGGATCCAAACCCACCAATGGCAGTTCACGTTTGTAATGGGAATTCTTTGGATAATTTTTCATGGCCAATCAAAGAAAACGTAATGATAACTTTGTACAAGTGGCATCGGAACGGCGCGCAGCACTGTAACAGAAAAGCGCTGCTTCGATTGCGAATTGCCGAGTCGACCAAGCCGTGTTCCACCGTGGAAAGGTAAGCAAACATCACCACCCGTGATACCCTGCTAACAGAGACTTTTCGTTTTGTATTCACGATAAACAAAACAACTAAGCGAAATACGAGAGACGCGAACATCATCGTACATGCTAAGAAAGCTTTCCAGAAAGAATTAACACTCTGCTAGCAGGGTATACCTATAAACTGTAAACTGTTAAGCACGTTTTCGAATTCTCATATGAACGGTAACAATACCTATGTTGTATTATTTTACTGTAAGCAAACGAAAAAATGTACAACAGCCTCATTTTACCAATAACTAATAAAGGAGCCATTTACGCTGGCTTTGCGCCTCGAGCCAACAACATGTGACTATGATGTCGTGACCTTTTACGTCTCGACTGTGATGGCGTGACTTTTGACATCTTCAGCCAAAAACATGTTGCGTTTTGAGAGGTGACTGTTATTGTCTAGACTTGTTCCAGATATACCTTATTTTTACTTATTTTCGTTTGTCTTAATTTTAGCGAATTGAAAAAAAAAATTGAGAAATTAAAGGACAGCACAAAAAATCCTCTCAAAATTTTACACACGCAGAATGTAATACACTCGTGAGAAATTTGCATAATCAAACATATGAATCAATAAATATAAGAGCGATTTTCGTTTGACCTTGAAGTAACTACGTGCGAACAAACAACAAAGGAATCAAACAATGGCAATTTAATTTAATTGGTTTAGGGAACACATAAACGCACACGGCTTTTGGTTGGTTTAGCGAACATCAAGCATTATCCACCTAGTAAAGAGCTTTCATGTACCTCTGTATTCAGCAATACGATTGCACAATGGAACAATGCTTTACCCATATTAGGGTTCTCGTCAGCGGTAAAGGAACGAGGTCTTGTTTTCACATTTTTAACTAGTGGCTTTTTCAAGGTCAAACGAAAATCGCTCTTATATTTATTGACTCGTACGTTTGATTACGTAAATTTCTCACGAGTGTATTACATTCTGCGTGTGTAAATTTTGAGAGGATTTTTTTGTGCTGGCCTTTAATTTCTCAATTTTTTTTTTCAATTCGCTAAAATTAAGACAAACGAAAATAAGTAAAAATAAGGTATATCTGGAACAAGTCTAGACAATAACAGTCACCTCTCAAAACGCAACATGTTTTTGGCTGAAGATGTCAAAAGTCCTGCCATCACAGTCGAGACGTAAAAGGTCACGACATCACAGTCACATGTTGTTGGCTCGAGGCGCAAAGCCAGCGTAAATGGCTCCTTTATTAGTTATTGGTAAAATGAGGCTGTTGTACATTTTTTCGTTTGCTTACAGTAAAATAATACAACATAGGTATTGTTACCGTTCATATGAGAATTCGAAAACGTGCTTAACAGTTTACAGTTTATAGGTATAACCTGCTAGCAGAGTGTTAATTCTTTCTGGAAAGTTTTCTTAGCATGTACGATGATGTTCGTGTCTCTCGTATTTCGCTTAGTTGTTTTGTTTATCGTGAATACAAAACGAAAAGTCTCTGTTAGCAGGGTATCACGGGTGGTGATGTTTGCTTACCTTTCCACGGTGGAACACGGCTTCAGGTCGACTCGGCAATTCGCAATCGAAGCAGCGCTTTTCTGTTACAGTGCTGCGCGCCGTTCCGATGCCACTTGTACAAAGTTATCATTACGTTTTCTTTGATTGGCCATGAAAAAAATTATCCAAAGAATTCCCATTACAAACGTGAACTGCCATTGGTGGGTTTGGATCCTATTTAGTTTCGGTTTCCTCACGGGTCCATCAGTTTGCATCAAATATCTTACGCACTGTTCAGAATGAGAAGTCGAGGTGTTCTGACTCTCTTCTACGTGTAGTAAACATAAGCTCTTTATTTGAAATGTAAACAGGAAAGTGGGGATGGAACCTGGCCAACAACGTTCCTGTGTGCGTTTCCGCGACTTTAAGCTGTGCAGTATCTTCTTATTGTAATACAAATGCTAACCAGTTCAATCAAAATACAGGTGACAGTAATGAGAAACTGGAGCGTGGAATAAGACTTAAAGAAGTGTTGCAAGTAGTATCGGCAGTCAACACACAAAAATAAATTGTATCACAATCAGCAGGATGTGGTTTATTTCAGTTCACTCAATTTTACTACACCGAAAAAGATACCTCTCTTCAAACTGCAATTACGGTGCCTTATTAAGGGATGTGTGACGAGTTGGTCACGCAACGCGTTTATAGGGTCCCTTGGGTTATCTATGCTTTCCAAATTATGGTAGAGAGAAAAACAGACATGAGATTTTAGTTCGGGCTTGTGGATTTAGAGATTCCTATTTTAGAGATTCCCCGTTTTAGAGGTTCCCTCTTTTAGAGATTCCCCGTTTTAGAGATTCCCCATTTTAGAGATTCCCTATTTTAGAGATTCCCCGCTTTAGAGATTCCCTATTTTAGAGATTCCCCATTTTAGAGATTCCCTATTTTAGAGATTCCCCGTTTTAGAGATTCCCTATTTTAGAGATTCCCCGTTTTAGAGATTCCCCGTTTTAGAGATTCCCCGTTTTAGAGATTCCCCGTTTTAGAGATTCCCTATTTTAGAGATTCCCCGTTTTAGAGATTCCCCGTTTTAGAGATTCCCCGTTTTAGAGATTCCCTATTTTAGAGATTCCCCGTTTTAGAGATTCCCTATTTTAGAGATTCCCTATTTTAGAGATTCCCTATTTTAGAGATTCCCCGTTTTAGAGATTCCCTATTTTAGAGATTCCCCGTTTTAGAGATTCCCTATTTTAGAGATTCCCCGTTTTAGAGATTCCCGGTTTAAGAGATTCCCCGTTTTAGAGATTCCCTATTTTAGAGATTTCCCGTTTTAGAGATTCCCCGTTTTAGAGATTCTCCGTTTTAGAGATTCCCTATTTTAGAGATTCCCCGTTTTAGAGATTCCCTATTTTAGAGATTCCCCGTTTTAGAGATTCCCTATTTTAGAGATTCCCTATTTTAGAGATTCCCTATTTTAGAGATTCCCCGTTTTAGAGATTCCCTATTTTAGAGATTCCCTATTTTAGAGATTCCCCGTTTTAGAGATTCCCTATTTTAGAGATTCCCCGTTTTAGAGATTCCCTATTTTAGAGATTCCCCGTTTTAGAGATTCCCCGTTTTAGAGATTCCCTATTTTAGAGATTTCCCGTTTTAGAGATTCCCCGTTTTAGAGATTCCCTATTTTAGAGATTCCCCGTTTTAGAGATTCCCCGTTTTAGAGATTCCCCGTTTTAGAGATTCCCTATTTTAGAGATTCCCCGTTTTAGAGATTCCCTATTTTAGAGATTCCCCGTTTTAGAGATTCCCTATTTTAGAGATTCCCCGTTTTAGAGATTCCCTATTTTAGAGATTCCCTATTTTAGAGATTCCCCGTTTTAGAGATTCCCTATTTTAGAGATTCCCTATTTTAGAGATTCCCCGTTTTAGAGATTCCCTATTTTAGAGATTCCCCGTTTTAGAGATTCCCCGTTTTAGAGATTCCCCGTTTTAGAGATTCCCTATTTTAGAGATTCCCCGTTTTAGAGATTCCCTATTTTAGAGATTCCCTATTTTAGAGATTCCCTATTTTAGAGATTCCCCGTTTTAGAGATTCCCGGTTTTAGAGATTCCCCGTTTTAGAGATTCCCTATTTTAGAGATTTCCCGTTTTAGAGATTCCCCGTTTTAGAGATTCTCCGTTTTAGAGATTCCCTATTTTAGAGATTCCCCGTTTTAGAGATTCCCTATTTTAGAGATTCCCCGTTTTAGAGATTCCCTATTTTAGAGATTCCCTATTTTAGAGATTCCCTATTTTAGAGATTCCCCGTTTTAGAGATTCCCTATTTTAGAGATTCCCTATTTTAGAGATTCCCCGTTTTAGAGATTCCCTATTTTAGAGATTCCCCGTTTTAGAGATTCCCTATTTTAGAGATTCCCCGTTTTAGAGATTCCCCGTTTTAGAGATTCCCCGTTTTAGAGATTCCCTATTTTAGCGATTTCCCGTTTTAGAGATTCCCCGTTTTAGAGATTCCCTATTTTAGAGATTCCCCGTTTTAGAGATTCCCCGTTTTAGAGATTCCCCGTTTTAGAGATTCCCTATTTTAGAGATTCCCCGTTTTAGAGATTCCCTATTTTAGAGATTCCCTATTTTAGAGATTCCCCGTTTTAGAGATTCCCTATTTTAGAGATTCCCCGTTTTAGAGATTCCCCGTTTTAGAGATTCCCCGTTTTAGAGATTCCCTATTTTAGAGATTCCCCGTTTTAGAGATTCCCTATTTTAGAGATTCCCTATTTTAGAGATTCCCTATTTTAGAGATTCCCCGTTTTAGAGATTCCCTATTTTAGAGATTCCCCGTTTTAGAGATTCCCTATTTTAGAGATTCCCTGTTTTAGAGATTCCCGGTTTTAGAGATTCCCCGTTTTAGAGATTCCCTATTTTAGAGATTTCCCGTTTTAGAGATTCCCCGTTTTAGAGATTCTCCGTTTTAGAGATTCCCTATTTTAGAGATTCCCCGTTTTAGAGATTCCCTATTTTAGAGATTCCCCGTTTTAGAGATTCCCTATTTTAGAGATTCCCTATTTTAGAGATTCCCTATTTTAGAGATTCCCCGTTTTAGAGATTCCCTATTTTAGAGATTCCCTATTTTAGAGATTCCCCGTTTTAGAGATTCCCTATTTTAGAGATTCCCCGTTTTAGAGATTCCCTATTTTAGAGATTCCCCGTTTTAGAGATTCCCCGTTTTAGAGATTCCCTATTTTAGAGATTTCCCGTTTTAGAGATTCCCCGTTTTAGAGATTCCCTATTTTATAGATTCCCCGTTTTAGAGATTCCCCGTTTTAGAGATTCCCGGTTTTAGAGATTCCCCGTTTTAGAGATTCCCTATTTTAGAGATTTCCCGTTTTAGAGATTCCCCGTTTTAGAGATTCTCCGTTTTAGAGATTCCCTATTTTAGAGATTCCCCGTTTTAGAGATTCCCTATTTTAGAGATTCCCCGTTTTAGAGATTCCCTATTTTAGAGATTCCCTATTTTAGAGATTCCCTATTTTAGAGATTCCCCGTTTTAGAGATTCCCTATTTTAGAGATTCCCCGTTTTAGAGATTCCCTATTTTAGAGATTCCCCGTTTTAGAGATTCCCTATTTTAGAGATTCCCCGTTTTAGAGATTCCCCGTTTTAGAGATTCCCCGTTTTAGAGATTCCCTATTTTAGAGATTCCCCGTTTTAGAGATTCCCTATTTTAGAGATTCCCCGTTTTAGAGATTCCCTATTTTAGAGATTCCCTATTTTAGAGATTCCCCGTTTTAGAGATTCCCTATTTTAGAGATTCCCTATTTTAGAGATTCCCCGTTTTAGAGATTCCCTATTTTAGAGATTCCCTATTTTAGAGATTCCCCGTTTTAGAGATTCCCTATTTTACAGATTCCCTGTTCCCCGTTCTTCATTTCCCGTTCTCCATTTCCCGTTCCCCATTTCCCGTTCCTCGATTCTTCATTCCCTATTTTAGAGATAGCCCCGTCAATTTGCTTTCTCCCTATGATCTGCAAGAAATCCGAACTCAAAGGAATTCGAAGAATGCATTTTTCCGTTAAAATTTGAATTCGCGTACGACAAACTGCCGCGCCTGGCCTCCCTACGCGAAATGTTTGGTCCGTGACAAAATCTTCTCTGTACTCATCCGAGTGGGCATGGGGAGTTTGACCGACAAAGCGGGAACCCAGTTGAAAGACACGCGATTTTTTAAATTTCCCCTGCACGTAGACTGAGGGTCGCTGGACGCAAAAATTCAAAACAAAACAAAATGGAAGACACGGACTCAGGCCAGCCTAAGACCAAGAAGAAAAAGACCGAAAAGGGAAATGAAAAACGGTGGTGGTATGTTGAATTGTTTTTTCTTTTTTATCTTGTGTGTGTGTGTGCCATTTACCATTGCCAAGCAACAGCAGCTATTAAGATCATGCGAATCGTTTCGTTTATACGTTTAACTGGTTTGCATTTTTCCGTTTTCATGACAGGTTAACACAGAATTATGAGTTAAAATCAGGATAAAAAATTTCCTTGGGTGAAAGCGAAGGATTTTCGTTTCACTTTGAAAGGAAAAGAAGTTTGCACCATAGTAACAGAAGTGTTTGGTTAACTGCCGAAAAAGTAGGGGATCCATAACTCAACTTTTTGGCTTTTGTCTGTGGTTTGGTTTAGGAAATAATACTGAAAGTAATCGATGGCATGGTAATGAACTGCTGAGTAGTTTATTCCGTTCAGTATAGTAGAAGCTCGAAAATGTATTTTCATTTCAAAGAATTCTTTACCCTGCAAAATAAGTCTTCTTCCCCCAGAAATGTAAGAATTTTAAGTACTTGAATATTTCTGGTACCACCACCGTTTTCCATTTCCCTTTTCGGTCTTTTTCTTCTTGGGCTTATGCTGGCCTGAGTCCGTGTCTTCCATTTTGTTTTGTTTTGAATTTTTGCGCCGAGCGACCCTCAGTCTACGCGCAGGGGAAATTTAAGAAATCGGGTCTTTCAAATGGGTTCCCGTTTGTCGGTAAACTCGCCACTCGGGTGACCACAGAGAGGATTTTGTCACGGACCAAACGTTTCGCGTAGGGAGGCCAGGGATGGCAGTTTGTCGTACGCGAATTCAAATTTTAACGGAAATATGCATTCTTCGAATTCCTTTGAGTTTGGATTTCTTGCAGATCATAGGGAGAAAGCAAATTGAGGGTCGTATTCAAAAGTTTGGGCTCGAATTTAAAGGTCTGTCCGCGATCGAATCCAACTCAAATTTGGCCTAATTTTTCTTCGAAGACTATTCTTTTGAGGGCCATGATTTTTTTGTGTGAGTGAATACGGCAAATATGATTTTTTTGGCGAAATGTTCGACTGGGTAGTGTTATTTGTGGGTCGCCTAGTTGCAAGCCTTGTTCTCTTTCTCTACTTTTGAGCGAGTCCGACCATTATTTTGAAAACATCGCTTTCGCGAGCCTTAAATCACCAAAATAAACACAGAAACACAAATCAAAACACCATGGCAACAATTTTATGAGTTTTTATTTCATTTTCCTCAGTTTTAAAACTCCTAAATTTCGGTTTTAGTTTTGCTAATTTGATAAACCGACACAGCCATTACAAACGCACAGCCCACCACACAAACAGAGGATGGTAAGCCTGTGGGCGAATCGATTCATCTCCCTTGTCGAGGCCTGTTGCTATCTCGTAATCGTTCCACTGCTGCTTGAAAAAATCCCAGTTACCAGCCACATCTCCACGGCAGTTCATTGGACTAGGCAGCGGGAAATTGTGCGGAATTACTTGTGGAATATAAGCAGGAACAGCGCTGGATGTGCCACTTGCTTGACTTGCTTGCGTTGGCGCTACATCTTGTGAAACCGACGACTCCACGCGGTCGCCATCTGCCGACATCTTCGTACACTTTCAAGGTATGCGTCGCTTCGAAAACACAATAAGTGTAAGGGGGCAGCTTCAACTTGCAGGCTTGCGGTGTTTTTCTGGGGATTTGAGCAAATATAAGGCTTAAAAAATCTGCTTTTGTCCTGACACCATGATGCGACATGTACACGCCATTGAGTTCTAACAAGGACTGATCTTTAATGACCACATAAGGTAATACAAGTGACAGCTAAACATGTGACTATGAACTACAGTGAGTCACGCTAATACGGTCACGCAAGAACTGCATATCGTAACACGCTGTGTGCCTTACGCGAACGGTCAATTTACTTAATCAAAAGGCTGAATCTGCCTCTATTTATGAATAGGTTTGCAGTATTTTGAAAGCCAAACGAAACGTTTATTCGCCAAGATTGAAAAGTGAAATTATTTCGGTACTTTATATGCGAATAACAGCGTGGGTTTTTACAATTAAGGACGGTGCCTCCTAATACAGATGTATTTTTGCAAAGGTTACGACTATGGGGAAAAAGTAGCTCTTAGCAAGGGTTATTGGACTCCAAAAAGAAAAATGTGGCTAACTACGCATTTTTCAAAGATAATCAATCAACTATAATTCTAAAAAGCGTTAAAATACAGAGAATGTATAGCAATTTCTTTCTAAAGTTGAGCTCAATTATCGCTGAAAAATGCGTGGTTATCCCCAATTTTCTTTTTGGATTCTAATAGGCCTTGCTGAGATCTACTTCTTTCACATAGTCTTAAACCGCACAAAAATATTGTTGTATTAGTGGACACATTCCTTAAGAAATCCGAATATCCCGAGATGCGCAGCACATATGCGCAGTAACAAAAGGAGGCACTGTCCTTAATAGGGGGTCCAAATCCGCTAGCGGATTGGGTCCCCCGGGGGTCCATATTCGCTAGCGAATTTGGACCGGGGGTCCAAATCTGGGGGGTCCAAATCTAGGACACCAGCAGGAATTTGAACATCCGACTGACTGAACACAAACGAGCGACTAGAAATGGTGATATCAACAACCACATTGCTGAGCACCATTTAAAAACAAAGCACAGAATCGACTGGGACTCTGCTGAATGCCGCACCTACAGTACGGACTACTATCAAAGAATCACCCTGGAAAGCTGGCTTACTAACTTAGAACAAACACCACTGAACCGTTGCCAACAGCTACTTGCACCTTACAAACGACTGATTGACGACAATGACAAGACAGACAAACAATAGACGAAGCTCGGTCGATGTGTGACACCACTTATAATGAGGAAAGGTTAATACGCGAGTTAAACACGTTAAGGTGTCATAGTTTGTTAAAGCACAAACGTTTCGGGCATAGCCCTTCTTTAGTGTGCAGGAGTATGCGCGTTGCGCCATGCAAAAGCCTAACTGAAAAATGCGCACGTAAAGCGCGTGCACAAGAAAGGAACAACCAAAGCGCGTGCACGTGGAATGAACGTACTTAAATAAAACTGAAATTAATATTGAGTCCGCCCGGCTTGAGCGTGCTGAGCTCAAAGATTAATTGCATCTCCCGCCGCTTTCGACTGGTGTTGCTGCCGCTGCATTGCTTGACTCCGCAGACCCTGATGTCATCTATAGTGTGGTTGGCGGAGTTGAAGTGCTCAGCTACAGGAAGCCCAGGAGACCGGTTGCGGATGCTACGCAGGTGTGCACTGAAGCCGGTTCCCGTAGGCGCCTTCCGGTCTCACTGATGTACATGCTGGTGCAACGGCGGCAAGTGATGCAGTACACCACATTCTCAGACTGACAGGTGAAGCAATTTTGGATGGTATGCGAGCTCTTGGGCCCATGTATAACAGTCTGAGAAGTAATGTACTGGCATGTCTGACAGCGGGGTCGACGGCAGGGAAAAGAGCCAGCATCAAGGGGTCTCTGAAGCCCTGGCCAAACGGAGTCGCAAGTAAACGCAAGTTAGGAAATGTGAACTTGAGAACACAAGCTTGCGATGGGTGGCCAAACGGGCTCGCAAGTAGACGCAATTTCAAGGCAAGTGGCAAGAAGGCCATTTCAGTGCAGCCTTTCGCGTGCGCCCGGACAAAGGAAAACAATACTGAGACCAACTTGCGTCGACTTGCTTTGGGTGGCCAAACGGTCAAAAACTTGCGTTCACTTGCGTGCAAATTTGAGCTCGATCAAAGTGAACGCAAGTTACCGCAAGTCATCGCAAGCCATAGCAAGTACACGCAAGTCATGGCCAAACGGAGTCGCAAGTTAATGCAAGTTTTCAACTTGCGATAACTTGCAATTACGACTACGTTTCGCCAGGGCTTGAGAGCCGCTAGTGGAGTGTACTAGGAAATCCCAGAGATTCTTGTCGTGGCGATATGAGACGAGGGGCGGCTCAGGGAATATCCCACGTGTCCCAGGAACAGTTGATAGGATGTTGAAATTCTCTACAAGGATCGTTCTCGTTACAGTGTTGAAAGGATGGTAAGTAAGTACTAGAGGTACTCTGTTAACATTGGTAACGTTGAGACGCGTTGGGGACAATGCCTCGTCACGTGTGATGGTTGCAACCCTCTGAAGATCATAATGCAGTTGCGGTTCAGGATAGCCCCGTTCTTCGAAAAAGGTCAACATCTCTTCAGCTTTTTCAGAAAAGTCGACATCATTAGAACATATCCGTCGGAGAGGTAAAAACTGGATGTATGGTATTGCGGCTTCTTTGCAGTGACGTGGGTGGAATGAAGTGTAGTGGGGATAGGTGTGTGTGTCAGTCTCCTTGTAGTGTATGGACCTCTGTATTTTGTTGTTAGTGATTGCCAGCTTAATGTCGAGGAAAGGCAGTTTAAGTTCACTGATGTGAACTGGAGAGCTGGATGGAAATTGCAGACGTAATCAATGAACTGCTCCAACTCGGGGTGAGTGCACTGTGCGGCTCCAACTACGTCATCGATGTAGCGCTTGTGTAACTGTGGGACGAAGCCAGTGTATTGGGCACAGATTCGTTCTTCGATAACCCGACGAACAAGCCCGCATAATTATTAGGGCCATCTTCGTGCCCATGGCGACACCGCCAATCTGGCGATAGTGCTGGTCATTAAAAGAAAAGGCGTTAAGTGTCAGCACAAGTTCAGCCAAGCGGGTCAGTGTGTGGGTAGGTGGTTCCTTGATCGTCCGTTGGTCCAGGTAATATGTAACAGCTTCTAGTCCACCATTGTTAGGGATGACTGTGTACAATGGTGGACTAGAAGCTCAATGTTACCAATGTTAACAGAGTACCTCTAGTACTTACTTACCATCCTTTCAACACTGTAACGAGAAAGATCCTTAAAGAGAATTTCAACATCCTATCAACTGATCCTGAGACACGTGGGTTATTCCCTGAGCCGCCCCTCGTCTCATATCAGCGCGACAAGAATCTCCAGGATTTCCTAGTACACTCCACTAGCGGCTCTCAGAGGCCCCTTGATGCTGGCTCTTTTCCCTGCCGTCGACCCCGCTGTCAGACATGCCAGTACATTACTTCTCAGACTGTTCTACATGGGCCCAAGAGCTCACATACCATCCAAAATTGCTTCACCTGTCAGTCTGAGAATGTGGTGTACTGCATCACTTGCCTCCGTTGCACCAGCATGTACATCAGTGAGACCGGAAGGCGCCTACTGGAACGCTTCAGTGAACACCTGCGTAGCATCCCGCAACCGGTCTCCTTAGCTTGCTGTAGCTGTGCACTTCAACTCCGCCAACCACCCTAAGATAGCTTAAGATGACTTCAGGGTCTGCGGAGTCAAGCAATGCAGTGGCAGCAACACCAGTCGAAAGCGGGGGGAGATGCAATTGTTGTTCGTTTCTTGTGCGCGCAAGGGCTATGCCCGAAACGTTTGTGCTTTAACAAACTATGACACCTTAACGTGTTTAACTCGCATATTAACTTTTCCAAACAATAGACAAACCGACTAATTTTACTAACAACAGACCAACGGACATTTGACTAGCAAAAGACGGATCGAAACGCACCAATTTCGTTTTACAATCTTCACAGCCAATAACATCAAGGCTTAACTGATAGACGACCAATAACATCACGAGTTCGTCGACCAATCAGGACAACGACCAGAGACTAAGAACATCTACTGACGATTCACAGTTTACTTGACTCTGATGATGACTTCCGCTCAGGTCGTCGAAACGTCAGACAATGCCATCACAAACAGTCCTTCTCAGGATTCCACTCATCCGGACGATCATAATTTACCGACGTACCTATGTTTGTACGGAATTTGTGCGTTGTAACTGTCCGTGGAGAAGGGCTGAAATAAAAGCTCTAAATGTCGTTTGTGGCGCGCACGTGATTTGATCAGTTCGAAAGGCGGCGTACAGTGATATGTGTACCCCCGTACACATATCACTAGTGATATGTGTATCTCTGGCAAGGATACACAAAACACTGAGATAAGTATCTGGGCCTTCCAAAGACCATGGAAGATCATTTGAAACTCTTGTTAAGTCTCTTAATGCATAACAATGCAACAAACCATGCCACTCGAGCTCGATTAGCTAATTTAAAATGGCGGATACGAATGTGGGTGCTGTTCAGACTGTAATGGTTGAAATCAAATACATTTCGTCTAACAGTGTTGCCATCCACTCGGAAAACTGTAAACTGGATTAAAAAAGAATCAGTACTTGATGTACGCACAAACCCACTGAGACATTTCAGTATACACATTTTTCCGCATGACACCCGGTCCACCCGGTGTCAACAGGTTTCCTTAGAGAAGAGGCTTTAAGACTATTGAGAACAAACTCTTCTGGGACAATATTTGAAGAGATGATCAAAAACATCGGAAAACACCTCCAAAAGAGAGGCTACCCGGTTAGTTTTAGAGAAAATATACTTTCAGAAGTGAATTTTGAAGACAGAAAGTAAGCCCTCCAACAAAAACGCAGAGAACATAAAGAAATCCAGGTTATCATAAACAAATGGCACTGATTTAAACAAACATTACTTAACGAAATCCGTTAAGGAACCGCCATTAATATCAACATGATCAGATATATTGGAAAAAGCAAAGTCACGAGAGCGCTACGTCTAAACTGACACGAGTGTGGGAGTCGTGCAGGCCTGACAACCCCATTTTACACACCGTTGATTTACTCAACGAATGTCCGAGTTTCTGCAGTCCAGCAGGGGAAGTTGTTGCAGGGAAGGAACTTCTTTATTGCATTAGATAGTTGGTTGATTGTTCTCATCGATTGTTTTCATTCTACTTTTAAGATGCATTGGGATCTGAAGCAATGGGATGGGATTTGCGGTAAAAATTGTACTGGGAACTGGGATTTGGGCAAAAGTCGGGCTGGGCAATGGAATTTGGACCCCGCCCCCCTCCCCTTCAGGACCGGACCCTCATCACAGATGACATCAAAATGTGGGATAGCCTGTGTGCAGACGTCTCCTATTTCCGTGGAATTGGAAAATCAATAAATATGGATTTCTCACAACAAATCCGTTTGTCGACTTTTATCGATTTCCGATGTAATTAACTAATTTTATCGATTGTTATCGATTGCCCAAGCCGGGTGCTGTGTAGGCTCAGTCTCCAGCCGTGAGTGTCTCGATGCGCCCGCGATTCTAGCCACCTTCACGGCTGGGCGCACGGGTTTGGTTATTGTTTAGACTGACCAATCAGAGACAAGCCCCCTGAAATTTGAGGGGCAGAATGTGCGACATGATTTAGCAGGATTTCGTCTTTCTCTTGAAATTTCACACTTTTAGGAGGACGTTTCAGGCATACTTTTTGCATTTCGTTTTGTTTTTCAAGACGATAAAAAAAACAGGTAAAATTTAAGCAAATGACGAGTGGATTGTCTGCATAATTATTAAAATTGTAATGACGTCACGGACATGCAACCAAACCCGTGCGCCCAGCCGTGAAGGTGGCGAGAATCGCGGGCGCATCGAGACACTCACGGCTGGAGACTGAGCCTAGGTGCTGTGAAGATTCCGCTTTTTAAAACATATATAAATCTAAATCTCCAGGTTTGTATCGCATTTAGATCGCATTTATCGCATTGTCATTGCATTGCCTTTTCTCCAGGTCCTACTCGGTCCTGCTCGTCCTACTCCACGTCGAACAAAGTTAACCGCTGACATATATGCCAACCGTAGGCTCGTATAATGGGCTGGAAGCGAGCCATTTCAACCACTTCTAGATATTTTTTGGTCAGAAAAGCGCTTTTTAAAGCGCTTATGTTTTCTAAAGCGCTTTAAAGCTCCCCTAACTTTTTAGTTGAATCCTGTGCATTTTTGAAACTTTGCTGTATCAGAAAATTTCACAAATTCAAAGCGCTATTGTTTCGCAGTAAAACTACTGCGTTCACAAAGAGCATGCGCACTAGTGAAGCGCGTTGTTTGCTGGAGTGCGCCATCTTTTCCAACGGACACGTGCAGTGGAAAAACTGTTTGATATTTATTTGCAGTTTTAGGGCCATTTTTTCCAGAAAACAGCTTGCAACATGAGTGATCTCGACGAGGCAGCCGTCAAGAAGATGAAAGTAGCCGAACTGAGAGCGGAGCTGCAGAACCGAGGCCTTGATTCAAAAGGAAACAAACCTGTTCTCGTAGAGCGCTTGCTCGAAGCGATTTCCAAAACCGCCGCGGCAAATGGCGACGAAGCTATGGAAGAAGCGACCGAAGAGACACAAGAAGAGGTTGCAGAAGCGAAAGAAGAAACTCCTGTCGAAGAGAAACAGGTCGATGGCGAGGCAGAAGTGCAAGAAGAAGCAGAAGTAACACAAGGCAGCGAAAGCGTTGCCGATGAACCGGCTGAGGTTGTTCCAGTGGAGATCGAAGAGAAACCGTCGGAAAAAATGGAGGAGACTGTTCAAGCGCCTGAACCGACTCCAGAAGAGGACAAAGCAACAGAAAAACAAGAAGATGAAGCGAAAGCTGAGGAACCTATGGAGACCAGCCAAGAAATTGCATCGACTTCCCAAGAAGGTTGGTGATCGAAAATATTTTAAGCTTATTTGCATATTTTGTTTTAATTTACCTTGGTGAAATTGATCTGCTCGATTTATTGAATTTTCAGTTAATTATGTAACACAAACCTTACTTTCCAGTTTCATCAATTAAGTGTCATGTGTTCGACCGCTTTCTTCTCAATAATTCTTCACACACTTTAATATTTTTTCCCAGTTTGATGGTACAAAGTTGAAATGCCCTTGTCAAAGATTTTATCTTTGTTAATTGTTGTTCAGTGTGGTAACAATTTCTGAATAATTTATTAATCGAAAGCATACTGTTGTTACAACTTAAAGGCAGTCTATTTACAAAGTCAATTAAGGCTTGGAGTGTAAATACTTTTACACTCCCAGGGAGTTACACTTTTAAGGGAGTAGGGAGATCTCTATGTTGCAATGCAAGTCATTCAACCTTGCAGTGAATTGAATGGAGGGGAAACTGGATTTTATTTGAATTTTTTTTGCAGACCCTAAAAAATATAATTGCTAAATTAAGCATAATGTTTTACTTTTGGGGGGGTTTCTTTCTGCCATGATATGAAAACTGATTATTCCTGTCTGTTTAACTCATTACCTGCCGCATGTTTTTTGATTGATTCGCTAAATTAGCAGTTGGTAATAAACAACCCCATTTGCAGTACGAAACGACAATTTATAGGCTCAAAAACACAACACTCACTTGATCTAGAATAGTTAGAATTTCTAACTTTCGAATAAAATACACCAGTTGTCAATTAAGAATTAGCCAAAAATACAATCTTGTAGTCAAAATTTTGAAAATTTACGCAAGAGATTCACATGTTGTCTCGCGCGTGAAATCAAACCACAACAGAGGATTTGTGTGTGTTTAGGTCAGATTACTATTTTTGGAAATTTCATGAACGAAGATTCGCAGAAGAGGAGACAGTAAGCTTTTCTAAATAACACATTTATTAATACACGTCTTTATTCGTTTCTGAAAACCAAACGCGTTCAATTCTTTCTTTGAGGGAAGCTACGCGCAAGCGATTTCGCTCGATGTGCAAGTTATTTTGAAGAGCATTTACTGATGCCAACTGTGTACGTTTTTCAAAACTTTTACGAAAACTTTAAGAAATACAAAGAATCCTTCAATTAAGAAGTTATTTCGGTAAAAATTTACAATCAAATGTGTAATTTACTCTACCGTAGACTCGTAGAAGTGCTTGAGCATTTCCCAGAAAGCCCGCAGTTCGAAAAATCTCTTGCGATGCAAGATTGTCCTTCGCTTTGACAAAACAGCTGTTCGTCCTCGAAAGATGTTTTCTTCACTCTAAAAGCTCTAAATTCCATCGCTTAACTTGTCGAGTGTTCCTTAGAGCTTCTTCTTTCGATTTTTAAGTTTCAAAAGGTAATCCTTCCTTCCGAGAGCGAGATATTGCCATCTTGAAAATTCACGCGTGAAGAGCACGGCAGCCATTTTGAGTGAAATGTGATCTTCTTGGAGAGTGACAAAAAGTCTTCCCTTCTAGGACCCCCTCAAGCCTTCAAATATATGCACAGTTGGTGGATTCTGATTGGTTGAACATTCTCAAAGACAACTAGGACAAAAGGGGACCAAAAAAGCCTTTCTGGGGGAGGCTGGGGCCAAAAGCGAACACGCGCAAAATCAAGGCCGGCTCAGGCCGGCCTGAGCCGGCACGGACGTTAACCGGTTAATGTCAGGTGTGGTTCACCACTCGCAGTTTAGCAGTGAATAACCTTGTTTTTTTGCCTTTTAAAGAACTTGGGTACCATGTCAAATGTCCTTTGCTGAAAAGTATTTGCATTGAAGCAAGAGTTGTCCAAAAGTATGGCCAAAAAATCAACCATGATTACTTAAGTTGGCAATATATAAAACCATTGTTCTACTGGCGTGTGCTAGATATAGGCAAGAATGGACAATTATACATTTATTCTGTGCATGTTGATGGAGTAATAATTATTTGTTCATTAAAAGGTGATTCCAACTCTTTTAATCTAGGACCTGTTTGTATGGGCTGTTTTGCACTGGTCCTTTCCTGGACAAGTTTCATTTCATTGCCTGGTTTGTTTACTTGATAGCTGGTTAAAATGGGTTCATCCTGTTGTGTCCCTGTCTAAGCACAGGGACTTCATTTCAACCCATAAAAAATTCTTCTAAATGCAAGGTTTTTTTTCCAGGATAATTGTAAGATGCTTCTGAGAAGTAATAATTATTTTATACTGGGGTCAAAACCATGTGCCTAGAAAAACTGAAAAAAAATATTCTTGGAACAAAATCATCCTGGGCTAAATTTATCTCATCGTTCTTTGTAAACCAAGGTTTGGCAGGAAATAGTTTTGTGATAACATATTTTATAAAACATGCATGGTACAGTAACACTGATATTAGTGGGGTCTGATGTGATATTTTACACGGTGGAACATACTTGATCTAGGGTGCATTCACAGAGCTCTCCTAAGTTAGAATGGATCCTAAGTATTTTTTTTCACCATTTAGCCCCAATATCAACATGAATGCTCTCCTCACTATTCTCCACATATTTAACTTATGGTACTAGTTGGAAACATTTGTGTAAACATTAACACATGTTGTGTTTGCTGATTATTTCTTTTATTCTTATAACCTGTATGTTATAACATGCAGTGCTATTGTAAGGAGAAAATAGACACTGATCGCTACTGGGGCTTTAAAGGATTTATTCCTATCAATAGGCTTTTGTTTTCAAACAAGACACAGGTCACATCATAATTTTGAAAGGCTTTTTGAATCTTGCTCCTGATCACCAGTCACCAACTGAAAGCTCACCATTAAACAGGCATCGATTTACTCTGAATTGTATACCAGAAACAAGTGGTTTTTCGTCTTAGATATGTGGTGTGAACACTGTTTTACATTGAGTCAGGCAGTCTGAAATTTCTGTGATCGGGGTAAAATGTTTGCTCATTAGATGGAGGGTTTGCACATGTAAGTTACCCCTGGCTTCTTTAATTGTGCTTGTTTTAGATGCACTTTGATTAGCATCAACTGAGGAGATGACTTTTTGACAAGCTGTTAGATGTCATCTGCTGTCCTAAATAAAAGGAAATTCCTCACAAGAAATAGCAATTCCCCACAAAGAGGAATAGCATAATGAAAGATGACTGTACAGCCCTGTTGCCAAGTGCAGTTGATCTGCACTGTAAATATCCTTAAGTTATACATACACTGTACTTAGTACCTGCAAGGTGATATCAGAGTGTGCAGTTTTATTACTTTTACCTCGTAAGTCATTTGAGACCCAAGAATACAACCATTGCCGGAGTGGTTTCACAGGCGAAGAGATTATTGCTCTTTTTATCTATTGTCTCATGTGATTGGGGTGTCACTAGTTAGTGATAAAGCTTTGCTGTAAGTGCTTTAGCACGCAAGAAGAATTCTGGTTGGCCGTGTGGCACGTTGTTACATCTTTATTTACAGAAGTGCAATGGTCAAAATGAAAAAAAAAACCGTTTTGAGAACCCTGAATGTATTGAAACTTTCCTGGTGCAGCAATCAAGCCTTCTTTATTACATGTATCTGTTGCTTATGTTTTGTGTTTTCACCAGTGTTGCGCCAACTTTGTTCAAAATTCTAGGGACCGCCCTCGATCAGAGCTGGTCACTTGACACGCTGGATTGTTGTTGCCCAAGTCACTTGGTGTTTAAGGTAGCAGTTAATCAGTCCAGTTCAGCTGTTCGACTCGTTTTTACGAACAGGGAAAGCCAGTCTTTCCTGCTGATACGAAGCCAGCTGTCGCACGCTGCTTTATAGCAGCCTATGCCTAGCAGTGCTAGTGCAGTGGAGATGTTGAAATAAATATAAACATGATCGAGTTCAACAGCAGAGTATTGGAGAAAGTTACACATCTGAGGATAGATTCTGAAGATGTGGGTACCTTATTTCGACGGATGGTGGAAACATGTACAGAAAGTTAAAACTTTATAACAACCATAGAGATCCAAGCAGGCAACTATCATTTTGTGAGAGAAATAATGGATCCAACATGCCCTTTGTGAAAGGACAAGAGTGGGGACATACACTGAAAATGAACACAGAACAATGGATGAGAGTTATGGATGAAAACTTGGATAAATAATTGATTTGAACTAATCTGGTGGAAAGCCTCTGACTGTGTACACTGTTATTTGAAAGCCAGAACCTTGCTGGCAAAGGTTAAAGATGTTGCCAAGACTTAAAATTAACTACAGATGTGCCACTCCAGCATATATTTTGTTGGAGGTGTTTTTAATGACGTGTCTTTTATTTGTCCTGCAGGAGAGAAGGCAGAGAAAGAAAAAGATGCCGATGAGGATGATGTAGAAATCAACACGGATGCCAGGTAATGCTTTGAAGGGCAATTGGCAGCAGATCAAAAAGCACTTCCCTTATATGTGCATGTAAAAGTTTCCTTGCACAGAGGATGACCAATTCTGCAAGTATGAGCATGTTTTCAACCTTATCACTGGAATAACTCTGTATGCTTATATCATCACCAGGAGTTTGATTGACAAGCAATTGACAGCTTCAGCGTCTGCTAGATGCAGACAGCTGTGAGGATCGTGTCTGAGTATTCTACATTTTATTTTTCCCTCCAGTAGAGTTGAACCCGGGGAAGAGGAGACTCCACTTGACGACTCGTTAGTCGTCTTGGACAAATGTAAGTGGAAGAGATGGCGAGTACATACAATGTACTGTCTAATCACTTGTAGCAAAGGAGCACTTTGAACAAATGTTGACACTCCAGATAAGTAGTGATAAACCTAAGGTATGTGTAAATGCGCTTGGCTAGTAGAGTCAAACGCACTTCCAAGAAAGTAATTTTTTCACTGTTCTTGCTTTTTCTGTTTTCATTTTAAGACAACAGCGACCTGCATCTCAAAGTTGCTCCGGATGGTTTGAGTGGGAAGCCGTTGACTTATGAAGGGTTCCCGTACCTTCTGGCCGGTGCTAGAGCTACCTGGGGTTCAACTAAAGGAAAAGTCTGCTTTGAATGCAAGGTAAGGTTCGCATGTAAATATATAAACAAGCACTCGGGCAGTTTACTGTAGATATGACTTCTTTATTCATTATAGCAGGTAAATGCTTATTACGACAAATTAAATCTAAATTTGAGACATGGCTTGGGCTTGTATTAGAGGTTAAGTACATGCATTGTTAAGAAGGTTAGAGTTTGGAAATTTTTGTTAGCAATCTTCCAGATGACAAAATGTTACAAGTTTACAGGTGTCCAAAACAGACAGTACTTGCCTGTAGGTGTCCTCTCTCTTGTCTCTCTTTGAACAGCATAAAATTTACAACATTCTTCTATGCTTTCCTTGTTTAAATTTTTAAGGTTACATCATTTGTGTCAGTGGAGCTGCCTGAATCAGAAGAACCCAAGAATGTTGTGAGAGTTGGCTGGTCAACTGATTCTGCTAGTCTTCAACTTGGTAAGGTTCTAACATCATGCCCTCGTGCGCTGTGAAATAGAGAACAGCACAACTAGAATAAATAGGAAACCTTCTGGCGTAGACAAAAATCACTTAGATGTACAAGGTTGTCCTTTAGTTTAGGTGGTTGAGATTTTTTAGTAGTTTCACTGATCGGGGAAGTCAATGGAAATTATTGGCATGGAATGTCTAAAATTGTGGGGGAAATTTTTATGTCTTAGGTTCATGTCTGTTAGTCTGTTAGATTTTTTGCAGTCACCTCTGGATGTAAGCAGCAAGAACATAACAACAAGAGATGGTTACATGTTGTTTCCTGTTTCCTTTTTTCCCTTTCAGGAGAAGGCAAGAATTCGTATGGTTATGATTCGTCTGGCAAGAAAGCTCTCGACTCAGAATTCACAGAGTATGGACAATCGTTTGGTGCCGATGACGTAATTGGCTGTTACTTAGTAAGTAGCTTCTACCTTCCAGCATGTTTTATAGTGTCTTTCTCAGTTTTTTCCTTAACATATTGAGTGGTGAAGTCCTTCGGTTAGCAAATTTTCAATATCCATGCCGAATAAACATTCGTTGCACCAGAAAATCAGTTAAAAATGGTAATACTTGCTAAACAGGAGACATCTCTTTTTTAGTTGCCATTGTACTCTAAAAGGTGGAATTAGTCTGTATGTTGACTGTTTAGTCTGTTTCTATGAATGAGCACTCTAGATGATTAGGGCAGTTTTCAGTGAGTGTTGGAAGCTGTTGCCTCTTTCCCAACCAGTCAGAAAGAAAACAAATCTGTTCTTGATGCTAGTACTTCCTTTGATAATTTCTGATGGGTATTGCCATTGTTTTGTTTGTGTCTATTGTTATTGGTTAAAATGATTACTTTGATTTTGGTTTGCCATGTATGGCACATGTTCAAAAACCCTGTATGTTTTGCTGTTTTGCGTTCCCTTTTTGATTTTTAGGTTTAAAAATGTACCCGAGATGCACAGTTTTGTATCAGGGAAAACCTTGGTTTGAACTAAGTTTTAAGGTGGTGGAGTCATTGAGGAATTTCTGGGGTTCATTCTGTCAATCTATGTCTGTGTTTGTGTAATTTGTATGTGTGTGTGCTAGCTAAGTTTGACCTTAGGCCTCATCCCTGGAACACTGTTCGGTGTTTAGCTTTGATGTCACTAACCCTGCTTACATGTAAACCTAATAATGTTTTAATTAATAATCTAGGACTTGGAGAGTGACCCAAAGACCATTTCATTCAGCAAGAATGGTGAAGATCTTGGAGTAGCATTTGAGCTGACAGAGGAATTGGAAGGAAAGGCCCTGTTTCCTCATGTACTCATAAAGAATGCTGAGCTCAGCGTCAACTTTGGATCTCAGGTAACAAATTTAACAGGAAAATAGCTTGATCTGGTCAGGGTTCTATGTAAACTTAAAATTAAACATCTGGTGACTTTGTCAGATTTTATTAGCCAAAATTAAGTTCAGTAGTCAGATTGCCAAGTACATAAAAGCCAAGTGAAAGTTTTTGTTGTGGAAAAAGACAATATTAACTTGTAGTGTTCAAAGCAGATAAGAGCGGGAATGTTGTAGAAATAAGTGCATCTGTAATTAAGAACTTTCTCTCATCTGGAGTTTTCTTACTGTTCAGCTCTCTGTTCTTCTTGCATTTATGTGTCCCAGTTAAAGTTTGATTTCAAACCAATACCTCAGTGTTATCTGTCTTTCAGTAGCCAAAATGGGTTAAGGAAAACCTAAATGTACTCTTCTTTGGCTATTTGGATAGTCTCAAGTCCTTCTTGTACTGTGTTTAACTAGGGAATCTCTTCTCAGGTTATTGGATGATAATGATAATTTTTTTTAACCCTGTGTGTTTCTGTGTTAATTTGTAAAGGAAGAGCCTTGGTTTCCAGCAAAGGAAGGCTACACCTTCATGCAGTCTGTTGGTGAAGAGTCACTGGTACATGGCACAAGAGGACCTGCAACGAAGAAAGAGTGTGAGGTAAGCTTTCTTGTGAAGAGGTTATTTTTGTATGTGTAATTTTTAGATGTTATTTTTAGATTTGGTTCAGTTATGATCAGGCAGTCATTTCAGTTTACATTAATATTCAAAAACAGACATTACAATGTAAAAGTAGTGTTTGACAGATTTCAGTGGAATGGTCATGTCTTCATTTTATCCACAGACTCAAAAGTTAGAACCACCTTGTACAGCATAATAAACAGCACCACAGGAAAGTACTGCTCAGTAGCTTTCATTTGAATGGTCACACTTTAGGATTTCATCTACAAACTCAAAAGTTAGAACCACCTTGTACAGCATAATAAACAGCACCACAGGAAAGTACTGCTAAGTAGCTTTGATTTAAATGGTCACACTTACGGATTTTATCCACAGAATCAAAAGTAAGACCCACCTTGTACAGCATAACAAACAGCACCACAGGAAAGTACTACTAACAGGGCTTCTGATAATTCGCGGGAAAAAAAGTGAAATTTCACGGGATCGAAGAGACAAATTCGCGGAGAAAACGGCCGATTTCGCGGGAATTTTCGGGCCAAATTTTCGTTGAAAAGCAAACGAAAGCAAAAAAGAAAGATTCCTGACAAAAATATTGGAAGGATGTCAAATTCAGGGCAAGAAGGAAACACAAAAGTTCATCCAACACAGTTCTGAAGGCAACTGTACTTGTTTCGAGCGACAAGAAAAACATCTAAAGCTTTACCGAAACGCTTGGCCGGTTAACCTCCTTTTTCAGCTGCAATTTAGAGTCGAAAACAGCAACGCCATAAACTTCTTTCCCCTCATCGCTCTCTTGTGTTGCTTTGCAGTTTACAAGGCAAGATTGTTTTAGATCAAAGGTTTAAATCCATCTGTGAAGTCAAAACATTCTTGTGTCATTCATTCGTGTACGATTAAACGTGTGCCTGCATTACTAAAGACAGCAGTTTCCTTTCGCACCCCGTATAGTGTCAACGAAAAGTCTTCTCTTTTATTTTACCAGTCCCCAGGTTTTCGCAACGTTAATCTAAGAACGCCTGGTAGTTTTGGTACGATGTTTACTCGTGACAGTGACGAAATTTCAAGATAAATTTGCAAGTTTACGGCAAGTAAACAGCTCCAATAGCCAAGATAAGTTTCAAATATGTTGTACCGACATGTGTTTGGTAGAATTTCTAGCGAATTTCGCGGTATTTCATGTGTTTTTGTCAATTTCGCGGGGTTTCGCGGATATACCTGAATTTCGCGGCTCCGCGACCGCGCGAAATTGCAGAAGCCCTGTACTAAGTAGTTTCATTTGAATGGTCACATGTGGATAGAAGGACTGCATAGATATGACCTCGAATTTTGTACGTTGAGACACATGCTATTGTAAAAGGGTTTTGCTGTCTCTCATTCTGTAATAACTCAGCCAGCGATTTTGTTCACTTGTTGCAGGTTATCATGATGGTTGGGTTGCCTGGTTCAGGGAAGACAACGTGGGTGAACAAACAAGTCAGTGACAACCCAGACAAGAAATACAATGTTCTTGGCACCAATTCTATCATGGAGAAGATGAAGGTATAGAACCAAACTGGATGATTGTTGTTCTTGTGTTCCTGTTCATCTAACCAGTATATGATTCATACTAATCAAATTCTTGTATAACCCATTAAGATTTGAAATAAGTTGGTAATCTCGATGAAAACATGCTGCCTTATTTTCTCTCTTGTGTTTATAATAATTTATTACCAACTGATTTGAAAAACTGAAGAAAAAATCAATCCATGTTTTCTGTGTGAGTAATTTGATCTTCGGCTTTGCTGTGTGAAAATAGGTATCATTTAATTTTCATTGGTGTTTGTGGTTTGGAGTAGTCTATTGTTAAAAAACGTATACTCTCTACATTTGCCAATACATAAATTTGGGAGAGACACATTTTACATGATTTTTGGGACAGTCAAATTTTGTCAGTGTAGTGTGTAGGGATGTTTGTGACATGAAAGGATAATAGGAATTCCTTAATAAGCACTGCTTTAAGAACTTTTTGCTGGCTGTACAGTTAATTGTTCTTGCAGTACTTAGCCTAATGTTAAATTCTGTAATCTCTGAATTTTATAAAGATAAATGCATGTAAATTATTATTATGTGCACCCTTGTTTTCATGACAATCCATTGATGTTATGAGAAGCTGAAGCTTTTCTTTCACCCTTCTTTCTCAGATCATGGGTGTGCCCAGGAAGAGAGATGTGGGTGGTTACAGTAAGTTGATGGACAAGGCTGCAAAATGCCTACACCACTTGTTTGAGCTTGCTTCCAGTAAGAAAAGAAACTACATTCTTGACCAGGTAAAATGTGTTAATTGTTTGCAGTAAAATCAAGTTTAAAAATTTAGTTAGCTAAATTTGAAAAGAGATTCCCCTGAATGGATCACCTCACTGTAGTGTAGTAGACTCGTCTCTTGCTATCCTAAACATGCAAGGGAAACCATAAATTTTTCAAGATGATAGGAGTTTGATAGAGTCGGAAATAAATAAGTGAGAAAGGTACATCTTCCAAGGGAAGTGGCTTTCAGCTCAAGGAAGTGGGTTATGTAAAGGCCTGTAAATACACATGCGATTTTGATGCAACTTTTGTCCCACTCAAGTTGCATCATTACATCGTGCATGTAAACTAGCGGTGATTTCTGTGCGATATACCACCGTGATATTGCACACATTTTGAACATGTTCAAAACTTGATGCAACTTGGCAGCGATTTTTGGGAAATTGCAGCAAACATTGTACCCAGAATCACAGCAAAATGGCCACTAGTTTACACTTGTGACAAAAGTTGCATTGTAGAGTGCAACAAAAATTGGATGTGTAAATTGGCCTTCAGAGAGCGATGCTTAGAGTCTGTGGAGGTCTACTGTAACTCAACCGTGGATGACGAAAATTTTTCATCAGCAACAGCGGTGGTGTGGTTTGGAACAGTACAGGTTACTGGGATAAAACTTTGTCAAAAAATCTAAAGTGTGTCATCAGATATCCCACCTGTGATTGTACATGAAGTCCCACTTTAGTTTTTGTCTAGACAGTACTCTGCAGACCAGTGGGATTGTGTAACCTAATGTGTACTGTCTGTAGGAAAATGTTGCACCCATTGTTTATGTCAAGTTGGTGTGTTATTTTCATGGAACAGTGTACACCCTTGTACATTGTACAAATTTACAGCAGAGAAAATATCGGCTGCTTAGAAATAAGGGAAGAATTTAACTGATGTGCAGCCTGGCACATTTAAAGCTAGTTGTGTGGCTTTGCTCTTTACAAGTCCATCATAGCTCAGTAGTAGAACATCCAACTGGTACTGAAAGGTCGTGGGTTCTACTTCACATAGGAAAGGCTCAGAATATTTTTGAGTAATTTGACTTATTATTTTTTTAATTTGACTTATGTTTTTTGTTATTAGAGATGCTCTTTCCTGCCAATGAAGTTTTAGATTGCATATTGTTTCTGCTGCTTAATGCTTAATGTGCAAACATCCTTTTTATAGACCAATGTGTACCTCTCAGCGCAAAAGAAGAAGATCCGGCCTTTTGAAGGATTCAACAGAAGGGCAATTGTGTGTATTCCGACTCAGGAGGAGCTTAAAAAGAGGACAGAAGATAGAAAGAAAGAAGGCATTGAGCTGCCTGAGAATGCTGTCAGTGACATGAAAAGTAAGGGCTACATCTTGAGGAACAATTTGGGGGGGGGGGGGATAGCCTAATTTTCAACTTGAGGCCCATTTCCTTCTTAGCCATATGCAGCCAAACACATTTATGGTTCAGAAAACAGTTACTATGAGAATAGTAATAAGCTGAATGATTACTTTTAGATTACCTTTAATCCCAATAATTATGTCCTTTGCAATATTGGCATTACCGAAAACAAATTTGGACAGTGACATCCACTCAAAGCTGAATTGTAGCCTTGTTCCATGTGTAAGTATGAGGAAATGATGATGACCCACAGCTGATATTGATCTTAAGTTTAAGATCAACTTTATTTGATTCCAGAAAGGAGAGGACTGTTTAGTCAAAATTCGTCCCAAATGTTTGAACAGTGTTGAGAACTTGAACAGGGCTGCCATTACATGCGTGCTTCTGAAAGTATCCATCATTCAGTCCAGACAATTGACAATAGTTGTATGAAAATCATACAAAAGCCTTACTTGAAATATTAGCTTTGATGCTGTATGACTGTTCCATATTTTCACATTTCATGCTTGTGCATGGTTATCTTTGCTGGCATTGAACAAAGTTTTTTTTTTGGGGGGGGAGGGGAGCAGTTTCATGGGGTGCAGAGGAAGCATGCGTTGTATGATTAAAATAAAACACTGGACGGTGGTTATTTGGAATGAAATTTTGAGTTAAAAGGTGCAGCTTAGCTGCTGGTTTTTACAGTGTTCCAAGTTGTAATTTGTCAACCAGTCTTAGGATGAAATTGCATGACTTGCAGATGCGTAATTAGAGCATAAACCTAAGAGATATCTCTTGTTCTCTTCAGTGAGTTTCACTCTACCCAGAGTCGGAGAATTCTTTGAGGAAGTGGTCTATGCTGACGAGCCTGAAGACAAAGCTAAAACCATCGTCAATGAATACATCAAAGAAGGTCGAAGCTACCGAAGCCGCTCAGGCTCAGGTTCCGAGCCTCCTTTCAAACGCTCAAGATTTGAGGACAGACCACGCCATGAAGGAGGGTACTCCAGGGATAGAAGCTACCACGACCGTGGAGGTTACAGACGAGGTGGTGGCGGCGGCGGGGGCTCCTACCAGCGGTTTGGGGGCCGTTCATATCATGGTGGAGGAGGTGGAGGTGGATACCGCGGAGGACGTGGAGGAGGAGGTTACCATGACAGACGGGATTATCGTGGTGGAGGAAGAGGTACAGTAAAATATAAATTATATTGTTAATAATTCTTTTATGTTAACACCTACCAATCTTCTCTGACCATGTTTCAATACTTCCCAAGCTAATACAGTGGACAAGTTTATGGATAAAACCCAGACATTTTGGGCTTTGGATGAAGGGCAAATCCCAAAACACTTGCGTACTCATGACACTGACAGTGTTAACCCTTTAAGCCCTGACATCAACATGCATCTTCTCCTCATTGCTCGCCATATATTTCTTATGGTACCAGTTGGGAGAATTTACTTAAAAATTAAGACATTTTGTCTTTGGTGATCATTTTCTTTATTCTCATGACCTGCATGTTTGATCAAGTAATGATATTGTGAGGAGAAATTAGATGCTTGTCACTATTGGAGCTTAAAGGGTTAACTAGTGTTTCCTTTTTTAACCTTAGGTGGAGGTTATGGTGGTGGAAGCTATGGTGGCGGTGGAGGGTATCGACAGCATCAGTCCTCATACCGTCAAAACCAGTCAAATCAACAGCAGAGGCCTCGCTACCAACAAAACTACAATCAACAAAGCTACAACCAACCGCAGCAATCTACCATGCAGACTACTTACAGCCAACAACAACCACAGCAGCAACAGCAGCAATACGGTGCTGGTGGATCATACAACCAGTACTACAACTACCAACAGGGATACCAGGCACCCACAGGGTACCAACAAACGGGATACACACAACAGCAACAGTATGGGCAGGCGGCACAGCAAGCCCAGCAACCGGCAGCGTACCAGAATTATCAGAATTATTACGCTGGGTACCAGCAACAGCAAACTGGGTACGGCAGTTATGGCCAGACTGGATATCAATAGGTCTGTGGAGCCGCTGCTTTGAAAAAATGGAGCACAGTGTACTGTTTATAATGTTTATGTAGTATTAGAGGCTCAGGATGTTTATGTTTAGTTTTCTGTAGGGTGGGATAGTGGGGATCAGGAGTACCTGTTAGTTGTGTTACAATGCCCTGAAATTTTTTCTGTGTACACTTTGATTTTGCTTGTGGTTATACTTCGATTGTTCCTGATGTAGACCTGGCCTTTCATATGAGGGGGTCTGTAAGGTTATTTTACATGGAGCCTTCGTAAGAGAGTTGGATCTTAGTTATAAATTCCAATCGTGGATTAGAGTTGAAAGTGTGGCTATCTTTATCGCTTACATCTCATAGTAATCGAAACTCTGATTGTGAGAATGTTTTTTTTGAATGCTTGATTCTTCTCATTTGCTCGTTCTCGCCCCTAAATAGAATCGTAGTGTAGGGCTTTTGTACTTTAGTGATTTTAATTTTACCAGGAACTCGATTTTATGGAAGTATTCCTCCGTGTACAGCTATTCAGTCGTGTATCTTAAGACTTCAAGTGGTTGCCTCGTCCCCAGGTGCCGGCTTAGCGCGGGCAAACAGGGAGCGCGAGGTGTCGTGGGAAGGATGCAAAACGCGGATCCCACAATGCCACGCGCACCATCGTATAATAAGGAGGGACGCCTGGGGACACGGCAGCTTCAAGTGGCACCTCTGGAGTTTTCCCTTATTTGTTACAGCTGCTAAGATAGCGGAAAGAAGAGGAAAAACGGCACTTGGTGTGTTTGCGTGCATCCCAATCCTTTACTTTCCACTTTCTAAGCTCCTGAAGTAGACTATATTTTCCCATTTCGGGTTGGTGCACATGTTTTGGCAAATCGCTTGGCGATTCACAAGATCATAAGTATTGCTTGTAGTGTATCTTAGTTTGAGAAGAAGAAGTAATAGTACAGTCTTTCAGTTTAGATACAACACGTTTACTCGTTTCGTTATGGGAACAGTTTTGACTCTGGCTTCTGTTCCGATCACCATTTGTATGTATATCTAATGATATTTTAAATTGAAATTCACTTGCCGTAGAGACCTGTTATTAAACAGAAAGAAATTTTACAATGTTTATGTCAGTTACTCATTCCACTTACACCAGAGCTTTCCCGTCCACTTTTTCGATGTTGAAATATTCTTGAAAATCAGCCCGCTTCAAGAACCGTGAACTCGACAAAATTGCTATCAAGTGATTAAATATAAAACCGCAGAGGACAACAAATGGGCTGGGCTCCAAGCCATTTAAAAGGTCGTCTGAGATGAATAATTGTCAGTATGAAATTCAGTAGTGCCAGTATTGCAAGACTTCCAGCCTAGATTTCCTGGTCAAACGGAATTGCGCTAGCCAACGTAATCTTGGAGATGTGAACTTGGGTGAGAAGATTTAGCGATCGGTTGCCAAATGGACTCGTGAAATTGTTTCCTTTTTTGCCGGGTGTTTGAGGCTCTTTTACGCGAGGCAGTTGTCCCTGCAACTTGTAATGCAATGGTGACGTAAGTATTGCAAGACAAGTTGCTACACGTTGCAACCTATCCCAATTTTTTGAAGTGTCTACTGTCTTTTTTCCTGTACTTTACAGCGCAATTTTCGCTGGGAGATGAAGTTGCAAAGAGAGGTGCTGCGCAGGCACTGTCAGTCGCAACTTCATCGCAATGGCATTGGATTGCCAGTTGAAGGTTATCGGCCTGAGCCCCCATGGAAACCTTATGAGGTTTACACAATGGAGTATTCGTTATCGCATCGCTTTGCTACTAAATATGTACAGAAAGGAAGCCAAGAAAAAGAGAGGTGATGACAAACCTGCGATTAAGCTTCGCACTGTTGTATAAGGTTTAGGGTAAAGCACTGATTTAAAATGGTTAGCTTTCGTTTACTGTTTTGGTAACTATAGAAATACTAAAAAAATCGCAGCTCTCTGTTACTATGGCTCGTTTAGCGCAATGGATAAAGATAGCGATGAATGAACGGACTGTAATGAACCGGGTCCGAGGCTCACTCTCTTACTTTGTTTTTCCTTCTTTTTCTTTAAGAGTGTAAATAAGTCTCACGTTCGTGTAATTTTAAGTGAAGTTTAGGGCAAGTTGGAAAAACTCCATTTCAGGGAAGCCTTGTAAGCAGCTTAGTTCCCAGGGCCTCTCTTCCTCCCGTCCTCTGTTCTCTCGCTCTAGGGGACTGGGAAGAAGAGAGAACCCACCAGAGATCTCTGATCTCTGCATTATCATCTTAGACTATCGAAGATTTTATTAAGTTTGGGAAACCAGAAAAAAATACGAAGAATCGAAAGAAACTCGCGTTTTGTAATGAAAGTTGAAGAAATTCCTTTTCCAAAAACGTGATGTCTCATTTACAGATGAGCCATACAAACGTTTGATCTTTTCAAACTTCCCATGTTTGACGTCAGCAAAAAAAGCCGTATCCTTTACTTAGACCGACTTGTGTTGGTTGCCTTTGGTCGTTGAAAGGGAAACAGCATCTGTGGACCAATCTCCTCCCTGGGGTCTTATCTCTATTGAAAATGGCGACGAGAGAAGTCTGGTACATAACAAGTCTCGTGATCGGGGGGGGAGGGGGAGGGGGATTTAATGAGCCTAAAGAACGTCTGCATGGGAGGCTACTCCACAAGTCAGTTTAAAACATACCTTGAACAACTGTGTCCTGTTATTTTATTTAGTAACCTGTAACTTTTTCGTTATACGTCTGCCTCAATGTGAGTACTAACTTATTATCAATTCTTGTGAATCAACTGTTTATGTTTATAATTGCACTGCACTCTCAGGTTTTGTACATAGATTTTCCACTAAATATGTACCAGGCAGTGGCGGGTCTAGACCTGCGTTTTAACATGGCAGCCCGGAGTTGAAAAATGGGGAAGGAAGTGAAAGTGGGGGCAGTCGAAGTGAAAATGTGTTTGAATTCATAAAAGGTTCGCCCTCCGAGGCTTACGTCCCTTGGCAAAACCGGAGGGCAGGGAGGGGCTTTCCTAGAACCGCCACAGCCAAAAAAAAGGATCCCTTATCTCATTTGTAATGGCTTGAAGGGCGCCTTCTTTCGATGGAAGGCACCCATTCACGAGAAGGCACCTAATCTAGAAAATATGGTAAAACTATGCATATTTTAATATACTGTATTTTGCTTGATAAATTAGAAATGGGACATAAGATATATATTAAAAACTCTTAATATGGTGATATCAATTCAATAATCTAGAGGGTGTTTGCATAAGCTTAGCTTCCTAGCGCAACTCTTAGACGACCCAAAATGGCTTGCTATCACTCCCCCTCCAACCTCATTTTTCCCAGGGTCTTTGGGTTTGGTAATCCAAGAGGGCGATGACTCGCCGTCGCAATCTTGGATTGCAAACCCTAACACCCTGCGAATGAGGGTGCCCCTCCTTAGCAGGGAGAGGAGGGCGGGTGATAGCGAGCCTCGTCGGACCGTCTCAAAATCAGGCTAGAGCTTTCCATACTGGCACGAATTTCAGTTTGTTAATGAAAAACGTGTCTCTTACTATGTGCGGCTACTTCAATTAACGTTGTCGGATTTTAAAGTCTCAAGCTTACGCGACAATACCGAAAGTTAGTATGGGTAGCTGTACATCTTTTGTGATTCGGCTGTAATTTCACGGCTGTCACTGCCATAGGATGGGTGAAGGTACCATAAACAATTGCCTACGTGATTTACCTTCTGTATTTTTTTACCCATATCACCTTGCAGTCTTGTCGCGTAGTCTTTCAGACAACGTTAATTGAAATAGCTGTATACAAAACCCGCTAACGTAGAGGGGAACGAAAGGCATGAACTCGAACTGGTGCGAGATTTCATGCTGAACGGTATCTTATAAACGATTGCAAAGCAACGAGCGAACTGAGTTGAATTCGTACCGGTATTAAGTCATACCGAAAGCATGTAAAAACACCCTTTTTTCTGAAATGACTCCTGTCTTAAAGCTCTCTTGTGAGACTTGATATCTGCGACCCAACAGTACAGCATGGTACCCAGGTCAGTTGTTCTCGTGGTATGTCGCGTTTCTAATTTGAAGGCAAATGAACTCAATTTGCCTTTATGTCCAATATAACAAGTTCAATGTCTTTGAAAAGTTGGTTCACCTTGCAGCTATAGAGATCTGCTTACTTATCTCTCTGTGTCAGAAGTATCTGACGACCAAACATGTTTACATGTTTACTTTGCCATCCGAGTTTACTTTATCCATTTTGTGCGGCCATAATCTTTCTTTAGTGACATCCTTGTTGTCATCACTGACGTCGTAATCGTCGTTATGAACTCCCGCACCCTCTCCACTGCCGTAATCACGTCCCCAGTTGCATCATTCTGTCCAAAATCGAATCACTTGAAGTATCGAGTATCATTATATGTCGAGTATCGATTATCACAATCGGCACATACAAGATTGTTTACACAAGCCTGCACCTTTCAAGTCTACGACTTCTTCTACCAACGTCGTATTTTCTCACTTTCGTCCTTCTCTTTGTGGGTCATCCCGAAAAGACACTGCAGACTGTTTCTTCGCCTGTTTCTCCACAAGTTGTCCTTCGACTGCGTGCAAACTCCCGAGACTCTCAGCTCGCAAAATCTGCGGTGTGCTTTGATTCGACCAATCAGGTGACTCCGTTCCTACGGGCACACGCCATTCCTCTGAAACTGGAGATTCTGCCTTCGTTGCTGGGTCGAAAAACACATCATCGCTATCAGCGCTCACAGGTGATACATCACCAAAGCCTGGGTTACCAACACCCTTCATAGGAATGTACTCATGTACAGGACCAAGGCCGTTCGCGTGTCCATTCGCTTTCGTTAATCCGATTCCTGGTGACCGTATCTCCGCTGTAGCCGACGTAGCGGAAATTTGCGAGATGCGTTTTGATCTCGTGTCATCTTCGGCTATCGTCGATCGCTTTGTGCGTGAGCGAGAGTAAATCAAAGAGGAAAGCGTGCCTTTGTAACGCAACGCCCGTGTGTGACAGAAGCCGAAGCGACTCAGCAAGGAGAAGAACTCGCGCTTGAAGGCTTTGGTAAAGAAAGCATACAGGAACGGATTGCAGAGGCTATTAAGTGGGAAGAAAAACACCAGTAGAAACTTCGATTCCTCAACTCCGATAAGCGGTTTTCCAAAAGCCGCTAGCAAACCAAACAGGGCGATTGGCGTCCAGCAGACAAAATCAGTGAAGACCAGTAACGCCATGCGCTTGGCTACTTTTGCGTCGTTTCGCTGTGGAGCTCCTTCAACGGGCCCAGGTCCCACAACAACCTGGAACATTTTCGTGTACAGGGCCGCGATGACCATAAACGTCCCAAAATTTAGCACCAAAGCGATACCCACATACGCCAGGGCACCTTTCGTGTCCGAGTTGAAGGGCAAGCAAATTGCGACGCTTTGGTAACTGTTGACTCCGATAAGGGGGAGAATAGCCATGATAAAAGCGAACAACCATCCAGCGATCATTATTTTTACCGCTTTACGGAGCGAAAGGCGGTAGTTCACTTCCATGGCGTAGACAATCGCGAAAAATCTCTCGATGGTGATGACCGTTAGAGTGTAGACGGACAGTTCTGTGGAGAACACAGCCAGGAACCCCGTGATTTGACATCCGATGCCATACTGCCAGGCCTTGACATGGTTATAATATTCTCCTGAAGTGTCCAAAGAAACACACACAAGGACGAATATGTAGAGACCAAGACAGAAGTCCGCGAAGGCAAGATTGCTCATCAGGAAACGGTGGACATTAAGACGGCGATCGCTTGATAGCGTAACAATCACAACTACAAGGTTCGCGATCAAAGCAATACTTCCTACCATCAATGAAACTACAGTCAGCCATATTGCACCCATAATATCCTCACAAGGATGGTAAGCGTCTCTTTTTGGTAAGCAAATTACTTCCTCGGGGGGTGGCTCTGTGACTATACTAAAGCTGCTGTTTGGTGTATTTTTGTGGGTTATTGTACGTGGATGAGTGACTGTTCCGGTCAAAAATCCTTCCCAACCAGGGAAATGTCCGCCACTAGACCCGGACGTAGTTACCCCTGGGGGTGGAGCAGTTCCGGGCACAAAGCCGCCTCCACCAGGGAAACCTCCACCACTAGACCCGGAGGTAGGTACCCCGGCGGGTGGCACAGTTCCAGGCAAAAATCCGCCCCCACCGGGGAAACCTCCCCCATTAGACCCGGAGGTGGTTACCTCTGGGGTAGATGTAGAACTCCCGTTAGCTCCAACAGAGCTGCCGTTTATTTTTGGTGCAACGGTGTCAAACCCTTTTGGAAAGTCGCGACGCTTTCTCTTTCTTCTGCCCCATGGGTTAAATGGCGTAGTCACTGCAGGCGTTGAAAAATTGACAAGTTGACTTGAGTTTTCGGCAGCCGTAGTAATCGTTCTAAAAGTAGCAGGAGCTGCTGTAGAAGATTCGCTTGCGATTGTTACGAGGATAGTTGACGCACTTTTTGAAAACACAGACGGCGAAGAAGTTGAAGCAAAATTGTTACTTAAGTCACCCTGTTTGGCAAAGTCGCGTTGATATGTTCCCAGATGAAACGCACAGCAAAGAAAAGAATTATACTCGCTCACATATACCTCACGAATGCTCTTAAGCCCGGGAGGAATGGACCAAAAATTATCAACATCTTCCAGGTCAAGTTTCTTCAAACGGTCTAGTCCTGCGGAAGACAATGAGGTGATCTTTGTTCCTTTTAAGAGTCTGACAAGAGAAGATCAAAAAGTGGTTAAAACGTAACTATGGTTTCAATCCTATTCAGACCGGGCTTTTTTTTGGTCGTCTGGGGCCCCATTCTCGAAAGCCCCGATAACGTTTTTTTTTTGTACGAACGGGCCCAGAAAGCTATTTTATGAACATAAAATTTCCCCTTAAAGATTCAAATTTTGTTGGTTTTTAAACCTAAGATATAAAATTTTATAATAAAGTTTCGAGAAAACGCGCGCTCTGATTGGTTGAAACAGCGTGCTGTAACAGAGTACAGATGCACGGACTAACCTGTGACGCAATTCTGCGCGCGCTGGCAAGCCAAAAACCTTCCTTGCGCGCGCTTGCAAGCTATGAATAAAACTTGTTTTCTTGCAAATTAAAGCCAATTTCTTTACAAATGTGATCAAAGCTATATTATAAAACAAATAAAAAGCCAAAACCGTGCTTTGTTCTGTGATAAGGCACGCAAGGAAGTGACGAGAGCACTTTATCACAGAACAAAGCACGGTTTTGGCTTTTTTTATTTGATAACTAAGTTGACGAAACAAGTCGAGCTGGTTTGCGAGCTAAAAGCTACACCACCATTCTATAGATTTTGATTTTGAAATATAGCCTCGGGCCCGAAAAGTGACCGTGACTTTCGAGGAACGGACCCCTGGACCAGGAGATACGAAATAGACCCCATAGCTTAGTACTCCGAGAGTACTAAAGCTATGAGAAAAAACTTAGGGAGGGTTTGCAGTACGTCAAAAGTGTTTTCTTTGAGGTCCGCAAGATGATCATGACAACATATAAAGGTAAAGTCGCGCAGGAGCCAACAAGGCCCACACGGCCGGAGCTTATCCCAGTTGCTGTCGCCTGAAGCATCTGAGAGTATTGCTACTCCCCCCTGGATGGGATGCTAGTCCATCGCAGGGTTAACCCCCAGCAGTATGTCGCCGGTACCCATTTTGTATATCTGGGTGGAGAGACACAATGTGGGGTAAAGTCTCTTGTCTAAGGAAACAACACGATGGCAGGGACTGGGCGTCGAACCACCGACCTTCGGATCTGAAGTCCAACACGCTAACCACTACACCACCGCACTCCCACGATGGCAACATTGAACGTGGAAATTACGCCATGGTTTCAAAAGGACGGTCATGACATCAAGGACATTTAAATGCCAAACGTTTGATATTAACCTCTTGTAAAGAACATAACAGGCCAAACAATGTAACAATAAACACCCAAGGAGAAACAAGTCTATTCACACCCTACCCTATAGCCTGTTCTAGGCACAAAAATTAGAAAGAGAAGGCGAAAATAAGACGCGTGGGATCTGGAGAAAAGGGGGCGGTGGCGGCCTTGTCTCTCCCCAGCCCCCCTGCGTTTTTCGTGCTCGTTTTCTCAATTCACGCTTTCCCCAGTATCTCGGAGCCTGGAACAGGCTACCTACCCTAATAATCTTTGTGCCACGAGTTGGGTATGAGTTTGAGTGTGCATATTCGTTTGAGGGTTAAGTCTCTATTCCAGCAACACTTACAGAGTTTGAAGGTTTGAATCCGTGAACGCGTTTTCATCGATTCTTGATAACGATGAGTATCGAAGGTTCCTATAAAAGCAAATGCTGAAACGTCAGCGGGTTGTTTTTGGTCTTAACAGAGCAAGAAAGGTTAATGATAGACTATTTTGCAAGCTTAAAAATGGCCCTGTCGATCCAAAATTTCTCTCATTTTAAAGGGGCGAAAACGATCTTGTAACTTGACTGGTTTCATTTCTTTAACACGAAGAATTCAAGAGGGACCTAAAACAACAAAAACGGTCACATCCTACATCTTTTAACCAGCAACTGGAAGTCTTATTGTCGCTTTACTGTCGCTTTACAAGATAGGAAAACGCTGCTCTGGGAAATCTGTCTTGACCTGATAACGTGAAAGCACACCGAAAGAAAAACGAAGGCCTGCCCCTAGCTAAATGTGACATCCGAGAGGCAAACGTTCTGGATGACTGAGGTCCCTGAACGTGTACAGATGTTAAGAGTAATGTGAAACAAAGAATTGCAACGAAGATACATGACTTACGAAAAGAAGGCGGAGTACTTACAAATTCAAAAGCTTTTTGTTGTTGCTGAACATGTAGGCTGGTATTTCTGTGATATGTGTATAGTCTAATTCCCTGCAAGAATCAACAGAACGGTATTTCTAATGGCAATGATTTTAATCCCGTCTGGACACTATCTATGCACTGTCGTATCATAGTTCCATCATTCATTCCTAGGAAAGTAAGTTTTTAATTAATAGATTAATGATTTAATTCTGGGGTAACGGCAGAGGTCTGAAATAGGGTAGGGAAAATAGCATTCTTTTTGGTCTGAAACAGGGTGACGGTTTAAAGGAATGGGCCGCACACCCCCACCCAAATTTTGGGGGAGTACCCCCACCCGGGGTACTGAGAACACAATTTTTGCCGCTCCTCTGAAAGTTACTCATCAGTTCATATCGTTCATTGTCAAGTGAGAGGTACCGTCACGCCCTGGCCACAGGGAAACCAATCCAGTGGAGTTTCAAGAACTCAACGGCACTGCACGTGCTTAAATCGCTTTACACTTGTTGCATCGCACAGTAGGAACGACATGGAGAGAATATGGACCGGAGTTTGAGATCAGCCATACGACTTTCGCTAACGTACTGAGTTCCTGTTTTTGAATAAAACCAACAACTAAAACGAGTTTACGACTTTATCCACCAAAACCTCGAAAGATAACGTAACGAGCAACGTTTTATTTTCTTCACTCGTTCACGTGATTGAACGCGTGATGTAGTCCTGATTGTCACCGGGATGGGGTCCCTGGGGTGGGTTTCCGTACTCGAGCTTAACACTTCACCATATCTAAGAAGGTTGAACTAAGAGCAATGTATGTCTTTGAGGCATTTACTTACAACTCAACCAATTCCGGAAGATTTTTCAGTGACATTCGCGACAATTGTTTGATGTTGTTCTTATTCAGGTATCTGAAAAGAGAAAAATATGTACACAATTAAATATCATCACATCAGAACCGACAATCACGTTCACAGTCAAGAAATAATATACAGCCATATTTTAACTGCTCCAGGGAAAATATGAGTTGTGTTTCCTGGGTGAACATATTACGAGACGAAGTCGAGAGAAACATTACAATTTAATCTTAAAAAAAAATGGAAAAAATTAACTTCACTTTGGTGGGGAAACGGAATTATAACTAGATAGCGGGAGCCATGGGCTCCTGTAGATAGATGTTCTCATCCTGAGCTGCATGAGCGCCCAACATTCTGACGTGACCGTCTTCCCTCGTGGATTTTTAGCGGGAAATACATGTAATTCCTTGTTAGCTGTCACGTGATCGCCAACCAATCAATGCGCATGCTCTATCTGGGAAACCACAGCTTTGTAAGAAGGTTACCTTTAAAGTTAAAATGCGCTTTTTGCCTGTTAATAGCCGTTTTGCATTTTGCAGACCAAAAGTGAACAACTATACTTACAGTTTTTGCAGGGTTGATTTCCTCTTGAAAACGGGAAATTTCTCCAGTCTATTGTGGTCTAAATTTCTACAAAAAAAGAGACGACATGAAAAATAAATTCAATGTCTTATAACTACCGTACGTAAAATAAAATAAAAGTTTTTAAGGAAAATGCCCTTTTCTTTTCCAAGACTAATTTTATGAATTCGAAGTTCATGTATTGCATACCATTTGAAAATGTTTTGGTGAGTACATTTGGCCAGGAATCGAGTGTTCGACTCAATACTCACATTTCAAATAGGTTTTCAAGACCATCAAATGTTCCGTCTTCTACGTCGTTTATTTCATTGTTGCTCAAGATCCTGTGAAACAACAACAACAAAAAAAGACGAATTTCCCACATCTCAGTCGTCTGTTAACAACCCTACGAGATGAATTATAAAATGATGCTGTTGGACAGCAAAAAGTTATCAAAATCAAAAGCGAAACCAATCTTAATTATGGTGTAGTCAATCGTGATTCTGGTACAAAGAAAACGTTTCTACGAAGACAAAAGATCAGGAATTAAAAATTGGAAACGGTTTCTTTACACCAATGGATAATCCCGAGACCGGAATGAATTTTGTTGCTTGGATAAGGCCATCCCATCCCTCTCTCTCTCTCTTGATAGTGGTCGATCATTGACAAACTTTAATAAATAATTCCAAGCGAGCGTTGATTATATCTTCCCGGAGCCACTTTCACTCTGAAATGTGTTCCAAGACGTCGTTATAATGGAAGAGTTTTTTTGTCAAAGATACATTAAGATGTGTACAAATTATATTAATCTTGCAAATACCGAGAAAAGGAAGTAGGCAATGAAACCAAAAACGTTTTTTTTTTTCAATTTTTGAGAAAAATTGGCCCGGTCGGACGATGGAAAACGAAACATTTTGTGAGGATGGTCTAAAGCCTTTGAGAGACGTTATAATTCTAAACCAATGCAGTAAGGTCTGGTTAAAAGTTAACAAGTTTTTTATTTGCTAAAAAGCGTTTTGCACTTCTGATACACTTCACCGAGTGAGGTTAGCCTTTCCACAGTTTTTCCTGTGAATGATTCATTTGCGTTGTCTGGCAATTTTTTTCTTCAGTAAACTGAAAGGCACCAAGTTGGACGGCAGAAAGGGGGGAGGGGTGGGGGAGGTGGAGTCCCTAGCTTCCAGTCTGACAAAGACAACAGAAAGATTTAAAGAACCCTTCACTGAGAAGTTGAATCTTAGGTAAGGCCAAATTGTGTTTTCAACAAAAGGGCCCCCAAAAAGTGCACTAAAAAGCTTGAATTACGTACAATATTGAAATCTTCTTCCGTTTATTTAGTACTCCAGCTGGGATTTTTGAGAAAGATGACTGCATAATTTGCCTGCAAAAGAAAAGAAAGAAAAAATATTCATGCAAATTCTTCAACCTGTTAAACACTGGTAACTCAGCTGTGAGGTATCGAATAACACACCAACGTGTACATGTGCGTAGACCCTTCCCAGCGGTACCCGCAATCGTTTTCTGAGTGAACTGTAGTGTCACGTCGTACGAAGATTTCTATAATAACCTGATAAGTTCCCAAACGGTTGTCGAAGATGAAGTGGAAATTTCCGAACATATCCTCAATAGATTTCAAAACGGCGTTTTTTTTTTTTACATGATCGATGCCTCAGCTTGGGGACTGGTTTTTAGTCAATCTATTTAATTTCGTAGGATAAATAGCAAAATAAACCAAATAGCAGGGAAGAACATGACCTAAACAGTTGGTAGGAAATTTGACAACAATTACTGTAGCCATATAGCATCTTCCCCCAGTCGTATGAACTTTTGTAATTAAATTTTTAAATTTTAATTTACGTTCTCAATGAAACTTAGCATGTTGGTAAATGAAAAATATGCCCTTTCTGGTGGTGGTATTGATCTCCCACTCAATTTAATTAAGGACGGTGCCTCCTAATAAAGAAGCATTTTTGTACAGGTTATGACTATAAGGGAAAAAGCAGAAAAAAAATGTGGGCAATGCAAGCACGCATTTTTCTGAGACAATTAAGGAACCATAATTTCGAGAAAAAACTTTAAAATACAGACGTCAAAGCATGGCATTTCTTTCCAAATTTAAGCTCAATTATCTCTGAAAAATGCGTGGTTTCCCCCAATTTTCCTTTGATTCCAACAGCCCTTGCTAAGATTTCCTCTCCTGCATAGTCATAAACCGTGCAGAAGTACCTTTGTTTCTCAGACCATCTCGAGATGCGCAGAACGTTTGCGCAATAACAAAAGGAAGCACCGCTCTTGAAAAGCTCGAAGTTTGAGCCTTCATTCTCTCTAAAGATAGCTGCGGTTCTTGTTTACCTGTTTCATCTTTTTTCATTTTGCACATCACACCAATCCAGCTCGTTAAAGGAATTATTTTTCACAATTAGCGTCAGTCTTTCGGAGTACTTTAATTATGATGAGCTCTGGAGTCTGGGGACGGACTCCTAAACTGCGACAATTCAATAGAGCAGCATTCTTGTGCGGATCGACAGGGTAAGTTTTAAGTTGAGTGGGGGGGGGGGGACAGGGGGGCGGGAGACTGGGAGAAAAGGGGGCGGGAGGTGTACGGGAGGCGGGAGAAGAGGGGGCGGGAAGCGAGAGAAAAAGGAAAAATTACGCAACATTGCGCAATATTTTGCAATCGAAAAAATGCAAAGGGGTGGGAGCCAAAAAATACAGGGCGGGAACCGGGATTAAAGGGTACGGGAAGCGGGAGGTTTAAGCCCCCCTGTCCCCCCCCCCCCCCAACAGTTTATGAATACCGAAACGTGACGTGTGAACTTTCAAAGAATAGCTACCGTACATTCCTGGATGCTGTTCAAAAAAACCGTGCGAGGTGGTTTTAATTTTTGAGTCTGTGTATGAAATTGACCATGTGTTCAAATAAACGCTACTGGGGATTACTATGAATTCCTGAGCTAATTTTGTCTATGAGATGGCTAAAAGTTCCCTAAATTTCGAGTGAATTACAGATGAAATCGAGACTATCAAATATCTTTAAAAGCTGTACTTTCTTGCGCCAAAGTGTATCAATGCTATCCAAGGGGAAGTATGACAAAGGTTATCAAATTTAGAATTCTGTATCCTTAGGAGCTAAAACGGACAAGGAAAATGAAAAAGAAGCACCCACGGACCCTCTGCTAGTAAGTAAATACAGCACTTCAACTTAACAACCTATTATTTCACCAATTCTGTCTTTGGCGGCGGAGACGAGAACAAAGAAAAAAAAGGCGTCACTGAAACGATAGTTATTATTAATTTCATCGATAAAAGGTTCTCAATTTGACTGTGCGCAAACATCAGTAAAGCTGGTAAAAGGTCTAATAGAATGGATGTTGACATTTAGTGTTTAACATATGAAAAGCCTAAGTTTTTAGTTAGAGTATTACCTGACAGAATACGTGCTCGATAAGATCTCTACGGAATTTTTTTTTTGCCAAACCTTCACAACCTTTATTTTTTTCCGATTCATCTAATGTCTCTAATGCGTCAAAGAATTTTAACAAAAGTAACTTTTAAAAAAGTAGACGACCTGAGAACAACCTTTTATATATCATGTCCATATATGTATATATATGTCCATGTCATATATATGTT